>OX465281.1:85698542-86330283 GCA_949987705.1 Thereva unica
TCTATTATACCGCATATCTAGCATAAAATTTTCCTTTATTAGCTACTTTTAGTCTTAGATAAAATGGCTTATATTTACTAAACCAAAGGCAGTTACATTAAAACCACCCAAGAGCATTTAGTATGAAATTTTCCAAAATTTCTGATTTTGACAAAAAAAGGGGTTTTACGTGTTTTTTTGGAGAAAACGGTGGTAGATGCGTAGATTGATGTCTTATTCATTAAAATATTTAAGAAGGTGACAAAAATACAGGGTAATATGTAAGCCTCTACCAAAAAAACTTCAAAACGCCCTAGCGGGTAAACCGTTACGATCCCCTCCCCCCCCCCCACCCATACAATTTTTTGTTCGTCTATCCAAGGCCTATCCACAGCCAAGCGGTTGGACACTTTAGCTAATACACCCTGTATAGCTAACCAATATCCACAAGGCCATACCTGAAATTGCGCAAATCTGCGAGTTATATATCTGACAGCGCAACGTGACTTAGAGAAGTCGCGGCGTCGCCGGATCAACCCGACACCCCCAAGATTCAGTTAAAACCAAGACCAACGGCTTGGTAATGAGAAAAAGTCTTAAACATTTTCTCAGCCTTGAAAAGGTATCAGATTGTAAGATAAAAAATGCTTAACTAGCAACAAGTACCATCATGTAGGTACTTCAATTTAAATTAAGTCAGTCTGTCGCATATCTTTAATCCGTGTAGTCGGTTTTGTTAATTAATAAATCAAGTTTTTGTCAATAAAGATTTTTAATGGTACTAAATAAGTAAAGTGTTTTATTTTTGATAGTCTTAAATCGCTTTAAACTCTAAATATATAACTTGCGCGAAGGCCGTAAGAAGGCACCTTGGTCTTGCTCAAGAAAATCGTGCTAAATTTACAATAACAGAGAAAAATTAGTCCTTTGGTTGAACGCCTCAGTGAAAACCCATCATGTTATCTCCGCGTTGTTGTCTCGGCATTTTTAACCTTTGCCTAAAACTGAATTCACATGACAATTTTGGCACAAAGCTTTTACGTTGTTTCCTTATCGACTTACACGAAGTACACGCGTAAACATCCAAAAGGTTATCAAGACGCGTAAACATCCAAAAGGTATAAGACTTTCATAGCGAAATCCAATTCAATTTAAATTTTAAAATTGGACGAAAATCTGTGGCAAGTCTTAAAGCGCCTCAAACATTGGAATTGATCCACCCCCAGCCGAGTTTGCTTTTGGTTGAGATTCATTTTAAGGATTAATGAGAGGGTGTTTAGCATTTATTAGCATTTATCAGACAAATGTGTGGTCATGTACAAGCTTAGCTCTGTGGAAACCCTCCGTGCAGCGCACATAAGCAGAGGATGCTTCCTATCACGGGAAATTTATAGAATCTCCACAAAGGCAGCAACAGCAAAATAATGACAGAAATAAAGTCTAAATTTTAGAAGAGCACTGTCGAGCTGTAGTGAACACTTTACGGGATACAGCATCCACGTACAAAACTAGATCAATTCCCCAGGTTCTAGCTGTAACCTGGATGGACAGACTAAAGTAATATTGGCACCAAAGCTCCATCGAGGAGCTCCAGGATAACATCTTTTAAAATGTTACACGGTGCCCTGGAGTGGATGGTCAGTCTTATGTTAGGAAGGCAGCAGTAATACAATTTCGCTTGAGACCTCCATAAATCCAGAGAATCATGAAACCACCATGAAATTTGCGGCGAGTGCTGTTGTAAATTAATTTAAACCGAGTTTGTCAGGGAGCATCAATGGGCTTTCTGATCTACTCTACTGCGAGAACCTAAAAACGTAGTCCTACAGAATCTTACGATCAAACGCTTCCACTTGAACTCGTCTTATTTATGGGCTAACTTAAGCATGTTTAAATAGTAATAAATTCAAAAATTCAAAGAGAAAAGGGGATGTTTTTAATACGCTCCTTTTAGCTTCCCCTGTTATATGTAACTAAGTTGACAAATTGAAACTTGAAATATTGAAACAATTAAGTTAAAATTGGCACATGTAAGACATTCTTTTTCTTTTTTACGCAGTTCCTATATATCTTACTAATATTATAAACGCGGAAGTTTGCATGGATGTTTGTTACTCTTTCACACAAAAACTACTGAACGGATTTCAATGAGCTCGAACTCAATGGTAGTAAGTTCAACAATGTTCCCACATAAAAATATTCATAAGATGACGTGGCAGTCACCAGGCAGGGTTACATATATAATCAAATAGACCACGTCCTAATTGAGAGAAGAGGGGCCACGAGTATACTGGATGTGAGAACTATGAGGGGAGCGTGCTGTGGCTCGGACCACTATCTTGTCAAAGTGAAATTTAGAGCCCGGATAACGACCAAAACTCAAAGAGGGCAAACACAGCTAAGGTTCGATATAGACAAGCTGAAACTTGAAGAAAGAAGAGAGGCCTATAAGAATGCTATCGTACAAAACCTGAGAGAAGGAGTAGGAGAAGAGCCTGACATTAACAACAAATGGGAAAAGCTGAAAAACAGCGTAAAGGAGGCAGCAGAAGACGCCCTAGACGGGGCCCCCAGACAGACTAGAATTGACTGGTTTGATCGGGATTGCAGAGCTGCAATAGAAGAACGAAACCAGAGCCACCGGGAGTACATCGCAAGGCCCACAAGAGCAAGGATGGAAGTCTTTAAGCTAAAAAGAAGAACTGCAGACAAGCTGTGCAGAAAGAAAAAGAGAGAGTATCTAAACAGGAGGATCCTACAGATTCAGGAAGACTTCAACGAAGGTAGAACTAGGCAAGCCTACAAAGGAACACGCCAGATCAGTAATAAGTTTCAGCCAAGAACGGATATTTGTAGAGACATGGATGGGAACCTATTAGCAGACCCGGATAGGATAAAGGAAAGATGGAGACAATATTTTCAAAACTTATTGAATCCAACCCAAAGAATAAACGAAGACTCACAGGCGGAAGCAATGGTAATACCTCAAGATAGTATTCCAATAGAACCACCAACACTGGATGAGGTACGGGAAGCTGTGAAAAGGCAAAAAAGCAGCAAATCCCCAGGCATCGATGGAATCGCAGCTGAGCTACTAAAGGAAGGAGGGCCGCAACTCTTAAGGAACTTACACGAACTCATATGTAACGTCTGGGATTAAGAAGTTATACCAGATGACTGGAAGAAAGCGATTATATGTCCAATCTACAAGAAAGGAGATAAATTAACCTGTAAAAACTACAGAGGCATCTCACTTCTCAGCACCAGCTACAAAACCTTCACAATCCTTGTGAAACAAAAACTAGAACCTATAGCGGAAGGCCTTATAGGAGAATATCAAGCTGGTTTTAGGACAAACAGGTCAACATCGGACCAACTGCTGACCTTAAAACAAATTCTGGAGAAAACCTGGGAAAGTGATATAGATATATACCAGATATTTGTCGACTTTCAACAGGCATATGACTCGATAAACAGAGAGAGGCTGTACAGGATCCTATTGGAATTAGGAGTCCCCTCCAAGCTGGTACGACTGATAAAATGCGCAACGAATAGCTCCCTGGCGAAAGTAAGGATTCAAAATGCATTAACAGAAGAGTTTGAAGTGCGACAAGGTCTTAGACAAGGAGATGGACTAGCCCCCATGCTTTTCAACCTGGCCCTATAATGGGTGATAAGAAAAACATCAGTACGGAGAAATGCGTCCATAGCAACGCAGTCTGTACAATTACTTGGATATGCGGATGACGTGAACATCGTGGGAAGGTCCTTCTTGGCTTCTTGAAGTCTATGTCGAACTAAAAAATGCGGCCAAGAACATAGGGCTGAACAACAATGAAAAAAAAAACGAAGGTGATGCAACAATCCAGAGCTGGAAGATTTAGAATGGGAAGAAATATAACTATCGACGAACATAATCTAGAAGTAGTCGATAAAACAGTATACCTTGGGTCTACAATTACAAAAAGAAACGAAAGGAAGAAGTAACTAGACGAATACTACTGGCTAATAGAGCTTTTTATGCCCAAAAACAAATATTGCACTCAAGATTTGTGCACAGAAAAACGAAACTTTCACTCTACAAAACAGTAATACGACCAGTACTGTGCTATGGCAGCGAGACTTGGACTATGATCCAGGAGATAGAGGAACAAGTCAACAGGTTTGAGAGGAAGGTGCTCAGATGCATAATAGGCCCAACGAGAGAGGATGGGATATGGCGAAGGAGATACAACAACGAGTTGTATGAAATTTTTGACGACCCAGAACTCTCAACGTTTATAAAAATCAACAGACTAAGTCTAGCCGGCCACGTAATCAGGATGAATGATAACCGTATCCCACAGGGCCCATTTTAGCTTCGTGCCGCCCCTAGGCCGCATGAAGCGTGCCGCCCCCCCCCCCCCCAACCACATTCAACCGCTCACTGTAGTAAAGTCGCCCCCGCCCCTCTCGATCACGGGCCACTGCTGTCCACTGCGCCGTGGTGGTCGGGCTACAAGTGATTGAGTTGATCTTTAGTGTGAAGGCCTACGACAGTGTATATAAGTTGCCGTCTGACAATTCTACAGCTGTAGCCATAGGTGGATTATTAGTAGCCTACTAACATTAGAAATTAGATCTTAACTTGTGCTAAGTTAAGAACCAATGACACTAATGACCTAATAATAATAATAATACTAATAGTACTATGAACTATGAACTAATCACTATTGTTTTTCGAAAATATAATAGTAAACGTTAGGCAAGATGAGTTTTTTCATATACTTACAAAACATACAGCACAATCACAGAGTACACACAAAGGTAAACTGATTAACTCATAATGTATTTATTACAATTAATTTATTATAAATTTTGGACATTTTCGAGGTATTGCATTTCAAAATTGTAAGCCAAAGTAGCATGGAAAAGTTTACTATACTTTATTGCTTAGTATTGAATTGAGAAAATTGTAAGTATCTACATTCTACTTTTTATCAGTTCTTAAGATTCCTATAACACTTTGCGCCGAGCCTTCTTTCTCGCAAAATCATCTATTATGACGCTATAGTCTACTGCAGCTGCTACTTCTGATTCAATACACAAAATTGACAAAGCGTTCAACTTTTCTTCTCCAAGCGTCGATCGTAGGTAACTTTTTACTCTCTTCAAGCAGGAAAAACTCCTTTCACCCGCGCAATTAGTTGCTGGAATCGACAAAGCAATCCGCAATGCGATGTCTACATTAGGGTAAACGTCTTGAAGTGAATGATATCTCAAGTAATTAGAAATGCCTTGCAGAGAACTATCTTCGAATTTATCAACTGCAGCCACACAGTATGCTTGAAAATGGATACATTCTTCAACAAAATCTTCATCAAGGTCGTTTTCGTAGATGTCAACAAGACTTTTTGCATTTGCTCTTAAGGTCAATCCATTTAATTTGCTTAGTGTCTGCACAATTAGGGCCAAAAAATTAAATCTGTCTTTGTACTCACTGTATGCTTCATATCTTCTTTTAAATTCTACGATGAACTGATCGATAATGACAAAAAATGTGTTGATTTTGAAACTCTCTCTTCCATCAAAATCCACGTCTTCTGCATTTCCTGTGTCAAGTTTTCTGTTTCTTTTGCGGTTCCTTTTGTAGTCTTTCTCGTATGATTTATTTTCCGAGAGCTTTAGAGCAAGGGATTCATAATAGTCAAAGTTATCCCTTTGGGATGAAAAAAATTCAACGAGAGAAGCGTAAAGCTCCGTCACAGTCAAGACATCCATTTTGGGTGATTGTATTTTTACCGATGTTTTGTGAAGCCGATGTAAAATCGTGCTCCAAAAGCACACCATAAATGTCGTTTCAAACCGTTCTAATTTTTTACGAATTCCTCTGGCCTCACATCTCGTAGTAGCTTTTTCGGAGTTGTCATTTTCAATAGAGGTAATAACCTCCACAACTTCGTCCCAGTTTTCTCGAAGAGCCTGGCACGCATCGTCCCTTGCCGACCACCGGGTACATGAAAGTTTTTTCAGAGTTTTACTACCGTCGACTTCGGACATTAGACGCTCCCATCTGCTTGTTGAAGCGGTGAAAAATACATAAACTTCCTGAATTAGCATGAAGAAATGACAAGCTTCATTACAAGATTCAGCTGCTGAAGTCCCTACTAAATTTAATGAATGAGCAGCACAAGGGATGTACATAGCTAATGGCGCCAGCTCCTTTATTTTTGCCTGTAGTCCATTATATACCCCAGACATATTTGCAGCATTGTCATATGACTGGCCTCGACAATCCTTTATATCAATATTTTGTGACTCCAGTTCATTTATCACCGCCTTCAACATTTGATCTGCCTTGTGTCCAACAGAGGGAATGAAAGTTAAAAAACGCTCGGTTGGAGTGCCGTCAGGCAACACATACCTCACAGCAAGAGTCAGTTGGTCGGTATGTGAAATGTCAGGCGTCGAATCTACTACAATACTAAAATATTTAGCCTGTTTTAATGCAGAGCATATTTTACTTTTTACCCTTTCTGCCATTAGTTGTATTATTTCATTACATATCGTTGCAGATAAGTAATTAGTGTGCCCTGACCCAGGATTCCCATATTTAGAAATGTGGTTCGACAAAAAAGGATCAAATTCGGCGATTAGCTCTAACGCCATCAAATAGTTTCCATTTCTGTTTGAACCGATAATCGTGTTATCTCCACTTAAAGGAAGCCCTCTTGAAGTAAGTGCCCTAACTGCAGCAACAACTCGAGTTAGAATGTTACGCCAGTATGACGTTTCTTCGTAAATTTGCTTCAGGAGTATGTTATCAATTCTGTTCATAGCGATGCTTCTTGCTTTTAAGTCGATAATAGATGATTTGTGACCTGGTGAGTTCTCGTGGTGGCTGACTCGAGACTCGGCGTTTTTCCAATCATTAAAACCATCTTTGCTATCGAATTGTGAAAGCTGTTTTTTTGAAAAAGCCAAGCATGGACCACAGAAAACTGCTCCCTTACTCTCAGAGTAAACCAACCAACTTCGATGGTTTATTTCGCCGTTAGTCAATTTTCGCTCAAACAAAGTTTTAGTGAGATAACGACAATAATCCGAGTAGTTTCTTTTGCTTGACTGAAAATCCCCAGAATTGTTTTGGTCGAAGCCGTACTTAGCGATGATGTCTCGTGTGGTGTCATTTAGTACCCGAAGTGCCGGATCTTTATTAAGGTCATGGTCTTTTGAAGAATCATGCTCTTCAACTGGGTTAGATCCTGAAATTTGTCCTGCAATGACATTATCATCAACAATCTCATGTTGAGCAATACTCTCTTCCACGGGTTGTATCTCTTCTATCTTCTTTACTTCTTCTTCTTTTTTTCGCCTTTACCCCCATTTATACTTTCTTTACAAACGTTATCACTTGCAAAGAAATTTTCTATTGTCAATGTTTTACTTATAACTTGATTTTTTTCCTTTGTTTTTAGTTTTGCCCGTTTTCGGTACTCAGAACCGCTTAATCTTTTTCTACCGTCGCTCATTTTTCATGAATGCTGTAAAGAAGAAACACTGTGTGTTACTTTGCGAGTATAATCTACAATAACGAGTCTGCACATTAACATAGTAAGGCACAAAGGCAGGATTTAAAATTATAAAAAAATTAAGCTTTCTTTTACTAAATAAAATTTCCCAAAATTGAGTTTGATTTTCAAAAGAAGAACACTTGGCGGAGCGGTCGCTCGGCGACTGATTTTCAGTAAAAGCAGGCTGTTTCATAACACTGTGGAAACATAAAAACACCGTAAAAAAATATGCAGTAAACGTTATCATGATATCAGTCATTTGCGCTGACAAACTTTTCAAATAATTTCTATCTTATCCCGTATAATACACATTGCGAACACACATTAAAAAAAAACACATGCATCACTTATGTTATGATTTACCTTGAAAACTTGATGAAATATACGATTTAACCTTCCTATTAATTTTAAATTAGATTTAGAACAAAATTATATCGAAATAACAAACTGGAAAATAACTTAAACAATCAAAACAATCCAGTTGACCGCAACAGACATCCACGATATACAGAATACAAGGTAATGTAATGAGGAAATGTCATTTTGATGGTGACGTCACTTGGCACGTTCATTGTACACAAAGGGCGTGTTCCGTAATATTACCCAGCATACTGCCCAGTGAGACAAGGGGTCTGTTCAAGATTTCTGCTATAGCAGCTTTTAGCAGCTATTGTCACGCTTTTCATGTTCAAAACAGCAAAAAAGCTGCTAAAGAAGCTGCTATTTTTGTGTCCAAGATTCGAAAAAAGCTGCTAATGTAGCTGCTTTTTGTTGCTCGCACTTTCGACTGCAAGCAAGAAAGCAGCTTCGTAAATCACACATGTGTGTGTAAATTTCATTTGTCGTTTTGCCAAAATGACTGTTCCCTGCAAACAATTTCTCGGCTGCTCGTTTTCTCGAGCTATTTTCGAAAGACAACTTGTCGAGAATTATTCGAGAAACAATCGTTAAAACGATCCCTAAAGCTTTCACGCTCTTATGGTTTTGTTTGCTTCTCCCTTCCAGAATTTGCTGCCCTGCAAACATTCCGAATCGATATGGAAGCGAGAGCGATTCATAAAAAGCGAAAGCTTTCTTCGATAACGAAATCGAGAACGATTCGAAAGTATTATCGAAAATGATAAAAAAGGAACGCTAGAATGAATCGCTTTTGTGATGGAATCTCGAAGGATGTGCATGTATGTGTGTTTCGTTTTCTCGAATCGATGACGAATGTATCTCGAATCGTTTTTATGAATATGTTTCGTTTTTTCGAATCGATATCGAATGAATCTCGAATGATTTATTTGAATACATGTTTCGTTTTTTCGAATCGATATCGAATGAATCTCGAATATGTTTCGTTTTTTCGAATCGATATCGAATGAATCTCGAATGATTTATTTGAACACATGTTTCGTTTTTTCGAATCGATATCGAATGAATCTCGAATATGTTTCGTTTTTTCGAATCGATATCGAATAAATCTCGAATGATTTTTGTTTCGTACTTACCGCAATATTTATTTATCCGTTGTTAATTATCTTAACTTCATTATTTTATCTAATCACTTTATTTATTTATAGTGAAGTTAAGATAATTAATAACGGATAAATAAATATTGCGGTAAGTACGAAACAAAAATCATTCGAGATTTATTCGATATCGATTCGAAAAAACGAAACAAAAATCATTCGAGATTTATTCGATATCGATTCGAAAAAACGAAACATATTCGAGATTCATTCGATATCGATTCGAAAAAACGAAACATGTGTTCAAATAAATCATTCGAGATTCATTCGATATCGATTCGAAAAAACGAAACATATTCGAGATTCATTCGATATCGATTCGAAAAAACGAAACATGTATTCAAATAAATCATTCGAGATTCATTCGATATCGATTCGAAAAAACGAAACATATTCATAAAAATGATTCGAGATACATTCCACATCGATTCGAGAAAACGAAACATATTCATAAAAATGATTCTCTAATTTTCACTTTCAAAAAACGCATGCGTACGTCTTAACCAGGATTGAGCTACTGAAAAGGACGCCCAGCTAAACTTCCACCGCGCCTGCGCCGGCAAGTCATCTTCACGCACACACACTCATATACTCCTCACCCGATAGCAAAACCGAGCCCATACATTAACAAGAAGCTATTCTAGCAGCTTTTTTGCGTCCAAGATATCATAGCAGCTTTTTCTTGCTTCGTTGTAATTTGACAGTTCAAAAATTCTGCTACCAAAGCAGCTTTAGCAGAAATCTTGAACAGACCCAAGGTAAATTGAAGCGTTTACGCTGTAATTAACAGCAGCACACATGAAAAGTTTGCAACTTGAAAATGATTCACCCTATAATCTCTTATATTTTTGTATTTTTGCAGTTAAAAATTTTGTCCCATGAAAAAAAAAAAATTGTAATTCCAAAATTTGCCGCCCCTCAAAATTTGCCGCCCTAGGCCGCGGCCTATTCGGCCTATTTAGAAAATAGGCCCTATCCCAAAACGGCTTATGGTGGCCGAAATTCCAGGAAACAGACCAGTAGGTAGACCCAGGAGAAGATGGATGGACTCTGTGACCGATGACGCAGAGACAATGCTGAACATTCGGAACTGGAGAACTGCTGCAAGGAACCGTCAGACTTGGAGAAATGCCCTAGAGGAGGCCAAGGCTCGATTTGGGCTGTAGCGCCATTGGATGGATGGATGGATGGATTTCAATGAAACTTTACAATAATATAGCTCATACATCAGAATAATATAAAGGCTATAATTTATACCTCTATCTCGAATCCTTCGGGTAGCTGTAGCGTACTGGTATAGCAAAATCCGAAACTTTTGTATGGGAGGTAGTCTTCAAATTACTGCCAAAGAACTCAGATCCACTTGGTCTTGATTTTTTCCGAAAAAAAAATACGATTCCTAAAGTTTTAGTTAGATCGGAGATGATTTACGGATAGTCGTCCTACAATTTTGTTGAAAAAGGCAGATTTTTCGCGAAGGAGGCGGTTCTCTTTTTTTTTTTTTTTTTTTTTTTATGTGATAGTCTAAGCTTAGGTGTCATCCTTTGTACTACTAGTCCGTCATGTCGTACACGTCATGGTGCAATGTCTAGTAGTAAGCTTAGCTCGAAGGATAGAGAGAAAGATAGGATAGATTAGGGGGTGTCGGGTGGGTGTTGGAGGAGATGGTGGTGAACCTTGCGCTTGAACTCTTGGGTGTTGTATGAGTTCGGGAATATTGACTGAGATAGGTTGTTCCACAGTCGCGTTGTTCTTGTTATAAACGAATTTCTAAATCGGAGTGTGCGCGAAGATAAGGGCTGTAGACTATAAGGGTGAGCCGAGCGGGCAAGTCTGGTGTTGCGGGAGAAAAGTTGCCGTGGAGGCATGAGGTTACTTATTTCAGTAGAGCAATCGTTGTGGTAAAATCGGTAAAATTTTGCAAGGGCTGCTACATTCCTACGGTGGCTTAATGAGTCAATTGAGGAGCAAATGGCGCTATCGCCAATAAGTTTGAGAGCGCGACTTTGCACCTTGTCCAGCCAGGCTAAGGTGGTTCGAGTTGTATTCGAGTTGTGAGTTGTATTCGAGGCGGGGACGAATGTAGGACTTGTATATTGTAGCCCTGGCCGACGGCTGAAGGAGAAATTTGCATCTTTTCAGGAATCCCAGGCATTGCGATGCTTGTTTAGCGATTTGGAATATGTGGTTATTCCACCGCAGATCTTCGGATAGTGTTATGCCTAGGATGTTTAAAGACGGTTCTGCCGTTAGGTTTTTATTGTCCACTGAAATAGAAGGAGGGTCGGTGGAGGTTTTATTAGAGATGAGACAGTACTTCGTTTTGGATGCATTGAATTCGACACGGTTCTTGCGGCCATTCAAGAATTCGTTCGATGTCCCTGTTGATTGAGATGGACATGAGATTGCGATAATGCAGACAAGGTCTGGCGCGTGCTTGTCCTACAGTATCGAAGCCATAGGAGTACCGTAGTGTACTGTCGTCGGCAAAGCAGTGGAGTGGGTTGGAGGGGATTGAGAGCAGGCCGTTTATAAAAATTAGGAAGAGAGCTGGTGATAGAATTGAGCCCTGGGGAACACCTGCGGAGATGGTGTGGGGGTCGGATTCGACGCTATCCAATACTACCTTGATTGAACGTCCAGAAAGGAAGCTCTTAATCCAGTTCCTTAGAACGAAGTCAATACCAATAGCCTGGAGTTTGGTTAACAGAGCGGGGTGCCACACTCTGTCAAAAGCCTTGGAGATATCTAAAGCAACCAGGCCAGATTCACCAAATCGGTGTATACTTTGGTTGAGGTGTTCAGTTAGGCAAACAAGGAGGTCGCCAGTAGATCTTTTTGGCCTAAAGCCGTACTGTTTGTCATTTAATATTTTGTGGTGTTCAAGATATCTCAAAAGCCTCTTGTTTATTATTGTCTCCATCACTTTGGAGAGAATAGAAGTAATTGCTATTGGGCGGTAGTTATCGGGGTCACTAGCGTCACCTTTTTTTGGTATGGGCTGAACATGGGCCAGTTTCCAGGAGTCGGGATAGACTCCGGAGAAGTAGGATAGGGCGAAAAGTTTGCGCAGAGGTTTAGCCAAAGGTGAGGCACATTTTTTAAGAACCACTTTGAGCTTGTATTGAAGTAACTTAGGCTACATGTGCCTGATTTTAGCAATGTTTGGCTTAAATAGAAGGTCTCGAAACCAAAAAGACGACAAATTCAATAATCGGATGTTTATCGCTTTAACTTTTTGAGCTGTGGTACCTGGAAATTTACATAGATTTCAAGGTGCTTGATTTTACAACATACAATAATTTTGCATGGCACTTATTTTTGGTTTCACATTTTTTACAAAAAATTACCCTTTATCATGACGATTCTTGCGTCGCGTCGTAACCTAAAAGCCCGCTGGTAAGATAGAATTACAAATTAAGAGCTTTGGCCAAGAAAGGATAGATGATCAAAACAGGCGAAGGAAATGGAGTTGAATTGGCCACACCTTGCTTCGCGAAAAAGAGCCAAACAGGCCCTTGACTGGAATCCCCAACAATCCTGTCGAGTCGGAAGACCTTGAACAACGTGGAAGAGAACCCTATTAGCAGAAGACACAACAACTGGAAGATCCTGTTCGGAGCTGAACGCTCTCGCATAAAACAGAGGGCAACTGTTTCCGCTATGTCCCATGAGCGATTAAAGCCTAAAACAGAATGAATGCAGAAACTTTGACTTTGAATTCACCGTTGCAGTAAAGTCGACTTTGACGCACAACGCTAACACATTCATTTCCATGACTTCAACGTCGATAATTTGACAGATAGTATTTACAATTGCGATAACCATTTAATAACATATTAGAAGTTATAAATTTTGAATAAATAGACCAATTTATTTTTATTGTATGTGGCCTTTACGTACATTACCTGAGAAAATTATATTTTTCATACAATAAACTGAATCAATTTAAATTTTCTAATTTGGTTCTTTTCAAAGTCCAACTCGGCGCAAAGTTTACTGCAACGCTTACTGCATTGAATATGTTAACTGAACGTGAGTACTATAGAAAATGTGTGAAACTGTCAAAATGCAAAGTTGAAGTCGAAATTTCTGCACTCATTCTGTTTTGGGCTTAAAGGGGAATAAGTAGAAGAAGATGCCGTTAAATAATTGAAAAGTTCGCCCAATGTTGTCAAACGTTGCCTATTGAATGTTTTAACCATCTCCATTCATAGTGTGTTATGCGCAGACGCAACTGTAATTATTCTGACGAAAATTTCAATGAAGCTTTAATACTGATTGTCTTGTCTCTCAGGTTATCTCGGAGAAACAGTCACTATGATAGTAGCGATAAAATTCCTACGGTGGTTCAAGGGGTCGATGGTGGAGGAAGCGGTGTAGTCATCAATTAAATAAAGGGCTCTTTTTGCACCTTATCTAACCATGCCAAGGTGGTTAATGGAGCGCCGCGCCGCCCCAAACGAGGGAGTTGTGTTCGAGAAGAGGCCAAATATAGGATTTATAAATAAAACACAGCACCTCTGGAGGAGGAACTTGCACCTCTTAAGAAATCCCAAGCACTGTGATGCTTGTTTGGTGATTTGAAATATGTGGTCATTCCATAGCAAGCCTTTGGCTAATGTCACGCCTAAGATGTGTATGGATGGGTTGGCCACTAGTACAACTTCACCCACTGTAAAGGATGGAGAGGTGTTGAACTTTTTTTTAAATAAACGGTACTTGGTTTTGGTGGGGTTGAATTCGACACTTTTCTTGCTTTCCCACTCTAAAATGAGTTCAATGTCGTTGGACATTAGTTCACGATCATCAAAACAGGATCTGGCATGAGTCTACTTGTATCGAAGCTGTAAGAGTAACGCAGAGTACCGTCATCAGCGAAGCTGAGAAGTGGGCCGGAGTTCATTTCTAAAAATAAGAAATAGGGCCGATGATAAAATTGACCCCTGGGGGACTCCCGCAGAGATCGGGTGCGATGCGGATTTGACGCCATCCAATACTACCTTAATGGAACGGCCGTAAAGAAAACTCTCAATCCACTTCGGTAGAAGTGCGTCGACTCCAATATATTTGAGTTAAGTTAACAGGGCTGAGTGTCGAGCCTTGGAGATATCCAGAGCAACCAGACTGGACTCACCAGATCCATGCAGCCTTCAGCTGAGGTCTTCTGTAAGACAAACTTACAGATCGCCAGTGGATCTTTTTCAGTATGCGCTGAACATGGGCAAGTTTGCAAGAGTCTGGATAGGCGGTTTAGCCAAAGGTGTGGCGCATTATTTTAAGACGATAGGGGTATATTAACGGGTCCAGTGGATTTGCTGGCATCGAGCTCCTTGAGGCACCGGTACACCTCTCGAATCCCCAAGAATACCCTGTCGATTGAATGGGCGTTATACTCGGCGCTAGGGGGTAACCCAGAAGTTTCGGGTAAAGAAAAATTTGAAGCGAACACAGATGGTAATAAATCGACCTTGGATTTGCTCTCTGTTATCACCTTCACCTTATCACCTGTTATCACCTGTTAGGACTTCTGTATAGCAAACAGAAGAATATGACGTGGCTTTCTTTGGAAAATGATTTTAATCATGAAGACGGCAGTAAAACTTGTCGGTGATGTATTAAGGGCATAAGCCTAACCATTTTCGAAGCAAGAGTTATTGCAATGAAAGTAAACTACTACCTGGCACCGTCTAAGTTATTCTTTATTCTAAATCCATTCTGATTGGATTATTGTTGTTAGAATTACAAACAATTATTTCATCGTTTGCGTATCAAGGGATTATTTTTTCCTGAAGTCGGGTTTTAAAACTTTATTTTATTGATTTTTCCATCTCTTTATGAAATTAAAATTAAACTATTGAGATACACGAACCATGCAAGCACGTTATGAATAACTAAAATTAATAATTCAAACTAAAACAAGCGATAAAACTTTGCTAAATCTATATTTAAATTACTATTTGACGCTTGAGTTGATAACAGGGTTGCATAAAATTGAATTAACGAAATAATAAAACATGAATTGTACTTACCTGAATATAATGTTCATTGAGAAAGAAATAATTTCGATTTTCCATTAAAAGTAAAAAGGAAGACAGAGATAAAGAAACAAAGTGAAGTGCGCAACGATACGAGGCATGTGAAGTTCTCCTATTGTATGCGTTTAGGCGGCTCGCTTTATCGCTATTTTTGTGGCGTTTCAAAGAAAATGTTTTTTAGATCATTGTTTCTCAACCTGGGGGAGGCGATTAGTTATAAGGGGACTCGCAAACTGTTTAAAAACTACGATATTTTAAAATATGTATAATGGAAGTGTTATATAACCAGGTAATAATTTTTTTTCACTTAAAAGTGTTTCTATATGTATGTAGATCGACATTCCAATCAAACAAATTTTTGTCTTAGGATGATTCTACATTGGAATGAATCCGTCGCGGGCTGGCCGGCTCAACATGGCTGATGGACAACACTTTGGTCACAGTTTACCAGTAATAACTCAATTTTACGACTGATATCATATGGTTCTTTTTCCTACCGTCTCCATTAGACCCAATTTTTGGTTTCTTACCGAGAAAATCGCCGCCTTAGGTTTTTATCTTTCAACCAATGAAAGTGAAGGTTTTGCAAGATTTTTACTTAATTTGTCTTCTCAAGGGGTCGTGACACTAAAAATGTTGAGAAACAATGGTTTAGACGTTTCGCTTTTACATTTCCATATGGCATGGACAGTGTAGACGCTGAAAATTTGCCATTTTTAATGGCAGATCTTATGGCGAACTCGACGGAAAGCCATTATGGCCGGCTATCAAATCTGTCTGGAATTTGGCCATAATTTGTTGAAACAACTATGGCGGATAGTTTAAAATTTAGTTTGATTGGGTAGTTTTAATACTACGCGTTTTTATAATTCTAAAAAAAATGTTTGATTCGGTAACATTCGTGAAGATATGCCGTTTTTTCAAATGAAATGTCTGCCATGAAATGCCCACTATCAAACCATTTGACAGTTCAAGACATAATATATGGCGCTGGTGATGGGATGGTGAAAAATATGGAATGCTTGTTCGGAGCAGTCTACAATAAAAAGATAATGGACCGAATTGAAGTTTGTGGCAGCTAGCAAAACATGGATTGCTTAAAGACAAGCTGCTCCAGAAGTAATTCGGCTTATCTTTGCCTAATATTACGTGACAATATTGGGCACGTAGGCGGCCGGTAGCTTAGTAAGTACATGTGGGCTAACGTTGCGCTTTTCAAAGGCATGCTACTTTTAAAAGTTGAGTTGAGTCAACGAACTAATAAAAGTCGGGTTGAACCGACGAACCAATAAAAGTTGGGTTGAACCGAAAAATTCGAAAAAATTACCGATATTTTATAATCCGTGAAAGAATGGTATCAACTCTTGTTATTATCATTATTGTCATTATTCATTATCTTCCAGTTGTCATTATTCATGATCTTCCATAAAATTCGCTAATACATTCCATTAAACTGTGCTGTGGGTGCTGTTGCTTTGATTACAGATCAATTGCATTACCACACACGAGTTCAGCGCAATTCAGCCAATTTGTTGGAATACATGGAGCAGTATTTACACCCCCAAAAGCCATGACCATTCGCTAATTTTTCAGAGAATTTTGTCCTTGATTTTCAGCAGTTTACAATCGTGCCTAGGAGCTTTCCTGTGTCTACACGATGATAAATTCGTCAAACTCGTAATCCCTTGATTGAAATTCCCAGCACGATATATTCACCTTTTCGAGTTGACTTGATGAGACTGACTAAGAAACTTTTGGAGTCTTAGAATAAGAGATGAGGGATCCTTTAAGATAATGTTCTTAACGTGAAACGAATTTCTCCCGCGTGTAGAAAAGGAGCCTGTAGGCGGCAAAAGTAAGGATAATTCGCATAATACTCATCGGCCCAATGTCATACGGTGGAAATTTATAGGCTCAAGGGTCGCTGTTCAGACTGGATTTGTGCCAAGGATAATTCTTGCAAGCTGAAGCTACCCTTGTGCTTAGAAAATGATTTCATTAGAGAATTTCCATATTCGTGTCCTGAGCATCTTGGCTTCAGGGGAGAAACCTTTTAGAAATTGTTTTGAAGGAAGTCAAAAGGGAAAATGTGGCGTCGTAACGTTCAAAATCTTAAGGGAGTTTCAATAACAAAAGCTTTTAAGGATATGATTAAGCTTATGGGAGTTTTGAAATTTGGGCTTTCATTGGAATTCCGTAAACGGTTACCCACGTTATTTACACGTGAAAAATCTTAAGGGATTAAGAAAGGCGGCAACTAAATGAGAAATAACTTGTGGAAAAATCAATCTGAGCATTTTCATTTGAATATTTTCCTCGAAGTTTGGTGGCTTAATTAAAAATGTTATTGAGCTTAAAAAGGCAGAACGATGAAACTTTGCAAATTTGTTCACTTTAATTAATTTCTTAGTTAACTGGAACGAAAGAAATGACCAAGCAATCTGGAGTAATATTTTTAGAAATTTTATTTTTACTTGCATTAGCTTAACGTTGTTTTTAAACTACTTAACTCCTTAACTTTAAAAACTATTAACGAAGATATTGCCATTCTACAAAATAATACAAACAATTAGTTAGTAGCCACGCAATAATTTGAGACACTTATAAATCAATCCCCATCCGGTTTCTATCCGGCCCGAGAGATCTACAATTTAAAAAAAAATTACCCTGTGACAGTGGCGTAGGAACGGGGGAGGGGGGTAGTCCCCCCGAAACGCCATTTGTATGAAGAAAATTCAGCTTGAACATTTATAATATCATTTTGTAATTTATTTTAGTGGTACAGTTTGGTCTATTTTTAAATATCAGCAGAAATATAGAGCTTATTGTGCATTCTTAGGCTGCTTACACACCAAACTCGACATCGACACGTCATTACAAAACGTCCATCGACAAAAAAATTTTTGTCGAATATGTATTCGTACGCACCAAATTCGACACCTAATGAACAAGAATTTCATGTCGTGTCATGTTAAATTCAGTGTGTACGGAGATTCGACACAATTCGACACTCGACACAACGAAAGTCACTTACTTATGCAGTCGTCGTTCGACGTTTTTCCTCGTGCCGCCTTCAGTGGATATAAACTGATTTGAATGTGAAGCCCTTCGTCGGTAACAGTTTTTTTCCTTGTCGAGTTCTGTCGTGTCGTGTCGATGTCGAATTCAGTGTGAATACACTCGTTTAATAATAAGAATAAATGGGTGTCACAACAAAAAATCTTGTCGTGTCGATGTCGAATTCAGTGTGAATAGACCCTCTTAATAATAAGAATAGATGTGTGTCGCGACTGAAAAATGTTGTCGAATTTCGTCGTGTCATGTCGATGTCGAGTTTGGTGTGTAAGCAGCCTTATTGTGAGGAATTCGGACAATACAGATCTTTGATTTCACACTTTCCCGACCTTAGGATTGAAAACACCATTTTCTGATTCTCTAAAATTTATTGATGAATTTCATTTCAAGACTCAAAAATTATTTGAAATCTTCAAAGTTACCTGGAGCCCTCGTGACTAATAAGGGCCATTATTGAGCGCTTTTAAAGCTATTCCGCGGATAATCCTAAAGCTCCACAATGAAGCAGTTTGGTTGTAAAAGCTGTTCCTCGGAGCGGTATTATTGATATCAGCTTAATCAATCAATCGACAACGACAACCTTCTGTTGTTTTGTATTCTACGCATATTTTGACTAAATGAAATACCTTAGTCTTCACTTTGATAAAAATTAGCAGACTAAGACTTAGACTTGCCAGCCTCTTAATGAGGATGGAGGACACCAAAACGGCTTATGGTATCAGAAATTTTCAGAAAGTATAGCAGTAGATAGACCCAAGAGGACAACAGAGGCTTAGCATTCGAAATAGGAGACACGCTGTCTGCTAGACGAAGCCAAGGCTTGGGTTGTAGCGCCATTAGATAGATGGAGTCTTCAAGAATAAAGTAGGTTTTCCTGTTTAAGATGATCAGCTGCAGCTGAAAAATGTCCTGCCTGTGAGCAGATTTAATGATCTCCTCTTCCATTGATGTGGGGGTGACTATTAACTCTTCCCATGGATTCTTAAATAGAAAGTCATGTGTAAGGAAAGAATCTTCATGAGCGGAGGACTTTAATATCTCTCTTATAGCTCTTAAATATTGGCCTTCCTTTTGTGCTTGTTAATTAGGTAAGTTAACATATCGACAATTCTTAATGCAATTCTGCTCAACGCACCAACGTGCCTTATTTTAGTACCGAACGATGTTCAATCTGGTCATTAAATTCTTTTAGAAACATAGCCCATCAAGCCCCCTCAGTGGAACATCTCCTTTTTCATTGCCGTGGTGAAAGCATTGCAGTCGGTGACAATCTTAATTCTCCTTATCAGAACGCAAACACTCCTCTGCCTTAAGGAGTGTACTATGGGTAGCAGTGGCGGTTCGTAAGGTTCAGGATAAAGGAAGCAATGTGCAAGGCGAGCTAAAGATTTGGCAAGAAATAAGAAAGAGGCAACGATGCTGTTAAATATTAGAACTATGTGCCAATTGTTGTGCAAGTTTTCTGTAACTACTAGCACTGCCGAGCGGTCTACCGACTAAAAATAGATCTTCGCCGAAGGATGACAGAAGATCGTTTGAATGGTCTAGCTTCAATGCATAATCCATCAAGACTGCGTAAAAAATGAACCTTAATGTATTTGTTGAAACTGGGACAACCAACACCTACCTGGTGCCCTGGTTCCACAGTCTTAGTTCAATATGTGTCGTATCCTAGAGAAAAACCAAACCGCTATCGGTAACCTAATAAACGGGAATCAAAATTAAAAATCACGGACTCTCAAAAAAATGTCGTCTTTATTCCACGATTCTTCTTACACAACTAGCCACAGACAAGAGAAGCGTGGGAGCTGTTTCCAGTAAGAAAGCTTTTTTTAAATTCAACACAGGGTAAACCAAAATAAATGACGGTGGCTCTCACATTTCTCCCACCTGTTATTTTTCTTTTTACAATAGTTAACAAACATCAATAAAAAATAACATACATTAACTGAATACATATTAAAGATTTAATCGTACTGGTGATTTCACACGTCGCCCCGATCTGGTGATGACATCTTCATCCTCTCTCTTCAATAGACTAGGTTCTCCTTCGTTCCCGCGGGAAAGTCCTGTTATAGAATCTACTTACAGTGGGTATAGTCTCTGGACCGGTCTGACGAGCTAACCTTGTACTTTCAGTCTGGCAACACGGACCACTCCATCTTTAGCAGGCATCACGGCCACTACCTTACCTAATAGGCCATTGCAACCGTTTGCGGTCCTCCCTTTCAATCAATACTATGTCACCTACCTTTACCGCCTCGTGACGTTGATCCTTCGCCCTCTGTACAAGCTGACACAGATATTCTTTAAGGAAACGTGAATCTAGAGCTTCTTTCAATCGTTCGAGATGCCGATAACCTCCGCACAAATCAACCTTCTCGACTTCGCCGATATTCGCCATTTCGCAGGTCCTCGCTCCATGTAAAAAATGAGCATTGTCTTCATTGTTTTCCGAAATATATGTTAGCGGACTTGCATTTATTATTTCAGAAGTCACAACAGCGTCAGCATGTCTTCCCAATCCACTCTGGCTCTTCCTAACATTCGCACGAGCATCCCTATGAACAGTTCACACCAGCCGTTCCACCATGGCGCTGCGGGTGCAGTAAATCTCCATTGTATCCTTTGACATGACTTCTCTCGACCAATCATTTCCCAATCAAGAGCACGAAAAGCATTCGGCGCCTCGGAAGTTCGTGCCGTTATCACTACAAATGATTTTAGATTTCGCCCGGATACTTATGAAACTTTGTAAAGCTTGCAGGAAACTGGCTGTACTCAGACTGAATACCAACTCTAAATGAACAGCACGATCATACGCGCAAGTGAAGAGTTCATTCAATCCATGACTTCCTGTTGCTCTCCGCATCTCGTAGATAGATTGGTCCAGCGAGATCCACTCCTGTGACATCAAACACATTGCACTCGATGTATTGGCAACGGTGCCGGTACAGGTTCCACCTTCTTCTGTTGAAATCGCTGACATATTACACATCTACAAATGATTCTGCTTACTGTCTTCCGGCTTCGAATGACACAAAATCTTTCTCTTAGGATTGTCATTAAAGCTTGCGTTCCAGCGTGACAATTGAAGATATGCTCGTACCGCACTAGACTCTCCACCAACGGATGGTTAGCTGGTAATTGGATGTCGGAACTCGTGTGTGTCTGCCCTCCACACTATTTTCATAGTCACACGCAGTAACCCATATTCTTCGGATTTAATATTCGCAATATTCGCGGGAACTTTGTCTCGGAACACCTCCTCCTGGACCAGTTTCCATAACAATTTTTCTGCTTTCACTATTTCTTCCACTTCTAACTTTGGAACCTGTTCATATGGAATTACATGAAACTGACGTCGGCCTTCTTCCCTGTCCCATATTTCGGATCGCTCGCAATATCCACGAGGTTCCTCGAATTATTTTGTTATAATCAGTAGATTTTGTCATGTTCCACAGTAATATTTTGTTGATCACAATATTAACCACAGGCGCCTTCCGCTTTTTTGCCAAAACATTCGGGTTCTCTTCCTTTGTGGGCCAATCCTTCGCCTGATAGAGCCATATTGGTACATCCCACCATTTACTTCCTATTAAATTTGACATGTTGCAACCACGTGAAGGTAAGTTGTTACGTGCCAATTTATGCCGGTAGCTCATTAAGCGGGCCGTGGGCGCACGTCCGACCTTAGAGGGCGCCACGTGGTTTGGTCCACGAACTACCACACACACAAAATAATGAAAAAAAAAAAAACAAAAAAAAAGTGCCATGGCTTCTCGATGGCACAGTAGACATGAATAGACCCCAAGGATAAGACATATTCATGTCAAAAACAACAAAAACAATAAAAACAACAAAAACAGCAAAAACAACAAAAACAACAAAACAGCAAAAACAACAAAAACAACAAAAACAACAAAAACAGCAAAAACAACAAAAACAACAAAACAAAAAAACAGCAAAAACCACAAAAACAGCAAAAACAACAAAAACAACAAAAACAGCAAAAACAACAAAAACACCAAAAACAACAAAAACAAATAAAACAACAAAAACAACAAAAACAGCAAAAACAACAAAAACAGCAAAAGCAGCAAAAACAACAAAAACAGCAAAACCAACATAAACAGCAAAAACAACAAAAACAACAAAACAGCAAAAACAACAAAAAGAACAAAACAACAAAAACAGCAAAAACAACAAAAACAACAAAACCAACAAAAACAGCAAAAACAACAAAACCAACAAAAACAACAAAAACAACAAAAACAGCAAAAAGAGCAAAAACAGCAAAAACAACAAAAACAACAAAACCAACAAAAACAGCAAAAACAACGAAAACAGCAAAAGCAACAAAAACAACAAAAACAGCAAAATCAACAAAAACGACCAAACCAATAAAAACAACAAAAACAACAAAAACAACCAAACCAACAAAAACACCAAAAACAACAAAAACAACGAAAACAGCAAAAACAACAAATAACACAAAACCAACAGAAACAGCAAAAACCACAAAAACAGCATAAACAACAAAAACAGCAAAAACAACAAAAACAGCAAAAGCAACAAAAACAACAAAAACAGCAAAAGCAACAAAAACAACAAAAACAGCAAAAACAGCAAAAAAACAAAAACAGCAAAAGCAGCAAAAACAACAAAAACAGCAAAAACAACAAAACCAACAAAAACAGCAAAAACAACAAAAACAGCAAAAACAACAAAAGCAACAAAAAGAACAAAACAACAAAACCAACAAAAACAGCAAAAACAACAAAAACAACAAAACCAACAAAAACAGCAAAAACAACAAAAACAACAAAACCAACAAAACAACAAAAACAAATAAAACAACAAAAACAACAAAAACAGCAAATGCAGCAAAAACAACATAAACAGCAAAAACAACAAAACCAACAAAAACAGCAAAAACAACAAAAACAACAAAAACAACAAAAACAACAAAAAGAACAAAACAACAAAACCAACAAAAACAGCAAAAACAACAAAAACAACAAAACCAACAAAAACAGCAAAAACAACAAAAACAACAAAAACAACAAAAACAACAAAAACAACAAAAACAGCAAAAAGAGCAAAAACAACAAAACCAACAAAAACAGCAAAAGCAGCAAAAACAACAAAAACGACAAAACCAACAAAAACAGCAAAAACAACAAAAACAGCAAAAACAACAAAAACAACAGAAAGAACAAAACAACAAAAACAGCAAAAACAACAAAAACAACAAAACCAACAAAAACAGCAAAAACAACAAAAACAGCAAAAACAACAAAAACAGCAAAAGCAACAAAAACAACAAAAACAACAAAAACAGCAAAAGCAACAAAAACAACAAAAACAGCAAAAACAACAAAAACAGCAAAAAAAAACAAAAACAGCAAAAGCAACAAAAACAACAAAAACAACAAAAACAGCAAAAACAACAAAAACAGCAAAAACAGCAAAAACAACAAAAACAACCAAACCAACAAAAACAGCAAAAACAACAAAAACAACGAAAACAGCAAAAACAACAAATAACACAAAACCAACAAAAACAGCAAAAACAACAAAAACAACAAAAACAACGAAAACAGCAAAAACAACAAAAACAGCAAAAGCAACAAAATCAACAAAAACAGCAAAAAACAAAAATTTATCCTAAAAGTATGCTAAACAATAATGAGTCATGGTAACGATTTTCGTCTCCGCACATTCTTTCAAATAGACTCCAGGGATAAGACATATTCATGTCAAAAAATAAAATAAAAAAAAACCAATAGGAAAAGAAATCTCCTTATTCACACTTCCTATTTTATTCTTTATCAAGAAAATTAAAATAAATAAAAAAAAAGAACAATATAAAATACAAAACAAGGGGTCGTCCATAAATTACGTGAGGTGATTTTTGCGATTTTTCGACCCCCCCCTCCCCCCTTGGTGAGATATCGTGAGATTTGTTCCTTCTTCCTCCCCCCCCTAATCTCACGTGAGATTTTTCAAATTTTATAAAATCTATAGTACATATTTACATTAAAAATACGAAATTACGGTCGTAACCACAGAGTTTGAATGTAGAACTGCAGGAAAGGCCCTCGCGTATAAAATCCGTGTACGTAACCGTAGTGAAATCTAGTGAAAGGTGTGTAAAAAGTTCATCTGTGTGAATGGGGTGGTTTGGATACAAGGTTTTATTTGAGATAATTTATAATGCGGACTGCTTGCCCTCCTCGCTTTTCTGCTTGTGGTGGACACACAACTACCAAAACGTGAGCACTCACCCAACATTTCATTGCGCTAAAATTCGGGTTGTATTTTTGTACTGTTCAGTATTACTTGGCTCGTACTCTGCAGCATTCGACGAGTCGCGTGTTTGACTAGCCTTTAGAGGCTAAACAATCGAGTAATTTTTTTGTGTGTCCTACCTTATCCACATCTTAAGGGCCCAATTTACACACAGTTCGCCGGCAGGCCGTGGCCTGAAAGTTTTAGCCTTGAGGCCAAGTATTACCCTACAATCACCGGCCGCCAACTGTATGGCCTGAAGTTCAAGAATGCCTACAGAGAAAGAAAGCTGACAAACATCGGATTTATCGTCAGTTCGGGCCTGAAGATCTGAGCTTTTATTCACTCTCGAGCCGTGAATTGAGGGGAAGAATTCACGTATTCTGTTTCCACTCGTAACAGAAAGCAAGGCGCGAGCTAAGCTGGACGTGACGTGAGGCTGGAGCCGCCTTAAAGCTTTCGTTGAGACCATGAACATTTTTGCGCTTGAATTAATAACCTGCTATGTTAAGCAGTCGCTTTCATCTGTGCGTCTGTAGAGAATCATGATTTCGTCTGCATGCCACAGCCTGTCTGGCGGGTACCTGAAGTATCATCCCTCAGTTAGACTAAGTCAAGCTTAGTCGTGCTGGTCGACCTGGTCTGACAGGCCACTGCCTACCGGCGGCCTGTAAGTGAATGGAGGTCTTTAGTGGAGAAACATGTTTGACTTAATTTAACCCAGTTTTCTTGGCATTTTACACTGTTTCTTTAAAACAAAAAAAAATTACGTGATATTTGCCGAGACCCCCCTCTCCCCCACGTGAGATTTGGTGAGATTCGGCTCGACCCCCTCCCTCCCCTAAACGCCTCACGTAATTTATGGACGACCCCTAAGATATCCCACGATGCAAAGCTTCCTTTTCAATTCCTCCGGTTCCTCCTTAAGGGTTGACTTCACTTGTACGTTACTGTATGAGGAATTATTTCACTTCTATATTTTACTTTTCCACACTCACTAACCACCAGCAAACTAAAAAAAAGAACCTACGACCGCTCCAGGGGCCCGAATTATATTGTTACTTGCCCACTATTTTAGGGACTTCCAGTGCGCCTTCCATATCGGTTTGGCCCGCTTGGAAGCGGTAAAAAATATTATTAATCAAATTAAATTTTCTTTCCCAAAAGGCGCAATGGCTCCTGGGCATCTCTTTTTCCACCCCCGGGAAAATTCTCGAGGCCGGGCTTGCCTTAATTTTGAGTTTGAAAGTTGGGCTTGACAGCCCCCGGCCACATTTAGAGAAATCCCGGGGTGGACAGTTATATTTAATTTAATTATCGTTGGAGCTCTCCCTGGCCACTGGTCTTTCGTGCAGATGCGGTAGTTACCTGTAGAACTTGGAGTAACGACAAAAATTCCTGCTCGAGATTTTCGGAGATTAGGGTGGTTGGGAAGCTCTGCATCGCGTTTACATTTGACAAAACGTGCGCGAATAAGTAAGTTTGAACTTAATTTAATTTAATTTAGCTGACGATTCCTCATCCTTTTTCCACTTCTTCCAGGGATTCCGATATTCGCTCGATAGGAGTCACCGCCGCTGTCAAATATGTATTTCCTCTCGGCTCGGGTGCTTCTGATGGCTGAGTAGGACCTGGAAGGAAAGTTTGTCAACAGTATCAGTAGGTACTAGGACCCTTGTGGGAACCAAAACCGGGTTTGGGATTTAGGTCAAGGTGATTAATCACGTGTAATTATGTCAATTGGTTGACAGGTCATTAACCTGTAATTATGGTAAGTGGGTGACCTTGGAATGTGTGAAAGACGTATTAATTGTTTGAGTAGATCAAGGTCATCGTTGTTATTGTTGTGTGTGTGAGGCACGCCCCCTTGTGCGCCGCGATGACGGTGGCGGGGGCGGAGGCAGGGGCGGGGGATGGGGGCGAATGTTGAGAACTCGATGGCTCGACGGGTACATCATGTCTGTGGGAGATGTAGAAGTAGTTAGTGGAACTCTTTTCTAGGTCACGGAACTAAGTCAATCAGTGAGGGTGGGCTTCCAAACAAAACCTGAAAAACAACTAGGGAATGATCATAATAAAAACGATATGCTACTTGTTGAACATTTTTATTTTATTTTCTAAAACCGGATTTATTATTACACTCAGTTGTGAAATTCTGTTTTTAAATCTAAATGTATCCACTGCATACTGCTCCCATGGTCCTTTCCTACTTTGTCTGTATGCGAAACTCCATACTACCATATATTTAACTTGTGGGCATTCATTGAAACTTATTTTCTCCCTCATATCTGCTCATGGAAAAAATAATGAATTGCTAGAACAAATAAAATACCAGCTAAAAATTTCAAAGTGTTGAAAGTCCAAAGTATGGTTTTTGATTTAGGCTGTTCTGTAAGTGGTGCTAGTTGATCTTTGAATCGTCCGCATTCGTCTATCCTATTAGCATATGTATATACAGTGTGGTGAACGATGTCTATGATCGAAATCTACATCCGATGCGCAACTCATAGCATTTATCTGCAGAGAACAAAAGTAACATTGAACACGGTCTTTGATGTTTGTGTAAAAAAATCCACTTTTCGCTAGCTGGTCTGCTGTATCTAAGTCTATTGATAGATTATCGAATGTTTTCAAACGATCGTATTCTTGTTTCAAGTTTAACATTTTGAATGAGTGTAACAGGTTTTATATCACGTCTTTTATATTAATCCAAGTATTGTGTTTTGAAGGAAAACCAAGCCACTTCACTAGAACCTTTTCTACTAAATAAACATCAGGGTTTTTCACAGGAGCTATTTCTGGTTCATAAAATCTACCTTGAATTATATTTCCTTGGTAATCTTCGAGAATATATGTTGTCGGGTAAACAGGTTTAACTTCTTTTATTTTAAATATCTCTGTGGACCAATTAGGTGTATAGCCTTTTTCGAATACATGTTTATGTCTACTTATACGGACAAAATCACCTGCTTTGTATTTAGACTTTGATTTTATTTTAGGGTAATTATACACAGATAATAAACGTTTTTCGTTATGCAGCCCAACATCTACAAGTCTCATCTTAATCGTACGATGTTTCGTTGTATTGTAGTCGTCTGTCAACTTGGTCAACGTGCTAATCCAGTGATAATTGCCATTCATGCTGAATTCTTTCCACATCATATTTTTCAGCGTTCTGTTAAATCTTTCTACAATCGAGGCTTTCAAAGTACTGTAGCTGGAATAATGGTTTATTTCGTAATCTTTCATCAGTTGACGAAACGGTTTATTAAAAAACTCTTTTCCATCATCGGTTTGTAAATTTCTTGGAATGCGTCCTGTATTAAAAATCGACTGCAATGCTTTTACAACTTCTGATGCCTTTTTAGATTTTAAAGGCAGCGTCCATGCACACTTTGAAAAGGTATCAATTACAGTGAGAAGAAAACGAAACCCCTGATTAAGAACCCATTTCGACCAAGTCTGCCTGCCACAAATCATCTATACCTTTGGTAGTGACATGTCGACGTTTAAGGGGACTCTTCACTGAAATGGCTAAAATCTGAACCGCTAGACCGATATAAATAAAATTTTGTGTCCGAATAGTTGTTATCGAGTAAAAACTAGAAGCATAATCAATTGTTGGAAAAAAAAAATTTTAAGCAACATTTTTGTTAATAAACATCCGAGAAAAGGGGTATTTTCCGCGACCTTTTTGCACGCGAATTTTGAATCGATTTAATTTTTTTTTTGTGCGAAAATGTTCAGTAATTAATAATAAACATTACTGTCAGACAGAATTTTGATATCTTTTTTTGTTTATTAACAATCCACAAATATGTCGGGCGATGTCGAAAAACAGCCGAAAATCTCGATTTTTTCGGTTTTTTATTACATTTTTGTTTATAACTTTATGAATTTTCAAAATTTCAAAATTCTGTCTGACAGATTTATTCAGTTATAAATTTCGAACATTTTCCACTTTATAAAATTAAAATCGGTTGAAAATTGTGGAACGAGGAGGTCGGAGAAGATAAAAAAAAATGAAAAAAAAAACTTTGTTGAGATAAACACGTTCAAAGTTTGACGCAACCATTTTCTCCGCCGCAGTGGCTAAAACCTCAATAGCTCCACTATGTTATAAACATTGTTATATGTTGTTTTTTTTAAATGTGAAAACGCTACATAATTCAGAAAAGTCTACTCTATCAGAATATGCAATAAAAAAAATTTCGTCAAAAAATCGATTTTCAACCAAATATGGGTGAAGAGTCCCCTTAAAATTTGTCATTTGTCATTTGTCAAGTTCATTGATTATCTGCCTTCTGCTCATTGTACGGAATGTATAAATACCTGCGGTTGAATAACCAGTTTATATACAAAGCAAGAATGATCAGGTTTAATCATCCGTTTACAATGATGGTTGCGGGGCCTTCGGGATGCGGGAAAACAACATTTATAAAAAATCTTCTTAATACTAATAAGGTATTTATATATCCACAAATTAGAAAAATTATACGGTGCACTGCCAACAGATATTGAACTACAAAATATTGAATATTTAAATGCTATTCCGGGGGAGTTTGTAAATCACGTAAACGAACCAACGTTGATTGTTATAGATGACATGATGTTAAATGCATATAGTAAAGAAGTTTGTGAACTATTCACTAAGGGGTCTCATCATCGTAATTTTTCAGTAATTCTTGTGACACAAAACGTATTCCGTCAGGGAAAATTTAGTCGTGATATATCGATCAATTGTAAATATCTTGTTGTATTTAAAAACCCCCGGGATAAAAGTCAATTTAGACATCTGGCCCGACAAATTTACCCAGAAAATAGTTTAGAACTTGTGAGAATATATAAAGAGATAACTCAAATGCCTTACGGGTATTTGCTAATTGATTTAACTCAGGACATTAACGACGTCTTAAGATTTCGTACTGATATATTTAATAAACAATTTGTAACTTGTTTTTGCCCGCAAAACTCTTTAAATGGTAAGAATGGCGTCACGGATGAAACGATTAAGGGAGAACAAGCATATGTTATATGTGCTTAAAAAGGCTAAACCAAATCTGAGAAAGTCCATCATACAAAATGCTGACCCTGAGGTTATAAAAACTCTTTGTGAAATTACACTCAACACCTTAAAAGGTAACCACATGCCGCATGGAAATATCGATTTGCGCAAAGAGATCTGCTGCTAAACAGCGTAAAATACTAGTGCAACGAGGAGGTTTTTTACCAGTTTTATTAGGAAGTGTACTATCAGGAGTTATCGGCTCATTAATTGAAAAATGTGCATAGAAATAATGGACTTAACAAGATGCTACTTCTGTCGCCAGAGGTTTACAACAGGCTTAAAGATGAAATTGAAATGACTGCAAATCAGTCCATTTTTGATAGAGCAATGAATAAAATACTACAGAATAAAGACAAGAATGATTCCGAAAAATGGTATAGCTATCGAAACCAACTAATTTCCTTTTTAAATCACAATCGGAAATCCAAACGAACCCTTGATAAAGAAACAAATTTTTACTTGCCACGTGAACATAATGTCAAACAAAAAAGTTTAAGAGATAGTACCACACAAACGAAAATTATATTTAAAGATGATGTGTTAACACAGACTTCACCAATAGCAAAGGATTTCCTAAGCGAAGAAGAAGTCTTTGAAGAAGCACATAACATAACCCCGCCAAGAAGATCTTTATCACCAGCCGCCAAAAGACGATTATCAGCTAGCGGAATAGCAAAAACTCGTAAGGCCACCACAATATCTGCACCTAATGCACGTGAAAAGGATTATAAAATAATCACAGCTGAGGATGGTGTAACGCAGTATACTGTACCTACGAATATGACTGCCGATGAAGCTAGCGAACATATAGAAGAATTAGAACAAAGTGAAAAACAAAAAGCAGTCCAGAAACAGTCTATATTAATACCCTCTCCGCTAGAATCTGGTCAATATATGCTTTCATTTCCTTTACGTAAGCTCGGTGTTAGACAGAGTGAGCGGCTGAAGACTAAAAAGGATAGAACTACAAGTACGTCGGACATTGCTTGGGAAAGACTGTAAACAATGCCAGTGGAAATAAAAGAAAATGATTTTTACGTATGTCTTTTAAGTAATGACTCTATGCAATTTTACCCGCAAAATACGCTATCGGCTTTTACAAATGCACTTGCTAAACCATACAAGTTTCATGGGAACTGGCGTGTTGGAATAACTGAAATTGCATTACCAAATTTTGAAATAACAAAACGTGCAATCTCCAACAATGGGGGAAATGTGCGTAAACGAGTGAGGCGTGAATATGACCAGTTAAAGGAAACTAGAAAGCAGCATCAAAAGGATTTTAAAATACTTAGCATCAAAATAAATGAAAATGTAAAACTTGAATGGACACCAGAAAATCTTGAACAAGTTAGTTACAGACCTGGACAAATATACCTTTCAGCATTTTTATTAACATTTTATAATGCAGTTGCACCTTCATGGTATACCACTACAGTAAAAAGGCAGAAGTGCTTAAGTGCAAATTTGACGATTTTCAGTTTTTTGCATTTTTGTATTCAGTATGTTATTCTTAATCATTGCTATAATCTTTATCTTAAACTGAGCTGTGGTTGCTGAGTTATTGAACCGGCAAAAGTGGTTTTGTGCACAATTCTGTATCTAAAAAAAACGTTGAGGGCGATTTTCTCGAAACGCATATTTTGCACTTAAGCACTTCTGGCTGTGTACTGTAGACCATGTACTTGAATGATGTTAAATCGAAAATGTGGAAGCGCTTAGAAGATGACCACTTTAATGAAGTTATCCCTGAAATAAAGTATAAGCAGGAGCCAGACGAATACATATTGCACATATATCAAGGAAAAAAGACTTCAGAAAACGTAGTTTTAAAATATAAGAACTATGAATCAATTGAAGATTTTGTTGATGATGTATTTGGTCAAGTTCCTAGGAAGAATAGAAATCATCCTGTTTTGAAGAATACAATAGACAATTATACACATCCAACGGCTAGCATAAAAACAGCTGAAAATAAAGAGAAAAAAGGTAGTGAAAAGAAGCATGATGTATTCGAACTCCGTTTAGAGGAATTGGGTGTTACGATAAAAATAAAAAAAACCACTACCCTCACCCTTGAATGTTAAAGATCTCATGACGCTGCTTTTAGCCAATTTACACTTTGACGATAAACAACTTAGCGACGAAGTAAAACATAAACGAATTATTGAAATTAAAAATACAATTTTTGAAATATTGAATAGACTGAAGAAAGATTCACTCAAAGCAAAGACACCCGAGCAACGGAAAATAACTAAAAACAGTGCAATTTTGCAGGTCCCATATGAAAAACAAAGCTCGGGCGAATTTTTATCTACACCAGTACCTATTAATACAAACATAGATAATCTGTCAAACTTCATCACAGATGTATTTCTCCAAACACCTGAAAACAAACGTAATCCTGATGCCTTGTTGACAGAAATAAAAGAGTCATTTGACACTGCGGGCTTACGCCAAGAGCACATGTCAATAATGGAAAAAATTAATTCTCTTGATACAACAATTAAAGAATTGATGTTGCGATTACCAAGAAGTACACCGGAAACTGTAAAAGATTGCCCTGAGAAAAATATAATACATATATACACTGATATTATACAACCTAGAGCTATAGGCGACAAGCTTGTAAGATATTTACGAATAATACCGATTCAAGGGTGTGGTACTATATTAAGATTTGAGCATGTAGAATACTGTCCCATTGAAAAAACTTTTATTGAAAGTATTTCTATAAAAATAACTGATCATCAAGGTGAGCTAGTGGACTTTAAAACAAGTTATATTCCGACATACATATGTAATGCTACATTTTAAAAGACAATAAAAACTATAAATATTTGCACAACAGGCTGTTCTTGCATAGTATAAATAGAATTACGATGGATTCCTATTATACACGTTATTATTTAATACAAAGCGGCGGCGGCCTGTCAGATATTGGAGAATTATATCGTGGTCCAGTTATTTATCAACGTGGCATCGGTAGCTTCTTCAGTGCATTATTTCGACACTTAAAACAGGCTGTAAAAACAGGACAGGCGATAATACAGGATAAAAACATCAGCAGCAAATCAGTTAAAGATATTTTAAAAGATCACGGTAGACTTGCTGCCCGAGATCTAGCTCAGAAAGGTATAAATAAAGTGTTTGACGGCATGAGTGGAGCAGGTATAAAAAGACCGAATCCGTTTACAACCTTGCATATAAAACCAGTTCTTAAACGCAAAAGACGTGGAAAAACACCTAAACGCACGAGAAATTGCAAAACTGAAAATCAAAGAAAAGGAATAACAGCAGGAGTTTTGAAAACAAAACGAAAGATACGTAAACGTATACTGGACATTTTTGATAAGTAATAAACATAATGTCGTACAAAGAATGCATGAAATCGGAATTGGATCTTTTTTCCACACCACCAGTTTAGAGCAATATTTTGAAAACGGAAGAAGTAGCCTATAAGCCAATAGCCTCACTCGACAACTCTTCCGTTCTAGAGTTTGTAACTTTGGGTCATGGAGATACATATCGTGATTTATCTAGCATCTATCTTCTGATTTCCGTCCAATTAGTCTTCTATGTTTTTTGTCGAAAGTATTTGAAAAAGTAATTTTTAAGCAACTTATTTCGCATATTGAAGAAAACTGTCTTCTTTCTGAATGGCAATCTGGCTTTAGATCTGGACATAGCTGTGAAACTGCACTACTAAAAGTCTCTTCTGATATCTATGATGCCTTGGATAACCGTAAAGTAATTTTCTTGACTTTACTCGACTTCGCGAAGGCATTTGATTCGGTTGATCATGCAAAGCTCTTACAAAAATTAGGTAGTAATTTCGGTCTTGGTTCTACTGCTATGAAACTGATTCTAAGCTACTTGTCTGGTCGTTCTCAAATAGTTAAAATCCAGAATAAATTTTCTGAGCCCATACTTCTACGCTGCGGAGTGCCACAAGGCTCTATTCTAGGTCCCTTTCTGTTTAGCATTTATATTAATGACTTTCCTCTTGTAATTAAAAACACATCTATACACTTATATGCTGATGATGTGCAAATCTACATAAGTATGCCCATCGATTCAACCGCTGAGTGTATTCGTAAACTTAATGATGATTTGAGGAGTATTTCTGATTGGACTGTTACCAATAAATTGCCCCTAAATCCTAGGAAGTCTTCATGTCTGGTGGTTAGTAAGACTCCCATTGTATTAAGCACACTCGCACCAATTATAATAAATGATGTCATGTTGCCTTATGTCGAATCAGTCAGAAACCTAGGTGTTGTGTTTAACTCTAAATTTAGTTGTTGTAGTCACACGAGCAGAGTTCTTCAAAAAGTCTATGGATGCTTACGTCAACTATGGGTAAGTGCTAGCCTTCTCACACCTGGTTTGCGTAAAATGCTTGTGATTGCTCTAATTATGCCCCACTTGAGGTATGGTAGTCTAATTTTCGCCAAACTTGATTCGGTATGTATGAGAAAAATGGAAGTTGCATTTAACGATTGCCTTCGTTTTGTCTACAGGCTAAGACGGCATGATCATATTACACCATACGCCTCCAGCTTATTGGGTCTTACTTTTGTAAACTATCGCTCGTACCACGAATTAAAATTTATCTTTAAGCTTATGAATAAAATGTGTCCACGTTATTTGTTTGAGAAACTACGCTTCTTACAATCCAATAGGCAGGTACAATTATTGATCCCTAGGTGTAACTCGTCATGTGGTGATCGTTCTTACTTTGTCCAAGTCGCGCGTAAATGGAATGCTTTGCCCTGTGCTATTCGGAGTGCGACATCTAGCCGAACTTTCAGCAAGCTTTTAAAAGACCACTATAGTTAATTCTTTCTTTCTTTCCTGTCACTCTTTCTCTTTCTTCTCCTTTCTTTCTGGTCTTCTCCTCTCATTTTCTTTTTTTTTTTCTCTTTTATCAATTAATCAAATATTTGTTTTTTCCTTTGCTTTTATGTACAGTTAAGATGTTTAATCTTTGTGCTAAACCAATAAATATATATTATTATATTATTATTATCTTCGTTTAAAACTGCAGTTAATTAAAATAAAAGATGGAAAAGAAGAACTTTATCCGAATGAAGGTGATGCTCCAGGTTTAATAAACAACATCTTGCACTCCATATTTCGCCAGTGCACCGTATATTTAAATGGAAAACCAATTGCTCAAACCGATCACAATTACAATTATCGAGCTTATATTGAAAATTTATTAAATTGTGGCAAAGATGCGGTATCTACCCATCTGGAGTCGGTTGGCTGGTATCTTGACAAAGATGACACGGAAATTGCAGATATCGATAAACCCGTCGCTGAATTACATCAAGGCTATTTAGATCGTCAGAAACTTTTCAATAAAAGTAATGTAGTTGAATTGATGGGGAAAAGCCATACTGACTTGCTTAATCAAGATAAGTTGCTATTAAACTTTGTCGATTTACGTGTAGTTTTATCGCTTGAAAAACCAGAATTTTATGTTTTATCCAAGGACGGGACCGACTCACCACAATTAAAAATGTTGGATGCTACCATGTACATGAATCACGTGACAGTTAATCCGAATATTTTATTAGCACATGAGACAGTTTTACAGCGATCAAACGCCATATACCCATACAGGCGAGTTGAAGTTGAAAGTTACACTATTCCAGCAAACACAATCACACTTTGGATAATATCGTCATCGGACAGTTACCGAACTTAATAATTTTTGGTATGGTGGACAATGATGCTTACACTGGCAGAAGAACAAAGAACCCCTTCAACTTTAAACATAACAACATTACCAGATTCAATTTATCAGTGAATGGCGTGCAGATACCAAATCAACCTCTCGAATTTGACTACTCAAAAGATAATCCGATTAGTACACGCGGATACAATACGTTATTCAGGGGAACAGGTATTCATTATTTCGATAAAGGTCATCAAATATCCAAGAAATTATTTGACAAGGGATGTTTTCTTCTCGCTTTCGATTTAACAACAGACAATTCATACAACGCAACTTGCGGCAATTTACTAAATCAGGGAACAGTACGAGTTGAAGGAAAATTTAGAGACGCGTTAAAAAATAGTGTGACATGCATTGTATATGCCGAGTACGATGGAAGCAATGAAATTGACAAGGATCGAAATGTTTACACAAATTTTTAAATCTATATAAGGTGGATACGATATGTTCCAACTGTTAGTTGGTGAATTGATATATTACGGTAACAATGAGTTGTTTAATTAATGTGGAATACTTTTGCGGAGGTGAATATACCTTCTTTAAAAAAGTCTCTTTCGCTGGATTCACTGCGCAAAATAAAACGTTTGCGAAGGAAATAATTTTTAAATATCCAACATCTACTACAGAATGCAGCGAGCAACAACAATCAACAAAATTTGGCAACCTTGAACTAAAACGGATAGATGAAGACCTCATAAAAACTCTGGCGAAATTTAAGACAATCTTTGTTCGTGGAACACCAACTAAGGAGTTTATAAATAACTACGTTACATCTCTCACCAATGTCATTGACCTAGAAGCAGCATTTACCTGTGAACAAGAATGAACACGATCGAGCTTGCAACTGCATTGACAAACAATCGCGTAACAAACAAATTTTTTAGAGGAGTCTTCCCATGCAATCATCTACCACAAAAAATAAAAAAACCAGCATGCGTCATAGCTAATACAGATCCAGCACTCATTGGGTTGCCTTTTATTTTCCTAAACAAGGCTCGGCAGAGTACTTTGACTCTTTTGGAAGGTATCCCACCAATAAATATTTTCAAAGATTTCTATTAAATAATTCAAAGAATTTTTTGAATAATAAAAAACGATTGCAAAGCCCATTTTCAGCAACTTGTGGACATTATTGCTGTGTATTTCTATATTCACGATGCAGAGGAAAAAGCTTGAAAACTTTTTTAAAAGAATTCGCCTCCAGCGATTTCAGTTCAAATGATAATAAAATTATTAATTTATATTTAAAGAATTTTTCACAAAATGGTGGAGATTTCTGTAACCAATCATGCAAAGCAGAGGTCAGTACTATAAAAACCCCAAACAGAGGATGTTAATATTCAGTGTATAAGTTTAAATTGAGTAGCATGGAGCCATCACGTAAGAGACAAAGGACCACTGGTGCTAAAGGAGAAAAGAAGTTGTCCAAATGTGAAGCAAAAGTTGTGGGTGAAAATCTGTTATTAAACTACACATATCATCTGGACGATTGTCACAACCGGAAAATAATTCTCGGATTTGACCCATCATCATTTGAGGCAAAAATAGTGTTTCATCGCCACGGACTCATACCAATATCAGTATCTTATTCTGAATGGACAACAATTTACAGCTATCTTAGCGCTTTAAAAATCAAAATGGAAAATACATCTCCAGCAAATCAACCAAAGCTGCAAAAAGAACACAAAATCCCCGTTGGCAGTGGCAGCATCACCTTAAGACAGGCCGAACTTTGTAAATTATTTGAAATTTTTAAACATCGTTATGTACCACAATAACAATGCTGCGGATAATGTGAAAGAATGTTATAGAAAATATGTTGGAAAATGTAAAGAAAAAAATGTATTGACATTAGCATGTGAAGATTTTTTTATTCCAAATCGAACATCTTATGTACACTTAAATTATTCTCGACTTTTTTATGAGATACCGTTGTACCGTATTGCAAATCTTGTTTTTGATACGATAAATTTTGAATGCAAATAAATCAAATAAAACTAAAGATATCTTTTATTTAAAAAATTTATTCACTAACATGTATAAATATATATTAACACAATTTTGAACGGCACATCGAAGAGTAGGTGACTTTCAATGTATCATACAGAAAGACTCAAAGTTTTCCAAGTTACTTAGTTTTGGTATTTCCAGCTGGATTTTTTTCGCTTCAGGGAGGTATTTCCGGATAAATTTCTCCTTTTCCAATCCTTTCACATAAATTGTTGAATTTGAATAATTCGTCAATAGGTTGGGTAATTCATTGCAATCAATATTTCCACCATTCCATCTTAATCCATTTATTTTCCTAAAGTTGAAATCATCCTGCCAACGAGCTCTTGGTGTCAATTCACTATACGGAAAAGGTGGCTTGAAATAGTATAAGCTCGGTAAAAGTGATCCGTGTTGTAAGACTACCATCTCCTTAGCAAATAGCTGACCATTTACTCCACTGACAAATTGTATATCCAAAATAACATTTGCCGAATTCATGACTTTAACGATCCAGGAAAAAATATCAAATGACTCTTAAATACATATTTTAATGTCTTATATATCTTAACAAATATGGAACTCATTTCCACACCAACCCCTGGGGTAGAGTTTATTGGTGCGCTTTTTTATCATGTGGTATCCCCATTAGGCCTACTCCACAAAACTTATTCAAATATCTTATTTTTCTAAATTGGCATGGTGTAAGCAGCGACAAATTCATATATTTATCTCTGTTGTTGTCTTACAAACACATTTTATCATCTTTTCTGTCTTTTAAACCCATATGGTAGGGAGCTGAACTCTTCCAGAAATCTTCGTTTATTTGAAGTCACCTTATATTTTTTTATTTCCGGAACTGTTACTACCTCGTGATCTTTTGTGCGGCGAATATTTTTTGATAGGATAGGAATGTGGTCTTCCTCGTTGTCATTTAATATCATATTTTTAATTGAATCTAAATTGACATGCTGCGAGGATTCATAATTCAGACAGATTCCTTTTACTTTACTTTGTACCTTGATGGATTCATCCCTTGTGCTATAAACTGCATATGCATAATTTTTAGGGCCTCCACATGTAAACGTTTTTATATAACTACCAGGACCGTAGCATTCTAACTCATCGGTCATATCTCCAATGAATTCTCCAGTCGGGGGATCGTATTCTCCCTCTCTGCTAATATATATGACAGAATCAGTGTCATAATATAAAACTCTTTCTCCAAGCTGCTCCAAATAGCTAAATAACTTAAGTCGTGCCTGTGCGGTTGTATAAGATGCTATAGAAACGTTAACTGTTCCTAGAGATTCTGCAGCTTCTTCTCTGTAATTCCAGTTTACAATAAGCGTTTCTTCATTGACTGGAAGAAGATGTTGTACCTCTACTGCCGGATTTACTAGAAACTGATACAACTCTCCTGAACTGTTAATTATATTGGTCTTCGGTTGGTTATCTCGCTGTCCAAATTTTCCCCAAAAGGAGTTTAAAATTAACTTGGCTAATGATCTTAGCCCAGGATTTTTATTAACTTCTGAATACTCCAGTTTTACACTTTCATTTTTCAGAAATTTCTCCAGGTATTTCCTCTTTTCCTCTTCATTCGAACTGCATTTGCTGGGCCATCCTGATGCCTGCTATTTCATCTTGATAAATTTGTTCATCATTGAAGTAAACAGTCCACCCGAAAGGTTTGATTTATCGTACGCCTCAGTTTTGTAACTCCATATTTCGTATGTATTCAGCATTTTGTATCCTCTACTTAGAGCTGTTTTTACCTCGTCAATTACCCATGTTCCAATAAGAGCTCTTTGTTCATCCGTGTGTGTGCATTCATGATATTGGTTTTTCTCCTCACTACATCTATGACATAAGGGGAACATTAATTTATTATTCTATCTAATCGGTAGAACGGGGTGATACATTCCTTCGGGCGGTAAAATTTTACATTTGATCAGACCATCTATTTTACCTAAATCAACTTTGGAGCATGCATCTGTTCCGACATATCGTCGGTCTAGAACCAGAAGAACGTAACCACCAATTTTGAAATTTTACAGGAGAGCTATTAAAAGGTGAATTTTATGCATTATCGTTATGTGAAATGGAGATACGATAAAATGGAAACTACTACTATTATAAAATGTTATGGCCGAATTTATATAAAGACGGATAAAGTAACTCTTCTACAACCAGAAAATTCAAAAAAGGAATTATTTTTTTTTTGGACATACGTTGTTCTGGTTCTAGACCGACGATATAATTCAGGGTGACCAATTGGGAATTTTCCATACTTGCAAACCCATGGATACAATGAACATACATCTATGTATTTTATTTTTTTCACCTGGCTTGCATTCGTAATGTGTATAAACATTACCTGTTCCACCCCCATAAAAAGCATCTCGAGGATTTAAAGGTGAATGTACCAGTAAAGGATGGTCTCTTAAAGCTTGAATGTCTTTATTCGTTTCCATCAGCCTGAGAAAATCACACTCCCACATCTCAATGACCTCGTATCCATAAGAACGTAAACGCTCCGTCTTTGCGGTTGTTACTTCATATCGGTGATTTAGAGCCCCCGCACATTAAGGAGTTGGCCGATAGTTTGCCGACATTATAGTTTGAAGGCAATCGGGTAGCCCATCAAACTTATTTATCGGCCAATTCTGAATCGTTGTAATATGCGCACTTGTATACATGTTAATACTGATTAAGAGCCCGACTAAACTATCGGCCGATGGAAAGTCTGTAGTGTGCGGGGGCTCTTAGAGTATCGCTATGGTCGTCATGAAGAGGTTGATCACGGTTATGTTTCAAACATGTGGGCTGTCCATGGTAATAGCAACCATGGAATTCAAAAATTTGATTAGACTCTGCACAATAGCCATCTACTTTAACTCCTTTCAGAACAACTTCTCTTTGTTTGGCTGCATGTGTAATATTAATTCCTCTGCGTTTTTCTTCAGATATTAGCCATTGAATTGCTATTGCTGACTGATTATCGGCATATCTAAATCCCTTTCTTGGAATAATACCAATAGTAAATTGGTAATAGAATTTAAACTTGAAGATATTGTATATTGATGTAATTATTCTTAACATAATTTATAATATAATTAATATTAGCAAACATGTTTCGGTAGCTCATTGTGTTGCCTCGATTTGTTTTTCTTTGTTTTCTGAAAAGAAATTATTCTCCAAAAAAAATATATGAAAGCAAAAAGATCCAAGATAAATTATAATTCACACGTACGGGATTCGAATTTAGTACGACCGAATAACGACCAGTGAATTTCCCTACCCGCCAGCCAGATTCACGGTAAAAATGTGGCTTGGATATAATTTAGCTAAAGGCGCGTTAATGTTCAAGAATTTTCTGCAAAGGTAATTTTCCCAGAAAATAAAACTCACACACTTCAAAAAACTTTATAATTTTATTTGCGTATTGCTGCACTAATTTGTTGTTTGCAATTTAATTACTTCTTGATTGATGCTCCTATCTTCGGTCCAACGGCTACGAGTTTCAAGTAGAGAGAGCCCTGTTACCTCGGATGAATCTTTATATTAATTCGTAGCGGTTTCCCTGTGCCTTAGTTGGGGGAAGGTTTTCCCGCTCTTCTACAGGTCATCGCCCTGTCCATGCTGATGTAAATGGGTCGGTCATTGACCCTCTATCCAACTGCTAAAACTCTCCCCTTCTGGTTTTGGTCTTTGCTAATATCAATGGCTTCCCCGAGACTCGAATAATGATGTTGTGGTTTTGTGCCTTCTCTGTTGTCACCTTGTCGAATTTTGACAGTCTCGTGTGTTTTTATATTCAGTGGTGATGTTTTGATTATGGTGCGTGCGCGAATTTATTATTTTGAAATACTCCCTCCGGTAAGTCCACAATTGCGATGCGTACTCTAGTTTTTTTTTTTTTTTTTTTAGAAGGTGCTGTATCCTCAACAGTATTCGGTCTAAGAAAATTGCGCCGAAAAACTAAATTGCATGCAGAGGTTGTCGCCTCAACAAATGGATCAACTTTGCATTCTACTAACATCAATTTTCTAAATTTTAAGCATGCCTCTGTCAAAATCTGTGCATCGCTAATGCAATAGTCTACAATATCACGCTGCATATCAAAGTCTTTATTTTTATGTTTCTCGTACCATTTGAGGAAACTATCACGATCTTCAGTTTTCATTGAGTAGGGACTGTAATATTCTACAGCCGGTAATTTCCCAATATAGTTCTTATTCTCGAGTGTATTAAATAGGTGCGGGAAGTATCCTTTTTTATACACTGCCGGTAGATCAAAGGCCTTTGGTAGTTGCGATAGGCTCATAGGAAAATAATTTAGTGAGTCGATAAATTGTATGTTTTCCAACTGCATCATTACAAATTTCGTTCCTCGCATTATTAATTTGGGTTTCAGGTCTGTCTTTTTCAGAATGTAATTCAGTATAAATTGGTGGTCAAACGCCTGACCATTATGAGCTAAGACTACTATCCTTTTAAATTGGCCATTCCTTAATTCCAACAAATCTTTCAAAAACTCGTTCACTACATTAGTTTGGTAAATCTTCAATCTATATCCACATTTTTGACAAAAATGTAACTTTTCTATATCCAAGCAGAGTTCGCAACGCTTTGCAACAACACATAAATTCGGTTCATGTAGCTTTATGTCTCCAGCTGATTCTCCCTCTATATATTTTTCTCCTACAATCTTCTCCTGTCTTGTTTCCAAGTCGTAAAAGACGAAAAGAGTGTCTTTTGTTGGGGGTGTTCTGACATCCGGTTGGATAAAGCAGAAGTGTCCTTGTCCACGTGTTTATTACAGATCCTGCAATAATATTCACCGCATATATGAGTTTTATCTGCTTTATGTGTCTTTAGACAATCTTTGCACTTTTTTATTACCTCACAAACACTTTTTTTATTTAACGACCCTGAAGCTTTGTGATAGTTGAAGCAACATTCTTCTCTAAAATGTCGATTACATTCTTTACACAGCTTTTCTGTACAGTCTTTAGCGCATGCTGGAGTCTGTTGGCAGCAAGGACAGGTTCCTCCACATCTGTGATCGTTTTTGGTATTGTATGGTACATGACATTCCTCGCAATAATACGCACAGCAAAATGCTGCAGTTAGCGAACCTATGACGTTGTAATGATTGTTGTGGTACAGTAAATTTAGTTTTTTTCCGGTATTTTGTCCCTCAAATACCACATCTCTTCCTTTAGCACCATATCTATACACTATAATCTTATAATCTTTCAGGTGTTCTTGGAATTTTTGCAACTCCGGAATTCCGGCACCTTCATTGGGTATATTTATCCTGGATTCAGACAAAAGTTGTGTTACTCGTTGAGTTTGTAATTTTCCAATATCCCGCCTCACTGTGTCAAACTCTGTCTCCTTATTCACTTTGGACATGGCAACAATCAATGCTCTTGCTAGACACAGGCTATCCTTGTTTTTTATTAGTACGATACCCCTTCTCTTTGTACACTCCTCATCAAATGTGCTCCATTTCCTTCTCCTATCACTTCCCCTCCCTTGTGGCACTCTAATTGTGGTAACATTCAAGCAAAACGTGTCGGTACTTAATCCACTTGCTTTGCTTTGAAAAATTTTTCCAATGGTGTCCCACACATCGGATACTTTTAATGTGGAGGCCGATCTGTAACTTAACCACCCTGGAACTTTTTCCATAAAAGACGCTCCACAAAAGGTAAAACCAAGGAAATCATCCGGCTGAACTTCTAAGAGTGCGTGTTGAACAATATCGTCAACTGCACTTTTGATCCAGTCTGAGGGTTTCACATTTGCAGGTGGGCTATTGATTTTGAAAGTAATTTTGCGTCTCCTCAGATTGAAACGCCTGATATGCGTTATAATATCGTTGGTGATGGAAAATTTACTAAACATTCCAAGCTCCTCGTCTACTTGAGCCCTAAGTTTCAACATTTTTTTCATGCTTAAATTAACTAGTTGCTCACCCTTTTTTATTTTTAAATATAAGTATATCCCCCACACTTTTACACTTTAAAACAATATTAACACTAGAACTTCCTTTTTATTTTTGAATATATATTTACCCACACTTTTACACTTTTTAAAACAATTACCTAGTTTATAGCTACTCCAAAAATAAATCGAATTATGGATCATCCACAATTTTTTGTCGTATAAACGGGGTAATTCGAATTATGGCTTAAACCGAAATTTTTCGACTTAAGCCAAAGTTATAAGAATGTATTAGTGAGAATTTTCACGGTGGGGGCAGTACTGCAAGGTGACAGTTCTTGTTTTTAACAGCAAATTTTTAAAATGGAGTCGCAGAAAAGGTTAAACTGGAATTCGTTTGAGATAGAAGAAATGCTTAATTTAGTTAAGGAAAGTAAGTATATTTTGTTTTGTTTTGTTTGTAAATTATTATCACGTTCTAATTTGAATTGAAGAAGACTTGCTGCGCCTGGAGGATGATAAAAAGAACAGATCTATGGCCATTTACAACAGCATCTCAAAGGAATTAGAATTTAAAGGTGTTATTCGCTCAGGTGCCCAAATACGGACCAAGTTAAAGGCGTTAAAAGCGCAATACACGCAAATTCGTAAAATGAATTCAAAGTCTGGAGAAGGCAGAACGGAATGTGAATTCTACGATTTGTTAAATGAAATTTTCGGGAACAGACCAACCGTAACTTGCTTTCAAACTGGTGTGCAAAGCAACCAACCGAGTTATATTCATACCGTAACCTGCACCCAAAGTAGTGAGCAAAGTAACCTTTTAGGTAAGTTAGAATTTACATTTTTAAGTTGCATGCAAGTTGAAATTCCTCTTTCCATACAAGATTCCGGAGAAATGGAAGCAGAAAGGTTTTCGTCACCACCAAAAAGGAAACGAAAGGCATTGAGGGAGGACACTGTTGTTAAGGAGCACCAAAAATGGTTGGAGAAGGAATTCGCCAAACAACGCGAATTCGATAGGGAGCTATTCCACGATTTTAAAACAACTTTAAACGATTCCATTGAAAAAATTGTTGGAAAGGTATAAGTTTACCAATAAAGATCTTTAACAGATTATTACATATAATTGTTATTATAATTTTTCAGACTGTTCATGCAAGTGGAAGTGCCTCTAGTTATTCCCAAGAGGAATCAGACGTGCATCCACTCAGCCCGTCGGCTTTGTCAATTTCTGTGTCGCCCATATCTTCTGAGGCCTCAACATGGAATGAACCGGAATCGGACGAATGCAATCTGCATGACTATCTCATCAGCTATGATCCCTGAGGGAAATTGAATTGCGATAAAATAGGTGTTAATTTTTGTTCAATGTAATTATTAGTATTTTAAAGTTTTTTTTTTATGAGGAAAATGAATGTGTGTTCATTATTTTTAAAAAGAAGTCATTATTTTAAAGACTTCCCATATACAAAATGAATTTGTGATAATTTTTTAAGTAGTATCATTTCAACGATTTATTGTGATAACAGAATGAAATTTTGTCAATTTTCAGAGAATGAAGTAGTATTTTAAAGTTTTTTTTATGAACGAAATGAATTTGTGTTTATTTGTAAGAAGATGTAATTATTGTTATTTTAAAGTTTTTTTTTTTTTTTTGATCAAAATGAATGTGTGTTCATTATTTTTAAAAAGAAATCATTATTTTAAAAACTTCCCATATACAAAATGAATTTGTGATAATTTTTTTAAGTAGTATCATTTTAACGATTTATGTATTTTAAAAACAAAACAATTTCATGTCCATTTTTCAAAGTATTTATTATTTTAAAAATGTTTGATACGAATAAAATAAAACGAGATTTTGTTATTCAAACAGCTTAATTATTAAAAATTACTTAGACGAAGCGGATTATTTTTGTGGAGTTCATTTTTCAAATGATTTCGAAGCACTTTTGCGGTGTCTTCAAAAGCAGTAGAAATTAAATGGGAAGGTTGCCGAAGAGCCCCTACATAATTGGCCTGTTCTCCTTCCGTCATTTCTATAAAGCGTTCTTGTTTTTTTTCAACAATATTATGTAAGATGCAGCAAGCCGATACAATTTTAGGAACAAATTTATAACTGGTGTCAGTTCGTTTACACAATATTCTCCATCGGCTTTTGAGACGTCCAATGGCCTGTTCCACAAGGACCCTTCCAGAGTTTAAATACGCATTGAATGACTCCTCCTCTGCTGTCTTTGTACCTATGAAAATATAAACAAAATTTGAATTTATCAGAAAAAAGTGCGGATTGATAAAACAAAGTGATACTGACCTGTGTAACCTTTTATTAACCAGGTCAGTAGTGGATACGCTGGATCTCCTATCAAAAATGACCTAATGGATACACCATTTACAATTTTTTCACATTTCGGAACAATTCTGCAAAAGCTTTCAAACAAGCTGGAATCTTTAAAAACTGTTGCATCATGACACGATCCCGGATGACGAGTACTGATGTCTCGAAATAGTAGAGATGAATCCACGACAACCTGAAGAACCAAAGAAGGCCATCCTTTGCGATTAATATATTCTCTATAACCATTTTGCGGAGGCGTGATTGGTATATGGGTGCCATCTATAGCACCTACGATGGGCCCTATTTTTGTTTTCTGTTCAAATTTTTCAATTATGCCTTTTGCTTCTTCTTCAGTCGTTGGTAAATAAATTTCTTCAGTCAAAAGAGTATCGTTTAAACATTCACATACACGATAGAGACATTTTTTTACTGTGGACTTATGAATGCCAAATGCGATACCCACTACTCTGTACTCTGCACAACTAGCAAGTTTGAATATTGCTACTGCCACAATTTTTTTTACGTCTAAGCATGGAGTAAATGCTAAATTTGAAGGTTTTAGACTCTCCCCTAATCTTCCCACGATGTAAAGAAATGTATCCTTTGTCATCCTAAAATTACTCAGCATTTCGCCGTCAGGATAATCATTCCTTACAATATTTTGCCACCATTCATCACTTCGCATAATATTTCGGCTTCTTTGCTTGCGTATTCTACGGATTATATTAAGAACCCTGGAAAAAGTAACGTGCTTCCAGTCGAAATACCTTTTTATAATATTCAACTACTTACTGCAAGTTGCAAGAAGTAATTCTATTGAAAAAGGATGCTCTTGCAGAAATCATTCTTCTTAAATAAAATAACGAGCTTAGTTTTAAAATAGTTGTAGATAGCTTTTGTTTATCCATCTCGTATTTTTTCTTATTTAATATATGACAGTTTGACATTTCAATTTTTCTGTGTGTTTGTGTAATGTATGTGTACATCAATCCAATTTTAATTCGATTTCGTAACAAATACGCGTTTATACGTTAATTCGGAATTTTGGCGTAACCTTGTGATAAATCGATTTAATTTTGCTGCTATAAACTCGGTCAATGTTAACACTCAAAATTCCAATTAGTTTAAACTTCTGAAAACGCTTGTGGTTTTTTAAAGTTAAACAAACTGTCAAGGAAAATACTTCCCGACTCACTTTCCGCGATTTAAAAATCAACCTTTGAATGACGGAGATGCATTCGGGTAGGTTTTTATATACGCGACCCAACGCAAAACAAAACAAAAACAAACGGGTTCTTGCAGCTGCACCGGATCATGTGCAATTGCGCAGTATATCTGCTTGCGTGATCGCAATTAATTATTATTAATGCGACTTGTTTCAATCTTTGGAAGTTGAACTCGCCTGCTTATTTATTTTAATTGGTTCGCTTGGCATCTGCATTTCTTAGCTAGATAATAATTTCATTTCTGCGACAGCTGCGAAATGAGCAAAAACGCAAAACAAAACAAAAACAAATGGGATCTTGCAGCTGCAACCGGATCATGTGCAATTGCGCAGTATATCTGCTTGCGTGATCGCAATAAATTATTAAAGCGACTTGTTTTAACAGTATCAATGTATGGGTAGTTCAGGCCTATATAAACTCCACTTTGGCTGATGATTCTTAAGTAGAGTTTCATCAGTTTTAGAGGAAGGCAGAAGAGAGAGAAAGTTAAATCAAGTGAGGAGAAGAATTTTTTATTGAAAAATCAAAAGAAACATTTTGGGTAAGAATGTTTTAAATAAATAAATTTTCAATTATTTTACCATTCGACTTTATTCTTTTCAGATATGGCAGGCAGTATGAATATTAATAATTTTGAGTTTGGTGCTGATAGTTTGGAGTCAGCTAGGAAATCGTCAACAAGCAAAGGGGTAAAGAGGCCACTTTTCGAGGAGAAGAAGGAGGAGGATTTTTCTAAGTCGACTCTTAGCAAAAGGAAGAAAAACATGTCTCCTATCATCTCTGTGAATGATGATGATGATGACACTGATGTCGATGAGGATGAGGAATGCATACTGGAGGAAATCAAGAGTTTTCAATATAAGAAATATATGCCTTTGAAAGACATGAAAGTCAACGAAGCGTACAACATAATTGATGCCAAGAAGGTGAATACCAAGTTCGGGAAAAAGGTGCTGGTAGAGCTGGAGAATAGTATTATATACTTACCGGGAAGGTATACTGACCTCTCCGATAGGGGGATTAATTTATTAAAAAAGGGGAAATATGCCATAGAGAATTTGGGAGAGATGGGTAATTCCTTCGAAATCATATTTAAGACAAGATCAGGAAATCCCCATGAACTGAATGTGGACGACGGTGAAGGGAGCATTATTTTATCACAAAACAGAAAAAAATATTAAATCATGTAAAAACTAAAATTTTAAAAATAAATTTCAATCTTTATGTATTTGATTTAAAAAATAAAAATGTTAAAATAATTGTTTTCAAATTGTAGTCATTTTCAGGTTTCCAGTTCTACTTTCAATGCTACCCACAGAGTTTAAAAACCTACACCTCCCATAGACATGATGTACCCGTCGAGCCATCGAGTTCTCAACATTCGCCCCCAGCCCCCGCCCCCGCCTCCGCCCCCGCCACCGTCGTCACCATCGCCATCGCTAATACTTCCGCTGCACTCCCCTCCACACCTCCGCACTCAAACTTTCACCTTCGCGGCGCACAAGTGGGCGTGCCTCACACACACAACAATAACAACGATGACCTTGATCTACTCAAACAATTAATACGTCTGGCACACATTCCAAGGTCACCCACTTACCACAATTACAGGTTAATGACCTGTCAACCAATTGACATAATTACACGTGATTATTCACCTTGACCTAAATCCCAAAACCGGTTTTGGTTCCCACGCACAATGGTCCTAGTACCTACTAGTATCGTTGTTCAAAACAGGTAGACGGCAAAAACAAGGTAATTCAAATATAATGTTCTAACTAATCCTATTTTCTTTTAGGGCGAATACAGGACATAATATGCCTCCCCTTCTTCCGAGAGATTTCGAAAGAAATCTCAAATGTATTGTAAATAAAATTCACTTTTCAGACAAAAACAGAGCTAAAGAGAACAAGAGATAGAAATAACATTGCATATGTGTGTAAGTTTTCACGCGTTTGCTTTTGCGTGAAAAATTTTTCGTTAAGTTCTTCCGCTCCCTTCCCTCTCTCATCTATAAAACCGGTTTTACTTGCCATGAATGTGCACCGTCTGTATACCCCTAATATCCACGGCTGGAAAAAAAATGTGATAATAAGTAAGAATTTTTAAATGACTGAATCTATCATTAACGAAAGCTCTGGATTGTTTGCTGCTGTTGTTGTTGTAAAGAATGAAAACGAATGTTGGCGTAGGTTTCTTCCATATGAGGACATTATTTTTACTTTGATTAATATCCCCACTCTGTCAACAAAGCTGAAATGAGAGTTGAGGCGCTCACATTTACCATTTCAAGATCTAAATCTCAGCCATTCACTATTTTAATTTATTGTTGGAAAGAAAAATATAGTGATTATTACTACAACGGAACCTTTAAATTAAAACAACAAAACTTTCAATACTAAATACTCATTTATTACGCTCGCCACTATCTATATATAAATATGTTAATTTTTTTTATACTAGGAAGTGTCAGACATTGTCTTTTAAATCCATAAGGTATAGAGCTATAATCGGGTAAAAATTTGCGTTTTTCAGCCTTGGCTCTGTATATTTTTACTTCTGGGGCTGATATTACCTCATGATTTGCTGTGCGTCGTATATTTTGTGAAATTATTGGGATATGATCATTTTCTTCAGAGTTTAATACCATATTTTCCATTGAGTCAAAATTCACAAGTTTTGAAGTCTTATGATCCAGACGTATACCCTTTACTTTATTTGTTGTCTCAAATTGGTTTTCTTTTGTGCTGAAGTATTCATACGCATAATTTTTAGGGCCTCCGCTTACAAACCGTCTTATGTAACTACCTTTGCCAAAGCATTCCAATTCATCGGTCATGTCACCAACGAATTCCCCTGTTGAAGGGTCATATTCTCCTTCCCTGCTAATGTAAATGACAGAATCTGTGTCATAATATAATGCTCGATCTCCAAGTTTTTCTAGGTAGCTGTATAGTTTAAGCCGTGCTTGTGTTGTGGTATAGGCGGCTATACAAACGTTAACGGTAGATAAAGATTCAGCGGCTTCTTCTTTGTAACACCAGTTTACGATTATTGTTTCCTCATTGACGGGTAGTATATGTTGCACTTCCATGGCCGAATTTGTTAATAAATTATATAATTCGTCAGGGTTGTTTATTATGCTTGTTTTCGGTTGATTTTCACGCTGACCAAATTTTCCCCAAAAGGAATTCAATATTAACTTTGCTAGAGATCTTAAACCGGGATTATTTATAATTTCAGAGAATTCGAGCTTTATTCCTTCATTTTCCAGAAAATCTTCAATGTATTGCTCCTTTTCCTTTTTTGTACTACATTTACCTGGCCACCCTGACGCCTGTTGCTTCATCTTAATAAATTTATTCATCATTGTAGTGAAAAGGCCGCCTGACTGACTTAATTTATTATAAGTCTCAGTTTCAAAGCTCCATATCTCATAAGTTTCTAACAGTTTATATCCTCTACATAGGGCAGCCTTAACTTCGTCAATTACCCATGTCCCTATTAATGCCCTTTCTTCATCTGTATGAGGGCAATCAGACTGATTTTTATCTTTACTACAGAGGCTACACAATGAAAACATTAGCTTGTTGTTTTGTTTAATGGGTAGAACAGGGTGATATAACTCTTCTGGGGGTAAAATTTTACATTTAATTAGACCCTCTGTATTATTCAAATCCACTTTGGAGCAGTCCTTACTTCCAACATATAACTTTGGATGCCCAACTGGAAATTTACCATATTTACAAACCCAAGGATACAATGAACATACATCAATATATTTAATTTTCTCCCCGGGTTTGCAATGATAACGCATAACGGTATTTCCTGTTCGGCCACCATAAAAAGCATCGCGAGGATTTAGTGGTATATTTAACAACAAAGGATGATTTTTCAAATATTGCATATCTTTATTATTTTCCATTTTTCTACGAAAATCGCACTCCCACATTTCTATTACTTGGTATCCATAAGAACGTAGGCGCTCGGTCTTTGCTACAGTAGCTTCATATCTCCTATTTAAAGTATCATTGGGGTCATCATACAATGGAGCATCACGATTATGTTTTAGACATGTTTCATGCCCATGATAATAGCAGCCATGAAATTCGAAAACCTGATTCGTCTCTGGACAATATCCGTCTACTTTAACCCCTTTTAGTACAGCCTCTCGTTGTTTAGTAGCATTTAGGATATTAATTTTGCGCTGATCTTCCTCCCATATCAGCCACTGTATTGCTATTTCTGATTGATTATCGGCCTTTCGATATCCATTTTTCGGAATAATCCCGATAGTGTCTTTCTTGAGAAAATTCCGTCTGTAGATAAGGTTACATGCAGAAGCTATCGTTGTTGCCTCCAAAAACGGTTCAACATTACATTCCTTGAGGAACATTTTTCTAAATTTTAAACAAGCCTCTGTCAAAATTTGCACGTCGCTAACACAGTATTCAACAATATCACGCTGTATATCAAATTCATCATTTTTATGTTCTTCATACCATTTAAGAAATACATCTCGTTCTTCTGTCTTCATTGTATCAGGGCTATAATGTTCTATTGACGGTAGTGTGCCAATAAAATTTTCATTTGCAATTGTATTGAAAAGGTGCGGAAAATAACCCTTTTTATAAACAGGCGGTAAGTCAAATGCTTTTGGTAATAGGGTTAGAGCCATTGGAAAATAATTCAAAGAATCTATAAATTTCACATTGCCCATCTGCATCATGATTATTTTTGTACCTCGCATAATTAATTCTGGTTTTAAAGCGGTATTTTGCAAAATATGATTTAATATAAATTGATGGTCAAATGCTTGGCCATTATGCGCTATAACAACTACCTTCTTGAACAATTTTCGCTGATTCAGTAAATACTCTACAAAGTTCTGAACAGGCCTAGCTTTTAAAACCTGTTGCCTTACTCCACATTTTTCACATATGCGTAGATCTTTTTCAATGCAGTGGTCGCATCGTTGTTGAAAAACGCATAGATTTGGTTCATGTAGCTTAATTTCTCCTATTGATCGTTCTTGAACAACTTTTTCTCCCAACACTTTTTCCTGCCGAGTCTCTAAATCGTAGAAAACAAAAAGAGTATCTTTTATGGAGGGTTTACGACCATCCTGTTGAATAAAGCATAAATGATCTTGTGGTACGTGTCTGTTACATATTTTACAAAAATATTCTCCGCATAAATGAATTTTGTCAGCTTTGTATGTTTTCAAACAATCCATACATCTTTTAATTAGTTCACATACACTTTTCTTATTTACAGTTCCAGAAGTTTTATGGTAATCAAAACACTGCTGACCTCTAAAACAACGGTTACAATCCCCACACAGCATGTTAATATTTTTATTGTTACAGACCGGGGATTGTTGGCAGCAGGGACATGTTCCTTCACACCTATGGTCATTTTTAGTATTATACGGTATATGACATATTTCACAATAATAACCACAACAAAATGCCGCAGTGAGGGATGTTATAACATTATAATGATTATTGTGATATAAGAGATTTAGTCTGAGACCATCTTTTTGCCCTTCAAAAATTACATCTCGCCCTTTAGTTCCGTACTGATAAACGACAATGTTATATTCTTTCAAATGGCTTTGAAACTGTTGAAGTTCTGAAATTCCCGAGCCTTCAATCGGAATATGAATTTTTGATTCTTCTAACAGTTTTGAAACACGCAGAGTTTGTAGTTTTCCAATATTTCTTCTAATTTTTTTATAGGCAACATCTTTCTTTACATTAGCGATTGCAAACACTAATGCTCGAGGCAAGCACAGATTGTCCTTATTTTCTATCGTTACGACACCTTTCCTCATAGCACATTCTTCATTGAATGTGTTATATTTCCCTCGACGTTCATTTCCTCGCCCTTTTGGTATTCGTACAGATGTTACACCCAGACAAAATGTATCTGTACTTAAACCTAAAATAAAAATTTTGGTAAAAAAAACCTCGGTCAAATCATCTGCAAATATAAAAAACAAACCTTCAGAGTGGCTTTGAAATATTTTTGAAATCATTTCCCAGATATCTTCTATTGTAATTTCCGAAGCAGGTCTAAAATTCATCCAGCCCGGTCCCCTCTCCTTAAAACTATTTCCACAAAAAGTAATTCCAACCTGATCGTTTGGTAGGAGCCCCTTTACGGCGTGTTGAACAATATCTTCCACCGAAGCCTTAATCCAAGAGGCGGGATCCGCATTTTGGGGCACCGGGGCGATTTTAAACTCTATTTTACGGCCTTTTATATTGAACCTTTTGATATAGGTTATGTTGTCTTTTGTAATAGCGAATTTTTCCATCTTTCAATAACTTTTTACGTCCAAACACTTGAAATATTCGGTTAAGAATGGCCGCATGCCACCGTATAGGTATATTTTATATTAGTCTACCCCACGAAAATTTATTACCGATCGTGAATAGAAACGATTTATTCGCGAAAATATACGAAGATGTAGCGATTATAAATCAATATTGAAACTTGTATACTCTACAATTAAAAATATTTGATAATCATTTTATTCGCACTGGCACTGCCGTTCCACATAATTAAACATTCTAAGCTCTTCGTCTTACTGAGCTCTAAGTTTCAACATTTTTTTTTTCATGCTTAAATTACACTAGTTGCTTACCCTGTTTTATTTTTAAAAATATATCCACCCACACTTTTACACTTTAAAAACAATATTAACACTCGAACTTCCTTTTTATTTTTAAATATATATCTACCCACACTTTTACACTTTTTAAAACAATGTTAACACTCAAAATTCCAATTAGTTCTTCTGAAAACTTCTGAAAACGCTTGTGGTTTTTTAAATTCAAACTGTCCAGGTAAATACTTCCCGACTCACTTTCCGCGATTTTAAAATCAACCTAATCTAACCTCTACAAAACGGAATTTAGTTCAAAGTTGAGCAGAAAAGTGTTTTTTTTTTAGATTCTTCCTATCTTCTGATTTTTTCTGCTCTGACATCAATTAGACAGCCGCTCCCAATTGAGCTGCTCTGCTCTGCTCTGAGCTTTTAAAGCAGTCATCGAACACACATATTGATTTGTCATTTGGGCTAAATTAATTTTTGTTTATTTCCTTATCAGAAGTGTATTCGAGTTATTTTGCCGTTCTGCAAGTGTCGTCATAATTCCAATGCAACGCGCGCGAATATATTTGTTCTTACATTAAAATCTATATCTATCGGGGCCGTCGCGCATAATAAATTTTGGTAACAAGCCAGTAAAAATCTCCAAAAATTAATGAAATAATTTGGAAAAATGTTAAAATTTTTAATATCAGATAAATATTAAAAAAAATAATAGCAATTTTGCATTAAATACATATTTTTTTTAAAAGTTTTATTTACAAATAATGTATTTGGAAACCTTTAACGAAGTATAAAGAACAATTTAAGATCTTTTTTTATCGAAAAAGCTGTTACAACAAACGAACAGTTTATATTAAATGTAATAGCATTATGACAAACCTTTAGAAACACTTCTATCAATTCAAAATAATTGCAAAAATTTCATTAAAATTATGACAAATTTATAAATATTTCATAAATCTCCCTATAAAGTAATATTAAAATTGTTCTTTTTGAAATTTAAACAATTAAAAAGAAATCAATTATGTAAATCACATTACGCACATAATGCATTGGAATTATGACGACACTTGCAGAACGGCAAAATAACTCGAATACACTTCTGATAAGGAAATAAACAAAAATTAATTTAGCCCAAATGACAAATCAATATGTGTGTTCGATGACTGCTTTAAAAGCTCAGAGCAGAGCAATTGGGAGCGGCTGTCTAATTGATGTCAGAGCAGAAAAAATCAGAAGATAGGAAGAATCTAAAAAAAAAAACACTTTTCTGCTCAACTTTGCACTAAATTCCGTTTTGTAGAGGTTAGATTAGGTTGATTTTAAAATCGCGGAAAGTGAGTCGGGAAGTATTTACCTGGACAGTTTGAATTTAAAAAACCACAAGCGTTTTCAGAAGTTTTCAGAAGAACTAATTGGAATTTTGAGTGTTAACATTGTTTTAAAAAGTGTAAAAGTGTGGGTAGATATATATTTAAAAATAAAAAGGAAGTTCGAGTGTTAATATTGTTTTTAAAGTGTAAAAGTGTGGGTGGATATATTTTTAAAAATAAAACAGGGTAAGCAACTAGTGTAATTTAAGCATGAAAAAAAAAATGTTGAAACTTAGAGCTCAGTAAGACGAAGAGCTTAGAATGTTTAATTATGTGGAACGGCAGTGCCAGTGCGAATAAAATGATTATCAAATATTTTTAATTGTAGAGTATACAAGTTTCAATATTGATTTATAATCGCTACATCTTCGTATATTTTCGCGAATAAATAGTTTCTATTCACGATCGGTAATAAATTTTCGTGGGGTAGACTAATATAAAATATACCTATACGGTGGCATGCGGCCATTCTTAACCGAATATTTCAAGTGTTTGGACGTAAAAAGTTATTGAAAGATGGAAAAATTCGCTATTACAAAAGACAACATAACCTATATCAAAAGGTTCAATATAAAAGACCGTAAAATAGAGTTTAAAATCGCCCCGGTGCCCCAAAATGCGGATCCCGCCTCTTGGATTAAGGCTTCGGTGGAAGATATTGTTCAACACGCCGTAAAGGGGCTCCTACCAAACGATCAGGTTGGAATTACTTTTTGTGGAAATAGTTTTAAGGAGAGGGGACCGGGCTGGATGAATTTTAGACCTGCTTCGGAAATTACAATAGAAGATATCTGGGAAATGATTTCAAAAATATTTCAAAGCCACTCTGAAGGTTTGTTTTTTATATTTGCAGATGATTTGACCGAGGTTTTTTTTACCAAAATTTTTATTTTAGGTTTAAGTACAGATACATTTTGTCTGGGTGTAACATCTGTACGAATACCAAAAGGGCGAGGAAATGAACGTCGAGGGAAATATAACACATTCAATGAAGAATGTGCTATGAGGAAAGGTGTCGTAACGATAGAAAATAAGGACAATCTGTGCTTGCCTCGAGCATTAGTGTTTGCAATCGCTAATGTAAAGAAAGATGTTGACTATAAAAAAATTAGAAGAAATATTGGAAAACTACAAACTCTGCGTGTTTCAAAACTGTTAGAAGAATCAAAAATTCATATTCCGATTGAAGGCTCGGGAATTTCAGAACTTCAACAGTTTCAAAGCCATTTGAAAGAATATAACATTGTCGTTTATCAGTACGGAACTAAAGGGCGAGATGTAATTTTTGAAGGGCAAAAAGATGGTCTCAGACTAAATCTCTTATATCACAATAATCATTATAATGTTATAACATCCCTCACTGCGGCATTTTGTTGTGGTTATTATTGTGAAATATGTCATATACCGTATAATACTAAAAATGACCATAGGTGTGAAGGAACATGTCCCTGCTGCCAACAATCCCCGGTCTGTAACAATAAAAATATTAACATGCTGTGTGGGGATTGTAACCGTTGTTTTAGAGGTCAGCAGTGTTTTGATTACCATAAAACTTCTGGAACTGTAAATAAGAAAAGTGTATGTGAACTAATTAAAAGATGTATGGATTGTTTGAAAACATACAAAGCTGACAAAATTCATTTATGCGGAGAATATTTTTGTAAAATATGTAACAGACACGTACCACAAGATCATTTATGCTTTATTCAACAGGATGGTCGTAAACCCTCCATAAAAGATACTCTTTTTGTTTTCTACGATTTAGAGACTCGGCAGGAAAAAGTGTTGGGAGAAAAAGTTGTTCAAGAACGATCAATAGGAGAAATTAAGCTACATGAACCAAATCTATGCGTTTTTCAACAACGATGCGACCACTGCATTGAAAAAGATCTACGCATATGTGAAAAATGTGGAGTAAGGCAACTGGTTTTAAAAGCTAGGCCTGTTCAGAACTTTGTAGAGTATTTACTGAATCAGCGAAAATTGTTCAAGAAGGTAGTTGTTATAGCGCATAATGGCCAAGCATTTGACCATCAATTTATATTAAATCATATTTTGCAAAATACCGCTTTAAAACCAGAATTAATTATGCGAGGTACAAAAATAATCATGATGCAGATGGGCAATGTGAAATTTATAGATTCTTTGAATTATTTTCCAATGGCTCTAACCCTATTACCAAAAGCATTTGACTTACCGCCTGTTTATAAAAAGGGTTATTTTCCGCACCTTTTCAATACAATTGCAAATGAAAATTTTATTGGCACACTACCGTCAATAGAACATTATAGCCCTGATACAATGAAGACAGAAGAACGAGATGTATTTCTTAAATGGTATGAAGAACATAAAAATGATGAATTTGATATACAGCGTGATATTGTTGAATACTGTGTTAGCGACGTGCAAATTTTGACAGAGGCTTGTTTAAAATTTAGAAAAATGTTCCTCAAGGAATGTAATGTTGAACCGTTTTTGGAGGCAACAACGATAGCTTCTGCATGTAACCTTATCTACAGACGGAATTTTCTCAAGAAAGACACTATCGGGATTATTCCGAAAAATGGATATCGAAAGGCCGATAATCAATCAGAAATAGCAATACAGTGGCTGATATGGGAGGAAGATCAGCGCAAAATTAATATCCTAAATGCTACTAAACAACGAGAGGCTGTACTAAAAGGGGTTAAAGTAGACGGATATTGTCCAGAGACGAATCAGGTTTTCGAATTTCATGGCTGCTATTATCATGGGCATGAAACATGTCTAAAACATAATCGTGATGCTCCATTGTATGATGACCCCAATGATACTTTAAATAGGAGATATGAAGCTACTGTAGCAAAGACCGAGCGCCTACGTTCTTATGGATACCAAGTAATAGAAATGTGGGAGTGCGATTTTCGTAGAAAAATGGAAAATAATAAAGATATGCAATATTTGAAAAATCATCCTTTGTTGTTAAATATACCACTAAATCCTCGCGATGCTTTTTATGGTGGCCGAACAGGAAATACCGTTATGCGTTATCATTGCAAACCCGGGGAGAAAATTAAATATATTGATGTATGTTCATTGTATCCTTGGGTTTGTAAATATGGTAAATTTCCAGTTGGGCATTCAAAGTTATATGTTGGAAGTAAGGACTGCTCCAAAGTGGATTTGAATAATACAGAGGGTCTAATTAAATGTAAAATTTTACCCCCAGAAGAGTTATATCACCCTGTTCTACCCATTAAACAAAACAACAAGCTAATGTTTTCATTGTGTAGCCTCTGTAGTAAAGATAAAAATCAGTCTGATTGCCCTCATACAGATGAAGAAAGGGCATTAATAGGGACATGGGTAATTGACGAAGTTAAGGCTGCCCTATGTAGAGGATATAAACTGTTAGAAACTTATGAGATATGGAGCTTTGAAACTGAGACTTATAATAAATTAAGTCAGTCAGGCGGCCTTTTCACTACAATGATGAATAAATTTATTAAGATGAAGCAACAGGCGTCAGGGTGGCCAGGTGAATGTAGTACAAAAGAGGAAAAGGAGCAATACATTGAAGATTTTCTGGAAAATGAAGGAATAAAGCTCGAATTCTCTGAAATTATAAATAATCCCGGTTTAAGATCTCTAGCAAAGTTAATATTGAATTCCTTTTGGGGAAAATTTGGTCAGCGTGAAAATCAACCGAAAACAAGCATAATAAACAACCCTGACGAATTATATAATTTATTAACAAATTCGGCCATGGAAGTGCAACATATACTACCCGTCAATGAGGAAACAATAATCGTAAACTGGTGTTACAAAGAAGAAGCCGCTGAATCTTTATCTACCGTTAACGTTTGTATAGCCGCCTATACCACAACACAAGCACGGCTTAAACTATACAGCTACCTAGAAAAACTTGGAGATCGAGCATTATATTATGACACAGATTCTGTCATTTACATTAGCAGGGACGGAGAATATGACCCTTCAACAGGGGAATTCGTTGGTGACATGACCGATGAATTGGAATGCTTTGGCAAAGGTAGTTACATAAGACGGTTTGTAAGCGGAGGCCCTAAAAATTATGCGTATGAATACTTCAGCACAAAAGAAAACCAATTTGAGACAACAAATAAAGTAAAGGGTATACGTCTGGATCATAAGACTTCAAAACTTGTGAATTTTGACTCAATGGAAAATATGGTATTAAACTCTGAAGAAAATGATCATATCCCAATAATTTCACAAAATATACGACGCACAGCAAATCATGAGGTAATATCAGCCCCAGAAGTAAAAATATACAGAGCCAAGGCTGAAAAACGCAAATTTTTACCCGATTATAGCTCTATACCTTATGGATTTAAAAGACAATGTCTGACACTTCCTAGTATAAAAAAAAAATTAACATATTTATATATAGATAGTGGCGAAATGAGTATTTAGTATTGAAAGTTTTGTTGTTTTAATTTAAAGGTTCCGTTGTAGTAATAATCACTATATTTTTCTTTCCAACAATAAATTAAAATAGTGAATGGCTGAGATTTAGATCTTGAAATGGTAAATGTGAGCGCCTCAACTCTCATTTCAGCTTTGTTGACAGAGTGGGGATATTAATCAAAGTAAAAATAATGTCCTCATATGGAAGAAACCTACGCCAACATTCGTTTTCATTCTTTACAACAACAACAGCAGCAAACAATCCAGAGCTTTCGTTAATGATAGATTCAGTCATTTAAAAATTCTTACTTATTATCACATTTTTACCAGCCGTGGACATTAGGGGTATACAGACGGTGCACATTCATGGCAAGTAAAACCGGTTTTATAGATGAGAGAGGGAAGGGAGCGGTAGAAATTAACGAAAAAATTTTCACGCAAAAGCAAACGCGTGAAAACTTACACACATATGCAATGTTATTTCTATCTCTTGTTATCTTTAGCTCTGTTTTTGTCTGAAAAGTGAATTTTATTTACAATACATTTAAGCGTTCCTGTAAAGCTTTCAAATGTTCTAAACACAATTACGCCCCGTGTATGTTCCGGGGGGTTGAATAAAACCGGTTTTGCTCAGCACACTTATGGCAACGTCTGCATACCCCCATTCATATGACTCTCATACAAAAAATTATACTATGCCCCCAGCGCCACTTTAATATTTTTTTCGTTCTTTTACTGATAAGCTCCTCATATGAAAACGAATTCCTACTATTTACTACAGCAACAACAATATCAAACAAAACATTCAAACCCACACTCGGATCCGAGGTCTGTTGAAATTTTCACGAGACCCATTGCATAAGAATATATACCAAACAAACTTTATCAATCATATTCATCTACACTCATTCGGCCAGCGGGCACTCGACCAGGCACTCTGCTTACCATACTATTTCTATTCACACACACACAGCATGACTGAAAGAAAATTAAAAATATATTCTTAGATCGCTTGTTCATTTCATTTTTACCTCGAATTACTGTATATATAAACAATTAGAAGAAGAAGCATAAGCTATGGACTTGGTCTAGTTGGCTAAAGCTTCAAATAATTTCATGAACCACTTGTAGGACTCGGGTTCAAATCCCACGCGGGCCCAGCACTTTCTTAAATAAACATTTTCAACTTCAGGAATAAAAAAAATAAAAACATATAAAAAAAACGATCACGTCATCTCATCATCATCAAGTTTCATCAAGACACAAATCGCTCGGGGCACTACTGTCAGGTGACATCAAACTTTGATATGAGACTACTGTCGATGGTGACGTCACAAACTGTCTGGCCATGCCTGGGCCAAATCGCCCTGCCATTAAATTTCCAGCAATAGAGAGATGTCTGACTTATCGACTAAACAGGCTTGGTACTGGAATCGGCTTTGGGTATCGATCGGAATCGGGTATCGAAATTGATATCGTGATTCGGGTACCGGAATCGGCTTCGGGTATAGGACCGGCTAAATATCTCTACCATAATAACGAGACAGAGAGAGAGACAGAGATAGAAAAAGACAGAGACAGCGATGTCTGGGTAGCCGACCAAACCATCCCCTACCCCGACCCCCCTTCAACCCCGACAAACCAACCAAGTCTTTATTGTCTGGGACGTGACTTCCCGTCGGGCCAAATCGTCCTATTACCTACTTACGTCCATGGTGACAATACCTTCGCTATAGTATAGGTGTTATATATATTTATATAATGTATATATTTGTTATACGTATAGTCTTTATAACACTAATATTGTTTTATGTTTTCGTAAAATGTATTTATCAGTACAACTAGCAAACGTCACCCACAGGTAAACCTGTTGCTAGGTTGTTAGAGTAGATTTTTCTTTATACTCACAATTATACTGTCTGCCGGAAAGAGTCGACCACTACGCAACATTCAATTGAAATGAAATTCGTTTATTATCTTTTATCTTTATTTGCTTTCCTCTTGTTTTTCAACTTCTGATTTAAAATACACAGTTTTTACACTCTATAATTTACTTATTTCACTTAGTTCTATCGAAACTTTTCGCTTATTCAATACTACAAGGACCTTCTACGGACACAAATTTATACTTTATTTAATTTACTAGTTTTACCGAAACTATTCGATTATTCAATATTACAAGACCCTTTTTCGGACACAAATTTATACCTTATTTAATTTACTAGGTTTACCGAAACTATTCACTTATTCAATATTACAAGACCCTTTTTCAGACACAAATTTATACTTTATTTAATTTGCTAGGTTTACCGAAACTATTCACTTATTCAATATTACAAGACCCTTTTTCGGACACAAATTTATACTTTATTTAATTTACTAGGTTTATCGAAACTATTCACTTATTCAATATTACAAGACCCTTTTTCGGACACAAATTTATACTTTATTTAATTTACTAGGTTTATCGAAACTATTCACTTATTCAATATTACAAGACCCTTTTTCGGGCACAAATTTATACTTTATTTAATTTACTAGGTTTACCGAAACTATTCACTTATTCAATATTACAAGACCCTTTTTCGGACACAAATTTATACTTTATTTAATTTACTAGGTTTATCGAAACTATTCACTTATTCAATATTACAAGACCCTTTCTCGGACACAAATTTATACTTTATTTAATTTACTAGGTTTACCGAAACTATTCACTTATCCACCCGCTACCGAGTTTTAAATTAAAAATCTTCTAACCACCACCGCCGCTGGTGAAAATCAAAATCATACTCTTTTAAATGTTGCGGGAAAAGCAACCGTCGCCGCGGAAAGTTTTGATCAGACTCGACGATCGATCACTCGATCGATCCTCAGTTTTCCGAAACTTTTCTTTCCAAAAATCCTTCGTTTGCACTTTTCCTCCGGGCATTCAACCTTGGTGCAAAAGTCACCTGCTGGTGCTTGACCCAAGGCTGAGGTCGCCGGCCGAAAAAACGCACCCGTCGGCTTTTCCTTTAAATGCCCTGAAACTGGCGCAATTTGCTTACGAGCTTTTAATTTCTTTCGCAAGGCAAATTGCGCTAAATATTCTTGCCAATTTCCTTTGGCGTTTCAGGTTACACTCGGATTTTGTGCACGGGTCATTTACCGGCCCGTGCATTTTTTATGTCAACAAAATTCCGGGTTCAAGGAATTTTGGATTTGGAAATTTAGAAATTATTAGAAATTTTCTTAATTTTGAGGGTTGCTCAAAATTTCTACATAACATTCCTTCCCCCCTGAAGCAAGAGAATCGCTACGGAGTAGAGCGATTCTCGTAGTTGAGATTATAAGGGAGAGGAGGGTGAATGCAAAATCAAAAAAAAGGGTAAGATTATATGTAAATGGAGTTTTTATTAGGGGATGAAGTGGTTTGATAGTCACGAGAAATAATAGTAAATATATCGGTGGAAGGTGTAAACCAGAGGCTAGCTCTAGTTTGCCTGTGTGTGGGATATGGAGACATGAGTTGAGGTCTGCTAATTCAAGACCCGTCTAATTTTTCGTTTCATTGGATAAAAGGTAGTATTGGTGGCTATTGTGTGTAGGGCCCGTTTGGGTCGTATACATTTTTTAATTTTCTTCATAAAAGGGTTTTAGTCGGTTGTTGTGAACTGTTACTAGCTTCTTATTTATTTTAATTGTTGAGTTTACTGGGCTGGGGACTGCGACCACTGTATAGGGTCCGATCCATATTTGGGATAATTTGTTCTTGCGCGCTTCGTTGTGTAGTAGAACCTTGTCTCCTACGTGTTGTGTTTGAGGTCGTGCCTTCCCATCATAATATCTTTTGGAGCGGTTTTTACTAGCGAGTAGATTCTTACGTGCCAGTGCGTATGATTTTTGCAATTTATACCGAAGTTGATGGTTATAACTTTCGTGATTGTATATAGGTTCTGGCTCTCGTTTTAGATTTGATGGGACGTCGGCTGTAAAGCCGTAGAGGCAATCCATGGGGGTTAGTTTTGTCCCCTCGTGTACACTGTTGTTGTACACGAATGCTGCTGTCCGAAGGAAATTGTCCCAGCTTTGGGGGCTCTCGTCTACGAGGGTGCGCAAGTATTCAATTAAAGGTCTGTGAGCGCGTTCTAGGGCTCCATTGGACTGAGGGTGGTATGCTGAGGTTTGGAGTTTCTTAACCTTTAAGAGCCTACACACGCTTTTGAAAAGGTCACTCAGGAAGTTTGATCCCTGGTCGGTGACTATTTGTTTTGGTATGCGATAGCGCGTGACGATTTCGTCGAAGAAAATTTGTGCTACCGTTTGGGCTTCCCCATTGGGAATGGCATACCAATCGACGAATTTTGTTAGGTTATCCTGGAAGGTTAGGATGTACTTGTTTCCCGAATGTATTTCTTCCAGGGGGCCTACTATGTCTAAATAGACTTTATCGAAGGGTTTTTCAGCAATGTCCGTGATAACCATGGGCATTCGGAATTGTCTAGAGGCCTTCATGGTTTGACATTTCTTGCACCTTCTTATATAGCGAGAGATATCGCGGAACATACGCCTCCACCAATATTTTTGGCGAATACGGTTATAGGTCTTCACGACTCCCTGGTGTCCACCGAAGGGGGAATCGTGATAATCTTTTAGGATTGTATTTATCTCCTCCTGACTGGTAATGACCTCAACTTTCTTCTTCCCTTTGAGGTTGTTGTCTTTGGGAGGGTCTTCTGGGGTTTCATCTTCGATCTCAGGCGATTTGGGCCCTTCCTCTGAGTGGGGGGCTTCTAGAGACGTAGTTCTTTTGTCCTTTTCGTCGTCTTTCTGCTTTTGCGCCTGTGCCCTTGTGATGATGTTGCATTGCTTGGGCGTATCCTCTTGTTTTGTTTGGAGGTGTTTTCCGGGTTGGTGAACTTGAGCTTCTACCGTGAAGGTTTTTGGCTCCTCTACGTAGTGCGGTATACGGCTGAGTGCATCAGCATTTGTATTATATTTTCCCGGTTTGTACTCGATAGTGTAGTCGTATTCCGACAGCTTGTGGTGGAATCTCACTAGTCGAGTAGTTGGGTCTTTGACGTTGAATACGCCTTTGAGGGGTTTATGGTCCGTGTAGACCGTAAACTTCCGACCCAATAGATAACACCTGAAGTTTTTCACAGCCCAGACTATTGCCAGCAACTCTTTCTCAATGGTGGAGTAGTTGCGTTCTGCCTTGTTTAGGGTACGGCTTGCGTAGGCAATAGGCTGGTCTTTTCCTACTTCTCCCTGAGAGAGCACTGCTCCGAGTGCCTCACTGCTTGCATCCGTTGTCAAGTTGAACGGCTTGTCGAAGTCTGGATAGATTAGCAGTGGAGGGGATACTAAGTTATTTTTTATTTGTTGGAATGCGCCTTCACACTTTGGTGTCCAAGAAAACTTTACGCCTTTGCGTAGAAGGTTCGTTAAGGGACGGACTGTTTTTGAAAAATCTGGGACGAATTTTCGGTAGTAATTGGCAAGGCCTAAGAACGATTGCACTTGCCTGATAGTCCGTGGGGCAGGGAACTTCTGGACGCATTCCGTTTTTCGTGGGTCTGGCAGAGCTCCTTTCTCTGAGCAAACGTGGCCCAAATAAACAACTTCTTTTCGGAGGAATTGGCACTTTTCTGGTTGTAATTTGAGGTTATTTTCCCTCAACCGGTCGAAGACTCTCCGAAGTTTAGTATTATGGTCCTCAAGGTTTTTACCGTAGATGACGATATCATCCAGGTAGACAAAACATTCGAGGCCTTGCAGGCCCGTGAGGACATAGTTCATGAGCCTTTGGAACGTAGCCGGGGCACCTTTTAGCCCGAACGGCATACGTTTGAACTCGTAGTGGCCGTAGTTTGTGCTGAAGGCTGTTTTAGCGCGATCTTGTGGTTCCACAAGTACTTGGTGGTAACCACTGGCCAAGTCGAGGGTAGTGAAATATCTTGAGTGACCGAGTTGGTCTAGAATATCCTCGATTCGTGGCAGGGGAAATGCGTCGCCTATGGTTTTTTCGTTGACTTTTCGGAAGTCGACAACTACTCGCCACTTCTTCTCTCCATTAGGGCCCGCTTTTTTGGGGACCACTAATAAGGGTGAGTTCCATGGGCTCTTACTGGGTTGGACTATGTCGCTGTCCAACATTTCTTCTAGTTGTTCGTTAATTACCTGCCTCTGTGTCTCGGGCAGTCTGTACATTTTCTGATTAATGATTTGGTCATAGACCATTGGAATTTCGTGGGAGATAGCGTCTGTGTACGTGAGCTTATCTCCCTTTAAGTGGAATATGTCTGCGTATTCGTGACATAGTTCCTTTATGGACCTCCTCTCTTCGGTCGTTAGTGGATGATCAAGGTTGAGCTCCTCGTCAACTTTTTGAATGCGCTGTGCACGCTCTTGGTCGTCCGGGTCTTCATAGTCCGGGAATACATGTCTAATATGTAATAGGTTGGTGGCTTCCTGGTCACTGCTCTTGTGACCCCGTTTTGATTTGACCCCTAGTTTTTTCTGCCATTTGCGGCTTGTTTTGAGCGGTGGGGTGCCGGTTTTGGTTACCGGTCTTCCACACTCGCCGTTGTCTTTCTTGACAAAGAGCCTTGGGCTAGAACTTGCAGGGTTGGAATTGAGTGGTATTGTAGTGTAGGCATTTGTGGAGACGAGCGTTAGAGTTAGGCTCGTTAGGGCTACTGGGTAGTTGTTAGCATTGAGGAGGCCAACAAATACTCTTTGGTTTCCAGAAGGTAAGAGGGCATTCGCGAGGAATACTCCCTCGCAGGGCTCCTGAGCTTTACAGAGCATTTCTTCCTCTAAACTTAATGGTATTGGTACCACCATCTGAGACCGGCCTGGGATACAAATAGATTCCGTTAGGATTACCTTTTGTCTCAGGTCTTCATTGGTCTCGAAACCGTTTAGGCTGTTATCTAACCTTGATCCATCTTGAGATTGGTAGCTTGTACTCCCTTCGGAGGGTACTTGGGAGACACCACCGGGGGTCGTCTCGGCTTCTACGAGCTGAGACTCCCTGGTTTGGGTTTGCTCCTGCTGCTCTCTAGGATTCGGTTTGGTAGTTTTGGTTTGTAAAGGAAATGTAATTTCTTCCGGATTAATTTCCGTGCGAGGAAATCGTAATGTTTTGTTGGGACCCTCAACGTTGCAGTGCTGGGAGAGGAAGTCGTTTCCTAGAAGGCCATCTTTGGGAATCTCTGGCATGTTCTGCACTATTTGGAAAGTGCAAGGAATTGAGGTTTTCAATTTGAAGTTTCCTTGGCAACTTCCGAGAGTCTTCCCTTTACCGTATGGCGTTTCTAGCGTGCACTTTTGAGAAGGGTTTATGGTGACATCTTGTCGAAGCTTATTCTTTTTTAGTATTGTAACCTCAGAGCCTGTATCCACCACTAGTTGTGTGTTGCCGTTGAGGCTTATGTCGAGCGGAAGAGTTACTAGTGGGTTTGTACCAGTTGAGGCCTGAGGTCCCCCATTTGGTTTTTTGTTAGTGTTTACTGTCGGGCCGGGGGTATTTGGTCCGACTCTGAGAAGTTTCCCGATTGTGAGTTCTCCCATCGCTGCCTTTGTCGACAGTCTTCTGCCTGGTGGCCCCGTCTTCCGCAGAAATCGCATGTGTGGCGTATATTGAATACTCGGCGATTGTTATTGCTTACCTGGTTTTGATTATGTGGCGGTTGTGAACGGGGCAGTGATTGTTGTTGATTATTTTGCTGATAACTATTATTATATTGTGAATGTCTACCGCCATTATTGTTATTGGGGCGCTGTTCAGGGAAACGACCGTTATTAGGGAAATTCGGTCGGGAGCGCTCTGGTGGGCGACGACAATCTCGCGCATCGTGATTTGTCGCTCTACAAATGGTACAATAGGGAGTATTTTTTCTTTTAATACAGTCTGCGTATGTGTGCCCCCTGTTTCGACAGTAACTACAGGTGACGTTTGCCAACGGGTTGCCTTGAGGTTTATGAGGCGTTGGCGTTATTTGCGCCACCTTAGGTACTGCAGTAGTTGCTGTAGGGGCAAGTATACTTGTTGCGGTCGGTTGTTGTGTATCGGGCAGGGGAAGATTGTAGTTAGTTAGTGTTGTTTGGGATGGAGTGTTATATTCTGGTGATGTGATACTGGGCGGAGTGATGACGGCGGCGGCGTTATGTTGAGCGGAGTAGAGTGAATGTGTCGTTTGTAGAGGAGTGGAGCCGTTTAGGCCTGACTGTGATGGATACGTATAGGGACCATTATTGTAAGCCAGCGTATAGGGATTATTGTACAGGTTGGGGGTGTTTATATTTGGTCCACCTTGACTGTACATTGGCAGGGCTGATGGACTTTGGTACTGGGCATGGATGTTCAGTGTTGTTTGCTGAAGTCTCTCCATGTCCAGGGCCTTTTGGATTAAATTATCCAGGCCGTCATCGCCTGCTGCCAGCAAGTACTGACATAAGTGTTGGTTGTTAATCCCTCCTTTTAATGAGCTTTTCGCAAAATCTTCCAACTGTACTTTGACTTGGGCTGCTGCTTCGCCGTATTTAGTTGTGGCGGCTTCTATGCATAAAGACAGTTGTTGTTTTATGCGCGTGGTATACGCTGTGAGGGGTTCCATAGGGTACTGTCGGAGTGTTATTAGTTTATTAACTAACTCCTGATAAGTTTCCCTAGGCAAATAAGTGCGATTGAGGAGCTTTTCGGCTTCCTCGAAGTTCGCTGGCTGACTTGAGGCTATTAGTTGGTATGCGTCGCCTCGAAGTCTGGTAGGGAGAATCTGAATAAAAGCCTCTTTTTCCGTTTCTGAAAGGCATTGTAGAACTCTACGACAACAGCCTATGAACATTTGCAGCTCGGTCGTCAGGGTCGGACTTTGTCCGCCAGAAAATATTGGGACCAGCTGTGCTGTTATTTTGGCGACTTTTATGTATTCGTCTGCCATGGCTGTGTCTAGTGGGAATTCCTTTTTCTCCCTTACTGTATGGTCTTTTTGATTTTCGTATAGGGTAGGGTCCTTCTCGGAGTCTGTGAGGGACACGCTTACCCAATTCAGAAGATCCTCTGTAAGGCTATCGGTAGGCGGCTGGGTGTCGTCGGCTTCACAATTTTTTTCACTTAATTCTAAATATTCTAAATTTTCTATACTATGGCTTTCGCCTTGAAGAGGGCGCTCGAGGGACTGAAATTTAATTAAATCCTCTCTAAATTTGAGGGTGCTCTGCTTTAGGTTTTCTATTTGTGTCAGGCGGCTTTCACGAGTTCTTTTTGTTTCTCGTTCTACTGCCTGACACGCGGTGATATTTATGTCACCTGTCTCGAGCGCTCTCTTCAAAATTTGGTCTAAACTTAACTTAAAACCTACTTGTTGTTTGGGTGGTCCTCCTAATATAGTACCGCTTCTCAGCTTTCTGGGTGATCCTGTTGTTGTGGGTGTGGAAGTGTCGCCTGTCTGGTTGAACTGTGGAGTGTCGTTGGATCTTGATGTGGTTGAAAAGTCTGCTGTTGTTTGATGGTCCCTCGGTGGGGGAGTTTCTAGCTGACTGGAGTCCCCTTGTTGGCCCTCTGACATAGGGCGTATCCTGGGCACGGATGAAGCCCGCTATTAGTCCCTCGCTGGTAAAAACTTAGGGGGGTAAATGCGTGCTCGCCTGGAGCAGAGGCACCTATAGATGATTACCCCCGAGCGTTGATTCGTGGAGGATCTGGGAATTTTTATGCGCTGTAGTTAGACGCTAATACTGCCCCCAAGTCAGGCTCAGCCTTGGGTTGATGGTCAAAGGAGCCTAGACCAGCAGTATTAATACCTTTGTTAGTTAGCGCACCCAGATCCTACCGGCTGCGCCAATTTTGTTATATATATTTATATATATATGTATATATTTGTTATACGTATAGTCTTTATAACACTAATATTGTTTTATGTTTTCGTAAAATGTATTTATCAGTACAACTAGCAAACGTCACCCACAGGTAAACCTGTTGCTAGGTTGTTAGAGTAGATTTTTCTTTATACTCACAATTATACTGTCTGCCGGAAAGAGTCGACCACTACGCAACATTCAATTGAAATGAAATTCGTTTATTATCTTTTATCTTTATTTGCTTTCCTCTTGTTTTTCAACTTCTGATTTAAAATACACAGTTTTTACACTCTATAATTTACTTATTTCACTTAGTTCTATCGAAACTTTTCGCTTATTCAATACTACAAGGACCTTCTACGGACACAAATTTATACTTTATTTAATTTACTAGTTTTACCGAAACTATTCGATTATTCAATATTACAAGACCCTTTTTCGGAGACAAATTTATACCTTATTTAATTTACTAGGTTTACCGAAACTATTCACTTATTCAATATTACAAGACCCTTTTTCAGACACAAATTTATACTTTATTTAATTTACTAGGTTTACCGAAACTATTCACTTATTCAATATTACAAGACCCTTTTTCGGACACAAATTTATACTTTATTTAATTTACTAGGTTTATCGAAACTATTCACTTATTCAATATTACAAGACCCTTTTTCGGACACAAATTTATACTTTATTTAATTTACTAGGTTTATCGAAACTATTCACTCATTCAATATTACAAGACCCTTTTTCGGGCACAAATTTATACTTTATTTAATTTACTAGGTTTACCGAAACTATTCACTTATTCAATATTACAAGACCCTTTTTCGGACACAAATTTATACTTTATTTAATTTACTAGGTTTACCGAAACTATTCACTTATCCACCCGCTACCGAGTTTTAAATTAAAAATCTTCTAACCACCACCGCCGCTGGTGAAAATCAAAATCATACTCTTTTAAATGTTGCGGGAAAAGCAACCGTCGCCGCGGAAAGTTTTGATCAGACTCGACGATCGATCACTCGATCGATCCTCAGTTTTCCGAAACTTTTCTTTCCAAAAATCCTTCGTTTGCACTTTTCCTCCGGGCATTCAACCTTGGTGCAAAAGTCACCTGCTGGTGCTTGACCCAAGGCTGAGGTCGCCGGCCGAAAAAACACACCCGTCGGCTTTTCCTTTAAATGCCCTGAAACTGGCGCAATTTGCTTACGAGCTTTTAATTTCTTTCGCAAGGCAAATTGCGCTAAATATTCTTGCCAATTTCCTTTGGCGTTTCAGGTTACACTCGGATTTTGTGCACGGGTCATTTACCGGCCCGTGCATTTTTTATGTCAACAAAATTCCGGGTTCAAGGAATTTTGGATTTGGAAATTTAGAAATTATTAGAAATTTTCTTAATTTTGAGGGTTGCTCAAAATTTCTACATAACATAGGGCCCAACATACTTCGGGGCCAGTTTCGCGCTGAAGTACTGAGCAGCGTCGGACAGCACATAATTTTTTCGCCAAACGGAATCATTCCTGTAGAGCCTTTGATCCCTCCTCCGCAGGTTATATCCCTGCTGAGTGGCTTGCGCTACTTTACTCAACCTTGCATTAAAATCTTTCCAAACCTCTTCCATTGCTTTAGCGCGTACTTCTCCCTGATTCTCGAGCTGAACAGACGGTTGCTTCAGGTCGCCACGCATAATCATCTCTCTCCCGAAGTTAACAAAATACGGAGTTAGCTTGGTCCCTTCGTGAGTACTTGTCCGAATAGCACAACCTACCTTGGCCAAATATGTATCCCATACTCGGTGGTTATCCGCCACATAGGCACGAAGCATAGATTTCACGTTTTGGTTCATATGTTCCGAAGGTTTAGCCTGGGGGTGGTAAAATGCCGTATATTTGACTGCGACCCCATATTCGGCGTTGAGTTTTTTGAATGCTTCTGACTTAAATTGAAGACCATTGTCACAAATCAGGAACTGAGGTATACCGAAAAGGAGGAAAACATTCTCTTCCAGTACACGACATATCGGGGGAGCGGTGGCAGAACGCAACGGCAAGAGCAAGGGGAACTTACTAAAATAGTCGACCACCGTCAGAATGTATTTGTTCCCACGGGTGGGGTGAGGTAATGGTCCAATTAGGCCAATTCAAATACCTTCCCACGGTCGGTTAGCCACAACACTTGGTACCATTAATCCGCTGACCTTTTTGCGTTCTGGCTTAGTTGACTGGCAAACTGCGCAACGTTTAACGTAGGATGCGACATCGCTTTTCATTTTAGGCCAATCAAATCGCTGGGCAGGCCGGTCATAGGTCTTCTTAACACCACCATGTCCCGCGGTTGGGGCATCATGTGCCTCCAACATGATTTTCTTACGTTCCGACTAAGTTACGACCTTTCTCCAACTGGAACCTTCCTGAGCCAACCCGGGGTATTTTGGACGAATGTGCTTCCAAAGGTTACCATCTTCGTATCGCCAATCCGGAAAATGTTCTGGCTCGCCTCGTACTTGTGTGGTCATGCGTTCATACCAGCTGTCGGGCTTCGAGGCGTCGTTGCTGAGACAATCGAGGGAGGGCAGGGACCGATCTTGACCGCAAATCTGGTAGTACAGCTCTGTGATCGGGGCAATAAGTGTTGCGAAATTGGGTGTGAAACGCCGGTACCAGGATACTGTGCCTATAAACTTTCTCACTTCGGATACCGATTTTGGGACGGGCATGTCTAGGATGCCTTGAACCTTCCCAGGGTCGACCTGTAGTCCATTTTCGCCGACTATGTACCCTAGGTACTTCAATTCTGCCTTGCAGAACTCGCACTTCTCGAAGTTAATAACCAAGCCTGCTTGCCAAAGCTTATCCAAAACTTCCCTTAATGCTTGCTGGTGCTCCTCAAATGTCGGGGTGACAATAATTATGTCGTCAAGGTAGACCAAAACGCGATCATCCAAGGTCCCTGCCAGCACTCCATCTATCAGACGTTGCCAAGTAGCTGGAGAGTTTGTCAGACCGAAAGGCATCCAATTAAATTGAAATAGTCCTCTGCCTGGAACAGTGAAGGCTGTATACTGTCTAGACCCCTCCGCCACAGGAACTTGCCAAAATGCGGACTTATTGTCTAAGGACGACAAATACTTGGCATCTCGCAATTTGTCCAATGTAGCAGATACGAATGGTAATGGGTAAGCGTCCTTTTTCGTTACTTTATTCAACTTTCAAAAGTCCACGCAAAAGCGGTATTTTCCGTCCTTCTTTTTAACTAAGACGACGGGTGATGACCAGGCACTGTTCGATGGTTCTACAACTCCTGCTTCCAGCATTTCGTCCAGCTGCTCGTGCATTAATTTCTGCATCGCTGGTGATACCGGGTAGTAGCGCTGTTTAATGGGTGGTGATTCCGTTTCGATGGTGTGCTCTACCTTGTTGGTGCAACCTAACTTGGTTCCCATTTTCGCCTTCGCTTCGTCCACCAGTTGGTCTAATTCCCGCTGTTGACTAGGTGAAAGTTCCGACCTACATTCCAGAGCACTCACCTGAATTTCCGAATTCGCTTCGCGGAGCTTCCAACTGTTTTCCATGAAATCAGGCAAAATACCCATCTTTCGCCAAAAGTTGATGCCAAGTAGAATGGAGTGCTCTAGTTCCGGTATTACTAGAGCTTCGCATACCAAGACTTTACCCTCTAAGATGATGAGGAGGTTCACTACTTCTGTAATACTTACGGGTTTCCCATCCGCTAAACGCGCCTTGCTGTTCGCCGGTTGCCATACTTTGAAGTTCATCCTCCTCAGTTTCTTCCGCCGATTACTGTCCTACTTGACCCGGAGTCCAGCAACACACAAAATTCTACCCCTAACACTTCCACCACTAAGTGGGGACGCTCATCATTTTCCCTATCGTGAAAAATATAGTCCACGGTTACGTGCTGAGCCTCTCCACCTTCGGCTGGCCAGAGTTCTTCTTCGGTCGGACGTGCTACGGATCTTTCCGGAATACCCGACCCGCCGTTTAAGCTCGGGCTCCCGGTTCGTTTCCCACTTCTTGACGAGGTTCCGCGGGGCTTGGTGCTTGGGTCTCCACCCCTGGGTTACATCGTATGCATTGAGGACGAATCGAGCCGGGTGCGCCACGCCCGAAGCACCTTCTCACTTGGCATTGTCGCGCAAAGTGTCCAGTACGGCCACACCTAAAACATCTCCTACCTGTTGCTGGCCTCTTATTGCTGAGATTGGACTCGACGGCCGATACCGCATGGGATTCTACCGACACTTAGGCTAGATCCGGTTCTAACAGAGTTTGGTTGCGTCTGGAAGGAAGGGGAAGAAAAGCCTCTGCCGAAACCCGGATGGCTTCCAATTGACGTCCTAACTGTACCAGCTGACCCACTGATTCAACTTCCATCAGTCCTAATTGGGTCTGGTAGAAGGGATGAATATTCCTTTTAAGTATCCTTAGCTGTTGGGCTTCCGAAAGGGGATCGCTCATCCGCGAGAACATATTTTTCATTGTTGCGACATAAATCCCTATTGCTTCTTTCTTTCCTTGTATCCTCCTGCGAATTTCTTCCCTGAGCCGATCGTCGTAGTCTGGTGGGAGGAACTCCTTTCTCAGCTCCCTGACCGGATCGTTCCATGAATGACAGGAGTCCTTATAAGCCCTATACCATATTAATGCTCGACCTGTAAGCAAGTCCAATGCAGCTCGGTAAAGTTGACCTTTCGTAACGCCCCTGGCTTCGGCCATCTCGTTTACTCGTTCCAAAAACGAATTGACCGACTCACAATGGGGCTCGTTCATAGAAGGTTCTGCTCAAAATTTAATTTTCGAAATGTGTTTTTCAAAAAAATTGTATCTTCGTAGTTGTAATAATGTATCAGATCACACAATGACATTTTCTCTTAAATGCGCGAAGTTCTATTATTTTTTAATCTTTTTTTATTATAAACACAAGGTTTTGTACATTAGTTAATCTAAGAAATTAGCAATAGAACTTTGCGCGTTTTCGAGAAAATGTCATTTAAAAAACCCCCTACAAAAAAAGACACACTACCTCAAATTTTAAGCCCTGTATCATAAACCAATGAACTTATAATATACTACAAAATTATAGAAGAATAAACATACCTTGCTTGATCACCGACATAACACACTTCCATAGATTTTATCGTTAAACGTTAGAAATTAATGTTTTTATATCGCGCATAAACTGGTATTCCTTTTTCGCAGAAGTATTATTTTGCCTAAACTATGAACTTTATGCTCATGCGCTCGATGACTCATAGCAGTCTGCGGCTTAATATTTTATTTATTTTGATCTGATACATTATTACAACTACGAAGATACAATTTTTTTGAAAAATTTCCACATTTTGAAAATTGAGTTTTGAGCAGAACCTTCTATGAGCGGCCCCCTGATGGCCATCTCGTAGCCCAACTCTTCTTGGTCAAGACGGTTTATTTCCATTGTATAATTAACCTTACTAATATTATAAATGCGAAAGTAACTCTGTCTGTCTGTCTGTATGTTACGCTTTCACGCAGTAGCGGATTAACCATTAGGCAGACCTAGGCAGGTGCATAGGAGCCCCGGTGGTAAAGGGGCCCCCGATGCCGAGAGCCCCCCCAAAAAAAAAAAATTTTGTCACGTTTAGACTGCTACTTGCTTTTGGGAAAAATAACTCAAATCAAATTAACTTCGGACAAAATGATGGATTTGAAGTTATCGATGGAGCGTATTAAAAATTTTTATAGGCAATGAAAAAACGCTCAAAACGTTATCTGAAACACGATGGGAAGCGCATGCAAACGCGACAAATGTAGTTTACAATTCTTTTGCCAACATTATAGAAGCTTTAGAGAGAATTATAGATGACGAATCTGAAACTGGCGATACTAGACATGCAGCGATGAGTATTGTTAAGAAGATGGAAACATTAGAATTTGTATTCATGTTAATTTTGTGGGATTCAATTCTGACTAGTTTTCGTTCAGTTAGCAAAACTTTGCAAGCTGAAGATGCGAATTTGCAGACATGTGCTTTTCTTTATGAGTCATTACAGAAAATGTTAGAGGAACTTCGTGATAAGTTCGATGACTTTGAAGAAAAAACGAGACTTGTCTTACCTAACGTCGACTATGCAAAAAGTCACACTCGAAAGCGATCAAGAAAAAACCAAGCAAACGATGGTAATGCTCCTGAAGTAAACCTGTCACCTCGTGATGATTTCAGGATAAAAACATTTCTTGTAGTTATTGATAAGATTATCGTTAAAATCAACAGAAGAGGACGGGTTTATAAGGAGATTTACAAAAACTTCTCATTTCTAAATGATTTTCCATTAACGGATGATGAGTATGAAACCGTGACTGAAAACTTGGTGCGCATTTATTCTAACGATTTAGATTATTTTGCTCCCGAGCTGAAACAGTTCCACCATTATGTTAAATCGAGATACGGAAATGCGCAAAAATCTCATGGCAAATTATATGAGATTATCGTTGAAGACAAACTTATTAATGTATTTTCGAACGTTGAAGTAGCTCTTCGAATATTCCTGACAATGATGATAACGGTTCGTTCGGCAGAACATTCGTTTTCAGGGTTGAAAAATAGGGGGCCCCACATTTGCAATCGCCTAGGGCCCCGCAGAAGCTTAATCCGCCTCTGCTTTCACGCCTAAAGGGGTGAAATGGGGTTTTTCCAAACCGCTAAAGCTATAGAGCTGAAATTTTGACAGTGGATCCCTATAATGGCGTGGACATCCACTATAAGGCGATTTTTCGAAATTCATCCCCTAAGAGGGTGAAATGGGGTTTACCTAAACCGCTGGAGTTATAGGGCTGAAATTTTGACAGTGCATCCCTTTAATGACGTGGACATCCATTAAGAAGCGATTTTTCCGAAATTCATCTCCTAAGGAGGGGAAATGGGGTCAACCCAAAACCGCTGGAGCTATAGGGCTAAAATTTCGACAGTGCGTTCCTATAATAACGCGGACATCCACTAAGAAGCGATTTTGCGAAATTCATTCCCTAAGGGGGTGAAATGGGGTTTACCTACACTGCTGAAGCTAAAGGGCTTTAATTTTGACTGTGCATCACTATAATAACGCAGACATCCACTTAGGAGCGATTTCTTGTAATTTATTCTCTAAGTGGGTTAAATGGGGTTTGCCTAAACCGCTGGAGCTAAACGGCTGAAATTTTGACAGTGTATTTCTATAATGATGTGGACATTCACTAAGAAGCGATTTTTCGAAATTCATCCCCTAACGGGGTGAAATGGGGTTACCAAACTACTGGAGCTATAGGGCTGAAATTTGGACAGTGCATCCCTATAATGACGTGGACATCCACTAAGAGGGATGAAATGGGGTTAACTCAAAACTCTGAAGCTGAAGGGTTGAAATTTATCCCTATAATCACGAAGAAATGAATGACTCGAAATTCACTTTATTTAATATGCATTTGTGATTCGTTCGACTCGGTTAATAGGAGCTTTATATGGCAGGCATTACGGCGACGTGGACTGCCTGATAAAATAATAGAATTGATAAAAGCCCTTTACAACAATTCCAAATGCAGAGTTCTCCATAATGGAAAATTATCCGACAGCTTCGAGGTGAATTCAGGAGTACGACAAGGATGTCTACTTTCGCCATTACTATTTCTTATAGTAATAAATGACATCCTTGTCGACGCTCTAGATAATAGAACAGGCGGCATACAATGGGGTTTGCTAGACCGCCTTAAGGACCTCGACTACGCGGATGATATCTGTTTGCTGGCCCACAGACATCAGGAGCTAAAAAACATGTTAAACAATTTGGCAACAGAAAGTAGTCTAGCAGGCTTAAGGCTGAATCCGAACAAAACCAAAGAAATGCGGATAAATGCAAACACACTTGAACGAACTGCGCTGAATAACCGTGACGTGGAACTGGTAGATAAATTCTGCTACCTCGGTAGCATTATTACCGAAAATGGCGGTACAGAAGAAGACGTCAGTTCCAGAATAAATAAAGCACGAGGCGCATATGCATGCCTGTTCCGCATATGGAGATCAACGGAGATCTCAACTAACACCAAATTGCGGCTGTTCAACTTCAACGTTAAGGCAGTTCTTTTGTACGGTTGCGAAACATGGAAAGTCACCCAATTCATCACAGGGCGACTACAAGTCTTCATCAACAGATGCCTTCGTCGTATCCTAAAAATCCGCTGGCCAGATAGAATTTCAAATGAAGAGCTATGGCGCCGTGCCGGCCAAGAAAGGATAGACGACCAAATCAGGCGAAGGAAATGGAATTGGGTTGGCCACACCTTGCGACGCGATAACGAAAACCTAGCCAAACAGGCCCTTGACTGGAACCCGCAAGGATCCCGTCGAGTTGGAAGACCTAGAACAACGTGGAGGAGGACCCTACTAGCAGAGGCCGCAACAACTGGGAGATCCTGGTCAGAGCTGAGAGCTGTCGCGCAAAACAGAGTCCGCTGGAGGGCAACTGTTTCCGCCCTATGTCCCATGAGGGATTAAAGGGGCACAAAGAAGATTTCATCCCCTTTGGGGGTGCATTTCGAGTAGTAGTGATGTCCACGTCATTATAGGGATGCACTGTCCAAATTTCAACCCTGTAGCTTTAGCGGTTTGTAAAAACCCCATTTCACACCCTTAGGGGATGAATTTCGAAAAATCGCTCTTTAGTGGATGTCCACGTCATTAAAGGGATCCACTGTTAAAATGTCAACCCTATAGCTCCAGCGGTTTGGATAAACCCCATTTCACTCCCTTAAGGGATGAATTTCGAAAAATCGCTTTATAGTGGATGTCCACGCCATTATAGGGATGCACTGTCAAAATTTCAGCCCTATACCTTTAGCGGTTTGTAAAAACCCCATTTCACACCCTTAGGGGATGAATTTCGAAAAATCGCCCTTTAGTGGATGTCCACGTCATTATAGGGATCCACTGTTAAAATTTCGACCCTATAGCTCCAGCGGTTTGGATAAACCCTATTTCACCCCCTTAAGGGATGAATTTCGAAAAATCGCTTTATAGTGGATGTCCACGCCATTATAGGGATGCACTGTCAAAATTTCAGCCCTATAGCTCCAGCGGTTTGGGTAAACCCCATTTCACCCCTTAGGGGATGAATTTCGAAAAATCGCTTCTTAGCGGATGTCCACGCCATTATAGGGATGCACTGCCAAATTTTCAGCCCTATAGCTCCAACGGTTTGGATAAACCCCATTTCACCCCCTTAGGGGATGAATTTCGAAAAATCGCTTTATAGTGGATGCCCACTCCATTATAGGGATGCACTGTCCAAATTTCAGCCCTATAGCTCCAGCAGTTTGGATAAACCCCATTTCACCCCCTTAGGGGATGAATTTCGAAAAATCGCTTTTTAGTGGATGTCCACGCCATTATAGGGATGCACTGTCAAAATTTCAGCCCTTTAGCTCCAGCGGTTTAGGTTGTGCGTTGTCTGTCAGTCAGTTACTTTTTATACAATAGAAAAAAAAAGTAAAGATAAAAAATCCCCTTACAACTTATTGAACCCTATTTCACCCCCTTAAACCCTTTTTTCTCCATAAAAAGTAGCCTATGTCCGTCTCCAAGGTCTACACTATGTCTGTAGCAAATTCCATCAAAATCGGTTTAGTTGTTTAGGCGTGAAAGCGTAACAGACAGACAGAGAGACAGACAGACAGACAGACAGAGTTACTTTCGCATTTATAATATTAGTAAGGATTCTACTCCTCTATTCCTAACAATGGGCCTGAAGCAACTCAATCCCCTGAGGCAGGAAAATTGGGTCACTGACTACAATACCTTGTAGAGTTTAATGTCATCTAGCATGGAATTTGCATTAAAATCACGCTGGATAAGTGCGAGCTACCGATCTATACTAGTCGTATACGTCTATCTCCTTCTTAAACAAAATTAACTCCTAGAATTCATTCTACACTCTTGTTCACTAAGTGGGATGATACACGAGTCAACGTGTCTCTGCAACACACTGTCAGTTTGTTGAGCGGAGGTGATACACGACTCAACACGTTACACGCAACACTCTGTGTAACAACATTGCGATTTCATATGTGTGGGTGTGCATTCCAAATTATTTTCACCCAGAATCGCTTGACAGTTACGCATACATAAACATTTTTTTAAGCAACTGGAGGAAAAATAGAAATCGTTTCTAGTTTCAGTCAACACCGCACACTTCACCCTGAGCCGTCCCTTTGCCTACGAACTGCGCAGAAAAAGCTCGTGTTTCAGAACATGTTGACCCGTGTATCATCCCCCTAAGAATTCTCCTCTTCTCCTCACCCATTAATGAACCTAAAAATTATCAACGAACTCGTTGTTGATACTATGATCCGATCAGTATCGATCGCGTGAGCGTAAGGTGGCTATTACGCTACTATCGGGCACGAAAATCTACGTAAAAAAATGATAATTTAATGCAAAAAAATCTAAAAAAGGGTGGTTTTCAAACGAATTTTTAAGGTGTTAAATCAAACCTTACATACATTTCATGAAAATGGGCTTGTGGAGCAACTCTTTGGGAATAAATTGGGCTCATCGAAAAATTTCTAGGACCACTATTGGCCTTGTTCAACCTTTTTCTGTGAAACAGGTGTTTTTACACTTTTGAGATTTACTCGAAAATTTACCATTATTTTTTCATGAAATTTTTATTGTAGGTAGGCACCATCAGTGGCCACAATTTAAGCCTTGACACAAGGTCACACGATAATTACACTCCCTATAATTAAATGACAAAAAACGGTCATTTTTAATGGTTTTTGAATTTTTCTGCAAAAACCTGTTGACCGATTTCAATGGTCCAAAACTCATAATTTTCGTCTTTTTAAGCACTATTACGTAGTATTTTTTGTTTTCCAAAACAACATTTTTTCGTACCCAAAACGTCGAAAAACGTGTTTTCGCTACTATTATTAGCTTTTTACCACCTGTTGCCCTGGACCAATTTTATCCAAAACACATTCATTGAATTCCTACGATTTTTCTCTTAACTATAGCGTCGAGAAATCGCAAGGTAGATTTATTCCAACTTTCTTTTTATCGCTCCTGGACTAGTAGGGGAGCGTGGGGTGAGCCGGAACGGTTGGGTGAACCGGGACAGTGCTTTTTTTAATTGTTGTTAATGTTTTTAGGTTTGTAATTCTTAGTGAATTATGTTTGTATTGGCCCTCTACATTATTTTATGAGAATTGAAGGTCAGCACCTGCATCACTTAGTAAGGATTGTTAATAAAAATCGACACTCCACAAAGTTTTATTTTCTCGGAGTTTAAGGAAGCCTAATTTTATGGTTTTTAAGACTAAAACAAAGGTAAGATAATAAAAGGTATTCGTTAGTATGTTATCTTTTAGAGTTCACATGGAATTTGTGATAACCTCAAAACAAAAAAAAGTGATAACCACGCGTTTGTTTAAAAAAACATAAACGCCACTTTCACCTGCTCTTTCTATCGTGTCCCTGCTCACCCCACGATTTTTCGGAACTGCCGATTTGACATTTTTTTTAAACGATTAGAAATTATTGAAAATATAAAGTAATAATATTAAAAGTGACAAATAATGAAAGGTATTGAAACCATCTGCAGGATAGGATGTCAAAATAAGAAAAAAAATTGTTTATTTAGGTTTTACAAGGCCTTGAACAAAGTGTGTCCTCACCTCACGCTCCCCTAGTATTTCCGAGCTCATAACTAATAGTTCAAAAGCAAGGTTCGTCGCATCCTCTTTCAGGCCTCCAGACTAATCAAAGCCAAAAGATATCCGTTTAAAATAAAAGTTATTATTAGACATGGCATCATACATTCTTTTATCACAAGTTAAGAATGGAGATAACCATGGGAGATCGTGTAAACAGGAACTGACTTATTTCACTAATTAAATTGTTAAGCGTTACCTTAATGACAATACCATTTAATCTCTCGCCTATTAGTATAATCATTCTGGTGACATTACTAAACGCCCGCCATCCTTAAAGAAGATTTTCATGACTGTTTTTATCTTTGAAATTTACTGGCACAAATAAATTCGCCGTGTGAAATTAAGCATATCCTCTTTTAGTAGAAATAAATCCTGAGTTGAAAAGCCAAGGAATAAGTTAATGTAGCTTATCTGGGGGTGATTCGATGTCTACCAACCATTTCACGATGGGAAACAACAAATATTAAATGAATCTGACAAAGTGATACTCGGATCCGATTACAATATAAAGACGTACACGATTCCATGCCGATAGCTAAGGATATTACGGAACCGTGACTGGATGTCTCTACATGGGGCACTTTTTCCTTGTTTCGTCATTCACAAATATTCTCGTCCTCTGTGTTCATTGTATTAAGGACTGTAAAAGCGGTTGCCTATGGTCATAACGTGGTATTGCGACGTAATTCCTATTGATCCATCGGTCGTGTGCTGTATAATTTCAGGCTCGTTTCGTATGAATATTCATCCTCCACCGAATTGCAGACCCTGATTGATTGTCGATCCCTTAGGCTATGGGAGCGTAAACGATTCCTGATAAAAGGTATAGATGTTGTAGATGGCTACATTGCTCTCCGCCCCATTTTATTTATAGAACTAGGAATAATAAATTAGCCCGGAAGCGCGTTGCTATTCAATTAGTGAGATGGGAATTACTTGTTGAGGTTGGAAACTCGGATATCAATTTTAGAGCTCTAAACGGAAAACAAATTGAAATAGAATCCGAAAATGCAAGTTATAGAATTACTTAAGTTACGAAACTTACTTTTTTTTATGTGATAGACTAGAGATTTAGCCCCTTTGTACTGTTCGACAATCTATTTTTTTTTCGTATAAAATGTCGAACAGCAGCTATAGCCGGAAGATAGAGAGTAGAAAGAGAGAGAGATGGAGGAAGGAGCTGTCACAACCTAGCCGTGATGTTTTATTCCGCCTACTCCCAACCATTTGCGACTTTGGCATCGGGGCATTTGAGAAACAATGCGCTGGAGTGTTATGCCTCCTGAAACGAGTTGAATCTCATCAGCCAACCGATGACATGCGCTTGGTGGAGCGGGGAAGGACTAGCAAACGCTACGACAGGAATGTAGAGAGGGGAGAAAAAAGAAGGAAAGTTATGTGGGTGGGAAAGTGGAAAAGGCGAAGGACCTGGGGCTGGCCGGGATTCGAACCCGGGACCTCTGGGAAAGAAAGAGGAATCCTGGTTAATTTAAATTTCAAACTCTTGCTTCCTTCACTGGTTCACAAAAATAACTAAAACTTAAAATCTAGCGCAATCTTGAAATCGCAATCTTGAAACGGTTCCGTATAAAAATTCTACGAGTCATATGATGATGGTAAAGATATCTTTATATTCTGTGATTTGTCACAATTATGAGATGACAGTCCACCTGTCATCGTATTACCTTGTAAACATTTCTTTGTGTTCACAGTCAGTCAAAACAAATATTCAAAGGAAATGACAGTGAAAAATGTATAAATATATTTCTTTGGCAGTAAAGTCATATAACAAAAATTATGTAATGTAAAGTAACGAAAAAGTGCGTTTTTTGAGTTTCAGAACATTCGGACCTACAAAGGAGACTGGTCATGGCCCATACAAAATTACCCCAGGCCCGGCGCAAACGAAAAGTATCTCAGATTATCGATTATAATGTGTGTTGAAATTCTGTATAGTTTTTATATCCCTTAACTATGGCAAAGGTGTTAATATTGCTATTTTTGTTTATTCAGGCGAAATTCCAAATATCACCCTATATTTTTGTAATGCTATAACCTATTTTCATGAATAAGGTATCAGTGTACGCAGAATACTCCCACCTATCTAAAATTGTAAAAACGACGGTACCACAGTACCAACTTCCAGAGTTATGAGTCGTCAAAGTCAAAATTTTGTTTTTTTTAACAAAAATGTCACTTTCAACCACCTTTTTCTCCAAAATATTCATAGTCAACTAATGTTTTTTTTTCCAGAATAAGAAAGCTTGGAGTTTTTCCTATGAATAATGTCCAGAGAATTTTTATGCTACGGCCTTTACTTTCGAAGTTATAAGCAATTTTAATACTAAAATTGGCGTTATTTCGTACTTTTTTAGTACTCTTTTTCCTAAGCTTTTGTCGAAAAGAACTAAGTGAAAAAAAGTCAAAGTCAAAATTGCTTGCAATTTCCACAAATAAGGCCAGTTTTAGCATTTAAATTGCTTATAACTTCGAAAGTAAAGGCCGTAGCATAAAAATTGTCTGGACATTATTCATAGGAAAAACTCCAAGCTTTCTTATTCTGGAGTTTCAAAACTCAATTCAACACCTTTTCATAGACTTTAAAGCCGCCTATGATAGCATATAGCCAGAGTAGAACTCTACAAAGCCATGAGAGAATTCGGCATCCCCAAAAACTGAAAAAGACAATGTAGGTTGACCATGACCAATGTAACAAGCCAAGTAAAGGTATCCGGAACACTTTCCAAACCAATCAACAACTATAATGGACACCGACAAGGGGACGGTCTGGCCTGCGTCCTTTTCATCATGGCTTTGGAGAAAGTGATCCGAGTTTAGAGCGTGACATCAAGGGGCACAGTCCTCCACAAGTCCACCCAACTACCGGCCTATGCAGTCGACGACGACGAAGAACAACAACAGCTGTACAAGAAGATTTCACTCAGATTGAGCAAGCGGAAGGAAATCTGGGACTGCACATTAACGAAAGCAAAATAAAGTACATGGTGGCATCGTCTACAATAACACCTAACATCATGCTAAAAAGAGCACCTAAGGTAGAGGAACACGAGTTTGACGTGGTAAAATCATTTACCTACCTTGGGTCAATAGTAGCGACAATAGCATGGTGTGGTGGTATTTAATCTCTTTTGAGAGCAGCAGCAATGCTTGGCTCTTGGGTAGAGCAGCGAGACTCGCTATGCTCTGGACTTAGTATGGAGCAGCTTGCTAGCACAACTCCGAAATGAATAACTTCAAGTCTGATTACTAAGTGTCTTTATTTTAAGAATTCTTACTCTATTTATACTAAATTGATTACATTGATTTATATCTAAAATATAGGCCCGCGTCTCAAATACCTGGCTCATCAAAATCGTCCACTTAATTGCGTGCTCCATGTGACGAAAGTTTGTTTACAAACAACCGGCGAAAGTTAATTATGACCCCGTTAGCCGGGCGCGGTGTTTTTATATTTTTGTGTGTGTATGCACTTTAGCGGGACGGTGGTGATTTGAGGCGCGTTCTTATTTTGTAATTTGACTTACTGAACTTAAGAATTATATGTTTTTAGGGCATGTGTTTGTTGATTATGATTTCATCACACCCTCCCCCTTAGGGAAAAAAAATTTTTTTTTGTATCAGGGCGAAATTTTTTTTTTTTTTTTTTTTTTTTTTTGATTACTACCTAATGTTATCCAAGTTCTTTAATTCTAATGAGCTGTATTTACAATTTGTTTGTATTTTTTATTTTTTTTTTACTTTACTGTTTATTATTTACATTTTTATCTTTACATTTTCCTTACTCTATTTTTATGTATTCTTATTACTTTTTTGTTTGCATCCTCCAAAATGCAGTTTACTGTTTCTAGTGCTTTTACAAGGTATGGTCCACTATATAGAGGATCTAACTTTTTTCTATTTTGTATCGTAACTAATACTCTATCGCCAACTTTTATTGATAAGGGGTTACTATCGAGTTTACTGTTTTCTTGTCTAACTGCTTTTGATGCTTCTATATGTTGTTTTGCATTGTTTAAGGCTTTTTGTAGCCTGTATTTCATCTCGCTGTTGAAGAGTTCATAGTTGTAGATGGGTTCTGTTCCTCCTTTTTCCAATTCTGCTGGCAAGCTTACTTTTTTGGCGAAAATTAGCTCAAATGGTGTGTAGCTGTGTACAGTATTTGGTGTGGTGTTGTAGCAAAATGCGTAGTATGGGATCCATGTATCCCAATCATCTCTGTTTTCATTTACGAAACACCTTAGGTATTCGTTTAGGCATTTGTGATTCCTTTCTAAGGCTCCAACTGTTTCAGGGTGAGCGGCTGTTGCGAATATTTGTTTTATTTTTAATGTATTGCACACTTCTGCAAATATCTGGTTTTTATATTCCGTTCCTAAGTCAGATTTTATTTTTTCCATGGGTCCATAAGTTAAAATGAATCCTGTTACAATTGCTTTTGCAATTGTGTTGGCCTCCTTGTCTTTGACAGGGAGTGCGACTACATATTTTGTAAGGTCGCACTGCATGGTGACTGCATATCTGTTGCCATTTTCTGTTCTTGAAAATGGGCCTACTGTATCTATTGATACTACACCAAATGGTTTAACGGGTGTTGTTGTTATCTCCATTATTTCTTTGTTGTGTTTCTGGTGTTTATTTTTCGCGCATAGTTCACAATTTTTTACGTAGGCTGCTATTGTGTTTTTCATTCTTCTCCATCTATAAAATTGTTTTAGTTTATTGAACATTCTCGATTGTCCCAAGTGTCCTCCTGTTGGTGTGGCGTGGAAATTATGTAAAATTTCTTCAATTTGTTCCTTATTAGTGATGTACTTAATTGGTTTATATATTTCTATTCTAACTGTTTTTAGCTTCTTGTTTCCTAAGGCCTTAAATGAGGTCATGTCGATTAGTTTGAAAATTTCGCTCTCGGCCGAGAGTTTCAGAGTCTTGGTCTGAATTGTTTTGCATATATATTTCTCCAATTCTTCGAAAGCCTGCTCTAGTGCAGTTTCTACTGTTAATTGGTTTCTTTTATTGTTTATTAACCTCTTCCATATTTTTATTTTATTGTGCACTATATTAATTTCTAATTTTATATTTTCTCTGCTATTCTTAGTTTCTATATGTAGTACGGGTATGTTTGCTATTTCAGTTTCTGAGAGTTCTTCTGTTACACGCAGTTGATCAGGCTGCTGTGTTTCCTGGATACTCCCTTTTTCGACTGTTCTTTCTTGTTTCTCTTTTTTCTTCATCGCCCTGGTTTTTACTTGTAGGACCTTAATGTCTTTAAGGTCATTAATATCCAGTTGTATTCTTGATAATGCGTCTGGGCCTGAGTTTTCTTTGCCTTTTACGTATTTTATTTCGAAATCGAATTCCTCTAGGTCAAGTCTCATCCTTGTGAGCTTTGATGTTGGGTTCTTCATTCCAAAAAGATATGCTAATGGTCGGTGGTCTGTTTGGACTGTAAACCTTCGTCCGTAGACGTACGGCTTGAAGTACATGATGGCCCAATGTATAGCCGTTAGTTCCTTTTCTATAGTTGATTTGTTCGCTTCTCCTGGCGTAAAGGTCTTGCTTGCGTATGCTATAGGGCGTTCTATTCCGTTTATATTTTGTGAGAGTATTGCTCCACATGCTGCGTTGGAAGCGTCTGTCGATATTATGAAATTTTGTGAAAAATCTGGATGTTGTAGTATTGTGGGGGACATGAGTGTTCTTCTTAGTGTTTCGAAGGCATCTTGTTGGCTTTCTGTCCACTCGAACTTCGTCTTTTTTCTTAATAGTTTGTTTAATGGTAATGCAATCTCCGCGAAATTTGGTACAAATCGCCTGTAATAGTTACAAAAAGCTACAAATCTTCTTACTTCGTCCGCATTTTTAGGAGTGGGGTAGTTCTTGATAGCTTCATATTTGGAAGGGTCCGGACTGACACCCTCGACTGAAATTTTATGGCCAAGGTAGGTGACTTCTGTTTGAAAGAATTGACATTTTTCAGGGTTTAGCTTAAGATTCCTCTCTCTCAACCTTTTAAAAACGGTTGTTAAATTTTTCAGGTGGTGTGCTTGGGAACACCCGATCACAATGATGTCATCTATGTAGAGAAAAGCTACTTCTGGCGTCAATCCTGCCATGGCTATTGCCATCATTCTTTGAAAAGAATTCGGACTTATGTTAAGTCCGAAGGGAAGTCTTGTATATTGGTAATGGCCTTTTTCTGTTGAAAATGCCGTGTACTTTCTGGATGATTTTTCGAGTGGGATTTGGTGAAATCCCGACATGAGATCTAGTGTTGAGAAGTATTTGGCTCTTCCCATTTGATCTAGTATATCTTCTATACGAGGTAAAGGGAATTTATCTGCTAGTACCCTTTTATTTAGATTTCTAAAATCCACTACCAAGCGCCATTTCTTCTTTTCGGTGGTAGACTTCTTAGGTACCAAAAGTATAGGCGAGTTAAAGTGCGATACCGAGTTCTCGATAATGCCGTCTTGCAACATTTTTGTTACTTGTCTGTCTATTTCGTTCTTATGCGTCTCTGGTATCCTGTAATTCTTTGTATAAACTGGTATGTTGTCGGCTAGTTCTATTTGTAGAAGTTATTGGTGGTTAGAGGTTCGTCCTCTGCCGCGAAAATGTCTGCATATTCCATGCACAATTCCTGGAACCGTGGCTTAGTGTATTGTGGGATTTGTTGGAGATTTATTTTGTTTAAGATATTTTCTTGATGACTTGTGGTTTTCGCTTTTGTCGGTGTTATTTCATAATTTGTCAGCGGTTCATACTGAATTTTGTATTTATTTAGTGTTACCAATTTATTCGTGGTGTTTAGGATTTTTATTATTGGGTTTGCTGAATTCGTTATGGTGCCTGCTATGAACACTCCTGGGCTAATCTCTTGATTCTCTATCACTATGTCGACATTGTTATCTTTGTTGATTTTTATTTTTCTGGCTACTTCGCATCGTGGTGGTATTGTTAACGCATTAGCATATGGTGTGCTTAGGATTGGAACTTCGGTCGCTTTATTCTGTGTTTTGATGGTTAGTATCCATGTATCATAGTCTAAATTAGCTTTTGTTTTTGTGATGAAGTCTAGTCCAAGGATTCCGTCTGCCTCTATGGGAACACTATCTTCGACTATCTGGAATGCGTGTTCTATTTTGCTTTCGTTGTTAAAACGTATATTTGTATAGGTGGTACCAATTGACTGCATCTGTGTGTCCGTGATTCCTTGTATTATACATTTTCTGTTGGGGTAGAAGTATTGTTCCTTGCTTATCTTGAGCTTCTTGAATATTGATATGTCTGCCCCTGTATCGACTATGAAGGTGCATGTTGTTCCGCACATATTTACGTATGCCTTTACGTAGTTGGCGTGAGCGATATTTATTGTGTATATTCTGAGAAATTGTTTTCGTTCTCCCCCAACCGGATGGTTTGTTCGTCTGGCTGGGGGGTTTCTAATTCCCCCGATTCTATTATATTAATTCTATGTGGAGTTCTCTGATTGTTCCTAGGTGTATCCCTATTCCTTCTATTATTGTTGTTATAACTGTTCTTGTTACCGTTGTTTCTAAAATTGTTTGGTCGTCTATATCTATTTTGCTGAAACCCAATGTTTTTTCTTGACCAATTTCTATAATTATTTACGTTTTGCTCGTTGAGGCTGTTTCTGAAATTATTCGTCTCTTGTCTATTGTAGTAGAGTATCCTGTCTGCCGGTGGTTTATCTACTGCTATTGCTTTTGTTACCACTTCATTTAGTGTGGTTAAATTTGTAGCCTTCAGTATTAGAGATGTCTCTGGGTTTTCGGTGTTGTCTATGAACGTTTGTACCGAAAATTTCTCGGCTAATTTCTCGGCTGTTTCGGTTGTTGCTACGTTTTCGGATATGAAGGCTCGTGTTAGTAGGGATGACAGGTCCTCAATTTGTTTGGAGTAGTCTACTAGTTTCCTGTGTCCCTGTTTACAGTTTCTTAACTGAGATAAAATAGCATCGGATGATAATTTAGTTGTGAACTTTTGTTGCAGTTTTGTTTTTATCTGTTTTACCGTTGTCAAGTCGTTTGATATTATGCTTTTGGCTTTTCCTGTGATGCGAGTTTTTATAAATTTTACCATAATATTCTTCTGTTCTGTTGGTGTTAGTTCGTCCAACAGTTCCATTGATTCTATAAACGATTCCGTCTCCTCCTCCTTGCCGTCGTAGGTGCGGAGTAAGGATGTGGCGGTTTTTATATCGAACGCCATGCTTAATTTTCTTTGTGTTCCTATCAGCTCGTTTATGGTAGAAGCAATTTTCTTTATTTCCGTGTAAGTATTCTTTATTTCTTGTATATTTTCTGCCTTGGCTATTTTTCCTGTCGTTTCTTTTGCTTTTATGTAGAATTCGTACACCTGTTGTTCCTTTTTTGCTAACGTCTCGCTGGTGTACGGTCGATTTGGGCTTTTTCTGAAATTTGTTAGTATATTTTGTAGTTCTTCCTTTATTTCTGCTAGACTTTCCATATGGTATATTTAGTGGTGGTATTTTTAGTCTATACATTTACTTGAACTGGGGTGTTTAGATATCTTTTTCGGAGTCCCCTTCTATGATTGATGTAGACTTTATACGTTAGTGTTATGCACTTAATTACCACAATGATGATTAGTAAAATTAATATTTCTTTATTTTCAACTGTTACCGTATCTTGTACAGTTACGTTATTTATAACTTGTCCCGTATTCTCTGTTGGAGTACTGTATGTCTTTCCCATTTTGGAGAATGCAAAATTGAAGAACAATAATTAGAAGGAATTGCAGGACAAAATGTTTTTACTTAGAAAAAAAAATTTCGAAAAGAGAAGACTAAATTAAGACTAAAATTTACTGATTAATTTATTTGATATTTTTATTTATTTACCATCTTTTTTTTTTATTATTATTATTATTGTTTTATATTTTATAGCTCAACATATTTTTGGACCTCTTTATATTGTTATATTTTTTTTTGCTTGTCCCAGTAAGTGTTGATATTTTTTCTTCTCTTCCTCGGTGTTTGATAGTGCCACTAGTTGACTATATTTTTCGATCTCTCTGCTTATCCTGGCGCGTGCTCCTCCTCTTGACTTCCTTTTTTGTTCCCTTTGTGTCTTCTTATCTTCCAGTCGCTGTCTGTATTGTTCAATTGTTAATTTACGGGGGCCGGCTGTTGCTAGGTGCAGCGGTGTTGATGGCTGTGGAGTCGGTGAATGACGTATTGGCTGATTAATTTTGTATAGTGTTAATCCCTCGATGTTCCTTTCTGGAATGTTTTCTTCAATTGTTTTAAAAATCTTCTGGAACGCAGCTTCGATCTTGGATGTCACGGTCGCCATGTGGTGGTATTTAATCTCTTTTGAGAGCAGCAGCAATGCTTGGCTCTTGGGTAGAGCAGCGAGACTCGCTATGCTCTGGACTTAGTATGGAGCAGCTTGCTAGCACAACTCCGAAATGAATAACTTCAAGTCTGATTACTAAGTGTCTTTATTTTAAGAATTCTTACTCTATTTATACTAAATTGATTACATTGATTTATATCTAAAATATAGGCCCGCGTCTCAAATACCTGGCTCATCAAAATCGTCCACTTAATTGCGTGCTCCATGTGACGAAAGTTTGTTTACAAACAACCGGCGAAAGTTAATTATGACCCCGTTAGCCGGGCGCGGTGTTTTTATATTTTTGTGTGTGTATGCACTTTAGCGGGACGGTGGTGATTTGAGGCGCGTTCTTATTTTGTAATTTGACTTACTGAACTTAAGAATTATATGTTTTTAGGGCATGTGTTTGTTGATTATGATTTCATCACAATGGAACCAGAAATACGCGCACGACTGCTAAACTCCAACAAAGCCTACTATAGTCTGTCAAGGCTCTTTAAATCCAAACATCTAACCATAACGTTTAAACTTTTACAATATAAGACAATGGTCTTACCTGTTTTCACATATCCATTCGAAACGTGGGTGCTTAGCAAAAAGCTCTCGAACCCCTTCGGCGTGTTCGAGAGGAAAATACTTCGGAGGATTGTTGGCCTCGTAGGTGAGGAAGGACGATTCCGGAGGCTCTACACTGACGACATCTACGAGCGCTATCGCAACATCGATGTTGTGAAGAAAATAAAGCTCGGAGGCTCAGATGGGCTGGGAATCTAGCTCGTATGAGTGAAGATGAGCCTGCTCGGAAAGTTCTCTGCGGCAAGACCTATGGGGTGCGACAGCGAGAGGGATCCAATCTTCGCTGGAAGGGTGGCGTAAACCAGGATGCTCCGAGCTTAGGGAAGCCAAACTGACATGACATCGGCTCAGAATCGGGACCGGTGGAGAGAACAGTTGCGAGAGGCCAGGACCGGATGCCGGTTATAGAGCCGTTAAAGAAGAAGAAGGAGTACTAATACCTCGTAACCCATAATTTTTGGTAAAACTTGATTTTTACATCAATGTATCGCGTAACCCATTCTTCTTCATTCTAGAAATGCCCGTAAGCCGCAAAAATTTATTTTCTGCTCTGTTAATATTTTTTTTAAATTTTCATAGGCAATCACGCTCTGGAGTTCGTTGATTTCGGACGCGCGTGTTGATCGTGTGAAAGTGTCAAGAGCTTGCTGTCAAGTACATTCAAGTGTGCGCCATTTTAAGTGCATTGTGCAAAGTTATTTTGACTCTCATCAATTTTATTGATAAAAACCAAAACGAACCGCAACAGCTCTCAGCGAAACCATCCTAATTACATGGCCCCTAAGAGGAGCCACAATGAATTGTTAATTAAAGACCGATTAAAACAACGAAAAGTCGAATTTAGCAAAATGGCCGTCACTGGCAATAGATTTAGTATTCTAATGCCCGATAATGACAAGGACCGCCAATTCCATTCACAGATGTACCCAAAAACGCCATTAAAACAATATTGGACTGTTTAAATATCACCAATTACAAATACAAACTATCGTCCGGCGGCACAAAACTGTTCTTAGAGGACATTGACGAGTATGAAAAAATGATAAAACATTTAACAGACAAGAAAGTGAAGTTCTTCACCCACGCCAGGAAGGATGAACGGTAAATTAAAATAATCCTAACAGGACTACACGCTATGGAAACAAAAACTCTGAAAGACCACCTCGTACAGCTGAACCTTCAATGCATGGATGTTAAATCTCATAATGTAGCCAAGAAACCGTACGAAGACCACGCGGTCTACTTAATATATTTCAAGCATGCATCCATCAAACTCAGTGAGTTGAGGAAATCGTTCCCAGTCATACTAAACACAATTATAAAATGGAACTACCACTCGCACAAACGAAGAGGACCAACACAGTGCAGGAACTGTCAACAATATGGACATGGATCTTCTCATTGCCATTTAGCAGCAAAATGTATGATATGCGGCGAAAATCATCACCACAGCTGCTGTACTAAACAGCGTGACCTGGAAATTAAGTGTGCCAACTGCAACCGGAACCATCTCTCAAGCGATCCATCTTGCCCAAAACGTCTAGAATACATGGAGATAAGAAACAAAGCACGCAACGCAAGAGTAAGTAGTATATCCAAGAACTCCACCATAAATAAACAATATGATAACACAACTAAATAAAACCATCATTACAGCCCTCCATAAAAATACACCAAAAATAACCATCCATCGCCACACACCAGCAATAAACGCAGAAACTACCGAATTAATAAAATTCCGAAACAATAAAGGAAGGCTTCGGCAAAGAACTAGACTTGCTCACATCAAGCCTATTATTAACAAAACAAACAAAAAGATCCGGCTACAAATTTCACAACAAAGAAACCAACAGTGGAACCAGACTCTCCACAATCTAGGTAAGGGAGCAAGTCAACTATGGAAAATCAACAAGGCCCTCAAACGAAGGAAAAGCAAATTATCACCTCTCAAGAACGACTACAATGACCTTATATTCAACGACAATGAGAAAGCCGAAGAAATGGCAAACCACTTCTGCAAAGCCCACTTGTTAACGACGCATCTAGGAAATACCAGCATCAATATAGAAGCACAGAGCACCACAAACTACCTGAACTCAGTCACTTATGCAATTACAACTGCAGAGCTTATTAAGCCGAAAGAAATTAAATCTCTCCTCAATAAAATCAACACCAGGAAAGAACCAGGAGAAGACGGACTTAACAACCTAATGCTAAAACACCTTCCTAAAAAAGTAGTAGTGCTAATAGCATTCATTTTGAATGCCTGCCTCCAATTAGGATACTTCCCGCAAAAATGGAAAGAGTCAATCGTCTTACCCGGAAAAACCCAACCGAATCATCTAGCTATAGACCCATCAGTGTAATATCCGCACTTGGAATTTTTTTTGAAAAGATCATCCTAGCCAGACTTCAAACCTTCACTAACGACCACATCATACCAAGCTTCCAAATGGGATTCAAACCCGGTTACTCTACCACTCATCAACTTGATAGAGTAACGAAGGACATAGACGAGGCAATCAACAATAAACAGTCTACGGGACTACTGGCTTTTGATATCGGAAAAGCTTTTGACTCTGTATGGCATGAAGGACTGTTTTTTTTTTTTTTTTATGTGACAGACTAGAGGCTTAGGGAAGTCCCTTTGTACTGTCGACAATCTATTTTTCGTAGAGAGTGAATGTCGAACAGCAGCTTTAGCCGGAAGATAGAGAGAAGAGAAGGAAGTAACTGTCACAACCTAGCCGCGATACTCACAACCATTTCGCGACTCTGACATCGGGGCATTCGAGAACAACTCGCTGGAGTGCTATGCCTCCTGAAACGAGTTGAATCTCATCAACCAACCGAAGGCATGCGCTTGGTTGAGCGGGGAAGGACTAGGGAAGGCTATGACAGGGGAATCAGGAATGTAAAGAGGGAAGAAGAAGAAGGAAGGAAAGTTAGGTGGGAAAGGCGAAGGACCGTGGCACCGCCGGGATTCGAACCCGGGACCTCTGGGGATAGCAGTCAGGCGCCTTACCTCTAGACTACCGAGGCCGCTTCCTCGAAAACCGCACATTTGTGCGAGTGAACAATGAACGCTCCACTAGGCGACTCATCCCCTCAGGAGTACCCCAATGGTCTTGCCTATGCCCACACACAATCTCTTGTTATGCAATAGGGGAAATGAACCCACGTTCATCACAAGGGTAAGACAAGAAGTCTTGGATATTACTCTTGTTTCCCCAGATCTGCTCAACCGTGTGGAAAACTGGAGAGTATCCAGTGAACACTTCTTTTCTGACCACAGAGTCATCCTTTTTAATATCAATATGTGCTCAACTGTGAAGAAGGCCCCTGGTTACAGGAATGTCCGGAACACAGACTGGGTCATATACAGACAAATAGTGGAAAGATCCCTCCCTGAGGATGTTCCCACCCACCCTTGGAATGCTGAAGATCTCGAACATCAAGTGACAAATCTCAGTAACCTCCTGAATAACGCATTAGAAGCAACCTGTCCCATTAGAAAATAATGGGGTAAAACCAAACCCCCTTGGTGGAACAGCAAACTTCTCAAACTAAGGTCTGAAAGCAGAAAGGCCTTCAATAAGGCCAAATGGTCTAATTTGGCTTCGGACTGGGAAAACTACAAAAGTCGTCTCAGGGAGTTCAAATATGAACTACGAAACTCAAAAAGGGAATCGTGGAAGACCTTTTGTGCGACAATAGAAGGTTTTTCGGATGCCGCAAGAATGAGAAAAGTTCTCTCGAAAAGCCCAATATGCCAAGAAATGCTGCAACAAGCAGACGGTACATGGACCACAAGCAGTCAGGAATCCTTGAAACTCCTACTCGATACTCACTTTCCTGGCTCAACATCTCTTGCTGCATCTGCAGAAACAGGTTTTGAGGGCCCAGCTAGCACACATAATTTAGGCACCATTGACAGATTGATAAACAGGGATTTACTCCTGTGGTCCATAGAAGGTTTCATGCCTTCTAAAACACCGGGACCAGACGGAATTTATCCCATTGAAATTCAGAAAGTCAGTGACCTAATTCTGAATTGGCTTGCAGCCATCTATAGGAGCTCCCTTAGCCTAAGCTACATTCCAACATTATGGAGGGTAGCGAAGGTGGCTTTCATTCCGAAAGCGGGTAAAATCTCCTACCAAAATCCAAAAGACTTGAGACCTATATGTCTCACATCCTTTCTCCTCAAGCTACTAGAAAGACTTGTGGAGATCCATCTTAAGCAAAGCATTGATAAAAAACTGCTTTCTCCCTCGCAGAATGCCTACACGAAAGGTAAATCAGTAGACACTGCTATCCACTCTTTGGTAGCGGTCATCGAAAGATCCCTTGAATTCAAGGAATTCACATTGGCTGCTTTCTTAGATATTGAAGGTGCGTTCAACAATGTTGAACCTTCTGCGGTCACGAGGGCACTCCAGCGTCTGAATGTTGATGGGTGCTCCAGGTCCTTTATTGATCAGCTACTAGGGTGCAGGGTCATAAAGTCTAGCCTGGGGCTTTTGCAAGAAGTCAGACGGGTCAAAAGAGGCACACCACAAGGTGGGGTCTTATCGCCGCTCCTTTGGAATATGACAGAAGTACTGATAACTCAAAAGGAGCCTGGGTGCACCACGGTGGCCTATGCTGATGATATTGTTCTGGTGGTGACCGGCAAGTACATCTCAACAATAAGAGATATAATGCAACAAGCATTGAATACTCTTTCTCATTGGGCCACTACAAAGGGTCTAGACGTCAACCCAGCCAAGACTGAAGTAGTGCTCTTTACAAAGAAGTATAGACTTCCCAATTTTCCTTCTTTAAGACTTTGTAATGAGACACTGCATATAAAGAAGGATGCGAAATTTCTAGGTCTAACTAACGTGGAGGCCGAATCTTTTAGAAAGAGCAAATAAGGCCAAAACAGCTCTCTTCTTATGCCAGAGAACGATCGGAGTCAACTGGGGCCTTAAACCCCGCATCGTCCACTGGCTCTATACAGCCGTAATCAGACCTATACTTATGCATGGCATATCGGTATGGTGGACTGCATTACAGAAGATTACGTATCGTAAGATACTGGAAAGGGTCCAAAGAACAGCTGAGCTGTGTATCAGTGGTGCAATGAGAAGCACCCCTACAGCTGCGCTGGATGTCTTACTGCATCTTACCCCTTTGGATATACACGCCGAGCAAATGGCAGCCTGGACGGCTGCCAGGACAAAGGCTTCTCTTGGATGGACTCCATACTCATATGGCCATTCATCCATCCTTAGGATGCGAACAACCTAGATTATACTACACCTACGTGGACCTTGGAGAAAGGTTTCAATACCATCATTCCGGCCAGAGATGACTGGACAGATGGTGTTATCCCAACTGGTTCATTCTTCACAGATGGCTCAAAAATTGGGAATAATGTATGCTCTGGTATTTTTTCCGAGGCATTAAATATAAATACCTCTCTTCGTCTACCCGACCAAGGCTCTTAATTCTGTCGTCCTCAAGGCTCTTAATTCTGTCGTCACAACATCCACGACTCTTCTGAACTGCCGCAGGTCTCTGTGTAAGACTGCCACTCAGTTTGATATAACACTGTGTTGGGTTCCTGGACACAGTGGGATTAGGGGAAACTGTAGGGCAGATGAGCTTGCTTGACAGGGAACCGAAGTGGAAAGGACACCCTGTTAAAAATTCTAACGCTAATGCAACAACCGCTATGTAAAATATCGATCGACATCACCAGCTGATGAAAATCCAAACAATTAGAGTTCAGTCTTGGACTGACCGCGATCTCAAAACTAACGAATTTTCTAAACGGAAAACCGATTAATGTATTTTCAAACGATAAATAAAATTATAACGAGAATTTTAAACAACGTGTGTGTTTTATTTAACATTTGGTGCCGAAACCCGGTACAGTTAACCCCGGAACGAAAAATAAAAAATAATAAATATGGATCGAGCGGCATATCGTGGGCAAATTACAAAGCTAACAAAGGCCATTAACGAATATTTGCAAAGCTCGGAATCGAAGCCCAACGAAAATATGGACAACCTGGATGATATCGAGGAAGAATTATCTTCTTATAAAGAACGGCTGCAGCTTGTTAACGAAAATTTAAGAAAGGTGAACGAAGAAATGAAATTACTTGTTAAGCCTGAAGAAGCTTAGACGGAATTTGAAAAAATAGCGGAATATGATGACAATGCCGTTAACGCCTTAGCTCGTCTAAAAGTTCGATTGGACAAAATCCGTCGTTTAAAAGAACCTGTGGAAAGGCCTTCTGCTCATTGTGCTGAAAAGCAAAACAGCGTCAAATTACCGAAATTACAATTGTTAGAACATAAGCCATTAGATTAGATTCTAGTTTTAATTATTTGAATAAAACGTAAACATTAAGAAAACTTGCACACTTTCCCATAAATTCATTACACTGCATTTTTCCATCGGTAATTACCTTCAATAAATTTAATTTCACGATCAGTAAAATTAAAGTACATTTTCACCTTCAGTAGAATTGTAGATTATTGCGCCATCAGCAAATTGTAAGCAATGAACTTTAAATGATCAATGAACCTTAAATGCTTGCACCTTTTTTAATTATTGTTTATTTTAGCAATTCTTGTATATATATAAATGGAAGGTGATTAATAAAGAGTTTATTAGTGATCAATCACTGTGAAAATAAGACTTTTATTTCTACCTCAGGAGAGTCTGCTTGAGGCACAGCGATTTAGTGTACAGGTTCAAGTACTTGTGCACACACAACAACAAGTCAAGGTGTTTCACTTTGACTACAGTTAGAGCAAAGGATCTTTATCCTTAACATTTGATCCACTTATAATCACGATTTAGTGTACAGGTTCAAGTACTTGTGCACACGCAACATTAAGTCAAGGTGCTTCACTTTGACTACCCCTTACAGTTAGAGCAAAGGAGCTCTATCTTTAACATTTGGTGACCCCGACGTGATCGGGTGCAACACTCGATCACCAAGAATTCGCTATAACCTTGCCATAGAGACGACAGAAACCACCAGTGAAGAATTCAACAATCCATCAGCCATCATCAGTGAAGAATTCAACAATCCATCAGCTGTCAATTAGTAGGCACCAGCAGTCTATATATCCAGAAACAACCAATACCATTCACTACTGCCTTAAGTAGCAAGGGAGTACGGTTAATCCAGCATGGCAACGTTAGACCAACTCGCTCAACAACAATATCAATTATCGCAAGCGATTGACAACATTATCAGCAACTATAAAAAGGCCCCAACTGAGAGAAGGGCGAACATAGCTTACATCCAAGAAAAGCTTGAAAGTTTAGACAAAACTTGGGCTAAGTTTGAGGAAATCGACAACCAGATAAGGGCTATACCTGGACCGCCGCCACATAGCCACCACTACTTCGTAAGTCAAACGTGTGAAACCACTAAGGATAATTACGGAAGATTTAGAAGCCACTTTATAGAGAAAATTAATTCGCTAATGGAGCCACAAATTCAAGTGAATGTACATACCAGCGCACCAGAAGCTGAGAAGAGCAAACATCTAGGAGCGATCGCTAAGCCACAAAAGGAAATTCAGTTATCACCAAGGGAGTCAGATTGTCCACTCCCTACTAATCCACCCTCATCAAGGCCTTACACCGAGAATTCATCCGAATTACAGAAGGCATTGAGAACTCAGAAGCAAGTGACTGAATTGTTAAGCAGATTTCTTCAGACACTAATAATAGACAACGCACATATTAGAGAGTATTATTTAATCAAGAAAAGGACCATCGAGAGATACTGGGCACAACTGGAGGAGCTCAGCCACACCATATGGGGACTGAAGGATGATCCTAATGAAGCCGGATATGATCTCAACTCGTTTATCAACCTGGAAGAAAGAGTCCACGGATATCTCATACAACTGGAAGTCAAATTAAAAGAGCCAAACATTTCATTACCTGCAGCAGCCAATGGCACTTGCAATACCACATTACGTTTGCCAAAAATTAAATTACCGAAATTCGATGGAGACTATTTACAGTGGCGTCAATTTTATAAATCATTCACAGAGATGGTACATAACCAACCAATGGCAGACTGTCAAAAAATGTGGTACCTAAAAACAAATTTAACTCGTGAAGCTGAGAAGCTTGTGAGGCACTTCTCGCTATCCGAAGAAAACTATTCCTCTGCGCTAAAAACACTAAAGGATCGATATGACAATCCCAGACTTTTAGTCGCAGCATTGGTCAATAAGCTATTGTCACAACCTTCGCATTCAGGCGATAACACTTCTGCAGCCGCTATAAAATCACTGCATGACACAACACAAGAGTGTTTGATGGGACTAGAAAATTTAAAAATATCAACCAGCGGTTGGGATCCATTACTCCTTCACTTGCTAGTGAAAAAATTGGATAGAACAACTCATGCATTGTACGAGCAATCTCTAGACAATCCAAGGGCTCTGCAAACTATTAAACACCTTTTGGATTTTCTTGAAACCCGCTTCCAATCTTTAGAAGCTCTCGGCAGCAAAGGAAAAACACTGCGTTCATGCAACGGTGATTTGTCGTAACCCTCAAAAATTTGAAAATTGACTATGGGATCATTGGATAGAGGTCATAATTGTGCCGCCTGCAATATGTCGTAATCTACAAAAATAATATTCTATAAAATGCCAATATGTTTAAATTTGCAAAACAGTACAAGCTAATTATATGTAAATAAAACTGAAATGATGAAGTTTTAATTGCCTCCTGAAAAATTACCACTCTGTGGCTTGCGACATATTGAAGTTGCATGAACGACTGGATGAAAATAAAAGGAGCATCATCTCAAAACACACCGTTATGACAATAACCGCCTCGCAGTGCGTAATGTGCAAGGCGCACCATCCATTATACATTTGTAAAAACTTCAAGGAATTGAGTCCAACTAATCGACTGGCTATTTTGCGAAAAAATAATATTTGTATCAACTGTCTTAAGGCAGGGCATAAGGCAATTAACTGCACTCTTCGAGGATGTACTAAATGTTCCAAAAGGCATAATACGTTAGTGCATTTGGCAGGACCAACACAACAACCTATACAAGGTGTTCAAGATCCCACCAAGCTTCAAGCTGCAGTCAGCTCCAGCAAGGATCAGGTAACACTCACCACATCTGCAACCGGATTAAGCCGTTCACAACATGACTACGTGCTTTTAAGCACTGCTCGAGTCAAGCTAACAAGTCTGCAAGGGAAAGCGGTTGAATGTAGAGCGATTCTGGACTCTGGATCTCAAGTAAGTTTTGTGACGGAGTGAGTCATAAAGAAGCTAGGAATATCACCAGTATCCGATAGCTTACTCATCCAAGGTATTGAAGACAGCGTCGCACAATCACAAAGAAGAACAAATATTCTACTGCAATCAAGAATCAATGGATTCTCGACTCAAGTTGAAGCCTTCGTGCTCAAGCAAATCGTTTCTCCACAGCCAACACAGCCAATATCCATAGATGATTGGAATATACCCCAAAACATACCATGGGCTGATCCATTCTTCAATCATCCAGATCATATTGATATTCTTCTGGGAGCAGAATTCTATCATCAACTATTGTCAGTAGGACAAATTAAACTATCACAGGGCTTGCCAATATTGCAAAATACTGTGTTGGGCTGGATACTAGCAGGAAAGATTAAGTCCACATCTATGATGCAAGCTTCATGTGGTATTGGTATTCAAGAACTACAACATCTAGATCAAACTATTGAGAGATTCTGGAAGATTGAAGATTCAGAAGGAACACAATATGAATTGACACGTGCAGAACAACAGTGCGAAAATTATTTCCATCAAACTACGACAAGGAACAAGGAAGGACGTTTTGTCGTAAGATTACCATTTACAGAGAATCCCGCAAAACTAGGTGACTCCAAGACAGTCGCGATTAGGAGATTCTTCTCACTAGAACGGCGTCTTGCAAAAGATGAAGGATTGCGCCAGCAATATGAAGAATTTATGGAGGAATACATCAATCTACACCACATGGAGGAGATAGACATCAATTCAGTACCATCACCCAGTTATTTCCTACCGCACCATTGTGTCTTGAAACCAGACAGCAGCACCACAAAATTAAGAGTCGTTTTCGACGCTTCTGCAAAAAGTGCATCTAACATCTCACTTAATGATATCCTACATACCGGGCCAACAGTACAAGACGACTTGTTCGCAATACTCGTACGTTTCCGGTTACCACGGTTTGTGTTCACCGCCGATATTCAAAAAATGTATAGACAAATAATGGTGCATGAAGACGACCAAAATTTCCAGCTAATTCTATGGAGGAAAACTCCTTCAGAACCTACAAGGTGCTACAAATTAAAAACTGTGACGTACGGAACAAGGCCAGCCCCATATCTAGCTACCAAATGTCTGCAACGATTAGCACAAGAAGAATCAACCAGATACCCCTTAGGAGCCGAGGTGCTTAAGAGGAATTTTTACGTGGACGATGTCATTACTGGAGCAGACAATTTAACCACCCTCATTGAAATAAAAAGGCAATTACGATCACTTCTCAACGAGGCTGGATTCAAACTAAGGAAGTGGTGTTCCAATCATCCGCACCTTCTTCGAAATGTAAAGATTGAAGATCAGGAAGTCCAGATTGATTTCAAGGATGACACAATAGATCATGTGAAAACATTAGGATTAACATGGCTGCCAAAAACGGACGAATTCTGCTTCAAGGTCAACTGGAGTAATGAAGCTCGAATCACAAAACGTACCGTCTCCTCTGATATTGCCAGGCTCTTTGACCCCTTGGGCATCATGGGTCCGGTCATTGTGACTGCCAAGATATGTATTTTTGCAACAGTTATGGCAGCTAAAGCTCGATTGGGATGCCGCGCTTCCAATGGCATTGCACACCAAGTGGACTCAGTTTCGAGATAATCTAAAGAACCTCGAGACCATCAAATTTGGAAGACATGTCTGTTCAAATGAACCAAGGAACATCCAAATCCACGCCTTTGCCGATGCTTCGGAGGATGCTTACGGTGCGGCCATTTATTTTCGTTCAACAAGCAAGGAAAGAATCGTGGTAGTAAGATTGTTGTGTTCCAAATCACGAGTCGCTCCAATAAAAAAGATCACATTGCCGAGGCTTGAATTGTGCGCTGCTAAACTTGCTGTGGAGTTAACAAACCGAGTGAAGAGTAATATGAACCTGGACAAGGCCCCGACATACTTTTGGACAGACTCTGAAATTGTTCTTGCCTGGCTTAACTCGGAGTCAGCATCGTTCCAAACCTTTGTTGCAAATCGGGTATCTCACATACAACGACTCTCAATACCAGAACACTGGAGGCACGTTCGCTCAAAGGAAAACCCGGCTGACATCCTATCCCGTGGTATAAACCCGAAGAACCTAGCCAATTGCAATCAGTGGTTTTATGGCCCTACATTTTTACATGGAAGGGAGTCACTTTGGCCACAACCTTACAACAAGGGGAAGATGATCAATTCCGATCTGGAGAAGAAGAAGAAAACAGTACTTTCAATGCCAAGCACAGTCAATCAAGATAACACAGACCACTTCTTAGACAGACTTAACCACAAAAATTCATTCAGAAGAATACAACGCGTTACAGCTTATATGTTGCGATTTATTCAACGTACAAGGAAGAAGGACACCCTGTCGGCAAACACATTACCACTTAGCACTCAGGAATTAGACAAGGCATTGAACATAATTATAAGAAGTCTACAAGAAGACGAATTTAAGGACGATATTGCACAACTACGAAAATATAAAGAGGTTCACAAAAATAGTTCACTAAGTAGTCTCACGCCATTTTTGGACAACGAAGGAGTACTACGAGTGGGAGGCCGCCTGGAGGCCGCAGAACTAGAATATGAGGCAAAACATCCAGCACTACTATCTTATTCACACCCATTCACGAAAATACTTATGGAGGAAATTCACAAGGAGAACATGCACGTTGGACCACAGTCATTATTAGCCATCATGAGACAACGTTACTGGCCAATTAAAGGGAAATCTCTCGCCAGATCCATTGTACAGCACTGCGTTCGATGCAATAAGGCAAAACCAAAATTATTGACGCAAATGATGGGAAATCTACCCCCTGCCAGAGTTCAACCTGCCAGACCTTTTATAAACGCAGGCGTAGATTTTTGTGGCCCAATCTGGGTTCATTTTCGGCTAAGAGGAAAGAGAGCACAAAAGGCGTATGTTGCAGTATTTTGCTGTTTCACGACAAAGGCGGTCCATTTTGAAATTGTGAGTGATCTTACAACGGAAGCTTTTATAGGGGCGATGAAACGATAGGAGAGGACCATGTCAAAATTTGTACTGTGACAACGCTACCAACTTTGTAGGAGCAAACAACCAGTTATTGGAATTGGAGAGAGCCATTTATTCCCTGAAGGCAACCGAACAAATACAAAATATGTGTAGTAGCCGGAATATCCAGTTTCACTTTATCCCACCTCGTACTCCACATTTCGGTGGCCTTTGGGAGGCGGCTGTAAAATCGGCTAAACATCTATTGCAGCGAAGTGTCGCATCAGCATCATTAACATATGAAGAACTGGAAACTGTAATGATCGAGATTGAGGCAATTATGAATTCAAGACCATTGACGCCGGTACCAGACAATCCTAACGATCTTGCAGCCCTAACTCCGGGTCATTTCCTCATTGGAGAACCACTAACAACATCTATCGGGCCAAGTGTTGAACCTAGCAAGGCTAATATACTTACACGATGGAAGTTAGTCACACATATTAAGAACGAATTTTGGAGACGATGGTCAAGCGAATATTTAAATGAGCTCCAGCACCGCTTGAAATGGAAACAGCGCAGCGCTAATGTAGAACCGGGAACCATTGTCATCGTGAAGGAGGATAACGTGCCAGTTATGGAATGGCCTCTAGGAAGAATAATGCAGACAATAAAAGGTGACGATGGTTGTGTTCGAGTGGCCATAGTATAAACTGCCAAGGGAACATATAGTCGCCCCATACATAGGTTAGCACCATTACCCATTGAACAAGAATTCACCAACAATGAAGCAACTGACTCGGCTGACAATTCAGAACCAACAACATGCACTGACACACAAGCTAATCAACAAGGATCGCCACCAAGAAAATCATCGAGTGAAAACGAAGAACGCCCAAGAAAGAAACAAAAACGATCCTATGGGTCGGCAATTGTATCACTTCTGATGGTATGCATGGTGCTGGCACCCGTAAGGTCTGAACCTCTAGAAATAACACGATTCAGCGATCAAGTAGGCATCTATTTTGAAAATTCAGGAACAGTCAAATTAGCATCATCCGAATGGGACATAGTAGCATATTACGATCTAAAGCCATATTGGTTGGAATACTCCATGTTTCTGAACAGCACCGAGACTTTACAAAATGTCTGCAGACGTATAAAGAACCCGCACAGGGAAAATTGCGAACCAATCATCGACCAACTCAGGCATTTGCAAGAAGAATTACGGAAGGACAACCTATTACTTAGTACCAAAAATGGAAGAATAAAAAGAGGAGCCTTCAATGTTATCGGCAACGTAGCTAACTCCCTATTTGGAGTGCTAGACTCCGAATACGCAAAGGAAATGTCGACAACAATCAATAAAGTAAATACAAACGAAGAATACCTACTAACTTTACTCAAGAATCAAACCTCAAGCATCGACTTGACAGTTAACATCATCAAGCAGGATCAATTGGCCGTAGAAAAGAAGTTCAACTCTCTTGACACTCACCTAAGTCTCGTACTTGCTCGACTAGAAAGGTTTGAGAACGAATCGTACCTAGAAACCCTGATAAACATCTTCATGCCACTTGCAATTCAGATGACCATTATAGCCGCTAATTTAAATAGAATCCAATCAGTCATACTGGACGTGTTCACGCAAAAAGGGCGCCAATAAAGAAAGAAAGTTCTACAAACAAATAAAAACACAATTTCCACAAATTCAATCGTTAGTTTTAATGCACAATAAATTACGAAACAAGACAATGAACACGATAATTATTTTAATATAAATTACAAACAAAAAAGGGAAACACGGTAACGATAATACTTCAACGTTTCGGCGGACGGTTGTCGTCTTCTTCTCCCAACTTCTTAAATTTGACTCCCCGGTCGTTCTGGTGTTTTGACACTTGACACCTCCTGTGGTCGATGGTTGTTCCGGGTGGGTCATCAGTCGTTGCTTGCTATTAATTGATATTCAGGTCGTTCATTCACACTTGATGCAATTGTTGACTAAACATTCGCGTTGAGCAATTCTGCTGATTTTGTTAATAATTGCTTCATACCGCGAATGTATGTCAATTATTTACCTGGGTGAATGAACGCCTGAACATTCTGCCCGCCTTGAAATCTGTTAGATTTCAAATGACTTTTCTGAAATAAACAAATGGAAAATTACTAATGTTCCGCGTCTAGATAGCATTTCCTCTATTGTCGACTTGGAAACGGTGAAATTGGTGAGAGGTTTTAAGGCGCCTCGACTCGCCCTTCCTGATGGTTGTCGGTAGTGAGATTTTAGGAAAAATGCTGGCTAGAATAGAAATTATAGTGAGGGATAAATGGTGCTCAATTGGTTGCGCTCGTTAAGGGTTTGGAGGCTCCTTTGTATGGTGACGGTTTCGGGATTGTTATTTGCTACTTGGTCTGAGGTATCTACTGTGACATTTGTTAGGACCGGTTCCACTGGTGGAGGTTTTTGCTGGTGGATTTTTATAAAGTAATTTGTCAGAGCATCCCACGAGGCTGCTGCTAGTCTCCAGTTCCAACCATAGGTTGTAAAGATACTGTGTGCATTTATTCCCGTAGTTAGAATGCCTTTAATAATTTTGATGGAGACATATACGCCGATGATACCTAGGTAGATGCCGCCTATCTCTTGAAGGGTGTTCCATAATTTCAATTTTAAGGAGTGCATATCGTTGGATGTTAGTAAATTTAGAACACTGATGTCTTGATGATCCATATTCCCCCCTAGTAGCTTTTGAGTCACGAGGTTACTTATCGCTTGACGTTCTGATGAAAACATCGCTTGGCTTCTAAGGGCTCCAATTGCTTGTGGAGAATATATTCCCGCTTTCATTAGATTACCTGGATCTTCGTAGGTCCATTCCTTCGTCGTGGTGGGATGTACTTCATGTGGTGATTTAATTTTATGAATATCTGGGCTCAGTCCATACCATTCGTCCATGATTTGATATCCTGGTGCCAATAATGATGAACATTCAACTTGGGTGCCTAATTTCTGCAATAGGTGGGTTTTAGGAGTCATAAAGAAGCTATTGTTGGCGTAGGTCACGGGTAATTCATTATAACAATGATTGGTACTTCGTACGTGCACTTCTACTGGTTGACATTTGATGATATAAATGAGCTCTCCTCTTTGAACGGCGGTATATCCTAATTGCTTCATATGCGTTAATGCAAACTCGGCTGGATTTTGCAGTGCAATACTCATCTGCGTTTTTAAAACTTCTCGTTCAAGCTCACATCGTTTTAATAGTAAACTGATATATAATTTTTCAATCTGTAACTTCCAATGTCTTTCAATGTATACGAATTTTGAATTTACGTAGGTTAGGACATCTAAATTTCTAACGTCTGTAGTTTTCTTTGAGAACCAGTATTCTGTTCCTGCTTTAGGGACAACGATTAATCGAGGATGTTCGGTCTGATATCCTTTGAACCTACAGACGGAGATTTCTTTTATGACTTCGAGTGCGAATACTATATCCTCACTACGTACGGTGTACATTACATTGGTGTGAAAGGATGTGCTATTGCTGAGATTTTTGATTTTCGTAGCTTGCCCCTGCCACAGGACATCATACTTTGTGTTTTCGCATGATGAATTGATCGCCGTTTCCCAGAATGTGATGCCAAATTCCGGGTCCGTGCAGGTGCCTGCCAGATATGGGCATGCAATATTGTTACGGATTAGTATGTTATTATTTTCCAATCGTACAGTACTGATGTAATCAGTGATAGTAATTGTGATGGCGTGAATTACTATGACATCATTCCAAGAGTTAACACCCGATGTGTAGGCGACTCCAGTGCACGCTCCGTTGCTGTCGATCACCCCTGCTATTACTTCGGAAAAGTTGTTGGTGCTATTGGGCTTGATATCAGCAATCATTCGCCCATTGGTTAACCTGTAAATTCCATCAGTGTGCAATTTTAAACAATCGTCCCGGTTAATGTCAGCTATATATGTGGATAATCCTCCCGGAACCAGAGATAAGTGGCTAAACATACCACAGTGGAAAACTGATTGGATGATATTTATCTTACATTGAAATGTATGTACGGACGCAGTTTCACTCAACTGCAGGAGTTGAATATCTTCATTTTCATTTTCGATTTTGACGTTTTCAATGTGACACTCGCCTAAGTTAACTAGGGATATTGCGGTTATATTTACATGATCGTGACCGCAATCGTAGGCAATGATTGCTTCAGTGGAGTTGACTGCTAGTAGTGTGCTTACTATTGCTATTATATGGCTGATGTGCATCTATAAAGGAGAAACATTAATTTAAGAGGTGCTTCTTAGACTATCTTCGTAGTTGAACTTAATCTAGGATATATTTATGATTATAGCTACGCTAAATTATATGGTATTGGAGTCATTAGTTTTTCTCATTGTCTACTATCGGTAGTAAACAAATCTTGGTAATAGGGCGTTTTAATGTCGAATCCTTGCACTTTACTGTCACTACCCTCACTAGATTATCTGGTCCAGGATGAGTCTCAATAATACGTCCTAGTAGCCATTTCGTTGGCGGCATTCTTTCATCTTTTACTAGCACTAGGTTTCCTTCCTTTAGGTTTGGTTGTTGCTGAAGCCATTTGGGCCGTTGTTGCAATCTACTCAGGTACTCTGTATTCCAACGTTTCCAGAAATCTTGACAACTTTTTTGAATCACTTTCCAACGATCAAGAGAGGTTAGTTTAAGATCCAGTAGATTATTTTCCGGAGGAGCTATTAAAAGATCTCCTATTACAAAGTGGCCTGGAGTTAAAGCACTGCAGTCTTCTGGGTCATTTGACATAGGGCTTAGTGGTCGTGAGTTTAAACAAGCTTCTATTTGCGTTAAACGTGTACTCAGTTCTTCATAGGTCCACGTGACATTTCCCATTACGCGTCGGAGGTGGTGCTTCGTTGATTTTACTCCGCTCTCCCATAGTCCTCCAAAATGCGGAGACCCTGTCGGTATGAAATGCCATTCCACTCCTAAGTTAGCTAGGTTGACGTAAACTTCGGTTGATATACCCCATTCATCTTGTAACCTTATTTCCTTTAGCTTTCTACTGGCTCCTACGAAATTGGTACCGCAGTCACTGTAAATGTCGCTACATAGTCCTCGCCTACCACTAAATCTGCGAAACGCTGCTAGAAATGCTTCTGTTGATAGATCGCTGACTGCTTCTAAGTGTATTGCCTTGGTCGCTAGGCATATAAAAATGCAAATGTAGCCTTTCGATGTTTTTGGTCGACCTCTACATTTGGATTCCTTGAGTGTAAATGGTCCGCAGAAGTCGATTCCTGTATGGAGAAATGGTCGCGTCAATTGGACTCGGTGTTCGGGTAAGTCACCCATCAATTGTTGTTGGGTAATTGTTTTTTGTCGATAGCAGCTTAGGCATCGGTGTATGGCCATTCGTATGGCATTTCTGGCATTAATGATCCAGAATTTTCGTCGGATGGCATTCATCATCAATTGCACTCCTCCATGTAAGGTATTTTGATGTGCATCATTTATAATCAGTTTGGATAACTGACATTTTTCTGGTAGAATTATGGGATGTTTCTGATTATATACTAGTGATGAATGCCTGAGACGGCCGCCAACTCGTACTATTTCCTTGGCGTCTATAAATGGATTTAAATTTAGAATGCGGGATTTTGTAGGAAGTGGTTGGTATGTCTTTAACGCCATTATTTCGGTTTTATATTCATCATGTTGAACTAGCATGATTAGAATTTCTAAGCTCTCGTTTAATTCACGCCTTGTTACATGGTCTTTGTGTCGATGACTTGGCGTTGTTCTGCAATTATGGATAAATCTTCGGCAGAGTGCTGTAATTCGCAGCAATTTTCCTAAACTTGAAAATCTTGTTATATAGTCTGAACTTATTTCACAATGATTGATATGCACAGCTGCTGTACGTTTTAGTAATATCTTTGTGGTTGGTTGAGTAGGTAGGGGTTTGGGCCAGTGAGATACATCTTCCTTCAGCCACTGGGGACCCGTCCACCATAGGGGATGGTTGACTAATTCTTGGGGACTTATGCCTCGGCTTGCACAGTCCGCTGGATTATCCTTGGTATTGATGTGTTGCCAGGTACCATTGTCCATATTTTGGAGTATATCACTGACTCGGTTGGCTACAAACGTTTTCCATCTGGATGGATGACCTTGTAACCAGGCTAATACAATAGTTGAATCCGTCCACATATATGTTTTGCATTCTGACAGCTGTAACGCATCCTTTACCTGTTTTATGAGCTTTGTTAATAACGTTGCTCCGCATAGCTCAAGTTTTGGAAGGCTAATTTGTTTGATGGGTGCAACTCTGGTCTTGCTCGTTAAAAGAGTCACGTATCTCCTTGGCTGTTGTACTACCCGTAGGTATACTGCGGCTGCATATGCTTGTGTAGATGCATCACAAAAACCGTGAATTTCATACTCTGGATTGCTTTTAGTATAATTTATCCATCGAGGTATCGCTATAGATTCAATTTGCTTCAACTGGGTTCTGAATGCCTCCCATTCTTTAGCTAATGAATCAGGTACTGGATCATCCCAATTTAAGCCTGACTGCCACCGTCGCTGCATCAATATTTTGGTTACAACAACCATTGGGGCTAACCAACCTAATGGGTCAAATAGCTTCGAAATTTTTGACAGCAGTCTTCTTTTGGTAGTAACTTTCTCGTGGTCGGAAGTTACCTTGAATTGAAATGTGTCTGTACCTGGTTGCCAATGGATTCCTAATGCCTTAATTGTCTCGTTTATGTCAATGTTCATGAGCTCCTTCAATTCCAGTTCATCTTCTGGGATTCCCTTTAAGGCTTGTCTGTTGTTACTGGTCCATTTTCTTAGCCTTAATTTACCACTTGCTAGGATTTTCCTGATGTTAGTTTGTAGTTCAATAGCGTCTTCAACTGAGTCTGCTCCGGACATGAGATCATCAACATAGAAATCGGTCATTATTGTGTTGGACGCCCTTTGTGATTGTCCTCTTTCATCATTTGCTATCTGTTGTAACGTACGTATGGCCAGATACGGAGCGCTCGCTGTTCCATACGTTACTGTCAGTAGCTTGTATTCTTGAATGGGTTGTGAAGGGTCTTCCCGCCACAAAATTCGTTGGTAATCGGTATGTTCTGGCGTCACTAGTATTTGTCGATACATCTTTTCGACATCGGCGGTGAAGGCTATTTTATATTTTCTCCACCTCAATAGAATGGTAGCAAGTTCTTGCTGGATTGTTGGTCCCACTAACATGTTATCATTTAGCGATTTGTGATTTGCTGTCTTTGCTGACGCGTCAAATACTACTCTGGTTTTAGTGGTGGTACTATCAGCCTTGAATACAGCGTGGTGTGGTAGGTAGTTAGGTTTACATGCGTTAAATGTGTTTTCATGAGGAACACGTATCATGTGCCCCAAACTTTCATACTCCTGCATAAAATGCACATATGCCGTTTTTAATTCGATGTTCCCCTGTAATTTGCGTTCCACGTTTAGAAAACGCTTGACTGCTAAGTTTCTGGATTCTCCGAGGTCTGGTCTTTGGTTAAAGGTTTTGAATGGAAGTGATACTACATATCGACCCTCGGCAGTACGGTAGTGTGTGTTAGCGAATATACTCTCACATGCTTTTTCTTCTGGTGTAAGAAGTGGTTTGGTAGGTAGGTTTTCAATTTCCCAAAATTGTTTCAAAAGGTCGCTCACATTGGTTTCGGTATGTAGGTTTATTACGTGAGCCGCTTCGACGTCATCTATAGGTCCTGACAAAATCCATCCTAACACTGTTTTCTGTGCAAAGGGACTTCCATCTTCTCCTTCGATTTGGTCCTTTTTGATGAGCTTTGGGTATATGTCAGCACCCAATAGTACATCGATATTCCCTGGGTTTAGGTATGATGGATCAGCTAGTTGAATTCCCTCCAGATGACTCCACCGTTGTGGTTCAATTTTTGTATGTGGCAGTAAGTCAGTTATGGTTTCCATTACTAGAGCTTGAATGTTGACTTTTATGTTTTTGTTACACTTAAAATGGGGTCTAATGTCAAAGCTTACTGCATCTTGGGTAGGATTGGGCAGTTTTCCAATTCCTCTCACGATAATGTCTGCAGGCATTTTTCTCAATGATAAAAGTTGTGTGGCTCGTTCAGTTATTACAGATACTTGGGAGCCTGGATCGATTAGAGCTCTTAAGATGCGAGTTCCAGTGGATTCAGATTGCACTTTAACTAATGCGGTTGCTAATAGCACGGTTTTTGGAGTATATCCATTCACGAGTAGGTTGTTCACTGGAATTTCGTTCACTTCATCGCTTTTATCGACGGTCTGGGTATTGAGATATGACTGTTTGTAGTTGTTTTGGATAGGCGGTCTGTCCTGGGATCGTTGGGGATTGAATGGTTCAAAATGTATCATGGTGTTATGCCGCTTGTTACATTTTAGACAGCTAACTGGGTGTGGACAATCTTTGGTGGCGTGTTTCAGTGAGAAGCAGTTGAAGCATCTGCCTTGCTTCTTTATGAATTCATGCCTATTTTGGATATTCATATTGATGAATTTGGTGCACTCTCTTATTCTATGGGACTTTTGGCATAACGGACATTTCTGAGAGTTGATGAAGTTGGTTGTACGGCGGCTCTGGTCGTGTTCCTTTTGGATGTGGTGTGATTCTACGCGGCGAGAACTTCCCTTACTTCCTTGAATGGCTTCTAGTGTACGGAAATGGGTTTGTAAAAATTCTAGGAATGCCTGCAGTGTAGGGAGAGATTGGGGATGGCTGCGAGAGCTTAATGTCATTTCCCACTGAGCAATTGTCTCCTTTGATAGTTTGGCTGTTAATATATGGATCAGTATTGGATCCCAGCCTTCGGTGCTCACTTCAAGTCCTTTAAGGGCTTCTAGCACTTCATTCACCTTGTCGAGAATTCTACGAGTACCTAGCGCAGTGTCGGCATTCATTGAAGGAATGCTCGTTAGCAGTTGCAATTGGGTACTCACTAAGATTCTGCGATTTTGAAATCTATTTTTTAAGATGGACCATGCAGACTTATAATTTGCTTCAGTTAATTGCAAGTGTTTAATAAGGGTTGCAGCTTCACCACTCAAGCAGGTTTTAAGATAGTGAAGTTTTTGGACCTCGCTAATATGGGGGTTTTTATCTACTATCGCATCAAACAAGTCATGGAATGACGACCATGATTCATAGTCTCCTGCGAATTGAGGAATATTTATTCGCGGCAACCGAATCTCATTAAAATCACGTTTAAAGGAAGAGTAAGATTGCTCTGGATTGAAGTTGCTTTGGGAGTCATTGTTGTCTGTGCCGAGTTTCTTCACTTGGTCTAGCATGAGACCGTTTATTGTGCAGTATAGATCCTCCATTTCACTATACTGGTCATTAGAAAAATATGGGTGCTCGGCATAAGCGCTGGTGTATTGGCTCAGTAGTTTATTGTGAGTGTCTCTACACTCATCCCATGTTTTCTCTAGAAGGTTTTGCCTTGCTTTTATGTAACCTTCTGTGAGCTTGTCTTTCGCTGTCTTCTTATAATTACGAGCGAAACGTTCAAGCTCATGCTGGTTGTTGGATTGAAGCGTCAGTAATTTTTCTAATTTTGCACCCTCAGCAGACACCGACATTTTTCTTAATTCTAGCACAACACTTAGCTATAAAAATCTCACTTACCTTGTTGGGATGGTTGCTATTGATGTGGTTGGGGGTTGATCACTTCCTTCTATTGCTGGCTTGGGTGGTGGGTGGTTTTTTAATTACTTGCAATGCACTTTTTTTTCCATTCACTTCGCGACACGCGAATCCGGCTCGAAGGACCATAAAAATGTTCACGCAAAAAGGGCGCCAATAAAGAAAGAAAGTTCTACAAACAAATAAAAACACAATTTCCACAAATTCAATCGTTAGTTTTAATGCACAATAAATTACGAAACAAGACAATGAACACGATAATTATTTTAATATAAATTACAAACAAAAAAGGGAAACACGGTAACGATAATACTTCAACGTTTCGGCGGACGGTTGTCGTCTTCTTCTCCCAACTTCTTAAATTTGACTCCCCGGTCGTTCTGGTGTTTTGACACTTGACACCTCCTGTGGTCGATGGTTGTTCCGGGTGGGTCATCAGTCGTTGCTTGCTATTAATTGATATTCAGGTCGTTCATTCACACTTGATGCAATTGTTGACTAAACATTCGCGTTGAGCAATTCTGCTGATTTTGTTAATTGCTTCATACCGCGAATGTATGTCAATTATTTACATGGGTGAATGAACGCCTGAACAGGGCGTAATAACAGACACACATCATGGAAGACTCAATCCGCTAATTATATCACCACAACGATTCATGGAAGAAATTTCCAACATTCGGAGCCATTTACCAACAAACCGGCAGCTTCCAATAGATGGGGAAAATATTCTTCAGTTCTACAAGTCTTCAATTGTGCAAAGTCACATCATGGATAATCATGTTATCTTTAGAATAAAACTGCCATTGGTCAATCAAGACACTTTCGATCTCTTCCAATTATTTCCAATACCAATACTGCAGAATAACACCATGATTGCCATTAAAACAACTCAACCATATCTAGCCATCAGTGCACATCGGGATGAATATTATCCATTGTCGGAAGATGAACTGACTAAATGCACCAACATTGAAAATTCCATTTACATATGCGAGCAGAATCATCCTATTTACCACAAGGGTGCCACTATCAATGCATGCGAAGTTGGACTTCTTAACAATATTCCTCCTTCGGAACTGTGCAGTTTTAATGAAATAAAAACTCATCCATTTTGGATACAACTAAAACATTCCAATCAATGGATATTTGCTATGGAAAGGGTCACATCAATCAATGTTGTATGCGGCCGAAGATCGTTAGCAATAAGCCTTGAAGGGGTTGGTTTATTGACCCTTCAGCCAGATTGCACCATTAAATACGACTTGGTGACGATAAGAGGACGAAACAAATATCCCAGCACCATCGAATTATCTTATACCAAGTTAGGCACCATTCCAGATGTAAATCTTCCCACCATAGCACCACCGTTACAAGTCAATTTCGAACAGTTCAACTCATCAGCACAGGAGCTACAAGAAATAAGGCAGCGACTAGAACTACAAAAGACAGCAATGTTACCAGAAACACTGGACACCCACATAATCCATCTTCACACAGTAGCATATTTAGCCTTACTATTAGTGATATGTGTGAGCAGCTGGTTGGTCTGGAGATCAAGATGCCAGAATCAACCTTCTAACCCAGTACCAGCACCTCGACAGTTGAGAAAAATCAGCCTGCCGGAGATACAAATTAATTGAACAATAGTTCAATGCCGGGGAGAATGTTAGAACATAAGCCATTAGATTAGATTCTAGTTTTAATTATTTGAATAAAACGTAAACATTAAGAAAACTTGCACACTTTGTCATAAATTCATTACACTGCATTTTTCCATCGGTAATTACCTTCAATAAATTTAATTGCACGATCAGTAAAATTAAAGTACATTTTCACCTTCAGTAGAATTGTAGATTATTGCGCCATCAGCAAATTGTAAGCAATGAACTTTAAATGATCAATGAACCTTAAATGCTTGCACCTTTTTTAATTATTGTTTATTTTAGCAATTCTTGTATATATATAAATGGAAGGTGATTAATAAAGAGTTTATTAGTGATTAATCACTGTCAAAATAAGACTTTTATTTCTAAATCAGGAGAGTCTGCTTGAGGCACAGCGATTTAGTGTACAGGTTCAAGTACTTGTGCACACGCAACATTAAGTCAAGGTGCTTCACTTTGACTACCCCTTACAGTTAAAGCAAAGGAGCTCTATCTTTAACAACAATTAAAGAAATTTTCTGGTGATCTGAAAGAATGGCTCCCCTTTTGGGAACAATTTAAGGCAGCCGTCCACGACAACGTCACCCTCAGCACCGTTGACAAATTTAATTATCTTTTGTCCTTTCTAACAGGAAAAGCAGCTGAAGAAGTAGGTGGATTCACACCAACAGAAGGTTGTTATGAAGGAGCGATAGCTTTACTGGAAGAAGAATACGGTGATCGTGAAAAAATCATTGACACCACCATGCAGCAATATTAATGTCGTTGAAACCTGTATTTTCAAAAAACGACGCAAAAGGGTTACGCGGTCTTTATAATTCAGTGATGTCTGGTACACGATCTCTTACAGCATTGGGAATTCCATTTAGCCACTACTACATCATGCTTAAGACAATCATATTACGATGTGTAACGGTCGCCCTATGTTATTTGTATTACAAAAACCAGAAATGGCGAAAACAATATACATCGGCATAAATCGCCACGCCAGAGTATTGTCTACTCCCTTTATATTTTCCCAGGATACCGCTCAATTTAACTGTAGAAATGCCAGTACGTGTACATATAACAAATACGCACAAAAAAAGAAAAAAAAAACAAAGAAAACTGTACGAACTGGCAAAGTCCATATGCGTCTCGTTCCCATCTATTATATCCAGCATCATGAAAACCAATTCTCGACCATCTATGCCGTAACTTGAATAGCCACGCCAGAAGTTCGCATTCTCACATTACTTTCCACACCCCATTCCATCGAAATCAAAGGAATCCAGTTGCTCACGTCCAAATCTAACCATCCCTTTCGCCACCGTAAACAAAATCGAGAATGAAACGAAAGATAAAGCAACACAAAACCCGATAGCCAAGAGATACCGGCGTTTGGTGCTGAATCCCGCTGGATTCCAGCCAGGCGAGAATAGCTTCTTGGTAAAAGATATGAGCGGGGGGAAAAGAGGCGGGAGAGATAAGCGCTGAAAGAAAGACGCTGGGGGAGAGAAACTGGTGATCGAGGCGCATCGAGGAGTTCTTCAGCGACCAGCGGGCCAGATGGTTGAATTTTGGTTTAAATAGTGAAGTTTCGATTAGCAAATATCGAGTTTCTTTTTCTTTAAAGCCTAAGATGGCAATTAATTTCGGTGTTAAACGCTCGCGAAAAATTGTGATGCTGTAATAAAATAGGAGATAGTGAAAATAAACGGAGGAGTGAGCCCAACTTTTTGAGGAGCGAGACACCTTTTTTTTCTTTTTTGGAGACCTGAAATCGGTGAAGGACGACGCCATCTTCTTTTCCTTATAATGAGGAAATCATTAAATTAGGCCGTAGGCGGCCAAATAAATTAATTATATTTTTAGTTGCGTTCGAGGAAAGAATCGAGGAATAAATTCCGTAAGTTGGAGGCGCATCGGGGAGTTTCTTCTATAATTGGCGCATTTTGGTTTGTTCAACCTTATTGGGAAGCGTTGGCGGAAAGCACCCCCACGATGCTTGCGGAGGCAGCAGTCAAGGAAAAAAATTAAACTACAGAAAATGTCAAGGAGGTCCCGGCGGAGTCATGTCGTTAAAGGGCTCAAATAAGTCATCGGAGCACGAAGTAAGTTACCGTCCTTTTATTGAGTTTTTTTTTGTTGGAGTTCTCAGCAACCCTAATGCCGCGTAGCAGTAAATCTGCTAAAATCATTTTCCCGGACAAGGCTAAATCCTTCAGACGGCCGAGTGATTAGTCAACCACCCAGTGGGCAGAGGATGAAGATGCCGCCGCGATGCAACTTTTTTTCTTATCAATAAGTTAAATTTCTTCATATTTTTTTGCCTTTCAATTTATAAAGCATGCAATTGTCAAATCCATATATTTAAATATTTAATAACGTTAAGGGTGTAAGTAGGGACGAGCAGGAAATACCTGCCTGTTATACTTGTAAGCTGCCGAGTTGGCACCTAGATTTTTCTTTTCTTTATCTTTTATTACTGATTTTTTTTGGTACAGATTAACGTATGCGAATTTAGATTGACTTTAGGGTTATGTTGATAAACCCATACTTTGATATTTTCTTTAAATTTTTTTTATCTTGAAATTGCTAAACCCAAAAGGGGTTTACAGAGTCCTGTGCGCGAAGTTATATTTTTATTATTGATTCGAAGCTACAAGCTAGCTACATTAAATGGTTTTAACTATTAAGGATTCTCTTAGATCATAAATAAGTAAGGTTATTGTGACTAGAGTCACGATAAGATAATAATTGTAATGGCGGTGACCCTAAAGGGAATGATTGACGAATTTCTTTATTTAGTAGCTAGGATGATTTTGAACAATTGAGTACTCGACTAAAGGGATCCCTTCAGCGAACTTTGCGTTATTTTCAGGTAGAACTTGATTAATATGTTCATGTTGCGTAGGCATTGCTCAACCATTCCCCTTTACAAGATCAAGTAAAAGCCAATTAGTAACTAGTAATATTGTTGAACTTGATTAATTACGGTTAAGTTATTATAGGTATCTTCTTCGGATCACGAAGTATGTAAAGATTGTATTGTTTTGTTAGGATAAAGCCATAGATATTCTGTGGATACCTTTGAGAATTAGGCTTGAACTATAAGAATAGGAATGATGAACTGAATTGTTTTTATAATCATTGAAATTGTTTAATTGTCAATAAAAATTGTTAGATTTTGAAGAATTCGGGCTCACGTTTATTTGTAATTATTTAGTAGGAAATTTAATTGGAACAGGTCGCCGAAGATGAGGAGCGCTTAAGCTCCCAGTAAGTATGGTATCCCCGATAGCAAGGATGTCCTTCAAAGAGGTAAGTGGATCATCCCGTCGTTAGTTTTAATGGACAAGTTGTAGCCTTGAGCCTCGGCTTGGTGGTCAGTGGTCAGGTCCTTGCCCCCTCTCGCTAGCCTAGCTTACGTCCCACGCTGCCACCCCTATATCGCCTTGTTTTTTTTGCAGCTTTGGCACGCGATAAAATATAGAAGTAACTGTCGACTTTCGCTGTCTTCTACACCACGAACCCCCCCCCCCCAACGACGAGCTAGTTCAGTGCAACGCTAGGCGTGCCACGTCGGTGTATCAGATATGCCTTTTCTTGCGATAGCCATCGGTGGTGTGCAGCACTAGCCCCTCCATTCCTTTCGAACCCCTTCTCATAAATTTTTTTGTACTTCTGTCATATGTGAGCTTCGGTCTCTTCGTGCTAAGGCACCACTACCTCAGACAGACAGTTATTATTATTACTATAAAAATGGCGCCCAACGCTTTTGGCAAACGAATTCAATTTTTTTTCCAACGCTACGAGTAGCTCGGATAGCCTATTTGTCGATAGGCGACACCCTTTTTATTAACGACTGCAAGTAATGTTTTCAGTTAACTCCTCACATCCGATGCTTACCACTGCAACTATGCTAATTACCCCTAAATTAGCCGAACACTTATTAATCCAAGTAAGTGTTTAAAGGCTGCGAGAGGATACTGGAGTAGACGCCTTGCATCTCAATAGTCTCAAAGTTCAAGTCACTCCAGCCGTGAGGCTAAGGGTGAAAGTACGTACCGCAGTACTGTAGCCCTCCCAACATCTCTTTCTTTCCCTTTCCTATCATCCTCATTCTTCAACAACTTCACTCTTTCAAATTTATTTCCGCGGTAGTCTTCGCTTTTAAATATCCCCTGTCGGACGGGCTCGGAGGCTGGTTAACAGGCGTATAGCGCCTGACTCTGGGCGAGCTTGCACTGACAAAGGAAACTACCTTTGTAGAAACTTTCTCTCAACTCATAGTACAGTCGACTGGATCGTGAGTGTTATACCTGTACCGTCTTGGCTAAGGCTGCTTACACACCAAACTCGACATCGACAAGACACGACGAAATTCGACAACATTTTCTGTCGCGACACACATCTATTCTTATCATTAAGCGAGTCTGTTCACACTGAATTCGACATCGACACAACACGACAAGATTTTCTGTTGTGACACCCATTTATTCTTATTATTAAACGAGTGTATTCACACTGAATTCGACATCGACACGACACGACAGAACTCGACAGAACTCGACAAGGAAAAAAACCGTTACCGACGAAGGGCTTCACATTCAAATCAGTTTATATCCACTGAAGGCGACACGAGGAAAAACGTCGAACGACGACTTTCGACACGTCGAGTACTTATGCAGTGACTTTCGTTGTGTCGAATGGTTCTGGTTGTCGAATGGTGTCGAGGTGTCGAATTTGGTGTGTATGAAGATTCAACAAAAAATTTTTTGTCGATGGACGTTTTGTAATGTCGTGTCGATGTCGAGTTTGGTGTGTAAGCAGCCTAACAGGCGTACTACCGCCTGACCATGCGACAGGTTCGTAGCATTCACCAGTCCCAGCCAAAGAAACCCTTCAGTCGTTCCGCCTTCCTGGGTTTCCAGCAGCATCTGCTGACCAGCCGTCGTGTGACGGCAGAAGGGCCCTCAAAAACTATTTGCCATCGTAGACTTCTATCACTTCTTCTACTCACTTCAAAAGGATCATTGTAACCAGGTCGGGTTCAAGGAAGCATCTTGTCAATTTCAGAGGATCCAAGTAGCAAGGTTGACTTTAATCATTGACCTGCAGCGCCTGATGTGGATATCCTGCTTCGGGGGCCATACTTATAAACATTTCGTTCACAGTCAAGTATATATTAATTTAGTTAACTTTTTCTTACAGCTAATAGCGTGATATTGATACATATTAGTTTTGGTTTTATATTCTTTGCCACTTAGTAGATCGATGAAATATTTTAGTGTAGTCTAGATTAAAAACGTTGTGAAATTAGATCAGTAATTTGTAGTCTATATTCTAATCAAATACCGTAGGTAAAACTTCATACTTAAGAGTTAGAACTTTTTGGGAATAGTAGCATCAAGTAACTACCAAATTTTTTTATAGTAATTGAGATATAATAGTTTTAAAAGCGAGCAGTAGTACATGGAATAATTAGGACAATAGAAATATCACACATTAAGACAATCGAATAGAATAAATACGCATTAAATTATCTCTAGTTTTAAGACATAAAGAATTTAAAACTTTAGGACTGGAAACCTAGAAGGTTTTCACAAATATCGTTAAATAAACACAAAATTGGGGAAAGCCGAATAAGCCAGAGATTCATTCTTAATTTAACTCAAATTTTTGTTCACGTTTACGGCTATTTTGGTTATTATTTTGCTCGTCGTACTTAATAGTGGGCATTTGAGTATCAGCGTGTCAATTCTTCGCAACACTTCTACCCTTACGTGCCATCTTTTAGTTCCGATCAGGATACAGCGTACATAAATTGTCGAAACCTTGATTTATCCATCGTCTGAGTTTCAACTAATAACCCCCTCCCCCACTAGTCACATTGTTTTCGAATCGGTCAGTAGGACAGCGTACCTACTGCTTGACAAGATATTAACTAGCCTTACCTTATGCCAATCACTCGCAGAGGGGCGATTGCAGCCCCACCCTCTGATGAAGAGGAACCCCGGGAGGAAGCCCCATCTGGCGCAGAAGCCGAACCGGAGGACGGCAGTAGCGACCGACCGTGATGCTGTCCTCACCTCGTTGACAGAACAATTAGCCAGCATGAAACAAGAATTAAACAGGCTGCAAGACCGATATGAACGGTCGGTGCAGCTTCAGCAGTCAAGGGCAAGCCTAGATAGGCCTTCTTCGCAGACTCGCCGCACCTCTGCTCCCATTGTACCAGATCATACCGGCCCCTGCCCCCGCTCTTTGGTGGCCGACCTAACTCACACTACCATCATTCGGGACTCGTTTCTAGACGGAAGTCCCCAGTATTGAATTGGAACATCAAATTTTCAGGCCGGCCGAGAGAAACTTCGGCCGAGGAATTTCTGTACCGGATCGAGGCCAGAGCGAGGGACGATGAGGTCTCAAACCTGGAACTGATCCGAAATATAGTCGCGCTTTTGTTAGGTCCGGCGGAGGAATGGTACTGGACGCAATTTCGTCGACAACAAGCCAGTCCTTTGTGGATTGACTTTAAGTTAGGGCTGCTCGATCACTTCGGTGGGCGAGAGACCGACTATCAAATTATTAAAGAGTTGTTAGAGACCAAGCAGCTAGGTCAGTCCTATGACACATACGCCTCCAAAATGTTAGCACTTTCAAACCGCCTGTCGCGTCCAATGCCCCACGCTGAGTTGGTACATATTGTCATGTCCAACCTTAACGCCACTCTAGGGTCCGCGATAATAGGGTCGACATATGACAATATGCGCCAACTTCGCGAAGCGTGCATACGCGTAGAAAGATGGCAACGGGCCAAGAAAGAGGAAGGCCGGCAATCATACAAAGTCACCGATTTGCACGATTTAAATCCACAGCCACCGGTCTCGAATTATTCAGACCATATTTACGACACGCCACTTCCAGATGTCAGTGAGATGAAAGCGGACCATTTACCACAACGGCTGGTCATCTGCTGGAATTGCTGGGTAGAGGGTCACACTTTCGTAGATTGTCCTTCGCCGGAACGAAAGATCTTTTGTTATCGATGTGGGCGACCAGAAGCCTACACCACAACCTGTCCCACCTGTTCGGGAAACCCGAATTTGGGTGCGAGGCCACGTCGGGGCCCGCGCCCTACTTAGTCCCTGACGAACCCCTCTTGATACCGGACGATCGAATTAATTTACCAAACATGCCTACTAGCACCGACCTGGCGATAATGGAAGCATTACCGGTTTTCCCTTCTCCAGAGGCCAGGGCCTCCTTTATGCGACGATGGGCCAAGTATCACAAGGTTCGAAAGCGAATCTTCGAGGAATGTGAAGAAACGCAGCCAGCTGTTAAGGTTCCACGCGTTCGCCAGAGGGCCATCGAAAAACAACAACTGGTCAAGAGAGTTGTGTCAACCTTACTGACCGACGTCGTTGATGAGCGACCATTTGCTAACGTCCAAATTCTGGGCGAAAGTATAACTGGCTTATTGGACAGTGGGGCAAGCATTAGCTGCCTGGGAAGAGGGGCAGAGTCGCTTCTCAAGGAGCACCCAGAGGCACAGCTATACCGCTTGCATACCTCTGCCCAGATTGCCGACGGTACTTCTAAACAGATATTGGGCTATATCACAGTCCCTGTGACTTACGGGTCTCGAACATTACCGCTGACAATATTCATAATCCCCAGCCTAACACAACGACTATATCTCGGAGTAGATTTTTGGAAGGCCTTTAATTTGGCCCCACATATTATTGGCGAAATACAACTAGGCCCTCAACCCGATCCAACCTGCCATCACCTTGAGGGAGCCAAGCAGGCGCGATTGAACCAGGCCAAAGCACGGTTCCCGTCTTTTGACACCTGCGGCCTTGGCAAAACGCACCTAGAACAGCATGTGATTGATACTGGCGAGGCGGTGCCCGTGAAGCAGAGACACTATCCGGTCTCTCCTGCCATCCAGTCCCTCATGTATGAGGAGGTCGATCGCATGCTGAGTCTGGGTGTGATTGAAGAGAGCAACAGTCCGTGGAACTCTCCTGTGGTCCTGGTTCGAAAGCCCGGCAAAGTACGGCTCTGCCTGGACTCCCGCAGGGTGAATGCAGTTACGGTGAAGGACGCATACCCCCTGCCCCATGATGATGGTCTACTAGGAAGATTACAGGATACAAAATACATCTCCGCTATCGATCTAAAGGATGCCTTTTGGCAAATTCCCTTAGAGGAAAAATCCAGAGAGAAAACGGCTTTCACCGTCCCAGGACGACCATTGTATCAGTACACCGTAATGCCTTTTGGCCTCTGCAACGCTCCACAGCGTATGTGCCGACTGATGGACAAAGTAATACCGGGTGCAGTCCGCGAAAACGTGTTCGTCTACTTAGACGACTTACTGGTAGTATCCCCAGATTTTGAGACCCATATCCGACTGCTGGAACGAGTCGCTGACTGCCTTCGCCTGGCCGGCCTAACAGTGAATCTGGCCAAGAGTCGATTTTGTGTAAGGGAGGTGAAGTACCTGGGATTTATCATCGGTGATGGATCACTGAAAACCGACCCCGACAAGGTGGCAGCCATCAGAGATTTCCCAACTCCCAAGTCAACCAAGCAGGTTAGGCGATTCTTGGGCATGACAGGATGGTATAGGCGCTTCATAGGCAACTATGCGAGTATCGCCTCTCCCATCACGGACTGTCTGAAAAGCGCCAAATTTGCTTGGACTGATGAGGCCCAAAAAGCTTTCATGGAGTTGAAGAAATTGATGATGTCCGCTCCCTTGTTGGCCACCCCAGACTTCAATCGCCCTTTCTTCATACAATGTGATGCTAGTAAGACGGGAGTTGGCAGCGTCTTATTTCAGAAGCATGGCGATGACGAGCACCCCATCGCATATTTTTCCAAAAAGCTCAATAGCGCACAACGCAACTATTCCATCACAGAGCTAGAGTGCTACGCGGCAGTTTTAGGCGTTAAAAAGTTCAGGGCATACGTAGAAGGCCACACCTTTACAATCATAACCGACCATGCCAGCCTGAAGTGGCTCATGGGCCAGACCGACCTAAGCGGCCGATTGGCTCGCTGGAGTTTAAAGCTCCAGGGTTTCAAATTTTCCATAGAGCACCGCAAGGGTAGCCAGAACGTGGTGCCGGATGCCCTGTCACGTGTCAACTGTGTGGACGATTTGTCTTTCAGTCGGGACGTGGACCTTACGTCTCCCGCCTTTAGATCTGAGGACTACCAGCGTCTCGCTGACCAAATCAACGAGAAGGCTGACCAGTTACCGGATATCCAGGTGTCAGACGGGTATGTGTTCCACCGTTCAGCACCGTGCACTGGTAACCCCGAAGCTGATGACCTGTGTTGGAAATTGTGGATCCCTGGGGAACTCACTGCCCCCTTAGTCGAGTCCGCACATGCGCCACCCCAGGCTGCCCATGGTGGTATTGGTAAGACTTTGCATCGCCTTAGAGAGAAATATTATTGGCCGGGCATGTCTAGTCAGGTCCGACGATATATCGCGCAGTGCGATGTCTGCAAGGAATCCAAGGCTCCGAACACTTCTCTACGGCCGCCGATGGGCAAAGCCATGGAAGTGCACCGACCTTTTCAATTCCTATATGTCGATTTTATGGGTCCATATCCACGTACTAAAAAGGGACACACAGCTGTATTTGTGGTATTAGACGCGCTTACGAAATTCACTTTTCTCCAACCAGTATCTGCCGAAACATCTAGTGCCGCAGTCAGCTTTCTGGAACACGTAGTCTTTCACACCTTCGGAGTCCCTGAGGTAATTTTTTCCGACAATGGACGGCATTTTACATCGAGAGAGTTTGGGAAGCTAATGACAGACTACGGCGTTACACATCAGCGTACTGCTGTGTATTCTCCCCACCCCAACGCCTCTGAGCGGGTTAACCGGTCGGTACTATCTGCTATTCGCGCCTACCTGGGCGAAGACCATCGAGATTGGGACAAACACTTGACAGCCATCGAATGTGCCCTCCGTAGTGCTTACCACGAGTCTATCGGCATGTCCCCTTACCAAGCTCTGTTCGGATGCCCAATGATCCTGCACGGGTCAGCTTATCTAATCCTAAGAAGGTTAGAAGCCGTACGTGAAGTAGATGTAGCAGTGCTACCGGCAGTGGACCGATGGCAGGCATTACGGGAGCGAGTAGAACGCCACCTCGCTGCTGCTCACACGAGGCACGAGAAGAATTATAACCTGTGTTGTAGGGTCGTAAGTTTCTCGCCCGGGCAAGTCGTATTCCGCAGGACGTTCCCAACTAGCAATAAGGCCGAACGATTTAATGCCAAATTGACCAACAAGTTCGTTAAAGCTCGTGTGAGGAAGAAACTGGGAATCAGCAGGTATGAATTAGTAGATATGCACGATAAGCCCATAGGCATCTATCACGCCAAGGACATCAAGGCATGACGGGTCATCAAGTGATGTAGACCGCCTTAATACCTGGGGACAGAGTCTCCTCATCCATACTCATCATGATTGTCATACCAAACGTTTCTTAAATAGTCGTACCGCAGCAGTTCCCCAAACTTTATCTCCGAATCAGGTGGGCTACATTTTGATTCGAAGGCACTCCCCTGAGTTCCCCTATCTTCATCAAGCGGTTACCTTAGACCAATTCATTTTTTCAAAAACTAAAATTCAAAAGAATCTAACCAACTAAGAAAGTTCAGCATAGCCCTCCGGTGTAGTTGCTCAAGGCAAGAACGAATTTTCCCTTTTAACAGAGACTTCATGATGATGCCCGGCTAGCTCAATCATCAGAGCATGAGACTCTTTGGTTTCAGGGAGTGGGTCGAGCCACACGTTGTGTCATAGTTGTAATAAGCCAAGAGGGATAAAATCAGCTGGACGAACGTTAATTTAAGTTTCACTATTTTAAGCCCAGTTTAGTAAGCAGGTATCATCTAGTCACGTTAACTCCACCCCCTAAGGATTCAACATTTCATTTCCGTAGCATTACAAGCCTCACACTTGGCACTGAAGAAAATAAAAAGGACATAACAAAGACTAGGCACCGTCTTGGTTTTCGCGTCCCTTCTCACCTGACGGCTTCGAAGTGGCGCGTGTTGTAACGGTCGCCCTATGTTATTTGTATTACAAAAACCAGAAATGGCGAAAACAATATACATCGGCATAAATCGCCACGCCAGAGTATTGTCTACTCCCTTTATATTTTCCCAGGATACCGCTCAATTTAACTGTAGAAATGCCAGTACGTGTACATATAACAAATACGCACAAAAAAAGAAAAAAAAAACAAAGAAAACTGTACGAACTGGCAAAGTCCATATGCGTCTCGTTCCCATCTATTATATCCAGCATCATGAAAACCAATTCTCGACCATCTATGCCGTAACTTGAATAGCCACGCCAGAAGTACGCATTCTCACATTACTTTCCACACCCCATTCCATCGAAATCAAAGGAATCCAGTTGCTCACGTCCAAATCTAACCATCCCTTTCGACACCATAAACAAAATCGAGAATGAAACGAAAGATAAAGCAACACAAAACCCGATAGCCAAGAGATACCGGCGTTTGGTGCTGAATCCCGTTGGATTCCAGCCAGGCGAGAATAGCTTCTTGGTAAAAGATATGAGCGGGGGGAAAAGAGGCGGGAGAGATAAGCGCTGAAAGAAAGACGCCGGGGGAGAGAAACTGGTGATCGAGGCGCATCGAGGAGTTCTTCAGCGACCAGCGGGCCAGATGGTTGAATTTTGGTTTAAATAGTGAAGTTTCGATTAGCAAATATCGAGTTTCTTTTTCTTTAAAGCCTAAGATGGCAATTAATTTCGGTGTTAAACGCTCGCGAAAAATTGTGATGCTGTAATAAAATAGGAGATAGTGAAAATAAACGGAGGAGTGAGCCCAACTTTTTGAGGAGCGAGACACCTTTTTTTTCTTTTTTGGAGACCTGAAATCGGTGAAGGACGACGCCATCTTCTTTTCCTTATAATGAGGAAATCATTAAATTAGGCCGTAGGCGGCCAAATAAATTAATTATATTTTTAGTTGCGTTCGAGGAAAGAATCGAGGAATAAATTCCGTAAGTTGGAGGCGCATCGGGGAGTTTCTTCTATAATTGGCGCATTTTGGTTTGTTCAACCTTATTGGGAAGCGTTGGCGGAAAGCACCCCCACGATGCTTGCGGAGGCAGCAGTCAAGGAAAAAAATTAAACTACAGAAAATATCAAGGAGGTCCCGGCGGAGTCATGTTGTTAAAGGGCTCAAATAAGTCATCGGAGCACGCAGTACGTTACCGTCCTTTTATTGAGTTTTTTTTTTGTTGGAGTTCTCAGCAACCCTAATGCCGCGTAGCAGTAAATCTGCTAAAATCATTTTCCCGGACAAAGCTAAATCCTTCAGACGGCCGAGTGATTAGTCAACCACCCAGTGGGCAGAGGATGAAGATGCCGCCGCGATGCAACTTTTTTTCTTATCAATAAGTTTAATTTCTTCATATTTTTTTGCCTTTCAATTTATAAAGCATGCAATTGTCAAATCCATATATTTAAATATTTAATAACGTTAAGGGTGTAAGTAGGGACGAGCAGGAAATACCTGCCTGTTATACTTGTAAGCTGCCGAGTTGGCACCTAGATTTTTCTTTTCTTTATCTTTTATTACTGATTTTTTTTGGTACAGATTAACGTATGCGAATTTAGATTGACTTTAGGGTTATGTTGATAAACCCATACTTTGATATTTTCTTTAAATTTTTTTTATCTTGAAATTGCTAAACCCAAAAGGGGTTTACAGAGTCCTGTGCGCGAAGTTATATTTTTATTATTGATTCGAAGCTACAAGCTAGCTACATTAAATGGTTTTAACTATTAAGGATTCTCTTAGATCATAAATAAGTAAGGTTATTGTGACTAGAGTCACGATAAGATAATAATTGTAATGGCGGTGACCCTAAAGGGAATGATTGACGAATTTCTTTATTTAGTAGCTAGGATGATTTTGAACAATTGAGCTCGACTAAAGGGATCCCTTCAGCGAACTTTGCGTTATTTTCAGGTAGAACTTGATTAATATGTTCATGTTGCGTAGGCATTGCTCAACCATTCCCCTTTACAAGATCAAGTAAAAGCCAATTAGTAACTAGTAATATTGTTGAACTTGATTAATTACGGTTAAGTTTATTATAGGTATCTTCTTCGGATCACGAAGTATGTAAAGATTGTATTGTTTTGTTAGGATAAAGCCATAGATATTCTGTGGATACCTTTGAGAATTAGGCTTGAACTATAAGAATAGGAATGATGAACTGAATTGTTTTTATAATCATTGAAATTGTTTAATTGTCAATAAAAATTGTTAGATTTTGAAGAATTCGGGTTCACGTTTATTTGTAATTATTTAGTAGGAAATTTAATTGGAACAGGTCGCCGAAGATGAGGAGCGCTTCAGCTCCCAGTAAGTATGGTATCCCCGATAGCAAGGATGTCCTTCAAAGAGGTAAGTGGATCATCCCGTCGTTAGTTTTAATGGACAAGATGTAGCCTTGAGCCTCGGCTTGGTGGTCAGTGGTCAGGTCCTTGCCCGCTCTCGCTAGCCTAGCTTACGTCCCACGCTGCCACCCCTATATCGCCTTGTTTTTTTTGCAGCTTTGGCACGCGATAAAATATAGAAGTAACTGTCGACTTTCGCTGTCTTCTACACCACGAACCCCCCCCCCCAACGACGAGCTAGTTCAGTGCAACGCTAGGCGTGCCACGTCGGTGTAGCAGATATGCCCTTTCTTGCGATAGCCATCGGTGGTGTGCAGCACTAGCCCCTCCATTCCTTTCGAACCCCTTCTCATAAATTTTTTTGTACTTCTGTCATATGTGAGCTTCGGTCTCTTCGTGCTAAGGCACCACTACCTCAGACAGACAGTTATTATTATTACTATAGATGTCTTCCAAATGACCTTCGTGTTGATTTCCATCGATATTACTCTGGCGATCGGGATAATGTGACGTCACAACGACAGATGCTGACAGCTCTATCGAATTTGAAGGAGATAAACAAACAAAAGCTCTCCTTAAATTCCTAAGAAAAGAGGTAAACTCATTAGAAAGGTCGAATGAAGCAAAAGGGACAGCAGGAAAAACATCTTCGAAGTCGTTTAGCACTGCAGCCAATTTGTTTACAGCTATCAAGGAGCCGTGTTTGTTTTGCAAAATCCAACAACCATTCTCCAAATGCTTGCGATGCTGATAATTCTGTTGAAGAACGAAAAAAAAATATTATTTACAGAGGGATGGTGTTTTCGATGTGCACAGCGGGGGCATCTTACAAAATTCTGTAGAGTGCCTAATCTTATTTGTGAAAAGTGTAAGGGAAGACATATGTCAATGTGTGATCCAACCTTTAAAAGAGTATCAAATCCGGTCAAAGCAACAACAAATAAACAACCACTTAAATTAAATTAAATTTATATGCCGCAAATTTTCAATCGAAAAAAAATGAAAGTGCACCTGAAGACCGCCTGTGTATACGCCTCAGCAAAAAAAGCTCAGCCGGGTTTATTCGTGCGGTTGATATTAGAAGGTGGAAGCCAGTTATCATTTGTGCGTGAGAAAATCGCCAGAGCACTGAATTTACCGGTAATTGGTACTAAAGAAATGAGTATTATTCCCTTTGGTGAAAGCAGCAAATAGTCCGGGAGCCGAACAAAAAAGTCAAACATTTGATCAATTTTGGTACTGATGTAAAACAATTAAAAAGAATGTTTTAAGAATGAAAATTGGTGGCGGAAGGAACAGCAAAGGGGGGGAAACTTGTTAAAAAAACTAAAAAAAAAACATATGATCATTATTTATTTTATATTGTAGTCAAAGATTATCGATAAAAGTATTAGGAAAAAACAGTCAGCTGGGCTTACTGCGGGTATTTCGTCGTCAGCTGATCGCTCAAACGCGTAAATTTTTTTTTTTTAACATTTGATCATTTACAAATTTTTTTATTATGTTACTTTGATCATTCTACTGTTCAAAAATCGCAATCAGCTGCCCCTTCGTTAAGGAATTAACCGTCAGCTGGCCGCCGAAAGGTCAAATTGCCGTTAGCATTTTCCGAGGCGCGCTTGGCCTTTAAAGCTTAAGCTGACGGGGTTTCTACTCACAAACGGTCAGCTCATCCTGTTTTTTCTCAATTTTATAAATTTTTTTAAAAAACTGTTTTACTTACAGGAATGATCAACCATTTTTTTTAAATTTATAGCATCTTGTTTCTTACTAAAAAGTGAATCTTCACCTTATTATTAATGTAAATAAATATTACATTGAAAGTAAACTTGCAGGATTAAAAAGCACTAATATTAGCTGCGTTCTTTTTACACCGTGATCCCACTCAGATCATTAACTTTCAACCAAACCAACAACAACAACTTGATCCAAAAAAGATTTGGATCAAAATCTGTGATACAAAAATAGCTTGTGTAACAACCATATCTAAGACACATCTCATTGGAAAATCCAGAGCTTTTATAATTATGTTCTGTTTTCTTTAATTTTAAGGGTTGGTAGCTCTGCTAAATTTCATAAATTTATTTGGAAAAATGATTGAAAGTTGCCTTTTGTTAATTTTGCAAGTCAATTAAACATTTTTATAAATTCTTTTTAAATCAGAAATATTTTTAATAAGTTTTAGAGACTGCGACAAAACATATCAAAAATCAGAATTACAACTGTAAAAAACTAAATTTCTTCCATGATCCAAGTCCGTTCTTTTATGCTCGGCTGATCTGGTCTGGATCTCGGTGTAAAAAGAACACGGCTATTTTTAGTCATTATTTTTATGGAAATTATGAAATTATGAAATCTTTTTAACACAGATAGAAATTTTTGTTTTGTTTTTTAAATGTAATTTATATAGCGTTATATTAATTTTCCTCTTCTCCGGTTAATTCAGACTCAGAACTATCTGAATTTTCAGACAATGAATCCTCCGACCCAAAACTTGAAAACTCACTGTCAATGTCTTCCTCTTCACTTTGTGCAACGTCAGCAACATCTGCAAAAAATACATTTTATTTTATTATGATTATTATATATGTACATTGATTTAAGTGGCGACTTATGCAGAATACCTTTGTCAAGATCATGCTCACTAGTAATGATTTCTATTGACGGAGGTAGTTGCTCACCAGCAAACCATTTAAAGTAATATTCGTTATCCTTTTCCTCCCATCCATAATCAGTTGGTGTACATAAACATTGATCTGATTGGTGCGCGCTGCGCCACAATTTGGTTATGTATATTGTACGCAAAAGGTGCTGTTTCTATTCTGCAAGCGATGGTGGCATTTGTGAACTATCAATATTCTTTAGAGGTAGTTGAAACGTTTCTTCATTTACATCAAATTTGAAATTTCGAAGAAGTGTTGCTACTCTTGCATCATTTACTTTACATATATTCTTTAAATTGTAGATGATGCATACAAATTCTTCTATGATAGGCATTATACTAACTGGGTCAGAATTTCTCAAACGGATCACCTGAAATTGATGAAAATTCATTTTCTCTTGAAGTAGACTTTTTTCGATAGTGTTTACCATTCGTAAGGTAAATCCAAACCGAATTCGTTAAAAAAATTTTTTGGTGGTTTTATTAACAACTAAAGATTTTCATCATTTTTTTTTTTTTAATTAATTGCGGGTGATCCAATTTTTCGATTTTTTTTTTTGCGGCAATTGAATCATCATTTAACATAGATTTATCATGATTTTTTCCGATCCGAAAACTCGCATTTTTATAGAATATATTCATATTTGTTTATAACAAATTTATAAACAAATGTGTTCTCCACCGTATTTTGACTAGAAAAAAAAACCACATATACTTTCTTCAATTCTCTTTAATATTCCGTTGAAAAAAAAAATGGATCGCATTTTGGAAAAGGGTAATTCGGGGAAAATCATAGTCGCGCTCGAGCTTATTCGGACTTGTCGCGACCGGTGCGCTACAATTCTCTTCATTCTCGTGAAAACGCAGTTTTTGGCAGCTTTTAGTCGCTGTCGTTTCGGAACTGTAGTGTTCATAAGAGTTTTTAAAAATCGAAATGCCTCGAGCAAATTTATGTTGCAATCCTTTTAGAAAAAAGGTCATAATTGTGTGTACAAAAATTTGAAATTAGTCTCAGATAATTGGAGTGAAGTGCATAAGAATTTGATTGGAACATTTGTGTGCGATTCATGCAGGAGATTGATTCTCCAGTCCAATAATTCCAAGTCAATCGACGTTCGTTGTGATAATTCCGTGCCCCCCATTGATAATGAAAAAGAAAGTTACACAAGTACACAAGAACAAACAAACGAATTTTTGAGTGACGATGAGGTGGATTCTGATTTTAGAATAGGTGTTGAAGTGAAAAGTGTCAAATTATCTACTACTAAAAAAAGCACTGCCGATCATAACGATCCACAAAATCAAGTTTTTATAAATGATTTCAAAATTGCACTCTCCAAAGCCATTTCAAAATATGAGAAAATTATGTTGTTAACGACTTTGCCGAAGAATTGGAGTGTGCGAAAAATACAAAAAGAGTTTCAAGTATCTCGCCGAATTGTTTCAAATGCGAAAAAAATCAGACAAACTAGTGGTTATGGGGCGACTCCCAATAGAAAGTGTGGTCGGCCATTGTCTGATAGTATAATTGAAGAAGTGACCACTTTTTACACGTCAGATGAATGGAGCCGCCTTATGCCGGGCAGGAAAGATTACATAACGATTTTTAAAAACGGTGTTAGAGAGACGGTTCAGAAAAGACTATTATTGCTGAATATTAATGAATTGCACGCGAAGTTCATTGAGAATACCCCCGAAATCAAAATCAGTTTGTCCACGTTCACAAAACTCCGTCCTAGATTTTGTTTGCCCGTCGGGGCAAAAGGAACCCACAACGTTTGTGTCTGCCACATTCACCAAAATATGAGGCTTAAGTTTATTGGAATGAATGAGGAATTCAAAAAAATTGGAGTAAATTCTGAGCATTCTATTCGTGACATTTGCGAACTTATGGTTTGCAAAAATTCAACAACAGCTTGTTTTCTTATGGAGTGTAAATATTGTCCTGATGTGAAACCAATACTGGACAAATTCGCTGGTTTATTCAGTGATCATATCATTGAAAATGTGACTTACAAATCCTGGAAAACCACAGACAGGTAATTAACATTGCCTTTCGGTATAAAAATTGTTCCTTTTTCTAGTAAAATTGTAAACTGTAAAAATGTTTTGTAAAAAAAAATATAACTTAATTTCCTTCCTGGAATAACAATTGCTTTCTCTTTTTTCCCAGAGGCGAGTTATCTACTTGTACACAATCAGTCGACAATTTCCTCAAAGATTTAAAAACAGAATTACAACTCTTTTTGCAACATGACCACACAGCAAAATCACAGACAGCTTTTGTCAGTCATGCGAAGAAAACTATCAAAGAGGGAGAGTTCGTCGTATGTCTCGATTTCGCAGAAAATTTTTCGTTTGTGATTCAAGATGCCGTTCAAGCCCACCATTGGTCCAATAAGCAAGTTACCCTTCACCCGTACGTGATTTATTATAAACACGGTGACGAAGTTAACCATCACAGTTTTGTAATTGTATCTGAATGCCACAAACATGATTCCGTAGCTGTAAATTTATTCAACAGAAAAATGATTCAATTTTTGATTGATATTCATGGAAAAAACAGTATTAAGAAGTTAATTTTTTTCTCTGACGGTGCAGCAGCACAGTATAAAAACAAATCAAATTTTATAAATATGACTTATCTCCAAAAAGAAATCGAGGCAGAAGTGCAGTGGCATTTTTTTGCCACAGCACACGGCAAAGGGGCATGTGACGGAATCGGTGGCACTGTCAAACGGAACGCTTATCGCGCAAGTTTACAGAGGCCGATTAATTCCCAAATTACGACACCCATTGATTTTTTTGACTGGGCCAAGGGTTTTTTCAAAAATATCTCTTTTGATTTTTGCACAACTACAGAACATGAAGCCGAACGGGAGAAATTGCAACCTCGTTTTTCGAAAGCCACTGCGATCAAATGTACTCGTAAATATCATTCTTTTCAACCAGCCGCCGAACCAAAGTACATTCTTTGTAAAAGAATTTCAACGATACAAAACACTGAAAAACACAAAATTGAAATTTAAATATGTTTGTATAAAAATTAGTCGTCGCTGAAAGTCCCTATTCACTGGGATTCGTTCAAAAATGTATAATTCTCGCAAAAAGTACCTGTTGTGTGAAAAATTGAAATAAGCTAAAGTCAAGAATATATGATACTTTTATACGCTTACAAATTCGATTATTTATTTACCCAAGAAATCCTTCTAACATAGCGACAAACATGTGCGCGGTGATGAATAAATACATACGCGCGAAAGAACGCCGTAACTTTGGCATCTCGCGCGACTATGATTTTCCCCGAATTACCCTTTTCCAAAATGCGATCCATTTTTTTTTTCAACGGAATATTAAAGAGAATTGAAGAAAGTATATGTGGTTTTTTTTTTCTAGTCAAAATACGGTGGAGAACACATTTGTTTATAAATTAGTTATAAACAAATATGAATATATTCTATAAAAATGCGAGTTTTCGGATCGGAAAAAATCATGATAAATCTATGTTAAATGATGATTCAATTGCCGCAAAAAAAAAAATCGAAAAATTGGATCACCCGCAATTAATTAAAAAAAAAAAAAATGATGAAAATCTTTAGTTGTTAATAAAACCACCAAAAAATTTTTTTTAACGAATTCGGTTTGGATTTACCTTACGAATGGTAAACACTATCGAAAAAAGTCTACTTCAAGAGAAAATGAATTTTCATCAATTTCAGGTGATCCGTTTGAGAAATTCTGACCCAACTACAGTTTCAAAGTTTAAATTGTGTAAAGTACTAAACGCATTAATGATTTTTTTGCTATTTTTTAGTATTTTAAAAGGTTTAAGTTGTCCTTTGCTGATAAAGGACGGGTTATAATCACACCCAGTGAAAGCATGAAATGCGGGCAATGCAGCGGCTAAATCTTTACTCAAAGTAGCATACAATTCATTTATATTTATGCACCGGACACGATTTCCTGTACCAACTGTAATATAAATCTGTACCTCATTATTAATCAATTCCATGTTCCCAAGCATTATCACCGCTATATCGGTGTTGGAACACCTTAACAGCACGCGTGCCTTGTGGTCAATTTTACAGACGTGAAAAATAAGGTTTGTATCAGCTTTTTCTTGAGAAGGTCAAGATAAAGCACTGACGTGCTCTTTTGAAACAATTGCATGATGGGTTTGAAATTTGTAACAATAATCAAAATTTACATAAACGGTTTTTTTTAAAGTACGGAAACATACATATAATCGTTGGACCATTCTTTAATTAAAAACTCAACAAAAGCTTCTTTAAAATACATGTTCTTCAAATCTTTATGAAAATCACTTGTTCTTCGTTGATTTTGCCCGATAATTTTAACACTTTGACCTTTGCAAGTGCCCCGCATTTTATGTTCATTATCTTTAATAGATGGAGAAAAATAACGATCAAATGCTATTATTACGGTTGATGCCGCATAGCAATGTTACCAAACGTAGCAGGAACGTCTCTCATTGTATGGAGCATAAAAAAACCGTCAAAAATAATGACGTCATAATGCGTAAGTTCTGTATGTTTTATTTCTTTTTCCAATATTTTTAATAAAACAGATTTGTCAGTTTTATATATTGTTCCATACATGACACATAGAAAAAAGAACGGGTGTTAAAGGATAAGATAACGCCTTCTCTAAATTATTTTTTTTCCCAAAGAAACACTTAGTAATTGACCAAATAAATCACGTTCCATACGCACTTCCACTAATTTTCCAGCAAATGAAATCTTCTGTTTGGGCATTGCAGAGGTAAAATTCAACGTTTTTATTATTTTTGATTGACTTTTCAAATCTTTGGCTGTTATGATGACATTCTCTTATGTATTGTTCCCTTTGAGTATTGCCTAATTCCTCTACTTTTAGTAAAAAATTGGCTATTTCTTCATTAACTGCCTGACCAGTTGAGACATTGTACAAATTATCCTTATCTAGTAAAGCAGAAAAAGGGTTCATATTATCTTTAATATTATCAACGAACTGATGGAGCATTTGATTAAATTTTCTAATGACGCATTCTTTCAAATCTGCTGTAATATCCTGTGCAGATCTTAAATTAAATCTATCCATAACGTTTGCAATAATAGCGGAACGAATACTGTGACTTTTACACCACCTTTGTCTAGCGGAAATTGAATTAGTAGTGTGGGTTATGCCTGTGAGTTTATTGGCAGCATCAGCATTAATTGTTTGTTCCAAAGTTAAATCAATTGGAATTCTTGAAAAAGGTTTTTCAGTTCTTTTAATTCCAAAAATTAATTCTAACCCTGGATGCGTTACATCAACGTTCATGAAATTGTCAAGATACCTATCTTGAATAGTTTTGTTGGTTGAAAGTAAAGAAAATATTGGTAATAAAAGGAAGAACAAACTTAAAAAGATCAAGATTAGCCGTTCGAATACTCGCTTGCAGCATTAAATAATAATTAACTAAATTTACATAAATCATATAGAATTTAGGAGTTTTGCCGTGTTTGCCATCTAAAGTCGCTTTTCTATAATTTTCGTACTCGTTGAAAATATATAGTAAATCGAGATTATTTATAATTGGTTTCTGCGATTTTGTTTGCCTAAACTCTATTAAGTAATCCCTTGTAAAGACGCTGGATTATCAATTGACCTACTTTAAAATTAATAAAAATTATATAATTATTTCGAATTGTGTAATTCTTATTTAATTTTATTTAAATTAAAATTCAATAAAATTTATTAAAACATTAGGGAATCTTACTGGTACTATTGTGGTATAATGTAAACATGAAATGACATTTGTGTCTGGGTGTAACAAATTTGATTTTTTTTGTTTTGTCGGTTATTCGAGGATAAAATCTTATATTCTTCTGCTGAGCATTTGGATACAATAATAATTTATTTTCGAAAGATCAAAAACTTCGGATGCATTGGGAAATAGCTGTGCGCCGCAAGATGTTTAAGGACACAAAATATTTAAGCCAAACAACTTCAAAAATAATACTTTTTTAGAAGGTCTAACTCTTAATATTCGTTAATCGCCATCTACGCTCACCTTTACGTAAGATTCCCTATTTTCCTAATAGAAAAATACAGTAGAGGAAATAATTATAAAATCGTTTCCAATATCTTCTTATCCATATCCACAAAAGTTCCTGGGCTTCAGTTTTATTTTGGGAAATTCTTGGAATTATTTCCCCATTTAGACCCTTCATGATAAGTACCGTTACATGTCTTCAAATTCCCTTATGGAAGTAGGAGCATCTCATTTGTGTTATAGATTTTATATTTATTTCCCTTACAACCTGACTCAATTTATATTTTTAAACCCTAAACCCATATTTCAATAAAATTCAATTAATACATACATATATCACCCTTTTCTGATTTCTTTCAAATGAAAGGTGATACTAACTCATATGTTTTCAAAGGTTTTAATAATAAGTTGAAACATGCATTTTAAAAGAAAAAGCGTTAACGACTTTATAATTATTTCCCCGACTGTACATACCTTGACATTTTTACTGATCTATATTTTGGAGGCAATGGACTAAAACGACGGTAGCACTGTGCATGATAACATTCACCATTATTTATAGCATTTGGTATTTTTACATCTGCCATGATTAATTTATATTTTATGCGTAACTCCAAAATGTCATTGCACTTTTTTACTATTTCTTCACTAAACTCGATTTGTTTACCAATCGATTTTAAACAAAAAACACAAAACTTTTTAGTGGGAGCCATTCCACTTGTTTTTGCGTTTTAAAAAATTATCGCGAATAAATAAACACTTCTAACAATCGGATTGATAGGAAGCTAAGGCCGGCATGAATTTGCCGCAAAGCAGCTGATGATATCGCCGTTCCGTTGCTACGGAGTGTTGCAATTTTTTTTTTTAGGCCAGCTGACGCTTAATTCCTTAACAAAGGGGCAGCTGATCGTGATTTTTGAACATTAGAATGATCAAAGTAACATAATAAAAAAATTTGTAAATGATCAAATGTTTTAAAAAAAATGTACGCGTTTGAGCGATCAGCTGACGACGAAATACCCGCAGTTAGCCCAGCTGACTGTTTTTTCCTAATACTTTTATCGATAATCTTTGACTACAATATAAAATAAATAATGATCATATGTTTTTTTTTTAGTTTTTTTAACAAGTCCCCCCCCCCCCCCTTTGCTGTTCCTTCCGCCACCAATTTGGCCAGCTGACCGTCCATTTCATTCTTAAAACATTATTTTTAATCGTTTTACATCAGTACCAAAATTGATCAAATGTTTGACCAATTGTTACGCGTCGGCTCCCGGACTAAAACCTCCAGCGAAACAATACGAAATTGTGAGAATATACTTGAAACGGCAATATAATGATAAAGTTTCGTTTTTAGACGCAATTGTCGTTCCCGAAATTTGTATTGATGTTTTAGCTACAGCCGATTATCGCGATCATATGTACCAACAATTAAAATTAGCGGATGTTTGTTTGGTTAATTCATGTATGGAGCAAGGAATTAGTATCCTAATCGGTACAGATCAGTATTGGAAATTCGCAACAGGTGTTATTAAACGTATCTCGAAAACATTAACGGCGATCGACACAGAATTTGGTTGGACACTTCATGGACCTGCAGAAGACTCCAGTGGCAGATTACAGTCTAGCATAACTATGCACATTTGTTTTACTAATGATTTTGATTTTAGGGATTTTTGGAGGTTAGAAGTTATAGAATCGGCAGAAGCAAGCCCTAGTGATAACATATTCTAAAGAAAAATATTATTAACGCTCGCAACTATGTTGCGCCCGTTAATAATATTTTTATACCTTTCCAAGAAAAACCTTTTTAATCATATCATTTCGCTTTATTTGCTCGCGTTAACAATTTCGACTTGCACTTGCATCTCCATTGCATATTTTTATACCTTCCAAGAAAAACCCTTTTAATCATATCATTTCGCTTCATTTTGCTCGCGTTAACAATTTCGATTTACACTTGCATCTCCATTGTCGCGACATATTAAGTTACCTTTTTAAATACTTGGAAGTGATCTTTCCGTAGGTGTTCCCAGCACGTTGCATTGCAACGTGACTGTAAAATGTTTGCGCCCCAAGTAACGAATTATCATTTTAAAACCTCAGTCTACTTTTCGCGCTCAACTGACGTAGTTGTCTTTAAACTTACTATATTTTTTGCTTTTAATTCTATATAAATAAAGTAATAAGTTTGATTAAAGAAAGTGTTTTTTAATTATGCGAACGTCGATACCTTAAATGGCGCAGTCGGTAGGATGCGTAAATTAGTGGAAAGTTAATAAAAACAATTTCTTGAAAAAGTGAACGTAAATCATCTTAACAGAAAGTTCTTTTTGCAACACACTATTATAAGTATAGTGAATCTTTTACAACTTATAATAAAAACAGGAATTTTTTTTTGTGCGAAGTGAACGATTATCAAAACGAAATCGTGAAAGCAAGAGTGAATGCAAATCACATAACAAAAAAAATAATTTCAAGTGAAAAGAAAAATTAATTCCCACTAATTGTATATTTTAATATACACGTACGCATACAACAAGTGATACATTATAAATACGCATATTTGTACTTAAAACCGACGTTCATAAACAACACGTACCACTTGAGGAAATTTATGAAGAAAATTTTCGAGGAAAGTAGAACTCTGGAAATTTGGGCCTGAAGATCAACAAAAAAAATTTGCAGTAATTGCAGCCAACTACATTTGAACGGTGTTTCCAGCTAGAAGTAGAACTCTGGAAATTGTGGCCTGAAGATCAACAAAAGAAATTGAAGTAATTTGCAGCCAACTACATTTGAACGGTGTTTCCAGCTTTAGAGAAACTACAAACAATTTTTTTTTTCTTATTTAAGTAAGTCATTTAAATTTTAACTAAATATTCTTTTAAAAAAAAAATTTATATAATATATTAAATTTAATTAAACAAAGATATATATAAAAAAATAATACGATTGTGATTAAATAAGCAAATAAATTCCAATTAATTAAAGTGTCGTAGATCTACAGTTATAAAAAAAGAAAATTTTTTTTGTGTTATAAGTTAGTAAAAAAAATATTTTATTTGATAAATTATATAGACGGAAGTGCAAACAAAAACATTTATTAAAATTTTTTTTTATGTAAAATTCTGAAAATCAAAATTTCCTTTTCGTGAACTAATTTTGCATGCCAAACGAAGATATAGATTATTTAACAGACGCGCTTTCGTTCTTTTATTTAAACACCAGCAACAACATGACTGAACAAAAAGTACTTTCAATTGATCCTCTGAAATATCTTGAACGAGTTCCAGAATTTAATGGAAAATTCGGCACACTACAAAATTTTATAAAGTTAATAGACAGAATTACTCCATTACTAGTACAGTATGACGAATTTTCTAAGGGAATATTTTCGGATATTACTAAATCCAAATTAACGGGAAAGGCCCGTGAAGTTATGGATATTAATAACCAAGCTGTAAGTTGGGAAGATATCAAAAAAATCCTATACAACAATTTTGGCGATAGGCTATCTATGGATCAGCTTTTTGATGAACTTAGAGGACAAAGTTTTAAGAGCAATGCAGTAGATTTTTATAACGATATAAAAGCCATACTTCGACGATTAAATATGAAAACTCAATTAGAATATCAAAATGACCAAATTAATTTAGATAGACATTTAACCGCCAACATTAATAGTGCCTTAAACGTTTTTAAAAATAAAGTGCCAGAACCGCTCAAATCAATTTTGTTATGTAGAAGTCCTACTTCCTTAGAAGACGCGATTCAAATCCTACATGAATCTGGATATGCGTTCTTTAGCCCCAATAACAATAGAAGTAATCATTCTATTAATAATTTCCGTAGCCACAATCGTAGAAATAATAACCGAAGCAATAACAATTATCAAAATCATTCAAACTCCAATAGTAACCCTCAAAATTCGTATCGTAACAGTAATAACAACCCAACTACGAACCCTCAATATCTGTATAACAATAACAACAACAGAAACTACCCAAGAAATTCATTTAATAACAGCAATTTTGCAAGTAGAAGTTTTTATAATACAAATCACAATCCGATGTATGCCAATGGCAGCCAAAATCTAAACATGTTTCGAAATAATAATAATAATCCTACAACTTTCGCAAACCGAAATTTTTCTTCGAATAATAATAATTTCAACAATCAACAATTTTCTCACAAAAATTGGCAACAAAACCAAAGTAGAAATTTTGCCAAACCTTTAAACCCTCAAAACAATAATAATAACTCAGTAGAACCAATGGACACTAATAGCCTACAAGTAATTGAAGTGGGAAATTTTCGGGAAAAGGGCCCAACCAACTCCCCTACATAAAAATCCAAAATTATAAATTTTTAGTAGACAGTGGCTCTACAAATTCACTAGTTCTACCAAACATATTTAAAGAAGTTTCAAAAATCCAATTCATAAAACCAAAAATTTTGAGATCCTTAAAAAAGGATACAGTTGTTAGCGATGTCGTATCTGTACCTGCTTTCGAAGAATTCAAAATGAATTCAACAGAAAAATTCGAATTTTATGTCTACGACTTTCATGAAACTTATCATGGCCTTATTGGTAATGACATTTTGATAAAATGCGATGCCATTATTGATTATAAAACCAAAATGCTCACTGTAAATGACGTTAAAATGAAATTATATTTTAACCACTATTTACCAAATAGACCCTGGAGAATATTTTTACACAATCCCTGTTAAAGAATATAACGGAGACGTAATAATAAATCAAATGGAATTAAGTCCTGTTGTTAGAATTCTGGAAGGTGTTTATGAAGTACATAACTTCAAAGCCAGAGCAAAAATTCTTAACACAAGTGACGAACCAAAAATTTTCAACTTTGACGAAAATTTTCCTTCAGTCGAAATTGATGAAATCCTAGAATTCAATAATTTCGAATCTAATGAGCAATATTCTGAAAACAACGTCTCAAATGAACAGTTTTTCCAAAAAATTAACACTGAACATTTGAATGAAGAAGAGAAGGCACAACTAACCAGCCTCATATATGAATACAATGAAATATTTTCCCAACAAAAACCTCTCTCGTTTACAAATCAGATCAAACATAAGATCAATACCACAGATAACATCCCAATAAAAACCAAAATATACAGGTATCCATACATCCATAAATTAGAAATTCAAAAGCAAATTGAAGAAATGCTTCAAAATGGAATTATCCGTCCCAGCTCAAGTCCTTACAATAGCCCTGTTTGGGTCGTCCCAAAAACACTCGACGCGTCGGGAGAACGCAAATACAGGCTAGTAATCGACTACAGAAAACTAAACGAAAAAACTATAGGCGATTCCTACCCAATACCCAATATCGAAGAAATATTGGATAAGTTAGGAAAGAGCACTTATTTCTCAGTTCTCGATTTAAAGTCCGGGTTCCATCAAATAGAAATGGACGCTCCTGACATAGAGAAAACAGCTTTTTCGGTAGACAATGGGCACTATGAATTTTGCCGCATGCCCTTTGGCTTAAAAAATGCGCCAAGCACTTTCCAACGACTCATGGATAACATTTTAAGAGAAAACATAGGTAAAGAATGCATTCCATATATGGACGACATAGTAGTGTTCTCTAATGGCCTTATAGAGCATATTAAAAATTTGAGAAAGATATTTTCGAAATTAAAGCAAGCACAACTTCAAATCCAACTAGACAAATGCCACTTCCTGAGAAAAGAAGTAGAGTTTCTCGGACATGTAGTCAATGAACATGGAATTCTGCCCAACCAAAGGAAAATTGAAGTTATTAAAAACTATAAAATTCCCCAAACACCCACGCAAATAAAAAGCTTTCTCGGCATAGCCGGTTACTATAGGAAATTTATTCAAAACTTTGCAGAAATAGCCAAACCCATGACAATATTTTTAAAACAAGGTGCAAAACTTGATCCAAATAATAAAAATTACATAAACACTTTCAATACTTTGAAAAACAAATTAATATCTGCCCCAATATTAATATACCCCGACTTTGAAAAAACATTTCAAATAACTACTGATGCAAGTCAATATGCCATCGGCGGCGTATTATCGCAAGAAGATAAACCTATTTCGTACGTGTCGCGCACCCTAAATGAGCACGAGATCAACTATTCGACGATCGAGAAGGAGCTTCTCAGCCTGGTTTGGTGCCTGAAACAGTTCCGACCATACGTTTTTGGAAGAAAAATCGAACTCTTCACCGATCACAAGCCTCTCGTGTGGCTCAATAATCTTAAAGAACCAAATAGTAAACTAATGCGTTGGCGTCTTCAAATCCAAGAATATGATTATGAAATATTTTACAAACAAGGTCAAGAAAACAGAGTGGCCGATTTTCTTAGCAGGATCGATGTAAACTTAAACGAAGTTATTGAAAATCCCCAAGGTGTTTCAAATACAGATAAAAGCGAAAAACACTCCATTGTAACTACAGTTACCCCACTAAATTTATATAAAAACCAAATTATCATCAAACAAATTAAATCCGGCTCTTTAAATAATCAATCTTCAAGAATATTTGCAAAACAATCTCTTTAAAGGTTGCTGATGAACCTACTTTAATATTAATAATTAAAAATCACTTTAGTCCAAAATTGACTAACGCTATCTTTACATCTGACGAAATATTTGAAAAACTCAACAACGTTTATGCTAAACATATGTCCGATTGTAAAATCATAAGATGTACAACCCTACTTAAAAATATTACCGACGATAAAGAGTTAGAAAACCTTATCCAATCAAAACATTTAGAAAACAATCACCGCGGTATTAATGAAATTTATGAGGAATTCAAAAGTGAATTCTATTACCCAAATTTGAAACACAAAATAACAGAATTTATTAATAATTGCGAAATCTGCATATTAGAAAAATATGAAAGAAAACCCTTAAAAATACCATTACAGTTATCCGAAACACCTAATAAACCGAATCAAATCCTCCATATGGACGTATTTTATTCCATAAATAAAACCTTATTCGTAACCATGATTGACTTTAGTAAAGTTGCATTAATCACTAAAATCGAAAACCGAAGCGGATCAGAATTTAAAAAAGCAGTTATGAAATATATTAGTACGTATGGCCCTATTGAAAAAATAATAACCGACAACGAACTGGGAATGAAATCAAATTTAATGAAAAAATTCTTAGACGAGAAAAACATTCAAATCCACTATACATCCAGTTCAAATCATAATAGTAACGCCGATATAGAACGGCTCCACAACACAATTAATGAGCATTTAAGATTACTAAAACATACTAAGAAAACCTTACCCATTGAAGAGCAGCTCATTCTAATTAACGGGTATTATAATAACACAATACATTCTTCGACCCATAAGAAACCTATCGATTTCATTCAAGGCAAAGTTAAAGAAGACGAATACGAAAAAATCTACGATAAAATTTTAGAAAAGAAAACTGGAGTAATTAATAAAATAAATCAAAATAGAAATGATTCACAACTAGAACCTGGCCCTAACTATATAAAAGAAATTAGAGGCGGGAAAAACCACTCGAAATTCCGTAAAATTAATGCCGAATTACTCGATAATGACCATGTAGTAGACAAGGAAACTGGTCATAAATACTACAAAACCCATGTCAGAAAGAAGAGGAAGTTTCAAAACTCATCAAATGTTAGATGTAAATTAAAAACAAACGATAATTTAAATAAAAACAAATCCAAAATGAAAAACCTTATTTCAGACCCACCACCTCAAAGTAGTCAAAACGACACACAGCAAACTTCTTAAATTTTCACTCACCCTTCCCTTTCTTTTTTTTTAGGACCAAATCCACAATGCACCAATACTGCATAATAACTCTCATAATCATCTCTACCCTTTCAACAACCTCCATAGCCCAACTGATGGATATACAAGACCTTAATAACAATGACAATGGTTACATAAATATAAAATTAGGAAATGTTAAACTTATAACATCTTATTTAAAAATCATTCATGTCATTAATATTACAATGTACCAAGAAACAACGGAAGTTTTATGGAACAGTTTACAATCACCATTAACCAAACACACCCTAACAGGACCAATATTGAACACAGTTCTTCACAACTATAGAGCACTAAAATCAAAAATCAACAACATTCTACCCCATTCACATAATAGAAAAAAACGAGGACTGATCAACGGTGCAGGAAATCTTTTAAAGCTTCTAACAGGTGTAATGGACAGCAACGACGAAGCTGAAATAAACAAAAAGCTGAATGCCCTTACGGAAAACAACAAAATGCTAATTGCAGAAAATAATAAGCAAGTAAAAATTAATTCTGTTTTAATTGAACAAACTCAAAACATAACCAATCATATTATAAGCCAACAACTTCAAATTAAACATTTCATAGATAATATAACAAGCAACTTAGAAAACAGAGTCGAACTAATTGAAGACCAAATGACTTACATGCAGTATCTTTATCAAATCAACTATGACATTACCTTACTCAGAAACCACATCGACGACATAGAACAGACTATATTACTTAGTAGATTAGGAATCTTGTCCAAAAATATATTGACAGCCGACGAATTTGCAATGATATCCGATATGGACGTTTTGGCAAACATCAAAATTAATATAGCCACTTTCGGAAAAGAAATTATTATTATAATAATGATACCCACGTTGGAATCCAAAACACTAACAAAAATTTTAATAGAACCTTTGCCTAACAAACAAAATAAAATTTTGGATGTAGAAGAAAAAGAAATTTTGATTGATGAAGAAAAATTAATATATAGTTCTAATGTAGCTCAAAATTTAAAGAAAAATTTGAAAGCAATTAACGACCAATGTATCTTGAATATATTTAAGCATAAAGAAGCTTATTGTAATTTTAAAATATTCAAATTTCCCGTAGTAACAGAAATTAGAAATGGTCTTGTAATAACTAAAAATTTAAAGAAAACTAAAATTAATCATAATTGTAATGATTTTGAAACAATTATTGAAGGTAACAACCTAATAAAGTTTGAAAAATGCCAAATATTTATTATTAATATAACTTATAAAAATTTCGAAATCGAAGTCAAAGAAAATATAATTATACCGAATCCTAATGTTTTTATTAAAGAAAAACCAAATAATTTTGAACTAATTTTTGATAAATTGCATTTAGAAAATATTGAAAACAATAGAAAGAATATAAAAGAAATACAATATACGAATAAAATTGAAAAATTCATTAATTATCCAATAACAACAATAATAATTTTTCTTCTTGTTGTTGTAACAATATATACTTTTAGACTTTGTTATAAAAAAAAACCACCACTAAGATAACTACGTCAGAGCCTCCGTCAAACGGTGGGGGAGTTATAGAATCGGCAGAAGCAAGCCCTAGTGATAACATATTCTAAAGAAAAATATTATTAACGCTCGCAACTATGTTGCGCCCGTTAATAATATTTTTATACCTTTCCAAGAAAAACCTTTTTAATCATATCATTTCGCTTTATTTGCTCGCGTTAACAATTTCGACTTGCACTTGCATCTCCATTGCATATTTTTATACCTTCCAAGAAAAACCCTTTTAATCATATCATTTCGCTTCATTTTGCTCGCGTTAACAATTTCGATTTACACTTGCATCTCCATTGTCGCGACATATTAAGTTACCTTTTTAAATACTTGGAAGTGATCTTTCCGTAGGTGTTCCCAGCACGTTGCATTGCAACGTGACTGTAAAATGTTTGCGCCCCAAGTAACGAATTATCATTTTAAAACCTCAGTCTACTTTTCGCGCTCAACTGACGTAGTTGTCTTTAAACTTACTATATTTTTTGCTTTTAATTCTATATAAATAAAGTAATAAGTTTGATTAAAGAAAGTGTTTTTTAATTATGCGAACGTCGATACCTTAAATGTTAGACGCATTGGGGATAAACAAAGAAGAAGAGGTGGCTGATGATTTCACGAAAAGTTTTAAAGAAAATTGCATCATTAGAAAAAAGGAACGGTACGAGGTTTCTCTACCGTGGAAATCAGTAATTAAGCAATTTGAAAACAATAGAGCTAGTGCCTTAACGAGATTTTATTCATCCTTGCGCAAATTACTAAAAGAGCCAAGAGCGAATATATAGATAATGGGATAGCGGAGGAGATAGAGGAAAATATCTCCTATAAAAATGAATACTACTTGCCCCACAGACCTGTATATAGGAATGATAAAGTAACGACTAAATTACGCATTGTGTTTGATGCATCGGCACACGCTGGTGAAGCATAATCTTTAAACGATCAACTGGAGAAGGGTTCTAATTTATTACCGGATTATTCTAAAAGTATTAATAAATTTTCGACTAAGACGAATCGGATTGACTGCTGATATAGAGAAAAGCATTTCTCCAAATTTCGCTGACAAAGGAGGATCGTGATTCGCACAAATTTTTTTGGTTCGCGACAAGAATTGGAACAACGAGTAAGCTTCCTGAATTGCAGATTTACAGAATGACGCGTGTTACATTTGGCGTTACTTACAGTCCTTTCCTGCTGAGTGCAACAATCCAAAAACATCTGGAATTAGAAGAATGCAATTATCCGGTGTCGTGCAAAATTCTTCGTGAATGCTTTTATGTGGACGACTTGGTTGCTAGTGTTGATGATGAAGCGGCTTGCGAAAAATAATATAAAGAAGCTAATATGATAATGAAAGGAGCTTCCATGAATTTAAGAAAGTGGAATTGCAGTGATGTTAAATGTCGAAACTTGAGGCCTGGAGCTCATGGAAGTCCCGCAATTCAGAAAGTTTTAGGAATACCGTGGAACGTTTCTCTGGACGAAATATCTGTAGATGTAGAATCAGTTAACAGGTTTCTTAAGTCACTGAGCAGAGGAACGAAGCGCAATCTCTTGCAACTCATCGCTCGAATATATGATCCAATCGGCTTGGTAGGACCTTACGTTATTAAATTAAAGATTTTGTTCCAGTTAGCTTGGCGTTTGGGTCTAGAGTGGGATGAAGAGCTGCCGAACGACCTACTTAAGACTTGGCAAGAATGCTGCGATTATCTTCCACATTTGAGAGAAATAATTGTTATACCTAGATGTGTCAGTGGCGTATTACATCCATCGAAGCAAGAATTACATATTTTTTCTGATGCAAGTCCCAAGGCTTATGGTTGCGTGGCTTATGTTAGAAATATTTCTAAGTTTGAGGTAGTAGCGGTGCGATTTCTGTGTGCTAAAAGCCGAGTTTCCCCTTTGAAAGAAGCTGGGCCTTCGGATGTTACTATTCCCAGGTTAGAACTGACAGCAGCGCTTATTGCCTCAAGATTATGTGAGTATTTACATAGCAAGTTAAAATTGAACATTACTACATATCTATGGACGGATTCTAAAATTACGTTATATTGGATTCGAGGAAAGCCCGAAAAGTGGAAGCAGTATGTATCTAATCGAGTTAAAGAGATTCATCGACTTGTAAAAATTGATCAATGGCGATACTGTCCCGGTAACGAGAACCCAGCGGACTTAGTAACTAGAGGGTTAAATGGCAAACAATTAACGAAGATTGCGATGTAGCTTAATGGTTCATCGTGGCTACAAGAGTTTTCAAATAAATGGCCACTACAAGATTTTGATTGTGAAAATTTCCCAACTCCAACTTTCTTGGTAAACCAGGCTGAAACTGAATTGCAAGTCCAAGGAGGTAACTGTTTAGTACAACCATTATTTTCATTTACAGATTGTAGCGACTGGAGAAAGCTTTTAAGAGTAACAGCATATGCTTTGCGTTTTAAAGAGCATACGAAGAAGAGAATCAAAAGTGATTCAAGGTATTTAGTGACAGAAGAGTTAGAAAAGGCCGAGTATTATTTGATTAAGTATGTACAGCAGAACAGTTATTCGGAAGAAGTGCAAGCACTTTTAAACGATAGAAATTTAAAATCTTCTTCTAATATTTTAACATTAGCCCTAACTATAATGATCTTAAGACATCATAAGATTCTTCGTCAAATTCTCTTAAGACTGGTTAATTAACTGTCAAATCTTAAGCTCAGCTATAATAGCCTTAAGACGTTTTGACATTTGTAAAAGGTAAACAAATCGAGTCTGGGAAAGCGTTCAATAAATTAAAAAAATGGAAATTAACAATAGTTTTAATGAAGAACTGATTGAATTAGTTCAAAACTGTTTTTTTATTGTCTCTATTTATTTTTCTTACACAACACGATCTAGGTTTTTTTCACATCTTCTACCAATTTCACTAATAACGCCATATTATTTATTAACTCCAAATTATTCATTTTGCAAAAAAACGTTTTCTGCAACTAGAAACACTAAAGAAAATTACACTTTTCTTATGATTGCTTAAGATTTGTACGCTCGTTACCGTACATTAAAGACTTGACGAAAGATTGGAAAAGTTAACGAAAGATTGCTTAAGGCCATTATAGTTGGTATTATGACATTTCATAGGAGCGTAAAAAATCTTAAGGTATCTTAAGACCATTATAGTTAGGGCTATTATCGCCCTATTTAGACGATGCAGGTATATTGCGAGTTGGCAGCCGATTACGATTTGCTTCTGATGTTGTTAACGTTCACAGTCCAATCATCCTTCCAAAATGTTCTCATTTGAGTCAACTCATAGCTCGGGACTTACATATACTTACCATGTATGGAGGAGTTAATGTTGTTCTCTGTAGAATCAGGGAGAAATATTGGATTCCCAAGGCGAGGCAGCTAGTGAAAACTATCGTGGAACAATGTGTATTGTGCGGAAAGATGAATAGTAAGCCGATTTCTCAACCCTTTGCACCTTTACCACGAGACAGAGTAATTAGTACACGGCCCTTCGAAACTACTGGAACTGACTTCGCTGGCCCGCTTTATACAAAGTCCTTGGCCGAAAATTATAGTAGAAAATGTTATATTATGCTTTTTACATGTGCGGCTGTTAGAGCTGTTCATTTAGAATTGCTGCCTGACTTAACAACGAAAAGCTGTTTGATGGGACTACGACGTTTTATAGCTAGACGAGGCGCCCCGCGAACTATTTACTCGGACAACGCCCGCACTTTCAAACGCGCTTCAAAGGAATTATCGAATCAAAGCAAGTTTGTAGCTGAAGAACAACTTCACGACTTCTTAAGTGGAAAAGGAATCATATGGAAGTATATTGTTGAACGCGCACCCTGGTGGGGTGGTTTTTGGGAAAGACTAGTGCGAAGTGTAAAAACTTGTTTGAAGATGGCTATTGGACGAGCTACCTTGAATCAAGAAGACTTAAGGGCATTATTGACCGAAGTTGAAAGCATTGTAAACTCGAGACAGTTGACTTATGTTTCTGAGGACCCGTAAGATTTAAATCCATTATCGCCTGCGCATTTCTTAATAGGAGAACCGTCCTTTCTGATTTTGCCTGAAGCTGAGATACGAGGCTCAAACGACATTCGCCGAGCGTGGGCTGAGCGACTTAGATGCGTAAATTTTTTTTGGAACCGATGGAAGATCGAGTATCTCCATCCACTACGATCTGCCCACAATACTCCGAGAAGTTTTTCATCGCACATCAAGACGGGAGACATCGTTCAAGTTTATGACCCGCTTGTCAGGAGACAGTATTGGAAGCTAGCGGTGGTTGAGAAAGTGTATCCAGGAAGAGACAACAAAATTAGAGCTTGCGAGATACGTTTTAATGACAGAAAGTTAATGAGGAGACCAGTGCAACTGCTTTATCCTTTGGAGATAAATTAATTGCCATCGCGCGGCCGGAGGATGTTAAAAATTCTAACCCTAAGCGAGGCCGCACACTGAAGCTTCATGCGGCATTAATCATATAACTTTTACTCTGGGGCTTAATCTCCATGAAACATTAGCTCGCACATACAAAAGATGCAACATGCAACATAAAATTAGTTTTAGTATTAAAAATGAGTTCATCCAGTGAGGATGAAGTTATAGCAACTTGGTTGTTTACAAGGTTAAGAAAAAAACAACGCAAAAATAAACGAAAATATTGGATTCATCCGTATTTAGTTAGAAATATACACCATAGTCCTGCAATAGTGTCAAGAGAATTGGCTCAAGATGAAGCAAGATTTAAACAATTCTACAGAATGAATAAAACAAACTTCTTTGATTTATTAAATCTTATAAAATGTCAAATAGTATATATATAGATTTTCGAGGGATACCGAATCAGACCACTATTTGCGGGTCCCTTTTCGTCCCTCTGCCTAGAGTCATCTTATTGGGGTTGCAGTGGGTTGTCCCATTGCTCCCTTATTTCGACTCCGCTAGTTATCGCAAGCAGCTGATTGAAGGGAGTCTGCCTCATGTCCTCCATCCACTGGAGTCCAGTTATGGCATCCCTTTTCCTCGCCACCGCCGGACAGTGACACACTATGTGTGTGGCCGTCTCAGGTTCCTCCAGGCACATCCGACAGGTGTCATCCTCCAGAATTCCCATTCTTTTTAGGTGATACCTGAAACATCCGTGTCCTGTAATCAGTGCCACCAACCATCTGAGGGTTCTCCTTTGCATATGCAGGATCCTTCTTCTGGCTGCGGTAATCGGCAGCGTAAGCACCATCTTAGCCTGCCTACACGTGGTCATAGCGTCCCACCGTCTCCGGTGTTCCTCAGCGACCCATTTCTCGATGTAGTTCCTTACCAACCCTCTGCCAATGGCAGAGTATGGCTCCGGTCCCCAGAATTCCGAGGTTGACCCCTGTTTTGCCAGGTTGTCAGCCTTTTCGTTCCCATCGATGCCTGTATGTCCTCTAACCCAAGCTAGCGTCACGTTGTTTTGTTGCGCACACCTGTTCAGTTTTTGGACACATTCCAACGCCAGAGACGCATTAATCTCTGTCTGGTTCATGCGCTTAATCACAGCCTGATTGTCCAGTGCTATAAGGATACTTCTTCCCTGCACCTGACCCTCATTTATGTGATCCAGCGCGTGCAGCAGAGCAAGCATTTCCGCCTGGTAGACTGAGGTGTAATTCCCCAAAGCCAGAGAGCAGGTCAGATTTAAGTCCTCCGAGAAGACTCCCGCACCTGCTCTGCCGTCAATCTTGGATCCGTCCGTGAAGATATATATGTCTTCCGGTCTCCCTTCGGGGAGCGTTCCGTTCCCTATGAGGGTTTTATGATACCTTTCGGTCACCCTCATTTTTGTGATCCCTTCCATGGGCATCATGAGCTCCCTAATCCCTTTAATGCGATCCAGGATCTTCATGTGCCCATATAAGGTTCCTGACGCCTGCCATGCGGCATCCCGTCTCATCCGAATCGCTGAGGCTGCCGCAGTCTTCATCACCTGGAGGTCTAACGGCAGCAGCCCTAACAGCGCCTCCAATGCCGCGGCGGGTGTGGTGCGGAAAGCACCGCTCACACCTACGCAGGCCATTCTTTGCACCTTGTCCAAATGCCTCTTGACGGTTTTCTGTGTGGCTTTAGTCCACCAGACCACCGAGGCATAAGTTATGATGGGTCTCACCATCATGGTATATGTCCAGTATGCTAACCTTGGTGAGATACCCCACCTTAGTCCACATACTCTTCTGCACTGGTGAAGCACCCTTGTCGCCTTCTTAATCTTCTCTTCAACGTGGTATTTCCAGGTTAGTCGCGAGTCCAAGTATACACCCAGATACTTGACCATCCCAGACACCTTGATCCTCGATCCAAAAAGCATGAGGGGCTGAAAATCCAGATCTTTAATCTTCCTAGTGAAGATTATCGCGTCTGTCTTATTAGCATTTATGGTGAGGCCCTGTTCCGTACACCACTGCTCAACCACTTGGAGTGCATTCCTCATGATATCTGCCGTAGTGCTCATAAACTTGCCACGTGCCACAATCGCTACATCATCTGCATACCCAACGGTATGCACGCCCATTTCCTCTAGCCGCCTGAGCAGAGTGTCCACAGTGATGTTCCACAGGAGGGGCGATAGCACCCCGCCCTGTGGGCATCCCTTGCTGACCCTCCCTCGAAGCCGCGAGTCTCCTGTCTGAATCCTTACCGCTCTGTTTTTCAGCATGCTGTCCACCCACCTTACAATCATAGGGCTGACCTCTCGCCTCACCAGAGCGTCTTTGAGTTTGTTGAACTGTATCTTGTCGAAGGCGCCTTCGATGTCCATAATAACGGCCATCGCTATGCCTCCGGTATACAGTTCCCCCTCGGCTACTCGCACCAGTTGGTGAAGTGCCGTTTCTGTAGATCTGCCAGCCTGGTAAGCGTGCTGGCTTCTACTTAAAGGGTGCCTCCTTAGCATAGTACTCTCCAGGTGGTCTGCCACCACTCTTTCCATTGTTTTCAACAGAAAGGATGTTAGGCTGACTGGCCTGGAGGACTTCGCCTCGGTGTAGTCCTTCTTGCCTGGCTTAGGGAGAAATACCACTTTGGTTTCCCTCCACACCGCCGGAATGTATCCTGTTGCTAGACAGGTAACGAATATTCCCCTAAGCCTGGGTGCAATGATTTCTTTGCCCCATTGAAGCAGCGCAGGGAATATTCCGTCACGTCCCGATGTCTTGAAGGGAGAGAATGTGTCTATTGCACGTCTCACCCCTTCCTCCGTCACCACCCCGTTAGCCTCCTCTCGGTTCATCCTTGTAGCCATTCTGTTACGAATAGTCCAAGATTTACCCGAGACATAGCTGCCAGGAAAGTGAACTTCCATCAGGATCTTGTTGGTTTCCTCCAGCGTCTCCGTCATCCTCCCCGACGGGTCACGAACGAGTCCGACTTTGGAGACCGGGTCCCTGGAGATCATTTTCTGAAGTCTGCTGGCCTCAGATATGCTCTCCATGTTCGAGCAGAAGTTCCTCCACGACTCCCTTTTCCGTCGTCGCAGAGTTTGTTTCATTTCTCTTTTCTTGGCTTTGTAATTCTCCCAGGCAACCGGGTCATTGCACCTCATCGCTTGGTTGAAAGCCTTTCTGACCTCTTTCTTCAGTTTCTCCAGCTCCCTACACCACCAGGGTGTGGGATCATGGTCATCCACTGACGTAAGAGGACACGCCACTCGAAAAGCGTTCTCTATCGCTGTCTGCAGGACATGCAACTGAGACTCTGCTTCTCTTGTGGTTTTCGGTGCCCTTGGCACGCGCTCCCCGAGATTCCTGCGCAACATTTCAGTATATCTAAACGTGTCCGTGTTGCGGGGAATTCTCTTTGTTCTAATTCCGTCTCCCCTGCCCGGGGTTCCGTACTCTATCTCAAATGAAATGGCTCTGTGATCTGACATAGTCGTCCGATCCATCACCTCCCAGTTGGTCAATCTTGTCAACATCCGGTTGCTGCATAGAGTTATATCTATGACTTCCCTTCGTCTAGCATCGACGAAGGTTGGTTCTACCCCTCTATTTGCAATAACTAGATTGTTGCATTCCACAAATTCGAGCAAAGCCTCTCCTCTATGGTTGTCGTTGGTGCTTCCCCACACCGTGTTGTGTGCATTTGCGTCGCAACCAACTATTAACCCTGTGCCTTTTTCGCCACAGGTAATAACCAGAATTTCCAACTCCCTGGTGGGCGGAGGATCTGGCGAATCGTACGGAAGGTAGGCTGAGGCTAGAATGAAAGCCCCACTTCCAGTACCTACGCGTACTGCTGTGAGATCTGGTGTGCACAAGTGCGGCAGTAAAACCGCCTGCACTCCGTGTTTCACCAGCACACACGTCCTCACTCTTTCATTCGCATTGGGAACGTACAGAGTGTCAAAGCCCCCAGATAGTCCCCTGATCCTACCCTTGTAGATCCAGGGTTCCTGTATGAGAGCAATATCCAGCTTCATCTCACCGAAGCCTCGCGTCATCATTGCTGATGCTGCTCTGCTATGGTGTAGATTCAACTGGCAAACCTTTAATTGCCGGAACTGGCCCACCTCCCGCCCAGCTGACGAGGATTCCATTTCACTGGTCCCCTTGTTCAGCTGCCTTTCCGGCCGGCTCTACCATTTCCTCCGGCTTGTCCTTCTGGAATCGCACGTAGGCAAGGTCCAGCCCGCAGTTGAGTTTCCCCCCTGCACGCCTGACCGCCTCCGCCTCCTCCTTCGGACACCATACGGTGAGAATGGTACCGCCGTTTTTCGCGTCACCATATCTGCCTATGCGACTGACCCTCCACTTAGAAGTGTCCGTCACACAGGCATTTTGACGGCGTAATCTGGCTAGGATGGTTTCCTTGCTCTCCGGCGAACCGGGAACTCGGATGATCATCCTCCTCACATCCTTAAGGATGTGAAGGCGCTCCACTCTCAGATTGACTCCTTCCCATAGGTCAGTCATCTTTCCGACAGCTTCGCACAGCCAGGCCTTGGATTTTTGGTTCACGCACCTGAGTGCAATGACCCCGTCCTCCAAGTCTACCTCGGTAATACCGATGTCGCCAGCGTTGTCAGGCAGAGAGTCTAGTGCCTTGAGCAGGGCCGCTTTAAAAACGGTTACCTGCTTCGTGCCCAGACCCTCCTCCCTTCCATCGTCGGTCACACCCAAACGGAGGTCACAGCCTGCTATGCCTGCGTAGGTATTCTCCGCCACAGGCTCCGCACGCACGAGCCCCGAGACAGAAGGGTTGACTCCTCCCTGTTTTACAGGTTGAGGTTGTCCACCCTTCCTTTCCCTGGCCTTATCCTCCCCTTCGACAGTAGTACCCACGGCTGAGGTGCAGAGACTTTCACCTCTAAACCTCTTCGTGGGTCCCACCTCCTCCGGAGTGGACTCGGCGGATCCCCCAACAGAGGAAGTTGCCTTCTTCTGTTTTCTGCGCTCCCTCTTCCTCTTCTGCTTCAGCTGCTTTCGCAGCCTCACATCCGAGTCGGATTCCTGCGCTAACGTAGGCCCAGAGCCGGCTGACCTCTTGACACATTGCTGCATCGCATTGTCCACCTTCTCTGAGCATACCTCCAGGTTCAGCTTCACTAGCTCGCTCGCCGCCGCTTCTACGCTTTCCTGCGTGACTGCGTTGACATGCGAGTCGTCCACTTCCCTGTTCCTCTTAAGCAATAGATGGCCTCCCCCAGAATCCATGAGGCCGACCTCCGTAGAGGGTGGATTTCCCTGGCTTGCAGGTTTACCACCTGGGGTACAAATTCCCATTGTTGTGTCCATTGCTTTTAAGTATCTATCTTAGTCAGGGCGTCCTAACGGGACCACACAAGCCTCACCACCACGTCAAGGTGTAGATACATCGGTGAGGATGTCAAATAGTAAAACAAGAAACAAATTTCCGACTGCCAATACAGCCTGAGGAACGCCTTCTAATAACGTTAAGGTAAGTAAGGTTTTTGGGTTTCGCCGACAAAAACAGCGTGAGCGGGTTCTACAATAAACGCACCCTGTTGTGACGTGTTTCCAGAAACTGCTGAATGTTGTGAACCATGTGTCGAAATTACAGGAATATGCTGTGGTTGAGCAGCTACAAATATGGCTGAATTATGCAGAGGGGATACATCTTGATATAAATTTGAATTAGATGCTGGGGATTCTTTGTTTTGAACTTCATTTTCAACAAGAATTTCATCGGCCAAATGAAGAACCCTTATCTTAAACTGGCGATTTTGCCTAGGTGTCATATCTTTCATGTAGGGGATGAGGCTATTTACGAAATTTTGATCCCCATCTATTATATCACTCTTTTCGGTTTTTTCGCGTTTGGACGCCAACCAATTTACAAAAGCATTTTCTACCTTATCTGAACCTTCATCAACCTTCCGTTTTAATTTTGATTTGGTGAGCGGTTTAAATACAGAATTTTCTCCTAAATCTGTATTTTCCCGGAAGGATGATCCTGTGACGTGCTCTCTTGGTTCTATGATAGGTTCCTCAGGCTCTTCTCTCATGGTTTCACAACTATCTGCGTTTTCTTCGACAGGGCTTATTTCCGATAAGTTTCCGCTTTTTGTTCCACTTTTCAAATAAGGTGTAAGAAATTCCAAGTGATTTGCCAAATAATAATTTTTTTTGGAATTAGCATCGGATCCGCTAGGAAGTTGTCTTCTAGACCTTAGGAAACTTGCCCTAATTGCTCGCCAACGTTCCCGGCAGTTTGTAGCTAAAAATTATTAAAAATTGTATCAATTAATTACTTTTAAAATAAACAATAAATTAACTAGAAAACATGAATTCTAGGTTTCTTGCGACTGGTCGAAGTTTCAAGGATTTAGCCTTACAATTCTACCGTGGCGATAGTACTGTAGGGTTAATAGTAAAAGAAACAACTAGGGCAATATGGGAAACTTTGCAACCCTGTTTTCTACCAATGCCTACAGAACAAACATGGAGGAGTAATGCTAACAGATTTGGGGAATTGTGGAATCTGCCTAATTGTTATGCCGGTTTTGGCATACAAAAATTAAATTATGTAAACAGTTAATATTTAACTTTATTTAAATTTATTACTTTACAATATAACGTGGGGAAACTTGCGACTGACTACAGGACCGTGATTTGTTGAGAACCTGATGAAGACTAGTGTACCAGACTCTGGATGGCCGTTGCATTCATGAATCGTTCCGATCTTCGTTCCGTACCGGACATAATGTTTTCCATTTCGAATTATTTGAATTTGATGGTGACTTTAAATTTTGAATTTGAATTTGAACGTAAAGTTGAAAGAAATATTTAATTTATATTCATATTTTTAAAATTTTAATACAGACACGATGAAATTAAAAATTTTTTGTAAAAATTCAAATTATTTAATTTTTATTTAAATCACTTTTATTTTCTTTGAAATGGAAGAATCAAAAAATTACTCACTGCGGAATGATTTTTGCAATTGGCTGTGCTATTGTTCTTTTTGTCGCCAGTTTTTCTTTTGTTTGTCGGTTTTTATTGTTTTTTTTCTTCCGACATGTCCAACTCCAGCGATGCGATTTACATGTGCTTGTAATTAATTTTTAATTGAATTTTAGCCTAAAATTGAACATTTTATTAAAGTAAAATTATATTTAAATTTAATTGTTTTTATATGCTTCCCTTCTTGATGGATGATACTTCTGCAAAATAGCTGCTTTTTGTTATTTTTAGTGTTGTAAGCTCTATATGCACGTGCGATGATGATTGCTGGTCGCCTCGTGTTTTATGAAATCCTTTCGAAATTTTTCAATCCTGCTTCTTTTGTAGGTTCTTTTGTTGCTGGATATTGGCCGGTGCAAAATGTCCGCAAGAATTGTTTAATTTTTATTTTTGCTAAGTACTCCTCATTTGAGTATTTATATTGTGCCATTCAATGGCCTTTGTCACGTTCGACATTTTTTACTTTAAATGTTTGATCACTATGCTTTATTCACTATTTTATTTTACGATCGGGGTCACCATTTATGCCGGTTTTGGCATACAAAAATTAAATTATGTAAACAGTTAATATTTAACTTTATTTAAATTTATTACTTTACAATATAACGTGGGGAAACTTGCGACTGACTACAGGACCGTGATTTGTTGAGAACCTGATGAAGACTAGTGTACCAGACTCTGGATGGCCGTTGCATTCATGAATCGTTCCGATCTTCGTTCCGTACCGGACATAATGTTTTCCATTTCGAATTATTTGAATTTGATGGTGACTTTAAATTTTGAATTTGAATTTGAATTTAGTTGTCGGTCGCTACAATTGTGTCGCGGCTATTGATGGGAAACACATCCGTGTTAAAAAGTTTCATAATTCAGGCTCAAGGTACTATAATTATAAAGGTTTCTTTTCTATTATTTTAATGGCATGTGCGGATGCGGATGGAATTTTCACATTAATTGAAGTAGGAGATTTTGGCCGTAACAGCGATGGAGCTGTCTTCAGGACTTCGCAGATCGGTAAATTTCTCAGTCAACACAAGCTATCATTACCTCAAGATAATAATCTACCGCGCGATGAAAATGGTAGTCCTTTTCCTTTTTACATCTGTGGCGATGAAGCTTTTCCACTACAACCATATTTAATGCGACCTTTTCCTTCTCGCGTATTAAATTCAAAACGAAGAATTTTTAATTACCGTTTGTCGAGAGGGAGAACTTCCGTTGAAAGGGCTTTTGGAATGCTTGTTTCAAAATTTCGTATTTTTGAAGGTCCTATTGCTTGTGGCGAGGAAATAGTAATTGGAGTAGTGAAAGCTGCTTGTGTACTCCACAATTTCATCCGTATCCGAGAGGGAATTAAGACAAACCCAAACATATTTGAACCTGAAATTGAAGTACCTTTGCTGGAAGACCGTCAAGATGGTTACATTGCTAGGACTTTAGCAATGCGCCATAGAGAATATCTTGCTGATTACTTTATATCCTCATCTGGATCAATCCCTTTACAATGGAGGTACATATAACAAATTTAATTGACTCCGCAATATTTAATAATAATAATATGTGTATTAGTTCAAATGCAAATAAAGTTTTACTACTCACGAGAGTCTTTTATTTCTCGAGCAATTTCCGCCCAAGCAGCTTCTGTTACATTCTTCTTACTATACGATGGTATATTATAGTTCCACAAAAATTGGTGTCTCTCCACCAATTCAATTAATTTTATATTTCCTAATGGATTGTCTACACGCATTTTGCTATGAAAATGTAAAAATTAATATAAAATAGTATGAAATATAAAAATTTACAAAACAAATTATACTCACCACAATTTTTGGACAACTTTTATTTTAATCAAAAAAAAAGGCTCCGAAAATGTGCAGAGCATACTAAGCACATCGTGCATAAAACTCGCATTCAATGTTTCACGATGCATGCTTCATAGAGAATTTGCAGCAGACCTATTCTGTGTGCGGGCTGCATGCAACTTTACTTGAAAATTAAATGCAAACATAGGATGTTAGTTTCATGGGGCATATTCTCTAAAGAATAATCTGCAGGTCTTATAACCCATGAGACTTCAGTGTGCGGCCTCGCTAATGCAACAACCGCTACGTAAAATATCGATCGACATCACCAGCTGATGAAAATCCAAATAATTAAAATTCAGTCTTGGACTGACCGCGATCTCAAAACAAACGAATTTACCAAGCGGAAAACCGATTAATTATAACGAGAATTTTAAAGAACGTGTGTGTTTTATTTAACACACCCCACTTAACCCGAATGGGAATGCCCTTAGCCACCTATAAACTAGCTGTGAGAAAAATCAGCTTAGCTCGAGTCGGGCTGAGATGGACCACAGCAACGGTTTGTCGCACTCTTCATGCAATGTGGCCAACTTTGGACGCAAAGCGTTCAAAATCTCTGGTTCAGTTGAACAAAAAGGAGATAAGCCACGTGATAAAGGTGGTGGCTGGTCACTGTCCCTTCGGCCCACACGCCGAAAGATTAGGACTCCCCCACAACGACTTATGTAGAAGTATAGGAGGAAGAAACTGTCTCCCATCTTCTCTGTACATGTCCCGCCCTAGAGGGACCTTCCTTGGCTCACCTTTCCTTGATGGATTGAGCGAGCTGCAAAATATTGGTGTCCCTAGACTCTGTCGCTTTATTAAAAGCTCGAAATGGCTTGAAATGGCCTGAACTATGTCCCAATACCAGAATGGCATCACAATGGGCCCAATGGCGTGCCCAAGTGGGATCCCTGGTGGGGCAGCCATTTCAACCTAACCTAACCTAACCTAAGCCCACACCTTTACAATATATACCCAGCAGATATTCCTACCACCAACAATTGCAAACTTGCAATATTCGCCGATGACACCGCCATATATACATGAGGCGTGCAGTTGCAAAACTCGCTAACTGCAAGTTAAGAAATTTTGAGAAAAACGCCAAAAACTTTTGAATTACTTTGGCTTTTTTTTGGCTTTTGAATTAACTATTGATGTTTGACAGCTGGAAAAATACGCCTTATGAGCAAATTTTGAACAAAAATATAGTTCAAATGGTAGAAAATAACCTAAAGAGTAATTTGGCATCGTTAACTCATTTTTTTCAAAAAGTGCAGTTAGCGAGTTTTGCAACTGCACGCCTCACATACATCCTCCAATAACCCTACCGAAATTATCAACTATCTTCAATCTCAACTAGACTTACTCAGCAACTACTACCACAACTGGAAAATCAAAATCAATACAACCAAACCTGAAGCCACTCACGAAAAAACGAGCAGCGAAAAATCTACCACCATCGTGCATCAATATCCTGGGTACACAAATTCAATGGAAAAAGACAATAAAGTACCTAGGGATCCACCTTGACCAAAAACTCACCTACCATGTGTCAACTCTAATCAAGAAGGAACAGTAGGCCAATGAAAAATAAAAACAATGGAATGATTTAATTAGATTTTTAGTTAGTTGCGTTAATTAGTAGGCGATGGAAAGACGTTCATTGGCAAACAATTGAATAAATTATTTTATAACTTAATTTGCATTTTCTTAAATCTTTCGAATTCTTTACTTGTAGAAATTCTCATTGGCCTGGCCTAACTGACACATGAAAACACCAAACAAACTATATCAAAAGTGCACAAGATTCTACTAGCTTTATACCCTTGGATCAACAGGAAATCACACTTATCCCAGGAAAATAAACTCATCTTAAACAAAGCTGTAGTGCTACCAGTTATCGTCTATGCAGCGCCAATCTGGAGTAACTGCAAAAACGCATATAATATCCTTGCGAATTGCGCAAAACAAATTTTTAAAACTACCGATGAACAAACCATGGCATACACCAACAAGAGAAATCCACGCAACAGCAAACATTACTTTAATAGCTAATAAAATTAAGAAACTAAACCATAACTTCTTAACAAAAATCAATTATAAATAGTAGAAATCAAGTGGAATTATCCACATCACCTAGGGTAAGATAGGATAAGTTTTAATATAACACAAACTAAAAAAAGAGGTTTTACTAGTACCTTTCCTCTCGGCATAATTAACCACTAAACAAAAAACTAACCTACGTGCAAAATGGTGCAGTGTTTGTGAAAAGACGAACAAGAAGTCTGACCACAAATTAAATATTATCACAATATTATAATTTTTGTAAGAATTTGGTACTTTAATAAATAAATAAATAAAAATAATTTTCATAGGTACGTATAAATCAAACATAAGAGTAATACCTCGTATCCCCTGACAATTTATATAATTTCATTATTATTTAAAAATTTCAATGATAAGAAGTGTACGCACCGGCACCGTGCCCATTCAATTATTTTGCAAAGACCGTGGATACGTCTCTTTGAAATTATCATCCTATTCTGTTTTTGTTCCCCCCTGTAAAATTAAGTTTCGGAGGGTATTAGTATTAGGTATTAGTACTTACTTCACCGTCGATATGGCAGTTTGAAGCTCAGGAAACCCCCTTTGTCCTACCACTCAGTCAAAAAGAAGGTGATTAACGTTTCACTTTCAGTGATGGGATGGCAGAAAGAGAGAATTAGCCGACCCGGGTTGCAGAGATATCAGACACTTTATTTCGTTGGAGCAGTCACTATCATATGTACCTAGTAGTAATAAAGTTTTGTCAGATCTGTCACATTCGTACGGTGGCTCAAAGGGTTGATGAGGGCTCAAATAGCGCTGTCACTACTGAGTGTGAAGGTTCTATTTTGCAGTTTATCTAGCCATGCTTAGGCCATTTTTATGTAATAAGCTGAAAAGTTGTCTTTGTTGTTTGTGAAAAGTCTCACATAATATCACACAAAACACAAAAATCTGCTTTTTTGCAAATTTCTCCTAAACGGTAACCACCTTTTTCCAGCTTTTTTGCAATAGCTATTCCTTTGAAAATCGGCTTTCAACATCTATTTTATTAATTTGTTTTTCACCTGTTCTACAGGTCTGATTTTATTCAAAAAATGTTCATATAAATCCTACGACTTTTCTCTTAATAATAGCGTTGAAAAAAAAATTTTTTCTGTTAAAAACTCAACATAAAAGCTTTAAATGCAAAACCTGGAAAAAAGGGAGTTTTCAAACGAGTTTTAGGGATTAAATGAAACTTCACATGTGTCGGATGTAGGAAGATATTCTTGTGAAATGTGCAGTTATCCACTTTTGCAACAAATTGCTGATTGGTTTTTGACAAAATAGAAGACTTTACGGGGTTTCGGCGGGTAGATGATCGTGTCTTAGATCGAGCTCCACACTACAAATTGTTAAGAAATGCATTAGCTTGGTTGTGGGTTTGCCCTTTTAGTCCATTCAAAACGCGCGTTAGGGTGTTCCAAAATAACACCGTTAAGAAAATCGAACCCTAAACGTTTTTGGGGTCGCTGATCACGAAAATCGAGGTCCCGCGGTTCTAAAACATGGGCGTCACCCCTAAAAATGCAAAAAACACCCCTTTTTAGGGGGTTTTCGCGATTATTTCAATAATAATTAAAACTAATGCGATGAAATGTACTTTTTATAATATTTGTTTGCAAAGGTGGTTGATTTGTAATAAATTAAGGCGAACTTTATGATAAGGGGTAGTCCTAAAGCGTTGAAACTACCACTAAATCGGCCAAAAAAGGCAAAAATGGACTACCCCTTATCATAAAGTTCGCCTTAATTTAGTACAAACCAGCCACCTTCGCAAATAAATATTATAAAAAGTACATTTCATCGCATTAGTTTTCATTATTATTGAAATAATCGCGAAAACTCCCTAAAAAGGGGTGTTTTTTGCATTTTTAGGGGTGATGGCCATGTTTTAGGCCGCGGGACCTCGATTTTCGTGATCAGCAACCCCAAAAACGTTTAGGGTTCGATTTTCTTAACGGTGTTATTTTGGAACACCCCCTCCCGCGTTTTGAATGGACTATTTGGGTCCACTCACCATGCTGATTCCTATCGGAATTGATTCCGCTCAATTTTTGTTGTTGATTTCTTCGCTCGATGTCGCTCTTGGACAACCATGGTACGCACACACGCACATACTTCTCAAAATTTTGCCTAAAATGCTATTGGGACGTTAGTAAATGGAAATAGTACTTTAACATTGCAAAAATATATAATTTCATTATTATTTAAAAATTTCAATGATAAGAAGTGTACGCACTGTGCCCATTCAATTATTTTGCAAAGACCATGGATACGTCTCTTTGAAATTATCATCCTATTCTGTTTTTGTTCCCCCCTGCAAAATTAAGTTTCGGAGGGTATTAGTATTAGGTATTAGTACTTACTTCACCGTCGATATGGCAGTTTGAAGCTCAGGAAACCCCCTTTGTCCTACCACTCAGTCAAAAAGAAGGTGATTAGCGTTTCACTTTCAGTGATGGGATGGTAGGAACAGGGAATTAGCCGACCCGGGTAATCTGTTGCAGAGATATCAGACACTTTATTTCGGTTTTATTTTTGGGTTTTGTGGGGGGAGAGGGTCTGGAGTAAACTTGAATTCGAGTTTTCGGGATCGCCGGCATCCTATTTGGCCGCCAACTTGGAAAAAGTGTGCAAATGGGTTTTCTATTATATCTCCGTAACAGTACATCTTACAGAAAATTTGCATGTAGATTTTTTGTTTAGAATTAAATTACATCTTATATATTAATAGGCAAACAAAAAGTTTGTACACGCTAAGGCTTTTTTGTTCGTGGACCGATTTCGTTTAAATTTTCAGAAAATGTTCTTTTTATGGCATAGTTTTGTAATAAGGAATTTCAACGAAATCGATTCACGAATAAAAAAGTTATAGCGATTTTAATTTTTCGAATTTTAAAAAGCCGTTGAAAAATTTGAATTTTTTGTGAGCATTAGCGTAGAGCTGAGTAGCCTACGATTGACACAAATGCCGTTTCAGTGAAGCCAATGAGAAACAGAGAAAAACAAGCGTTTGTGTAGATTTTTGGCGGCATAACTGACTTAAAAAAACTCGGTCACTTTGTGCGTGCATTTGTTTTATACTCTTTTGTGTATAGTATTATTGAGTTGTATTGTATCGTTTCAATGATGCTGTAGTTACTGATGTTGCTGCTATTTTCCACTGCATAGCCCAGCAAGACGTCATGGATGCGATTAAAAAAATCCTGGGAAATTTTAGATGCTCTGGAGCGACAATGGAAATGTTTCATAGTAATTAAAAATTCGCCATTGCGTATAATTTTTTTTTTGAAATAAAAATATTTAAATTGAATTTAAATTCGAACAAATCGTGAATTTTATATATTTATTGTTTTTGTGACCGAATTTCGGTAACGGGGATCCCAACTAGTTAAACTTAATGTACAAGTTTTACGCAAAACCAGACAACAAAGTCCCACACGATCAAAACAATCAATCTTTGAATGATCTGACAGATTTCCGACCACTCCATTCTTCCATAGAACTTGCCAGAGTGTCAAAAAGGAATCGTCAACAATAGAATTTGTTTGAATACAGATACAACTGCTGGCAAAGCTAACACCTTGGATTTGTCGATCGACGCCCAACCTAAGCGCTACTGGAAGATAAATATTTATAACTAGGTGATAGACATAATTGTCAACTTTAAACGGTGATTCGAAATAGACGCCTTCCTGAAATTAGATATGAGAAAGCAAATGATTTTATTTGATTTTGTAGCACTGAATGCCGAATGAAAAATTGTGAAATAGATATAGGAAATTTAAATTAACATATTAGAAAAAATTTCTGTTCCAAGGTAAAGAAACTGCTTCAGCTATCATTAGCGATTCCAGTGAGCTCCGACAATATTTGTACGCTACAACGTCAGATCGGTCACCGGCTGCACACGCTATGAGCAAAGTCTGCTGTGTAAACTAGTATCTATAAATTGAATATGTAAGAAGTTATAAGCCTTATAACACAAAAATTAGTCAGAATATTTTTTTTAAAGGTTATATCTTTTTTTCCGTCATTTTTAACAAAAGAAATAATAATAAGTTTTTTTAGAGGGTTTCATAAGGAATAATTTTCATTCATACTTTTTTTAATTTCATTCACTACGAAGGGTTTTACAGCGCCCCGAAGGTATCAAAGTGACAGATATTCCGAATAATTTTTTTATGATTTTACCTCGTCCTTTTCCTTGAAATTCTTAATAATAGTGGAGTCAGATGAGCAAAACATAAGGAATTGTCTCGAGAGTAAAATTTTTTTTGGAACATGTTAGTTACATCGAATACTATACGAAATGGACATTTTCTACCTCTAGCAACCGCCGCTACGTAAGTTATCGGCCATTACGTCAAAAATTTACCATTTTGGTCGTTCTTTCTAAACATAGATGTGTATATCTCGGCATGTGTTGGTCCGAAAAAATCGAAAAAAATAGAGGTTGTTCGTTATGATATTGGCTACCAGCGGTTACAATATGAAACTTTTATCTCCACACATAACCTCAAAAAAATTCAAAGACTGAAGAAACTACTGAATTTTGGTTTTTTGGTGAAAACTTCGAATATTTTTAATGAAATTTGATGAAATTTTCAAAAGTTATACTTTATAATGTGAACAATAACTGGTTGAAATTTCAAGTCAAAATATCTAATACAAGGCTCAAAAATTGACTTCAAATTTGAAAATTGATTGACCTATCAGTTTTGTGCATCGCTTCGTATGAGGTTCTTACTTTTTTTTAAATGTAGCTTATTTTATGCACTTTTGATGGCGAAAAAGAAAAAATTTTAAACTTGAAGAAAAGTGAAAAAAAAAAAATCGAATCGAAAATCGACTATTTTTGCATTTTTTCGTCATTTTTTTAGGAAAATTTGACCTTTTTTGGCAAAGTTCAATTTCTATTGTATTATTAGTTCATTTTTGACATATGATGATCGAAAAATTGACTTTTATCAAAAACTGTGTATTTTTTCTAAAAAAATTACGAAAAAATGCAAAAATAGTCGATTTTCGATTCGAACCCACGTTCATCACAAGGGTAAGATAAGAAGTCTTGGATATTACCCTTGTTTCCCCAGATCTACTCAACCGTGTGGAAAACTGGAGAGTATCCAGTGAACACTCCTTTTCTGACCACAGAGTCATTCTTTTTAATGTGAATATGTTCTCAACGGTGAAGAAGGCCCCTGGTTACAGGAATGTCCGGAACACAGACTGGGCCATATACAGACAAGTAGTGGAAATATCCCTCCCTGAGGATGCTCCCACCCACCCTTGGAATGCTGAAGATCTCGAACATCAAGTGACAAATCTCAGCAACCTCCTAAATAACGCATTAAAAGCAGCCTGTCCCACTAGAAAATATGGGGGTAAAACCAACCTCCCTTGGCGGAACAGCAGACTTCTCAAACTAAGGTCTGAAAGCAGAAAGGCCTTCAATAAGGCCAAATGGTCTAAATTGGCTTCGGACTGGGACAACTACAAAAGTCGTCTCAGGGAGTTCAAATATGAACTGCGAAAGTCAAAAAGGGAATCCTGGAAGACCTTTTGTGCGACAATAGAAGGTTTTTCAGATGCCACAAGAATGAGAAAAGTTCTTTCGAAAAGCCCAATGTGCCAAGAAATGCTGCAACAAGCAACCGGTACATGGACCACAAGCAGTCAGGAGTCATTGAAACTCCTACTCGATACTCACTTTCCTGGCTCAACATCTCTTGCTGCATCTGCAGAAATAGGTTTTGAAGGCCCAGCTAGTACACATAATTTAGGCACCATTGACAGATTGATAAACAGGGATTTACTCCTGTGGTCCATAGAAGGCTTCATGCCTTATAAAACACCGGGACCAGACGGAATTTATCCCATTGAAATTCAGAAAGTCAGTGACCTAATTCTGAATTGGCTCGCAGCCATCTATAGGAGCTCCCTTAGCCTAAGCTACATTCCAACATTATGGAGGGTAGCGAAGGTGGCTTTCATTCCGAAAGCGGGTAAATTCTCCTACCAAAATCCAAAAGACTTGAGACCTATATGTCTCACATCCTTTCTCCTCAAGATAATAGAAAGACTTGTGGAGATCCCTGTTAAGCAAAGCATTGATAAAAAATTGCTTTCTCCCTCGCAGCATGCCTACACGAAAGGTAAATCAGTAGACACTGCTCTCCACTCTTTGGTAGCGGTCATCGAAAGATCCCTTGAATTCAAGGAATTCACGTTGGCTGCTTTCTTAGATATTGAAGGTGCGTTCAACAATGTTGAACCTTCTGCGGTCACGAGGGCACTCCAGCTGAATGTTGATGTCCAGGTCCTTTATTGATCAGCTGCTAGGGTGCAGGGTCATAAAGTCTAGCCTGGGGCTTTCGGAAAAAGTCAGACGGGTCAGAAGAGGCACACCACAAGGTGGGGTCTTATCGCCGCTCCTTTGGAATATGACAGTTAATGAAGTACTGATAACTCTAAAGGAGTCTGGGTGCACCACGGTGGCCTATGCTGATGATATTGTGCTGGTGGTGACCGGCAAGTACATTTCAACAATAAGAGATATAATGCAACAAGCATTGAATACTCTTTCTCATTGGGCCACTACAAAGGGTCTAGACGTCAACCCAGCCAAGACTGAAGTAGTGGTCTTTACAAAGAAGTATAGACTTCCCAATTTTCCTTCCTTAAGACTTTGTAATGAAACACTGCATTTAAAGGAGGATGCGAAATTTCTACGTCTCATACTCGATAGGAAACTAACGTGGAGGCCGAATCTTTTAGAAAGAGCAAATAAGGCCAAAACAGCTCTCTTCTTATGCCAGTGAACGATCGGAGTCAACTGGGGCCTTAAACCCCGCATCGTCCACTGGCTCTATACAGCCGTAATCAGACCTATACTTATGCATGGCATATCGGTATGGTGGACTGCATTACAGAAGATTACGTATCGCAAGATACTGGAAAGGGTCCAAAGAACAGCTGAGCTGTGTATCAGTGGTGCAATGAGAAGCACCCCTACAGCTGCGCTGGATGTCTTACTGCATCTTACCCCTTTTTATATACACGCCGAGCAAATGGCAGCCTGGACGGCTGCCAGGACAAAGGCTTCTCTTGGATGGACTCCATACTCATATGGCCATTCATCCATCCTGCGAACAACCTACATTATACTACACCTACGTGGACCTTGGAGAAAGGTTTCCACACCATCATTCCGGCCAGAGATGACTGGACAGATGGTGTTATCCCAACTGGGTCATTAAGTATCTTCACAGATGGCTCAAAAATTGGGAATAGTGTAGGCTCTGGTATTTTTTCTGAGGCATTAAATATAAATACCTCTCTTCGTCTACCCGACCACTGCAGCGTCTTCCAAGCGGAAGTCACTGCGATCGGGGAGGCTCTCGAATGGTTGAAGATATATAATATATCTCATAAGAATATATGTATTCTATCGGATATCCAGGCGGCCCTCAAGGCTCTTAATTCTGTCGTCACAACATCCACGACTCTTCTGAACTGCCGCAGGTCTCTGTGTGAGACTGCCACTCAGTTTGATATAACACTGTGTTGGGTTCCTGGACACAGAGGGATTAGGGGAAACTGTAGGGCAGATGAGCTTGCTAGACAGGGAACCGAAGTGGAAAGGACACCCCACTTAACCCGAATGGGAATGCCCTTAGCCACCTATAAACTAGCTGTGAGAAAAATCAGCTTAGCTCGGGCCGGGCTGAGATGGACCACAGCAACGGTTTGTCGCATTCTTCATGCAATGTGGCCAACTTTGGATGCAAAGCGTTCAAAATCTCTGTGGTTCAGTTGAACCAGAAGGAGATAAGCCACGTGGTAAAGGTGCTGACTGGTCACTGTCCCTTCGGCCCACACGCCGAAAGATTAGGACTCCCCCACAACGACTTATGTAGAAGTATAGGAGGAAGAAACTGTCTCCCATCTTCTCTGTACATGTCCCGCCTTAGCAAGGAAAAGAGGGACCTTCCTTGGCTTACCTTTCCTTGATGGATTGAGCGAGCTGCAAAATATTGGTGTCTCTAGACTCTGTCGCTTTATCAAAAGCTCAAAATGGCTTGAAATGGCCTGAACTATGTCCCAATACCAAAATGGCATCACAATGGGCTCAATGGCGTGCCTAAGTGGGCTCCCTGGTGGGGGCAGCCATTTCAACCTAACCTAACCTAATTAATTGTCAGTTTCAGAAAACCCGAAAATAAAAAAAAATGAGAAAATTGAGTCAAGTTTTTAATTAAAAATATATAATTTTTAAAAGAATCGAAAAATAATATAGATATAGATAAATAAAGATAAAGTAATAATACAACATGTTGAAAAGAGTGCAAATAAATGAAGTCTCCTTATATCGATTATTGGTGGATATTATTATTTGCAAAAATAAAACTCCTATTGGGAAGAGGACCAATAAGTGGTGACCCCTGGTGAACACGAAAGGCTACAAAATAGCAGAAGATAATTTGAAAGAAGAAACAAAATAGCGGAAGAAAAGTTCGAAAGAAGAAAGAAAATAGTGGAAGAAAGATATGTAAGTCCTAAATTTAAATAAATAAATTTTTTGTTTTTGAGAATAAAAACTAAATATATATATATTAATTGATTTTTAAAATTTAATTGGTATATTTTAAATTTGTGATTGATTGTGAAGTTATTTATTGATTCTTTGTTCGTTTTTTTTTGGAATTGTGAGTTATATTGGAGAATTGTAAGGTTAACCGTGCATTTTCATTGGATTTCTTTTTTTTGTTTTCTGCTGTTGATATAGATTTATTTTCGTCTTGAGTACGATTTTCCGCTAATATCGAAATATGCAGCGGGAAAATAACATAGATGACTCTTTCATCATCGATTTAGAAGAGTCATTACCCAGCCTGGAACAGGTGCGACCGGCTCGACATGGGGCTCGGGCAGAAGTTGAAATAGCCTCCACTGCAAGGTTCAACCTGCCCGAATTCCACCAGAGCGACCCGACCGTCTGGTTTTACCAGGCTGAGGCTCAATTCTCCCTAAATTCGATCACTTCGGACAAGCAAAAGCTGTCCCATATTGTGTCCGCTCTCCCGACGGAGGCGGCCAAAATTCTCCTGCACACTTTCCCGGATCTCAGCACCGCCAGCTATACCGAGGCTAAGAGGCGATTGCTGGAAATATGGATTATCGACAAGGAATCGCCTCGACGGCGGCGCATGAGCCCGGAGGTCGCAAGCCCTCAGATTTCCTGAGGGGCTTGCAAAGTCTGGCCGGAGTTTGTCTGGGAGATGGGGAGGAGCTCATCCGGAATCTTTGGGAGCGGAGGCTTCCTACAGATATCCAGGTGGTGCTCGCCGCATCCACAGACCAGTCTTTAGGCCAGCTGTCAAAACTGGCGGATACCGTATGGGAAATTACGGCCCGTCCAAACCCCGCTCATGTGTCAGAGGTACAGGCTACGTCGTCTCTGGAGCGGATAGTGCAGTCTCTCCAACGTGAGGTGCGTCAACTAAGAACACTCGTGTTGGGGGAGGCAGGGTCAGCGATCAGAGGCAACGTGAGATGCTACCGGTTCACGCCAATGGAGCCGTTCACCGGCTCGACAGTCAAAAGCTTCATTGGCGGGAACGGTAACACCACCCGACAAGGGACTAAGCCCAACGCCTCGTCTTCAGCGGCATTGCCGGGGACGCTCTGCTACTACCACTACCGCTACGGTAGTGGGGCAGAGCGGTGCACTCCGCCGTATGACTTCAAGGGTCCTGGCTCTACAGCCAAGAAGAACCGAAAGATGAAGGGGGGCAAACATTCAAAAAATTAAATTGGCGAGGAGTCGCCATATCCGCGGACGTCTCTCAGCAGAGACGCTCGTGTAGATTATATGTCCAACGACCAACTTAACCAGATCGATTTTTTAATCGATTCTGGCGCGGACATATCATTAGTTCCAAAACACACTTTTAGGGTACAAACAACATGCCCAAACTTACTTCTGCGGGCCGCACGATCCAAACTTTTGGCACGAAGTTGTTGGAACTGAGCCTAGGTCTTCGCCGACGGTTCATCCACAACTTCATAATAGCCAACACAAACAAAGCTATACTCGGTGCGGACTTTCTCACAAAGTTCGAACTTATCCTCGACTTCAAAAGGCGAGAATTAGTTGACTCGCAAACCAGTCTCCGGACTCCGGTTTGCGCAACTGGTGAGTATATGATCGAGAGCTTTGAATGCCAACATCTTGGCAAATATAAAGCATTGTTAATAAAGTACACTTTATTAACACAACCACCTAATTTTAACCTACCGGTTAAACACAATGTGCAACATCACATTGTTACTAATGGGCAATTACCTTTCGTTACCGCTCGTAGACTTCATCCTGAGAAGTTAAAGGTAGCGAAATTGGAGTTTGAACATATGGTTCAACTAGGGATTTGTCGACCATCGTCGTCTCCCGCAGTATCTCCACTTCATCTGGTCCCTAAACGGGATACACATGATTGGAGGCCATGCGGCACCTTAATGCAGTCACAGTGCCGGATAGATATCCAATCCCGCACATTCACAATTTTTCTATGAACCTTCACGGATGCACGATTTTTTCGAAGGTGGATTTGGTGCGTGCGTACCACAACATCCCCATTGCACAAGAAGACGTGCATAAGACTGCTTTAATAACACCCTTTGGTCTGCTTAAGTTTACTCGCATGCCATTTGGGTTAAGAAATGCAGCCCAGTCATTTCAAAGATTTATGAATGAAGTCACAAGAGACTTAGACGATATACTTATCGCTAGTAAATCCGATAATGAGCATCTCACTCACCTCGAAGTACTGTTTAAACGCCTTGATAACTTTGGGTTAACCATAAAGTTATCAAAATGCGTTTTTAGTGTCAGTGAGATCATGTTTTTGGGACATAGTATCGGCAAGGATGGAATCCTTCCATCACCCGAACGTGTCCAAGCAATTAATGACCTCACAACTCCAACAATAGTTAAACAAATTCAAAAAATTTTAGGAATGGTGAACTTTTATCACCGGTTTATTCCTAAATTAGCACAAATGTTAGTGCCAATTAATGAAGATTTGACGGAACTCCTCAATTGTTCATCAACAACTAAAAATAATTAACAACTTCCTTGGCCCGCAGAATGTGAACAAGCATTCCTCGACGTGAAAGCCGCAATGGCTGCAACAGTTATTCTGATACACGCACTAGAGGAGGCTAAATATAGCATCACAACTGATGCTTCCGACTTTGCTATCGGAGCTGTGCTGGAACAATTTAACGGTCACAGGTGGCAACCATTAGCTTTCTTTTCTAAGAAGCTATCATCTGCTGAACAAAATTATTCTGCATTCGATCGCGAACTACTCGCAACCTTTGCAGCAATAAAACATTTTCGGTACTTTGTTGAAGGAAGAAATTTTTTGGTCTATACTGACCACAAACCTTTAATACACGCCCTTCACACAAAAACCGAAAGATCTCCCCGCCAAACAAGACACCTGAGCCTAATTTCCCAGTTCACAACAGACATCAGACATGTCTCTGGGAAACAAAGCATTGTCGCAGATTATTTATCTCGCTCATTTATCTCGACAACGTTGACACAATCACCTTCGATTTGCCACATCTGGCGAAAGCACAAGAAGGTGACAAAGAGTTACAACGACTCCAAGAGCATGCCAGAAGTAGCTCGAAGGTAAAACTAATACTCACACCAATTCCTTTCACAACTCATGAAGTTTGGTGTGAGATTAGCACGGGTACATTACGCCCATATATACCTTCATCATTAAGAAAATTAGCATTCAATGCTGAACATACATAGCTTGTCGCATCCAGGCATACGCGCCACAAGGCAAGCTATCACTAAAAAATATTTGTGGCCAGCGATCAACAAAGACTGTAACAACTGGTCTAGATCCTGTATAGGCTGCCAAAATTCTAAAGTTTCGAGACACAGCAAATCTCCACATGAAGCTTTTAGTTTACCGAATAATAGATTCGAACATATCTATATGGATATTGTTGGACCATTGCCCCCATCTCGAGGATATTCATATATTCCAACAATCGTAGACCGGTTTACGAGATGGCCGAAGGTATATCCAATGCGAGACATATCTGCTACTACGGTGATCAAACATTTTGTCACCGAGTATGTCCGAAGATTTGGCACACCACTTGGAATTACAACAGATCAAGGGTCGCAATTTGAATCGAAATTATTCAATGAAGTCATAAGACTTCTAGGTACACATAGAATACGTACAATGGCTTACCATCCACAAGCAAATGGGATGGAAGAGCGGTTCCATAGACAACTGAAAGCGGCCTTAATGGCAAGGGACAACACTACTCACTGGAGTGAGAATTTGCTATTTGTCTTATTAGACATTCGCTCAGCAATTAAAACCGGTTTGCAATGCTCACCAGCAGAGCTTGTTTATGGACCAAACCTGAGGCTCCCCAATTCAATTTCCATCCCAACGGATGAGAACCCAATAGAACACTCAGAATTTCTAACTCGGCTTCGTACACACATGAAAGGCCTGTCAGCAATACAGCCCCGATAGTCAGTTCAGAATGACGTGTACGTACCGATCGCCTTAGAGAACGCGGATTACGTTTTCATACGTACCGATCGCGTTCGGAGGCCTTTCGAACCACCATACGAAGGCCCATTCAAGGTAATCAAAAGATTACGGAAACATTTTGTCGTCAAGATAAACGGCACGAACAAGTCGATAGCTCTTGACAGACTGAAACCTGCTTTTGAGTGTGACCGAAACGTTGAAGCAGCATCAACTCGTTCGGCACACCTCAGGTAACGCTACGGTGGGAGGGGAGAATGTAGGGACATCGTCCTACTACTCGACTATTACTTGACTGCAAAAGACTTTTGTGCAAAGCCAACTTGAATCAAGTATTGAACAAATGAATTAATTAATTAATTAATTGTCAGTTTGAGAAAAACCAGAGAATAAAAAAACTGAGAAAATTGAGTCATCAAGTTTTTAATTGAAAAAATATAATTTTTAAAAGAATCGATAAATAATATAGATATAGATAAATAAAAATATAAAAATAAAGTAATAATACAACTTGTTGAAAAGAGTGTAAATAAATGAAGTTTCCTTATATAGATTATTGTTGGATATTATTATTTGTAAAAATAAAACTCCTATTGGGAAGAGGACCAATAGAAGCTCCCTTGATTGATTTTAATTTCGTTTCTAACTGTTTCATTTGCTCTTTGAACTTTCAACCTTGACACCATTGCACTCTGCTATAATTCCTCAGCAAATCTAAAAATACCCAGTAATTGATCATGAACCGCTGCACGGCCTGTCAAATAGACCTAGATGGAGTAGATAGAAAAGCAGCATCGTGGATTTGGTGTATTAGAGTGCAACATAAAAAACGCGCCGACTAAACGCGTGTCATAAAATGAATTCGCCCGTATCGCTAGATAGTTAGCACAACTGAGTGCAGCCCTAACACAAATATTTGTGTTCTAAGGCTTTTAACTTCTTAAATATTGAATTTACGACAAAATAAAAATAATAATATATTGTAGATAATTTAATTCTAAACAAAGTAAAAGTCTGTTACGGAGATATAGTGGAAACTCCATTTGCACAACTTTTCCAAGATGGCGGCCAAATGGGATGCCGCGGATCTCGACAACTCAAATTTAAGCTTACACCAACCCCCGCCCCTTCTCCTGCACAACCCAAAAATAAAATCTTGTTCTGCATTTTGGCAACGTTAAAGTACCATTTCGGACCGATTACAAAAAAAAATATGAGTGTGCTTAAGACCACACTTTAGAAGTAAAACTTTTGTGCCCAACAGCTAGTAATATTATCTATTGCAGTATAGTGGAAAGTCTGTCGTATAAGTACGCTTAGAGAAAAGTCAGCGCAACGACAGATGTAGGAAGTATAGTGACGAGCGTACTGACGGACGGATTTGTATCAATGCTATTTGAAATTATCAATATTTATGAATTCCTATTTACATTAAAACCTAAAAACGAAGAAAAGGTTTTATAATAACTGAAATATTTTTGATTGAAAATGGTTTAAAAATCGCGTAAAAACTGCATCAAGTGAGGTTCCATATATCGCGGTACTTTTGTCTATTTAGACGTTTCGCTCCAAGGAACGTTCCTCGCGAACTTTGTGGATGAAAATAGAAGTGGGGTGGTACCTCTTATCATCCCCACTTTTCCCTTCATCCAAAAAGTTCGGACTTGGCGTTTCTGATGAAAAATTATTATTGAAATCATCTCGCAAAATCTTGGGGATATCGTTAAAGTTTCGACCTAGTAATTTGAGCCTTTGAAAATGGAGGTGTTCATGTATAAATTCGATTATTCCAGGTAAAATTTTATGCGGCGGGGCGTGGACCAAGACGCTCAGAGCTTAGGGGTGTCAAACTGGATGGTATCGGCTCCGAATCGAGATCGATGGAGAGAACAGTTAGGAGAGGCCAGGACCGGACCCGGTTGTAGAGCCGTTAAAGAAGAAGATCTGCCTAAACACATTTCATGGTGATTTATCGTGACATAGCGTTTTTGGTATGTCTGGATGAAATGTTAAAACTTTAGCGAAGTTCTCAACATATTCTTCATTTTTCATCAAAGTTTCTGATAAAGTACTACATTCATTTTTTTACAACTTAGTCATCTAACTGTTGTACGTTCGCATGCATGTTTTATTAATTTAGCAAAAGTATTGGTAATCCTGGTTTATTTAAACTCGAGTAAAAATAATTTTATTGGCTAATTTTCTTAAAAGCATACACGTGGTGCACCTAGTACGTATAGCCAACAAGCGCGCATGCCGCACGGGTATGCAAGCTCCCGCCACAGGCACGCATGCTACCGTCACAGACAAGAAAATCTAAGCATTCGTCTGCTGGAAGTATGCATGCTCCGCTACCGCTAGAGGCTTAATATTTATAATTGCATCCGCATCGGCATAGACCATTCCAAACGCGGGTATAGTCAGTCTACTTGAGTATGCTATTGGCACCCTTGATGCCAACTAGCCAATTGCGTGTTTTCTTCGTCCCATACAATCTTTTAGGGAGCCAATTAATTTTAACGGGAGCAAAAAAAAAATAAATAAATAAAATAAATGCAAAAAACAATCAACCTTTTTTCAACTACTTCTTTTATCTAGGGGTAGTTTTACTCCCGTAAGGGTTGAAAATAATTTACTTTTACCTGGAAGAACCGAATTTGAAGCATAAAGTTGAAAAAACATTTTTTACAAACCTTTATATTTTCAGTCGATGTAGGAATAGTTTCAGCCCTTTACTATTATCCCTTATTATAAAATTTGGCTTGCTTTGTTATAAATCAACCACTTTTGAAAATAAATACTGCAAAAAATGTACATATTTCATTGGATTGTTTTTGATTATATTTAAAATTTTCGCGAAAACCCTTAAAAAAGGAGTTTTTAGGCATTTTTAAAGGTGACACGCATATTTTCAGACTGTGGGACCCCGATTTTCGTAATCAGCGACCCAAAAAAAAAACATATCAGGAACAATTTTCACAACAATGTAATGTTTTGACATAAACGATTCGTCGATTTGCTGCAAGTTAAACAAAAATTGTAATTTAGAAAGGGGAAAGGTCCAGCACATCTTACCAAAGGGGAAGTGGGTGCCAATTCAAAACAAGAGCACCTCATACATTTAATTCACCACTCCCCTTTGGTATTCTAAGCACCCAAACCACTGAAATACGGTTTTTACAACTTCGGTTTAATCAATTGAAGCGTGCAAAAAGTATTTTATACTCGAGACAATTACAAATTAAACGTAAGAAAGATGTATTGTTCATTTCTTCTTTCATTTTTTCATTTTTGTTTACATCGTTTGGCATTTTAAGAAAGTCTCAAGTGTTTATACCGTAACTTCCCGGCAGTGCCACATGTTTGGCCACGCCAAAAGGTAGATCCACTTGCTCAGGCTCCGCCGAAAATTCTTGTCGTATATGCCGCTTCCAACATGTCAGTCAACTACATAATGGTGAATTTTGTATTCCTATATGTAATGAGATAAAGCAAAGTCTGGGCGACAACGTAGCTAACATGCCAGAAAATCTATGCAGTAAGGCAGAGTGTATTTTAACTGTTGCACACACAGCCCCGAGTTTCTTCGTCTCTTGTACCCCGTCCACCCCATTTCCCATAGTTATACGAAAAAAAAAACGCTGTTGCTATTGCTGCAATATTAATTTTTTGACGTGACAACGTCTTATAAATCGATGAGTATAGGAAGTCATTAGCGCAAATAGTCGCGCCACGTCACGCCGTCAAAATCTGACGAGTTTTCAATGTGTAGAGCGTTACGCGTTACACGAATGAAATCGATTCACTCTCATGTAAATTTTTTAAGCAAACGTCCCTAAAGAAGTTTTACTTCAAAACCCTATTAACTGGGAAGTTAACCAATAAAAGATGCGTTTTTAATAAAGCTAAGAAATACATAGATGCGACGTTTAACGTTGCGGGCATAAGCTATTCAATAATATTTCACTTCAAAAAATTATTTTTGTAGTAATAGTAACAGCGTTTTATTATTAAAATATTTCTATATTCATCTGAAAAGACTCACCGTTACCCATATTTACCAGAAAATATTTCGCACTGACGATTTAATTTCATCATCCCCAATAAATTGCTATCTTCCCAAAATGTAGAGTTACAATTTGACTGCATCGATTGTAAAGAGCTTGACTTTCGTATCATTTAAAGTTAAAATTCTATGAATTGAACTAAGCGACTAAATATACTATAAATACAATCACCTGCAAAGGTGGACGGAGACAAGGGAAAACGTTATTCAAGGATGTATTTTTTCTGATTTTTTCCATTATTTCTATGATTTCTCATGCCAGGAGAAACAAACAAGCAAAAACCCCCACTTAAACCTTGAAGCAACCTTGTAAGGCTACGACTACGCTTAACCAATTATGGACAACCATAAGTAATTCCCATTGTCTACGGCTTTGGCAGCATCGCCTAAATCACGAGTGGGGTGACATACGCCCTTAAGACAAAGTTCAGTACGGTTCGGCCTCTTGATTCATTTTCGGTAAATTAATGGCAGGATAATTACTCGCCGTACGTGGTCATCCCGGCTGGAATTATATGGACATAATTTACCGACGATGGTGAATTAAAATGTCATAATTCATAGGAGATAAAACTTTCCAATAATCGGTGATCGAAAACTAATTATAAAGATATTACCGGGGGATAATGGATGAATGGTGGCAGAAGAAGCTGCCTCTTGGGTGACTTGCACTTTAAAATTATTGCACAGATCCGACCAAAGAAATTCAAATTGATGAAATTTTGCCAAAAGAGAGACGCAACGTTTTTTTGTCACGTAATTAACGAGATGCTTCTTTTCACAGTTTTCATAATTAATTTGTTAGCTTTCATACCTCTGCACAAGTAAGTGTTCTCTTCTATTTTCATTCATATGTATATTTTTAGGTCGTCTGCATAAAAGAGATGTGGTATATTATTTAATTTGTGAGACAGATCGGAGATAAAGATGTTAAACAAGAGCAGACCAAGATGACTTTCCTGGGGGACACTGGAAGTAACTTCTATTTCTTGGGATAAGAATCCTTGAAATCTGGCGACCTGAGGTCTACCGATAAGATATGATTTTATTCATTCCAGGGCACGGCCGGTAATTCTAAATTTGAATAACTTAGTAATCAAAATATGGTGGTCCACACGATCAAAGGCGTTGCTAAAGTTCTTGTAGACAGCATCAATTTGATGGCCGTTCTCCATACCACATAGAAGTTCAGAGATAAGAATCGATATGAATTGATCGAACGCCCCTTTCTGAAACCGTGTTGTTTCTCGTTAATATTAGGTTCTTTAAGTGGTGCAATCTTGTCGTGCACAAGCTTTTCGAAGAGTTTAGGAATTGCGGATAGGGCGGCAATGCCCCTATAGTTATCCACTAATTGCTTGTCGCATGATTTATGGATTGGTGTTAAGTAGGATTTCTTCCAGAATTTAGAAAAACTTCCCAACGATAGTGATTTATTAAAAATAAGGCGAAGAGGAAATACTAATTCATTTAAACAGCGCTGCAGGGAGCTTGCAGGCAGGTTGTCGGGGCCGTGACCTTCATTAATATCAAGATTGCTTAAACTTGCTCTTATTTCGTCACCTGACAGAGATAGATTGTTAATGATTGTTGACGATTCAGTATAAGTGGGGTCAGTGTGCGTTGTGTTAGATTTGGGAGCGAAGACTTCACTAAATCTCACAGCAAACATCTTGGGGGCACGAGGAGGAAGCTCTCCCATTCGTCATTGTTGTCGGATACCCTGAGGTCTTTCGCTTTGTATTAACGAAATCAAAGAATTGACCTAAAAGTGAATTCCGATGCTAGTCTGGAGTATTCGGATCTTAATTCAACGGTAACATCCGTTTGTCTTCTTATCGTGCGGTACAATTTGTTTCTTTGATTTCGCAGTGATCTAGTATTTTTGTCCAACCATGGCTCCGACAATTTATCCCTTTTTTTTAATTTTGGGTACGTGTGTGTCGATGGAGCTGAGAATAATGTTGAAGAAGCGTGATGCTAACTGGTCTAGATTATCACCCGATAATCTATTCATACATATACAGGCAATATGTCGGCAACCGCAGCTTGCATGAAAACACTAATGAAAATGGACAGCGAGTTGTAGAGATGGCAGCAAGTAAGAACTTGGTCGTTGCAAGTACTAGATTTGCGAGTAAAGATATCCATAAAGCCACCTGGGTATCTCCTGATGGAGCCACTTGCAACCAAATAGATCATGTGATAGACCGCCGCCAACTTTCGGGTCTGATGACGGTACGAACGAACCGAGGTGCCAACTTCGACTCGGATCACTATCTTGTTGGTATGGTGCTCCGAGAGCGCATTACAACGCTGAAAAGTTTTGTACCCGCTGATCAGGCTCGAATCAACACAGCTGCACTACGCAATGAGATGACCAGAAACGGCTACGGTCATGCATTAGAACTCGCCCTAAGTCCTGGGGATGAGAAGTTGTTGAAGTTGCACATACTGCAAGGACAAAGAAGGGAATCTGATCACCGATCCTAAAGGCATCTTGGAGCGATGGGAAGAGCACTTTCATGAATTGCTAAATGGCGAGCCAACTGAGGATTCGGAGGCTCCACCAATATCTGATGACAATGCTATGCTGCCGCCACCAAGCATAGAAGAAGTTAGCAGAGCCATCAGCGGCTCAAAAACAACAAGGCCTCGGGAGCAGACGGCATCGCAGCGGAGCTGGTTAAATACATGGGCCTACATTACACCAAGCGATTCATGAATTAATTGTGCAAGTATGGGAGTAGGAAGTGATGCCAGAAGACTGGAGAAAAGGCGACTGGGAAAAGGAGACTGGCATCCTCTGTCCAGTACACAAAAAAGGAGATATCACAGCGTACACTAATTATCGCGGTATAACGTTGTTGAGTACCGTGTATAAGATATTCTCCGCTATCCTACAAAACAGGATGGCCGAATACGCCAGAAACATCATAGGCCATTATAGAATTTTTCAAACTCCGTGACACAAAAAATTTGAGCAGTTCTGCGCACCTCGTTGCCAAATTTTATAAATAATGTTCTATCATTTCCCCTCTTTTTAGTTAAAACGGCAACAAACACTGAAAAAACTCAACAAAATAATTTGGGAAGGGATGCGCGCATGCCGAATGAATAAAGTTAATTTATCTTTCTATGTGTTGAGCAGAGCTTTTAAATTAGCCATAACCTCAGGTTGAAGGGAACTGAAAAAGTACCAAATAAGGCCATTTTTAGCATTAAAATTGCTTATAGCTTCAAAACTATAGGCCGTAGCATAAAAGTTGTAGAACATTATTCATAGGAAATTGTCCAAGCTTTCCAATTTTGTAATAAAAAAATATCAATTAGCTACTTTTTTTGGAGAAAAAGGTGGTTGAAGTTGAAATTTTAATGAAGAAAAAAACAAAATTTTGACTTTAACGACACATAACACTGGAAGTTGGTGGGTTGAAGCCTTAACTTTTACCGTTTCATAAAGGTGGGGATATTCTGCGTAGATTGGGGTCTTATTCAAAAACATCTTTCATAGGGTTACAGAAATACAGGGTGATATGTAAACTTCTACCAAAAAATTTCGAACTGATTGATTTGATATTTAACAGTAATTTTAACGGTTTTCTAAAACTACATCAAAAATTCATCTAGACAGATTAATAGCTAACTAAAAGACGAACATTTTAAAAAAAAACATGAGTACGGAAACTCAAATTTTCGGCCCGTTAGAGTAAATTGAATAGAAAAAATTGTATTTTTTTGAAAAAATGAGACTTTTTGTTAAAAATTTAAAAAAAAACGAAAATGGAATTTCAAAATCCGGCTAGAGGGATCGATAGGTAAATTCAACATGAACATTTTAAAAAAAAATTTTGTCAATAACTTAAAAATTACGACCTCTAGAGTAATTTGGGTGAAATATCAAAAATATCGCCACTGTGCGGTGGGCAGGGCATCTAGCTCGTATGAGTGAAGATGAGCCTGCTCGGAAAGTTCTCTGCGGTAAGACCTATGGGGTGCGACAGCGAGGGAGGCCCAGCCTTCTCTGGAAGGACGGCGTGGACCAGGACGCTCAGAGTTTAGGGATATCAAACTGGATGACATCGGCTCAGAATCGGGACCGGTGGAGAGAACAGTTGCGCGAGGCCAGGACCGGATCCCGGTTGTAGAGCCGTTAAAGAAGAAGAATCTATTCATGCGTTTTTGAAATCAAAAACAATTGTAATGTTGTGAGACGCAGGGGCACGATGCAGGGTGACGGTGGAGTTAAGTTCAAATATCCACGCGGAATGGTGAAGCGTGTTAGAAAAAAGATTCTCGCTGGTGGGGAAGATTAGTGAAAACCAGGTCTAACCAATTTCCACTAGTGCTCGGTTGCCTTATCACTTGCTGCAGATCATGGGCGTAAAAATCTATATAAATATAATTGGAGTGTCTGTCTGTGATTTCAAAATAATTGTGTTGTTTTAATTTCATGATTTTAAACGAAATCACGCATTTTTAAAATTTTTGTCTGTCTGTGTGCGAAATTCTTTTATTTCGCTTTATAATTAGATTGGTCTAAGTCACATGAACCTAGGCCCTTGTATTGTAGTGCAAAGGCTCATAAACCAGTACACTTGAATATTGATAAGAAAGAAAAAAAAGATTGCAACTTGCTGTTTTAATGCTAAAAAACAACTGACTAACTTTATTTCAAAAACGGACTTTTATACAAACTACTTATTCCTAAATCTGAAATTTTCCGAGGGAAGAATTTTCCCATAGAATCATAAATTCATTCTTTCTCATAGGTATCGTAAATTGCTCTCGCAGCAATTTACGCCAGTTGCATTTAAAATTGGAGTCTTATTACGTCTGGCAATATGCGCCAGATACATTAAAAATCAAATGTCAGATTACGTCTGGATGATAATAAAATTCTTCTATGAGAAAGCATGAATTTATGATATTTGATTAGGTTTTTTTTTTTTGGATTTATTTTAGAGATTAAGCAAATATTAATTATGAATTAATATTATGAATTCATTTAAATGTTAGTATAATGATGATTGATTCCTCAACATTCTCCCCCCTTTGAATGATGTATTCAACAGGATTTTGAATTAAAATTGGCGGTGAAGTCCCTGTTTCTGGTTGGTGTGTTGTAGTGGTTGTCGTCAGGTTGCGGCGACTCAATTATCTCCTTGGTCTTAGGGCTGCTGGACCATAAAGCTATTCTGTGTCTCCATATGAGGTATGCGCTTAAAATTATGATGAGGAATAGACTGAAGTAAGCTATAGAGTATTGATGAATCTCACGATGTTCAAGCGTTGCTGGGAGTTCACTATGTACCTCCACGAGTTTCTTCTTTATTTCGGCCAACTCTTCAAAATGAAGTGAATAATCGTGTGTCTGAAGTACTATTGGTTGAAGCTGTTTGCTTGTTAAATTTTCAGTTAGATTCTGTAATGGAGTGAATGAGAGTCGCACCGTTGTTGGATACAATTTGTGTCCCTGTATTGTTAACTGTTGCTGTTTAATAGCGCAATCAGCCATTATCCTTAGCAGTCCTGATTTTTCTATATAGAATTTTGTTGTTTTATCACCGCATACTACATTCAGCGCTGTCCTCTCCTTCAAGGAATATATCCATTGGTTGGTTGCTCGTAGTTGTATCCAATGTGCCCTGTTTTCGGTCTTGACGACATGACATAACGGCGATTGTTGGTCTTCATTGATGAAGTTCATTTCGCAGGCGCTAACATTAGAGCCTCTTCTGTACAACGGAGGATTCTGCTTGCAGAGATATTTTTCTCTGTTGAAGAAAATACATGAAAGAAGCTCATGATCCGCCACTGGGTAATATTTATCCCTGTAGAGATTCATTATTAGGTATGGGAATGATGCTTGGATTGCTACGAATGTATCGTTCATTTGTACTGGAACTGGTACTATATGGAAGAGTTCTAAGTTTTCGGACGCCAGTAGCGGTAGCGAAATTTTGAAAATAATGTGATTTGATTCTGCTTTCCCAGTGACAGTGATGAGACTGTAAAAGCTTAATATATTTTCCGGTACTGCTGGCAGTTTGAGTGACGCTGGAAGGTGGATTTTGATTTTATTGATCTCCTCGCGGAGTTGAGATGGTGTTATGAGTAGAGGGCTTATTCTCCCATGGTGCGTATCGACTAGTACACCCAAAATGGTATTTTGAATGCGAAGAAAATTGGACGCGAGTAGCATGGTTTGAATTGCTACTGTCGTGAAGAGTTGTGAGAGCTGCTCTTGTTGTAGTTCCTGTTGGATGGTTGTTAATCCTGTAATCAGTTGGTTGATGTGATCATCTACGGACAGCAATTTTGCTCTAATGGACTCCTGGTCATTTCTCATCACATTTATTGTTGTATCTAAGCTCTTGCCAAAATGGCTCCATGTTGTAGAATGCGATTAGATTCCATTCACTGGAGATAATATTTGATGGTCCCAAATTTTCAAAATAGATTCCCGGTTGATTTTTGAAAGGTGTTATTTCAATGGGGGAAGCCCAAGTTGTAGGAAGAATTAAACAAGTGAGAAGTAATGTCATGATGGCAGACCCATTGAGCCTCTTATTTTCTTCCTCGGCGGTGACTCTGTTGTGTGCTTTTCGTTAGGTCTGTTTTCTTCAGTAGACGTTGTTGACTGGGGTCCAAGGAGGTCCGATGGCTGATGCAACTGTGAGGATTCTTCTCTTGCTTTGTATTTTTCCTCGCTCCCTGCTCCAGAACTCTCTATTGGTAGAGGTGCTAGTTTGTGGGTGGGGCGGCGTAGCATCCCTGTAGGTGTTTTAACATCAGCAACACGGACGAGACCGTCACTTCCGGCGTGTGTTTGTAGTATTCGTCCTAGTAACCAGCGTAACGGAGGAGTATTGTCTTCCTTGATTATGACCATGTCGCCTTGTTTGATGTTTTGTGACCGTTGCCTCCACTTGGCACGATATTGAAGCTCGTTTAAGTATTCCTTCTGCCATCTGCCCCAGAATTCATTTTTAAGATGTGTGACAAGTTTCCACCGTGTGAGAAGATTTACGTTCGGAGGTTTGGCGTGACAGTTCACGGTTGACGTTAGGGGCTCCCCTATTACAAAATGCCCTGGAGTGAGTGCCATAAAATCATTGGGATTTGTAGACATTGGGGTAAGAGGTCTTGAATTCAGAATGGCCTCCACCTCTGTTACAACTGTCTCCAGCTCCTTGTAGGAAAGTGAGGCGGCTACTAACGTTGATTGAAGTAAATGCTTCGCTGACTTAACGGCAGCTTCCCACAGGCCACCAAAGTGTGGAGCTCGGGGGGTATCATGTGAAAATCAGTACCTCTGGAGCTGCATGTTGTTACGATTCTGTTAATTGAATCTTCAGATTGAATAAGTTGTAATTCGGTAAGTTGATTTCTTGCACCCACGAAATTGGTGCCATTGTCGCAGTAAATGTGGCGGCAGTGACCTCTTCTTGCTGTTAACCTCTTTAATGCGCCAATGAAACCCTCTGTAGTCATATCACTGACAATCTCTAGATGTACGGCCTTCGTCGAAAAACAGCAGAAAACTGCGACAGGACATTTACCTCGGATCTTAAAGTGTGTCCAAACAGGACCGCAAAAGTCAACTCCAGAATTGATGAAGGGTCATGCTGGCTGTACTCGTGCTGGCGGAAGATTTCCCATTAGTTGTTGCAATAGTATCGGCATAGCTTTAGCACAGTGAACACAATGTTGCACGACCGACCTTACTAATGTTTTGCCCTTTATTGGCCAGAACTGCTGCCGTGTGATCCCCAGTAAACCTTGTGGACCAATATCGAGGTTATCCACATGAATCTCATTCAGGATGGTCTTTGTCAATGAGTGGCTATAAGGTAGCAAAATTGGATGTTTTAAGTGAATGGGGTGAGACCGGCCAAGCAGCTATGCTTTGACACTTCTCCATATTTTATTAGATGATTTATATCACCTTTGAACTCTGATTCCTGTATCGCTTTCATGATTGTGTATTTAGCGCTTCCCATCTCTTCAGCTGTGATTTGAATGCTACGTGGTTTGCCCTTCATCAAGCCCTTGGCGAACCGTAGCACATAAGCTACTATTCTCTGAAGCCTTTTGAATGAATTTCTATGATTAATAATGTCGATGAAATGTGTGTCTGTGATTTGGAGTGCTGACGTTACTACACCTTTTCTTAGTTCCAATAAATCTTGCCTCCCCTTTTCATATGGAGGAGGCCAGCTTGATTCTGCGCCGTGAATAAAGATGGGGCCGTAGAACCATAAATTGTCTGAGATCAGCTTCTGTGGTGTGGTGCCTCGGGACAGTACATCTGCTGGGTTTTGCTTGGAAGTTACGTGACGCCACTGCTGTGTTCTGGTAAGTGTTTGTATTGCTGCCACTCTGTTTGCCACAAATGTTTGAAGTTTGGCTGAGCTTGTGTTGATCCATGCTAACGTAATTTCGGAGTCAGTCCAAAAGTACATCGATTCTCCCTTGAGATTAAGGTCGACTTGAATTCTGTTGCCTAGCTCGGCACCTAGTTTAGCTGCACAAAGTTCTAAACGGGGTAATGTATGCTGCTTCAATGGTGCAACTCTTGATTTTGCACACAGTAGCCGTACGGTAATGAAGTTGTCCTTATTGATGGACCGAATGTAAGCAACTGCCCCAAATGCCCTTTCTGAGGCGTCGGTGAATATGTGGATTTGTAATGACTTCGTACTTCTCTGGGCAAAGACGTGTCTAGGAACTGTGACGTCGTTTAATACAGCCAAGTCTTCTTTGAATCTAGTTCAGTAGGAATGATGCTCTTGTGGTAGGGCAGCGTCCCAGTCTATCTTAAGTGCCTATAATCTTTGAGAAAACAGTTTTGCAACGACCACTATTGGAGCCACTATGCCCAACGGGTCAAAAAGATGCGCTATGTCTGATACCACTGTGCGTTTAGTTATTCGATGATGTGGGGTGCCATTGAATCTAACGCGGAACATATCTGTTTTTGGAGACCATGTCAATCCCGTAGTTTCCACATGCTCTTCTGTCATACTGCAATTCCTGGTCTTCTGGCCCAATTCCTTGCAGAAGTTGTGGGTGATTGGCACACCATTTTCTTAATTTGAAACCACCTTGATGTAGCAGCTTTTGTAGTTGTGATTTCTTTTCTACTGCTTCCATCAGGCTATCAGATCCAGCTAGTACATCGTCTACATAGAAATTTTGCTTGATGATCTGTAGTGCTAATGGGTAGCTGTGGGATTCTTCTTCGGCTAGTTTCTGGAGACATCGTATCGCTAGATATGGTGCGCAGGCGGTGCCGTATGTTACTGTAGTCAGTTGAAAGCACAGAATCTTGTCTTGCGGATGTCTGCGCCACCATATCAGTTGGTATCTTTGTTGTTCCTCGGCTATTCTTATTTGTCTATACATCTTTTCGATGTCGGCGGTAAGGACATATCGTGGAAGACGGAAGCGTAATAATATAGTGTACACGCCCTCTTGGATTATTGGCCCTGTGTGGAGAATATCATTTAGCGAAATCCCTGTTGTCGTCTTGGCTGAGGCGTCAAACACGACTCGTAATTTAGTAGTGGAACTTTCGGGCTTTATGACTGCGTGAGAATGGTATAATTCAGCGCCTTTTAGAAGATCAATCTCCCCTGTTTCGTTGAAATGGGGATCAGCGAGAGCTATATTATGAGGTATTGACCAAGTAGAAATGTCGGTTGTGGAGAAATTATGCTGGGTATGATCTGGACTTCGATTGAAGCGTTGAAGCCATTGATTCTGGAGTGTAAATTGATCGTTGCTCGTTGATGTGTCTTTTGGCTTTGCCGACCAATCATTTCGATGTTGGTCTGCGTGGGCTCCATCCTTAGGTTTAATCTCTTGGCTGAATGTTCAGTTAGGAAACTCAACTGGGACCCACTGTCAAGAAGGGCTCTGCATTGAATGCTCTTGCCTACTGATTGCTAACAGTCACAAGAGCTGAGCCTAATAAAACATATCCCTTAATTGGTTGGACTGAATTCGCTGTCAGAGAAGCTGAATGTCCTCCCCACGAAGCTTGCTGAGCTGTCGCAATTTTGTTGATTGTTTGGGCTGTAGGTTCCTTTGGGACGTCCATCTTTGTAACTTTGCTGTTTGATGTTGTGTCTTCCAGATGCAAGAGAGTGTTATGCCTTCTTGAGCATTTGGTGCAGGCTCTAGATGTGCAATTGTAGTAGCTGTCCTGACTTAAGACAATTGATGCAGAGTTTGTTTGCCCTTACTGTTTTTAGGCGATCGGCTGGTGTTGACTGAAGAAATTTGTTACACGAATACAGTGCGTGTTGTCCCTTGCATGAAGGACAACTATGACTTGTCGTCACCATGGAGGAAAAAGTTTTTATGTTATTTGCTGTTTTGGCCTTGCTTCTATAGACTTGGCTTTGCCTCCCAGTGCCTCTAGCGACTGGAACCGGATTTCTAGAAACTTGAGAAAATCTGTGAGTGTTGATAGTGCTCTCGGATTGGCTAGTGACTGCCCCCATTATATAACATGAGTGTATTCCTGTCCATCTTTCTTTGTAGGATATTCAGGAGCAATGGATCCCAATGTGAAGTGTCAAGTTGTAGGTTTTGAAGTCCTAATAAGCATTCCCAAGTTGTGTCGTGCATCGACTTAATGGCTGTTGCACTTTCATTTGATTGGCTTGGTTGCGACAGAAGTTTGCTTATCAATGCTGTTGCCAATAATCTGGTGTTTTCGTATCGATCATTGATGACCTTCCAGGCTGACATATAGTTGGCATCTGAGGTTGTATAGTGTCTGATAAGCTTTTCTGCTTCTCCTAGCAGGCTTGTCTTTAGATACCACATCTTGTGGCAATCTGCAATGTTTTGGTTGTGAATCAGTTCCGTAAATAGGTCCCGAAACTGGCGCCACTTCAGGTAATCACCCCTACTTCCGAGTATTCGGAAGGAAGTTCGACAATTTTTCATTCAACTTCGTTTCATCATCGGCATCATTATCTGACCGTAATTTCTATCAAGGACGTGCACGAGATCATCATGGATATGGAGCGATTGTCTCAGATGCAAAAGGAGACTGGAGGAGAAATCGAGAGAATCTCCAACAATTATACAAAGACCCCCATTGACCGGAGGACCTCATCGTATATGAACAATAAATTACGAGAGCTAGGAGACTCATGGACGATATTCGAGGCTACGGACAACGAGATCCGGACAAATCACGACGATAAAATTAATCACGTCGGGGTCAACAAAAATGTGCGAAATTCTTTTATTTCGCTTTATAATTAGATTGGTCTAAGGCACATGAACCTAGACCCTTGTATTGTAGTGCAAAGGCTCATAAACGAGTTCACTTGAATATTAATAAGAAAGAAAAAAAAGATTGCAACTTGCTGAATTTAATGGTAAAAAACAACTGACTAACTTTATTTCAAAAACGGACTTTTATACAATAACTACTTATTCCTAAATCTGAAAGGGAAGAATTTTCCCATAGAATCATAAATTCATTCTTTCTCATAGGTATCGTAAATTGCTCTCGCAGCAATTTACGCCAGTTGCATTTAAAATTGGAGTCTTATTACGTCTGGCAATATGCGCCAGATACATTAAAAATCAAATGTCAGATTACGTCTGGATGATAATAAAATTCTTCTATGAGAAAGCATGAATTTATGATATTTGATTAGGTTTTGTTTTTTTTGGATTTATTTTAGAGATTAAGCAAATATTAATTATGAATTAATATTATGAATTAATTTAAATGTTAGTATAGTGATGATTGATTCAGCAACAGTCTGTATGTCTGTCTGTCTGTTTGTTAGGGCTAATCTCGGAAACGGCTTTTGACCCACTTCCATATAACCGATCAGCTTCAAATTTTGCACACATGTACAGTTCAAGTGACGATGCAATCTCACCATTTTATAAAAAATCAAGATGGCCGTTTCAAGATGGCGGCCGAATTTCGCATTTGTGCTCGCTGACCGCAAGTATAATATAATTACCTATTTGGTGTCATTGCAAATTCACAATGGCGGCCGGAACAAAATGGCGGCCAAATGCAGATGTGCGGATTACTTTTTTATTTATGTCACGATCGGTATGGGTATCAAATGAAAGGATATGACAAGTAGAATACTATTAGTTGGGTGGCGTAATTCCAACACACAAAATGGCGGACTGCCTTTTTTTACAACGCTCTCGGTATGGATACCAAATAACAGTGTATGATGAGTAGAGTACAGTAAGCTGGGTGACCTCATTTTAAATAACGGTCACCACAAAATAACCGAAGACATATAATAAATTAAGAGGTAGAAAACTAAAAATATAGTTTAAAAAACTTAAAAATATGCTTTTGCTTAAAAATGCGCTAAAAAGTAATTATGTTGAATGAAACTTTTTTTGCTAAAGTCAGTATATGTATATAATATGTATATGGGGCGCTAGCGAAAAGATGCAGTAATAATAAAATAGGAATATAGGTAAAGTCCCACGCTTTTTTACATTTCGAAACGTAGGTTGTTCCCATATACTGGCTGGAGCAATAAAAATTTTACATTAAAAATTATTTTTTACTTTTTAGTTCATTTTAAATTAAAAGCGTATTTTTTGGTTTTTCTAAACTATATACATATTTTATTTAATCTTTCATTAACTAATTATAGGTTCTTTTTCCATTTTTTTTGACCCGAGAATCCAAGATGGTGGCGGCGCGTGGGATCAAAAAACCCCTCCAATCTGATGCGCTGCGCGACTGCGCTGCTCGTATGGGGCTGTTAGCAGGCCATGATGATGAAGAAGGCTGTTGTTACTAAGCAACATGAAATAATTGTTTTGACAAAATAAATTTATTTTTTTGTTTTTCAGTTTTTCATAAGCAAATTACACGCTCGTATATGTACATCGCTCGAGAACTACTAATTAAAATAAACATAGTTAAACGAATTTTGTATTGTATTATCGTTTTATTCAAATTCAACCTCACTTGAGAACAAACAATTTGGTGCCGAAAACCCGGAATTTTTATGAAAATTAGCGAAGAAAGAAGCAAAGAAAATTGGAATATGCAGTTTTAAGAAGCCTTTAGAAGAAAAAAGAATTGCCTGTAAGATAGGATTGCTGACAGAGATTATTTATTATCAAGCTATTGGGACATTGAAAGATTATCTGCGTACTTTCAGTTCACATTCGTCGCAGCAAACGTCAAATACTACACAAAAAACAAACTTAAGCCAGTTACATTCTTCCTCTCATTTGCTAAAAATTCAGCTACCTAAATTTGGAGGCGACTTAAAGGAGTGGCCAAGTTTTAAGGACTTATTTAATAGTTTAATTGACTCTAATCTGGAACTTGGTGGCTCTCAAAAGTTGTATTATTTAAAAACTTCTCTTTATGGTACAGCAGAGCAGCTTGTGCGCAACATTGCAATTTCAGATGCCAATTCGATGGCTTAACCTGCACACCGGCTAACTCCGTTTTATGAAATTTTGCAGGAAAGCCACTTTTCAGTGTTGCTATGTACTGAGTTGGGAGTCATCTTATTTACGTGCACACGGTTTTCTGCATTAACGAGTTCTTTTATTTTGCTTATTGTAGGTGAAGACTACTCGCATTCAACCACTCCAAAACATGATTTTGGGTCAAAAATGGAGTTGGCCGGTTTGCAAGTTAAGCCATCGAATTATGAATCAGGATGGGAACTTTTATGCACTAGATTCCAAAATGAGAGATTGTTAGTGATGTCTCAGCTCCATAACTTAACCTCATTATCTTCTATGAGAAATGAAATGGCAATAGATTTGAAGACACTCTTCTTCTTCTTCGATGGCTCTACGGCCCAATTCGAGCCTTGGCCTCCTTCAGCTTCTTCCTCCAGACGTCTCTCTGCTCCGCAGCTTGTCTCCAGTTTCTCGTGTTGAGCAGTTTCGCTGCATCGGTCTTAACATTATCTTCCCATCTTGACCGTGGTTTGCCAACTGGTCTTTTGCCATCTGGTAGTAGATACAGGGATTTTTTCGGTATCCTTGAGTCATCCATTCTTTGGACATGACCGGCCCAACGTAAACGCAGTATCTTGGCATAGGTCGAAAGTTTACATTCTTTGTATAAGTCGTACAATTCGTGATTGTAGCGTATTCTCCATGCATTGTCTTCATTAATTGGGCCGTATATCCTTCGGAGAACCTTCCTCTCAAATATATCCAACTTGTCGGCGGATTTTTGGGAGATACTCCATGTTTCACAACCATACGTAGCTACTGTACGTATGATGGTTTTGTAGACTCTTATTTTTGTTTTTCTGTGGATGTCTCTGGATTTCATTACTGGCAGTAGTGCGAAGAATGTTCTGTTTGCGGCGTTTATTCTTCTTTGTACGTCTATCGTTTCATCGTTGTCTTCACTGACTGTGGACCCCGGGTAGTTAAATTGGCTTACCCGTTCGAAGTTATATTCCCCCCAGGTGGTGTTGTGGTTTCTTCTTCTTCTTTCCACCCTTGACTGAATTAGAATCTTGCTCTTGTTTGCATTTATTTGCAGCCCTATATGTTTAGCTCCATCTTCTAATTCTGTGAATACTTCTCTAAGGTATGACAGTGATCTGGCAAGGCAGTTTATGTCGTCGGCATATCCTGCCAACTGTTTTGATTTGTTAAGCAGGGTTGCGTTCGCATCAATGTTTACTTTGCGAATTACTCCTTTAAGGCAGAGATTAAATAGCATGGGTGCCAGCCCATCGCCCTGCTTTAAGCCTTGCTTGACTGGGAAGGACTCCGTCAATTCTCCTTGTATTCTGACTGCACACCTTGTATTTTCCATTGTCATTTTAGTCAGTTTCACTATCTTTAGGGGTATGTTTAGGTCCAGCATTGTCGCATACATTTTTTCCCTGTCGATGCTGTCGTATGCTTGTTTAAAGTCTATGAAAAGTTGATACACGTCGATGTTGTATTCCCAGCATTTTCGGAGGATTTGCCTTATTGAAAAAAGTTGATCCATCGTTGACCTATTTCTTCTGAATCCAGCTTAGTATTCACTTATTACGGCTTCTGCATAAGGTTCCAGTCTGGCCTTAATTATATTGGTCATTATTTTATACACTGTGCTTAAAAGAGATATGCCTCTGTAATTTGCACAGTTGAATCTATCTCCTTTCTTGTGTATTGGGCAGATAATGCTTTGCTCCCAATCTTCAGGCATTTTTTCGTTCCTCCATATGCAGCATAGTGATTCATGTATAGCTGCTGAAAGCGGTTCGCCTCCTTGCTTGATCAGCTCTGCTGGGATGTTATCAATTCCTGGAGATTTGTTATTTCTCAAGAGTCGTATGGCACTTTGTACCTCCTCCAGAGTGGGTTCGTTTGTTTCTCTGGTGTCATCGTTATGTTGTGGACGGGGTTTTGGTACGTGTCGGATGCTCTCGTTTGCGTTCAGCAGCTCGCTAAAAAATTCCTTCCATCTTTTCTTTACATCTTCGCTGCCTGTAACTATAGTGCCTTCTTTCGTTCTACATATACCGGAGGAGGGTTTGAAGCCTTTCTTGAAGAAGTTTACTTCCTTATATGCTTCCCTGGTTTTGTTTCGGGCAAAGTTTTCCTCTGCTCTCAGGATGTAATTGTTGAGGAATTGCCTTTTCTTCTTCCTGCAGATGTTTTTTGCGGTTCTTCTTGTTTCCTCATATTTCAGTTTCTTGCTCCTCGTCTCTCTATGTAAATTTTCCTATTTCTATTTCTGGCCTCTATAGCTGTTTTACATTCCTCGTCGTACCAATCATTGGCTCTGGGAGTGCGTTTGTAGCCTACAGTTTTCTTCGTGACATCTCTCAGTATCGTCCTCAGTCTTGTCCATTTTCCCTCAATTGTGTCTTCAGTATTTATGTTTAGGCTTGGACCTATCCTCTCTGCTCACGTTTCCTGGTATCTCTCCAATACGGTCTGTTCCTGGAGGCGGTCAACGTCGAATTTCTCTACTTTGTTGCTTCTTTGTTCTTGAGTGGACAGCCGACATCTGAATCTAGCTTTAACTAGGAAGTGGTCCGATTCACAATTCGCACCTCTGTAGGATCTTACTTGAAGGATACTGGAAGCTGCCCTTCTGTCTATAAGTATATGGTCTATTTGATTGCAGTACCTTTCGCTGGGAGATTGCCATGTTTGTGAATGTCCTTTCTTGGAAAATATGTTGAGCTGACGATCATATTTTTGCTCATTGCAAAATCGATAACACGTTGTCCGTTATCATTTGATGTTTCGTGGAGACTTTCTTTTCCAATGGTTGGTCTGTACCAGTTCTCTCTTCCAATTTTGGCGTTGAGGTCTCCTATCACCATCTTGATGTCATTGGAAGGGGCCGTGTCATATCCGTGTTCAAGCTTGTAGTAGAAAGTGTCCTTTGTCGTGTCCGCTTTCTCCTCCGTCCCCGCATGTACATTTATGATTGTGAGGGTGAAGAATTTCGTTTGGAGTCGTATTGAACATAGACGTTCACTGATTGGCTTGAACTCTATGACATTATCTATGATTGACTTGTGTATTACGAAGCCTACTCCTAAGTGGTGTTCCCTTCCGCAGCTGTAGAATATCCTGTAGTTGCCAAGGTCCATTGTCCCGTTTCCTATCCATCTGATCTCTTGTAACGCGAGTAATTTGATTTTATATCTGCTCACTTCGTCTAGTAGGGACTTAACTGATGCAGTTGGGTACATACTTCGCGTGTTCCATGTTCCAAAAATCATTTCCAGGTGCTGTTGCCGTAGTCGTTGCCGTTTCGTCCGTTTTCCGTCCGTTCCGAGGCTTTGCATCGAGTTTCTTAACTGATGTGTTTTTACAGGGTCCGGTAGTTAGCCCAACGCCCAACCCCACTACCAGGAGGACCGGATCCGTGAATTATACCCCATCGGATAGGGTGGCCCAGCTATACCCCCGGGCACTGGGTACGTCCGTCGTCGGTTGGTTATCCAGGAGGCACCAGCGAGGAGGCGACGCACAGTGGTTCAGAATTACGAAAACCTGGTCAAAAGTCCCCAAAATGAAGTATTTTTTTAGGGACTTTTGACCCGCCAAATATTTGTAGTGAAGCCCTTAGCTCCATTTGGAATTATTAAAAGTAAGTAGATTTTCCAGGAATCCGTTATATTTCATTTTGAAAGTGGGCCTCTCGCGACCGAGATTTCAGTATCGGGATATGGAGAAAAAGTACTCCGCATTCAAAGCCCTGTGGAAATTTGTTCTTTTAGTGTATTTCAACAGTGAAACATGGAATCTTCTCCTGAAAGTGAGTATATTTTGATTACGTAACTAAAAAAAACGTGTATTGCAAATTACGTTATCGGTTAACAAGGAAAGTTCCAATAAATTTATGTGGATGCGCCTTACAAAACTCTGATAAAATAAGTGAATAGTAAAAAGTTCCGCAAGGTACCGCCTTGAAATTGGTCGCATATTGTCCAGTGTACATTTCTCTTTCAAATAGAAAAGAAAGTAGCTGCTCCTAGCTGCACCTAGCTGAAATACTTACAATTGAATTTTTCTTTATATTCATAAAAAGTTATTTTATTTTTCAGGAACTCTGAAGCCAGACATCTTTTTACTAAGAAGAGATATTTTCTTTCTGGTAAAAAACAATTTAAAAGATAAATGTAATGTCATTGAGGATATTATTGAGAGTGAGATTTCCCTGCGGTTGGAAACAGCTTTTCGGTTGCCACAAAATTCCAAATTAGACATCAAAACATTAATCAGTAAATTTCGGGTTAAATGGAGGCAGGCAGGCAGGGTGGAAAAGAGGTTTTTGGAGAATAATAGTGATTGGCTGAATGTCAAAGTTTTTTTATCAAAAAAAAAAAAAAAGCGGAAGAGTAGTGGAGCTAGGCGGGTACGGCATCACTTCTCAGGTGATGCCGTACCCGCCTAGAATTTGGGGGTGAAAGCTCTTCGTCTACGTGTGCGAGGTGTTTTAGGTTTGTGTCTTGGATAAGGTGGCTTGGCGGTTGCATGAGATTTGTATTGAAAGCTCTTCGTGTACGTGTACGAGGTGTTTTAGGTTTGTGTCTTGGATGAGGTGGTTTGATGCCGCCATAGGATTTGGGGGATGTGTCTGAAAGCTCTTCGTCTACGTGTACGTGGTGTTTTAGGTTTGTGTCTTGGATAAGGTGTCTCGGAAGTGGAATGGGGCTTGGTGGTGGGTTTGAAAGTTCTTCGTCTACGTGTACGAGGTGTTTTAGGTTTGTGTCTTGGATAAGGTGGCTTCGTGATGCATGGGACTTGTGTTCAAAGCTGTTCGTGTACTTGTACGAGGTGTTTTAGGTTTGTGTCTGGATAAGGTGGCTTGGTGGTGCATAGGATTTGTCTTGAAAGCTCTTCGCCTGCGTGTGCGAGGTGTTTTAGGTTTGTGTGGCTTGGATAAGGTGGCTCGGAGGTGGCATGGGATTTGGTGGCGGTGGCTTGAAAGTTCTTGGTCTAGGTGGGGTCTTGGATGGATGTGGTGCAGGGTCCCCATGGGGATTGGGATGTGGTGCTCGTTGAGGTGTAGTGCCTTGGATAAGGTGGCGGTGGTTGCGAAAGCTTTTCGTCTACGTGCGGGCTGTCTTGAGTTAAGCTTCGGTGTAGAGACGCGGCTGCATAGTTTTAGGAGCAACCAATTTCAACATATTTTTCTATCACGCTTGCGCTTTGGGGGTGAGCTCGGATTCAGACAAAATTCATCAATTATAATGCATATAAATACCTGACAATAATTCGTTGAGGTCTGGCTGAACTTTCAAGATAATCTTGATTAAAATAGCGGAGATCCTGCTAACACTAAGAATTAAATTAAGCTGTTGGAAGCAGCTTAAGCGGAGATCTGGCTAGAGGCGAGCAACATATTTATTATTATTATTATTATTCTGGACAACAACCCAGCGCGATCTGTAAGCTATGATATGGGTTGCTATCGGATATATTATTATTATTATTATTATTATTATTATTCAGGGTAATAAATTCGTGAAGCTTAGCTTTCGAAGAAATTTTAATTAAAATATCAACACCAAATTACAAATATTGCTACAACAGCGGCTTGAAAATTACCTTCATTTCCCATAAGTTCTTCTTCTTCTATCAGCAACAGCAGCAGCAGCAACGATAATACAATGAAGATTCACATTATCCCGAACGTGCGGGATAAATTCTATTTCTATGAATTAGAATTGAACACTTTAAGGTAAAATCACAAATCACAAATATTACAAAAAAAACTACGATGTAGCAAAAAAAAAGCCATCACAGAAATATTTTACACAAACTCTTATCACATAACAACAACAACAACAACAACGAAGATTCGCAATCTCATCGAACTTGCGGTATAATTATTCGATCCCGAACATGCATTTTTGCGCGGGTCAGTTTCCTAAAAATAATCAAAAAACAATTTTGAATAGGTAAAGGTAGATTCCTTATCAAACAAAGGTGTGAAAATTCTGAAGTTATCTTTAAACCGTACCGCGAATAATATTAAGGTAAACAAAGGGATCGGGTATAAGTCTTCAGAAACTGATCAACTTAGCGAATTTCTTACGTGGATTTTAGTGTATGATTTTTAAAATAAACAATATTAGATATAAAAGAAAAGATCTCTTCATGCTATCCTCATAGCACAATGGAGAACGTTTCGAGGCCGCGAATGGTAAGTTAAAATAGTCATAATTATAAAAATTCAATTTTAATTTAATTTACTTTTTATTTTCAGCAAAATTCATTGCGCGTCCTAATGAGGCTGCTGGCGCAAGGTGGAAATGTGAATGAATTATTCAGACAGCAACACCGAAGAGTGAGACGTGGGAAAAGGCGCTGTAAGGAGCAGCTCCAGGAGGCTGAGAATGAGATGCAGGCTGGGCGGGAAAGGCTGCAGCAGCTGGAGCAGCTGATCAACATCTATAAAGAGGCGCTGGAAGAGTTAAGTGCCGAGAAGAAAAAAATAAAATATCAGCAAAAACTATTTAAATATTTGTTAAAATTAGACTATTAATGCGCTAGTTTTTTAAATAAAAAGAACCATTAAAATAAATATTTTTTTGTTTTTATTTTAATAAATTACCTTATGATTATTTATTATTTGAAGAGGCACTCGATCTCATTAAACTTCACTCGTTTTTTATGTTGCTGCTGCTATTGTTCAGGATTAATTAAATAATTAATTAAAAAGCGTTTTACCATTGTGCAATTTTATATATATTTGCTTCAGAATTGTACAATTTTAATTAATTAATTTGTTTTTGGAGGAGCGTAAAAATTCGGGTTTCCACTTACATTATCGTAAAAATTATAGCTGGCCGGGAGTACATCAATTTGGATAAACTTAAATAAATATGTTTTCCCCTGAGGTCCAGTATTAATTACATGGAAGTTTCCTTTGGTGTTAATATCCAGCAAGGCTGCGTCTGATAGCGCGTTGTATCGGGCTGGCAGCAAAATCTGATGTTCTTCCAAGTCCAGGCGAATTCGTACACCATACGTTGTCTCCAGCCTGCTGGCAGATTTGATTTTGTATGGAGTCCCAAACTGCATCTCGGCCATCCTTAAATAAGGCGAATATTCCAGGCTTTTAAGTTCTGTTGCTGTATCCATGGCTTCTTGCTGCTGCTGCTGATGCTGTTGATCTCCAGGCGGTTGGGGGTTGAACTGCTGACGGTCTCCTTCGTAGTGCTCATTATATACCCATGAGCATGAACATGATTGAACTTGTTCATGAAATCCCCACAGGGATGCAGAACTTGATCATGAATCCCCAGCACATGGATGCACCTGTGTAAACAACTTTGGGTGTTAAGAATTTGCCACATCATCATCATCAGTTTTGCACCTGTGCAAGAAAAGTGGGAGCCGGAACCGGAAGTTGGTAAATTTTGTACTTGATCATGAATCCCCAGCACACGTATGCACCTGTCTAAACAAATTATAGGGTTAGGAATTGCTACGTTAGCAGTTTTGCACCTGCGTAAGAAAGTTTGAGACCGGAACTTGGTTAATTTTGTACTTAGCCTTGATTTCCAAGCTCGCGGGTACACCTGTGTAAACAACTTTTGAGGGAGTGAAGAATTTGCAAATATGATGATGAAATTCTGCGTAAAACATTGGGAGACCGGAAGTGGAATTTTATACTTGACCCTGACCTTGACTTCTAAGCATGCAGAAGCACCTGTGTAAGCAGCACTTACAGCTAAGAATTTGCTACATCAGCAGTTTTTGCACCTGTACCTAAACGGATGCATTAAAGCATGTTGTGCAATTACGGGTATTATAAAAGTAGCATTAGCTTTGTAATTTTTTCACAGTTCATAACGAGCATCCTGTGAGTCAACAAGTGCTACTTCAACTACTACTACTACTACTACTACTACAGCATCCGGCTGGTTTATCAAGTGAAAAGTTTAAGTGTTTAGTGACAAGTTTTTTTTTTTTTTTTTTTTTTTTTTGTTATTAAAATGGATACACGAAGCATCATCAGCGGTCTAAATAAGCAGGTGGCAGAGTGCTTAAGGGATGGAGATACTGCACAAAGTGCTATTATTACGAAAGTATGCAGTTTATTTATTAAAAAAATTAAAGCTGCGAGCATAGCCGAACAGCGCAATGGAACTAAACAACATTACCAAAATTGCATTGCGCAATTAAGAGGCTTGCAGGTTTTATTGAAAGCTGGCAGCAACCGCCATGGAGCAGGTGTGCAGGAAGGAGGAAGACGTGAAAAAAGAAGTGCACGTGTACGCTGGGAAGAGCTGCATAATGCGTTTGCATTACGGATAAGGACAGGCGTCATCATAAACATAAAGCACATCGAAGTGCAGCAATTTTTAAAGGATTGTTCAGCTTTGTTTGAGCGGCGTATTAAGAATATTTTAAAGGAGCATAATTTTGTTAAAGCTTCCACCACTATGAGCTGCGAATATATTAAGCATGGTGTTAATGATGGTGAAGTGATAAGTGACATTAAATATTTCCACACCAAAGCTACACCCATTGGGAGCACCGATGATAAACAAGAATGGTTTACGAAATACGTACAGGAGGACATATTGACCCAACTCGAGGAGTTCCAGGAGAAAGATAGCGGCTGGGCATTACATATGATCGTAAATTTAATGGTACACATAAACAAATACGAGCCATTAAGAGGATCATCTTATATAAAATTGCCCCAAAGCATTGCAGCAAAGCAGGCATGCATAAATGTGAAGAATAGCGATAATGCATGTTTTGCGTGGGCAGTGGTCTCTGCATTGTACCCAGTAGATAGGCGAAATAACGCTTGTAGAATATCAAAGTACCCCCACTACAACAACGTACTGAACTTGAGCGGCATCACTTTTCCCGTTACGCTTAATCAAATAAAAACATTTGAAATAAACAATGGATTATCGATAAATGTTTTCATACTAGAAAAGGAGAAGACAAATGAATACATGACGGTGCCAGCTTACTTAACGAAGAAGAAATTAGATAAACATATTAACCTGCTCATGATACAATCAAATTATGGCAGCAGTGAGGATGACCATGGTGATAGTGATATTGTTTACCATTTTTGCTGGATTAAAGATTTATCGCGTTTGGTGAGCAGGCAGACATCTAAAAATAACCGCAAAAAATATATCTGCGATAGATGTTTATTTTATTTCAATACTGAAGAAAAACTCGCAGCCCACGTGCCAGAATGTGAAAAGGTGAATGACTGCAGAATTGCTTTTCACAAGGAAAAATACATAACATTTAAAAATTATAATTACAAGAATCCAGTACCATTTACAGTTTATGCGGATTTGGAATCGATATTAATACCAATTGCCGATGATGATGGCGATAAAACAAGGGAAATTCAAAGACATGAAGTTCATAGCATCGGATTATATTTTCACTGCTACTATGATGAGTCATTATCATTCTACCGATCTAATCGAGGAAAAACCTGCCTTCAGTGGTTTACATTACAACTGCAGGAAATCGCAACTATAGCTGAGGAGAAAATAAAGGATATAAAACCACTAGCACCGTTATCAGCACAGGAAAAATATATTCAACTGAACCAAGCATGCTGTCATATATGCGAGAAACCATTTGGCCTTGATGAAACCAGAGTTAGAGATCACTGTCACCTTACAGGCAAATACCGTGGACCTGCACACAACAGATGCAACATCAATTATAATGATTGCTGCAACATCCCAGTCATTTTCCACAATTTATCAGGATATGACGCGCATTTCATAATCAAAGATATAGCACTAACGATACCAGGAAGAGTGGATCTTTTGCCGTTGAATAAAGAGCGATACATTTCATTTACTAAACATATTGAAAATAGCTGCATCAAGCTGAGATTCATTGACTCCTACAGATTTATGGATGAATCTCTGGATAAATTAGCGGGATTGCTGCCCAGAGATAAATTAAAAATAACGAAAGCTCAATGGCAAGACTTGGATGATGAAAGCTTCAACCTTCTCACGCGCAAAGGAGTTTTTCCATATGACTACATCGATGGATGGGATAAATTGGAGTGTAATAGCTTACCTAGCATGGAGCAGTTTTACAATAACATGATTGATGAGCCGATAACTGAAAATGATTATGAGCATGCGCAAAAAGTGTGGGAAAAATTTAGCATTAAAAGCCTGGGAGAGTATTCGGATTTGTATTTGAAAACTGATGTTCTTCTGCTAGCGGATATTTTTACAAATTTTAGAGCTATGGCACTCGAGACTTATAAACTTGATCCTGCACACGTCTTCACACTACCTGGATATACATGGGCTGCGATGCTGTATTACACTGGAGTGCGCTTGGAAAGGATAATGGATGTTGACATTCTCTTATTTATTGAAAAATCATGCCGAGGTGGAATTAGTCAATGCTGCTGCAGATATAGTGAAGCCAATAATAAATATATGGAGGACTTTAAACCAGATGATGAAATAAAATATCTAATGTACTACGATGTGAATAATTTATATGGATGGGCCATGTCCCAACATCTTCCAACCGGAAATTTTAAATGGGTTGATAATGTTGACATTATGAATGTTGATGATAATTCACCGATCGGCTACATGTTGGAGGTGGATCTTGAATACCCGCAGGAGCTGCATAATTTGCATAAAGATTTTCCATTTTGTCCAACGCATTCAACGCCGCCAGGATCAAAACAAGGTAAACTTTTAACCACTTTATACACCAAAGAAAAATATGTTGTACATTACCGCAACCTAAAGCAATGCTTATCACATGGATTAATACTTAAGAAAATTCATCGCATTCTGCAGTTCGATCAATCACCATGGCTTAAACCATACGTGGATTTGAATACAAATAAAAGAAAACAAGCCAAAAATGCCTACGAGAAGAACCAATACAAGAAAATAATTAATGCTGTTTTCGGAAAAACGATGGAAAATGTGCGAAAATACTCGAATATAAAACTGTGTACCCAGTGGGAGGGGCGGTATGGCGCTAGAAACCTCATTGCAGCACCGAATTTCCATAGTCGCACAATATTTAATGAAAATTTAGTAGCAGTTGAATTAAGAAAGCTGGCTGTAAAATTTGATAAGCCATTATATATTGGTATGGCAATTCTCGATATTTCTAAAATAGCACTATACGAATTTCATTATGATTTTATGCTAAAAGAGTTGGATGCTGATAAATGCAAAATAATGTACATGGATACGGATTCATTAGTGTATGAAATAAAAAATGCTGATATATACGATATAATGAAAAGAAATATAGATAAATTTGATACTAGTGATTATCCAATAAATAACCAGTATAATATGCCGCAAGCAAATAAAAAAGTTCCTGGATTGATGAAAGATGAATTAAGTGGTAGAATAATGACAATGTTTGTTGGCTTACGCTCGAAAATGTACGCTCTTAAAATAGATGGTGTTGATGTGGTGAAAAAAGCAAAAGGAGTGAAGAAAAACGTTGTGGCGAAAACCTTGCAGATTAGCGATTACATTGAATGTTTGCAAAATTCAAAGAGCAAGATAGCCGAGCAAAAAAGCATTCGTTCCTATAACCATAAAGTGTACACTTTAAACCAAGCAAAGATCGCTTTAAACCCAGAGGATGATAAACGCGGCATTATGGACAACGGGATCGACACACTGCCGTGGGGACATTTTTCAACGCAGCAGCAGCAGCAAGAAGATATGGATGTAGAATAAAAACACATGTGCAATATGTAAATAGTATGAATAAAAGAACATTTATAACGTTTTATAAACAATTTGTTTTATTTAAAAAATCCCTTATTACAAAAACATTTTTCAGAGCACATCGGCCTTGGTTTATTATGCAAGATAAGATATTTGATGTTGTTGTTGTTGTTGGTAGATTGGGGCAGCCTTCCTCTTCCACATCATATATGGTTAGTTCCTCTACAAATATTTCCTGAATCCATTGCCTCTTTTCAGCTCCTTTAATGTAGATTATTTTATCATGCAGCAGATTTCTAATTGAATATAGTTTGCAGTAGGGAATGTATCCATCAATCCATCTGAATCCATGATGATTGCGTCTGAGCCATTCAACTTGCTTCTTTTCAGGTTGAGTTAGATGTTTATGATGAAATGGTGGCTGGAAGATGTAGTGTTGCACTTGATTCTCACAATTTAAAATGGCCAATTCTTTGAAAATAAACTGGTTGTTTTGTAATTTGAATCCTTGAATGTCGATGATAATGGCATCCATTTCAAGCAATTTTCCTGACTTCGTTGGTTAGAGGTGTATATTCCACAATTCGATCATGCAGCAATAAACAGTATGCTGTTGTGTTGGTGGGGACGTTTTCCGATGTCTTGAATTCCAACCTTATATCCACAGGGCCTGTTTTGATGGTTTCGTTTTGCCGGGAGCAATCAATGACTGAGATCGGAGCATCACGCATAAACTCTTCCCTTGAGAGTAGCGGCTGCAACTGGCGCCCATAGTATGAAGTTTGGAATTTTGTATACATCATAGAGGAGAGCATATTTATCGGCATCAAATTTCAGGTTCAAATCATCATATGGGTATGATTCCGAATTCAAGTGTACTTTAACATCTGTCAGCTTGCAGTGGTCAAATTTGCTAGCATCCTTCGTTTTATCATTTTTACGATTTGTTTGGAGAGCTAGTACAACATATCGAGGCTTTTCCAATTGTGCTGATGTTTTGACCGACCACGTGTGATGAGTTGTTGCTGGCAGCGTGGGGTACTCATATATATCCCAGCTCCTGAATGGTATTTGAATTTCACGGCCGCTTTCAATGATCTTATATAAACCAATTTTCTCATGGTCGGCAACATTAACATGGGGGATGCGCCACTGAAGTTTCGATATTGAAATATTTACATCGTCTGCCGGTGATATGACTGCATCTTCATCCATCCTGCTTCGTATTAATATGAGTTCATGTTTAGCATTGGCGATAATTTTCTTGTAATCTTCAGCAAAGCCTAGCAATGTTTTTAGAGGGATGCAGAAATTAAAGAATCCATTGGCGGAGGCAATTGATTTATCCGGTGACCAGCTAGCGTTGTATAACATGCAGCTCTCATTTTGGTTTAATGAAATGTAATTTTTTAGTGTTGCTGCTATTCCAAGATTTCGAGTTCTATCAATTTCAACTCCGTTGATTTCATAGCGAATTTCCTCAAAGAGAAATGCTACAGCATTATTTACTAGCCTCGCTGTGGTTGATATTGCTCCATCAGGTTTAGTTACTGTTCCCTCAATATATATGAAACTTTCTGCGGGCAGGATGTACAGGTCTTGGTTTTGCACTGGAATGCGAATTTCATCGCTATTTTTGAATGATGAGGTGAATGATGAATAGGTGTGGTAGTCAATTTTTGTTATGCTATTATCATGGCTCGTGCCTGCAGTAATGTCCAAGATGTTGCTCATTGCTTCAAATTTAATCCTATTGATTTTAGAAATTGTATATTATCTGCTCTCAGTTGACGTCTTGTTCGCTTCAAGGTCGCCGGTTGACTAATGTTTTCTGTGAAGGGCATCCTATATATATGCTTATTACTGTTGCTGCCATCGTAGATTATCATTTTGCAGGCTTTAAATGTAGTCTGATTGTTATCGTTTCACCTCGAAAATTTATTAAATCTCCGTCCTGATCGATGAGCTTTAGTGTGAGTGAACCTACACGTTTGACGTTCACAGGTAAATAGATTACATTCGCGGGAACCTCTACTATTTTATAGCCTGGTCCCACAGTTGGAGCAAATTCATGCAGCATATGCACATGTTTATTGTTGATGTATGAGCCTGATATAATGTTACATTCAATCCGTATAGTATTAACTTTTATAATATTGACTGGTAGATCTGATGTGTGTAATATATTAGCATCCAATACACGTTTTCCAAATCCCAACAGCGGGGCGATCGATCGCTATTTCTCAAAATGTATAACTTCAGCGGCTTTTATTTCACTCTTCAAGGTATTATTGTTTGCTCTTATTAACACTGCTGCCTTGCTGCTGCCGCTCTTATTTAAACTTTGCTGCACTGTAGTTGCTATGTCATCAATCTCGTATGATCCAACAGGTATTTCGATACGCGTATCCCCCACATGCATTAAATTGTTGCTCTCATCAATATTTGGTATAGAATTATATGTTTGAAAATCGATCAATCCGCAAACGTAGTCTCCAGCTAATTCCAACGGAGGAAAGTATTCAGCGGTGAGCACTGATGTATTGCCAGTAAGAGAGAGTGTTATCGACATGGCTACTTGTAATGAACTGCATATGCTTACACTTGAAGGTCTTTATTTATACATTATGTAAGAATTCTAAGCACAAGTGTCCGCAAATCACTGAGTTGAAATTTTGATGAGCTGTATAGTTGTATGTGACTGCATCACCCAAATAATTTACCACTTCCCGCGGTGGCTGCAGATTTCCAAAACTGTCAAAGTAATTTATGATATTTCCATTCTTCCTGTACGCTACCCAATGCGTTCCAGGTCCTGATGAAACATCTAGATTTATAATTCCGCTCTCATTTTTCCATGGTTTTCTAGGCAATTGATCGCGCATAAAGACTCCTCTAAAGTGGGCGATGTGCTGTGTATATTTACGCAGATCATTTTCATTGAGTGCTCTTTTGGGTAGCGACTTTAGTAGTTTTTTGGATGGGGGTTGAGGAAAAGTCCCAGTCCTTTCCTGTATGGCTTTAGAAATAATCCTTGACCATGTTTTCCTAGTGCTATAGCTTCCATTGACTCATTATGACGCTTTGCTTCCTGTAGCTCTTGACGTGCGCTGCTTGCAGCGTTTACAGCTTTGGCTATGCCTGCGGCACCTCCAGATAGCGCTCCAACGGCTGAAAGACCTGCAAAAAGTGGGACGAGGAACGGTAAAACACCTCCTACTTTAGGCACTGGTATCACCCTAGGCGTCGTGTATGATTTTTTATTTCCTTTGATAATATTCTTTGCTGCAGTTAGGGCAATTTTAGTAGCTTCCAACAGGTCTTTTGGCTTTTTCAGGTTTAAAATTTTCCGGGCATTGCGTACAGCTTCACGAAATGATGGACGCAACTTATTCTTCTTCTTCTTCGAGCAGGTAATTTTTGCCTTGGCACCCATTCCAAATTTGATTTTGGCTTTCATGGCGTTTGTTATTAATAGCGCGTTAGCACGTTCTGCAAAGCTTGCGTCTCTAGATGTTACTCGTTGCCAGGCTTTTTCTTCTAAAATACGGTCAGCTATATGCCGATCGCTCAAGTCCTTATGATCGCGATATGCAATATCATGCTGCTTGCAGGCTGCATCGAGTGGGTTGATCCCTGGATCGCCGCGTGCTAGTCTTTTAGCCAACTTTGTTCCTGGACCACAGTACTGATATCCTGGGAGATGAAGCTCAAGTGGCAATTTATTTATAAGAGAGTTTAATAGACCTCTCCCCTCGGTAGCTTTTCGATGAATGATGCGCTTCTCACTATGGTCAATCATTTTTATAGCTTTACAGCAAGACTGATAAAAATCTATAAAAGTACCGGTATTTATAGGGATTGTGCTAGTGTTCAACATGAAGTTTATCAAACAACAAGCATGCCTACCAGTTAGAAATACTGATGTGGAAATTACAAGTGCAATGAAGAAGAAGCATGGAGTGCTGCTACCAAACAGTATAAGAGGAATTATTGTTGGGCCATCGAATTGCGGCAAAACAAATGTAATGCTAAGTTTACTGGAGCATCCTAATGGGCTACGATTCGAGAATATATACATTTACTCAAAGTCACTAAATCAACCGAAATATGAATATTTAGGAAAAGTTGTAGCTCGAATATCAGGCCTGGGCTATTATACGTTTTCTAACAACTATGATGTCATACCACCAGAGGAAGCAAAGCCAAACTCAATTTTCATCTTTGATGACGTAGCATGCGATAAACAAAATAATATTAGAGCCTACTTTTGTATGGGGAGGCATAACGGCATTGACAGCTTTTACCTCTGTCAGACATATACTCATATACCAAAACATCTAATCCGCGATAATGCAAACTTTCTTATTATATTTAAACAAGATGATTTGAACCTGAAGCATGTATACAATGATCATGTAAATAGTGATATGGAATTTGCAAAGTTCAGAAAAGCGTGTGCCAACTGTTGGAAAGACAAATATGGATTCTTAGTAATTGATAAGGATAGCCCCATGGATAAAGGTCGATATCGAAAAGGCTTTGATGCTTTCATGAGCCTATAAAGAAGCCAATCTAATCAGCTGGACAGGTCTACCAGGTCTACCAGGTCTGTCTAGCTGGTCTGTCTGGCTGGTCTGTCTGGCTGGTCTGTGTGGCTGGTCTGTCTGTCTGGCTGGTCTGTATGGGTCTATATAAGCGCTCATTAGCATAGCTGTATATCATTGTAGCTGTAACCGCCAGTGTAGCAACATGAATGAAAAATTGCTGAAGGATATTATAAAAACACGCGATGCTATACGAAGGAAGTATAAAGCTCTCAAGACTGGAAAAATTGAATCTGAAGCTCAATTAGAGGAAACCTTTAAACCAATAACCAGCACGCTGAAAAAGCTCACAACACCAACAGCAGCAACAGTGAAGCTTGAACCAAAAGAAGAAAACGAAGAAATTAAACAAGAAGGGGATGAAGAAACATATACGCCCCCACCACGTAAATACTTAAAACTAGAGCCACATAGCATGAGTTATTCTGAGGAAGATGATGATGATGACCAGTTTGTCACACCTATAAAAGAACCGAAATTAGAGTCTGCAGACCAGATACTAAGCAAATATAAACAGCTACTTGAAAATGATAGCACTAGAATTGATAAAACGTATGGAGTGTACTATCATAACGATGTGTGGAATATTGGTAATTCGAGATTAAAAGTTGATAAAGAACACTTTCTTATAGGTGGCAAGCAATATAAGATAACTGAAGGTCTAGCTGAATTAATTTTTATGAAAAAGCCTCGAGGCTACTCCAAAGAAGACTTGTCAAATTATCAAGCCATTGTAAATGATACATGCGCCCACAGACGTGATTTTAAGGAAAACCGGCAAATAAAAGGAACAAATAGCTTCAAATATAAAAGCATAATAAAAAAGTTTATTCGCACTCCCCATATTGGAACGGGTATAATGCAAATTCCGAAGAAAAATATCGATTACATATATTGGGATGATCCTAACGAGCTAGTTGATAGGCTCCGCTTATTGATAGCATCGCAGCAAGCTGGGAATAATAGCCATAGTAATGAAATAGTGTCAATCATTGAGGAGTTGCGAGAAGCTGACATTATAGTATAAATACTCCCACACATATAAAACTATTTACATTTCGGAAATGAGCGTTGACAAGTTTGGTCGATCTTCTAAACGACAAAAATTCGGAGCAGTGGGTGATCGCGGGCCACCTGGAATTCCTGGAAAAGACGGCGCTGCTGGACCAAAAGGAGACGGCTTTAATTTAACATCAGATGGCGACTATGATCTTGCTTTGAAAAAAATCAAAAACCTGGGTGATCCAAAAGAAAAGGCTGACGCTGCAACCAAACACTATGTTGACGATGAAATACGGGAAAGCATGAGCAAAGCAGTACAGAATCTAACATTGTATATTAATGGTGAAATTGAGAAAATTGAAAAGTTTATATTCTCCAGCATAACTAGAATACCGCAAGATGGAGTCTATGAGTAAGAGGCAAGTAGTAAATGAGCTCCACAAACCCGCTCGTCGAAATTTTACTAGACGGAGAGTTATCATTAAAGGTCTGGATGATTTGTGGCAGGCTGACTTGGTGGAAATGGATGCATATAAACATGCAAACAAAGGATTCCGCTACTTACTGACTGTAATTGATACATTTTCTAAATATGCCTGGGCTATGCCAATTAAAAGAAAAACCGGTCCAGAAGTTACAGAAGCGATGCAATCAATATTCAAAGAAGGACGTACACCCAAAAATTTGCAAACGGATGATGGCAAGGAATTCTACAACTCACACTTTCAACAGCTAATGAGCAAATATGAAATTAATCACTACTCAACATATACATCACTCAAGGCTTCAATAGTGGAAAGATTCAATCGAACTTTAAAGAGCATGATGTGGAAGGAATTTAGCATGAATGGATTATACAAATGGCTTTCTATGGTGAAAAAACTGCTATCACAATACAATATGAAAAAACATCGAACAATCAAAATGCGCCCTTGTGATGTCAATAGGGCAAATGAGAAGCTGCTTCTTGCTACAGCCTATAATCACATCAAAATTGCACCTTCATCTGCATATAAAATAGGAGACCGCGTCCGTATAAGCAAATATAAACATGCATTTGAAAAAGGCTACACACCAAACTGGACAACTGAAATCTTCAAAATCTCCAAGGTTAAACTGACTAATCCAGTGACATATCAGCTTGAGGACTATCAAGGCAGCCCCATCAAAGGAGGATTCTATGAAAAGGAATTGCAGAAAGCTCGACATCCAGATCTCTACCTTGTTGAAAAAATATTGAAAAAGAGTGGTGATAAAATTTATGTTAAATGGCTAGGGTTTTCACCTGACCATAATTCTTGGATAAATGCTAATGATGTATTATAAGTTAAATAAAAAGACATTGTTTTTATAACATATTTGTTTTATTTTCAAATCTAGTATTACATATTTTCTCACGATGTTGTTGGTTCAATATAGGCTCCAGGATTTTACTTGTATTGATGATTCTCTGTTGAAATCTGCTTCTATCAAGGGCATATACATGCCATTGTCCCATGCGGCTAGCTCTATAAGCAAAATCCCATACATGCATGATATGTACTTCCGGTGCTAGTGTAAATCGAACCCTTTTCTGCATTCTCCACAGCCACTTTTGGTGATCCGCACATAAAAATTTACTAGGCGTTGAACTTCCTTTTTGTACCGCTCCACAAAACAGCATCCACACGTGTCTGGACCACAGGTTGCCTTATCATCTGACCATGGACAGTTCTTGTAATACCCTCCATGTATAGAAATAATTTTTCCTGCACTTTCATATTCTTGAACATATCTGTAGAGTTGCTCTATTTTATCCTTGTGTTCCTCTAGCAAAACGCTTGAGTATTCTTCAAGAAATTTTGGGAGGCTCATATTTACCTATGTTTCATCTGCTGATATCGTATGGAAGAAGAAGTATCTTTGCCCTCAGATGATGATGATGATGATGGTGATGATTGCACCGATTTAATTGATAGAGAAGCTAGTTGATACTTTAATTCTTTTGCTTTGCTTCCTTTATCGCCCTTTTCCTCAAGCAGTCTTGTTGAATCCTTATAACTGCTCATCGCCGCAACCTGAAGAAAACTAACCTCACATTTCCCTCTTCAGGTATTTTTATACATAATAATAATAATAATAATAATAATTGAATCAAAGATCATTCCAAGGCACAAAATCACGCCAAGAGCTTAATTGAATTCTTAGCGAATCTGATGATAATGATGGCGACGTCTAGCAGCATCTGATCAGAAGCTCCCCCTACACTCCAACAGCCAAAGCCCACATCGAGGTTCAACTAGTTTCACACAGGTGGCGCTCACACCAACTTTATCAAAGACCTCAAACAACCCGCACGTAGACGAAAAGCTTTCGCAACCACCGCCACCTTATCCAAGGCACTACACCTCAACGAGCACCACATCCCAATCCCCATGGGGACCCTGCACCACATCCATCCAAGACCCCACCTAGACCAAGAACTTTCAAGCCACCGCCACCAAATCCCATGCCACCTCCGAGCCACCTTATCCAAGCCACACAAACCTAAAACACCTCGCACACGCAGGCGAAGAGCTTTCAAGACAAATCCTATGCACCACCAAGCCACCTTATCCAGACACAAACCTAAAACACCTCGTACAAGTACACGAACAGCTTTGAACACAAGTCCCATGCATCACGAAGCCACCTTATCCAAGACACAAACCTAAAACACCTCGTACACGTAGACGAAGAACTTTCAAACCCACCACCAAGCCCCATTCCACTTCCGAGACACCTTATCCAAGACACAAACCTAAAACACCACGTACACGTAGACGAAGAGCTTTCAGACACATCCCCCAAATCCTATGGCGGCATCAAACCACCTCATCCAAGACACAAACCTAAAACACCTCGTACACGTACACGAAGAGCTTTCAATACAAATCTCATGCAACCGCCAAGCCACCTTATCCAAGACACAAACCCAAAACACCTCGCACACGTAGACGAAGAGCTTTCACCCCCAAATTCTAGGCGGGTACGGCATCACCTGAGAAGTGATGCCGTACCCGCCTAGCTCCACTACTCGGAAGCCGAAGCAGAGCACAATTCTAGTATGGGAAGGCCTTCAGGCAGCTTTCAAGAATCAAGCAACAGAACCAAACGACGGAGAACTGCGGCTATCAGGGAGGAGTACAGTTCAGCGGAGTTGTCCTTTGCTGCAGAAATGAACCTTCGCGCTTCAGGACATGTTAATGCAGCAAAAGTTATTAAGGATGTTGCGCAAGGCAGCCCATCAAAGGCATCAAAATATAGAAGTTCCATAGAATTTATTCAAGAAATACCTATGACTGGTGATGAGGCTCTTACATACTCGTATATGGTAGAAGCAGAATTATCAAGAAATCAATATGTGACTACGCGAAATAATGCTATTAAAAAAAATGCAATTTGTATCCTCCTTACAGGATTGTATTAGAAGCCAAAAAAATGCTACCCTGCAAAAACGGGTATAAATGTGACAGAAACCATCGCAGAAATTAATTTACAAGATTTGCTGGATCACACTGCGAATAGAATTATTTTAGCACAAAGTGATGTGATTTCTAATTTACAGCATGGTGCAGTTAAAGAGTTATATTTATGCTGCAAATGGGGTTGCGATGGCACATCTGGAAAAACCATATACAAACAGAAATTCAATGACGATGATGTCAAAATGACAGATTCGAGTATATTTTTCATTTCGCTGGTGCCATTGCAACTGTATTCAGTTACACATGAAGGCAATGGAAAAAGAATCATATGGGAAAATCCTAGGCCGTCCTCTACGTGGTATTGCAGGCCAATAAAAATTCAGTTTGCAAATGAGACTACAGAACTGACAAAATTAGAAGTTCAAAAGATCAAAGACCAAGAAAATAATCTAATACCTTTTCCAGTAATCGTTGAAGGTAACGTCATTAATATTATTTATAAACTATCATTTACAATGATCGACGGCAAAGTTGTCAACTCGGTTACTGAAACTACATCAGCTCAACGCTGCTACATTTATCTTGCAACTTCAAAACAATTTAATGATATTGACGACATGTTAAAAAGGAAAATTAAAGAACAAAATTTAGAATACGGAATGTCCTGCTTACATGCGTGGATACGATTCTTTGAATGTCTCCTGCATTTATCGTTTAAATTAAACATTAAAAAATGGCAAGCTCGCGCTAATGCAGAAAAAGCAGCAGTGAAAGTTCGTAAAGCAAGCATACAACAAGGCTTCAAAACTGTGCTGGGGTTGAATATAGATCAACCAAAGCAAGGTTTTGGTAGTTCAAACGATGGTAACACTGCTCGACGTTTTTTCCAAAACTCGGAAACTACAGCATTGATAACGGGTATAGATTTAGATTTAATTACAAGATTTCATATAATTTTACAGGCCATATCATCGGGCTTCGCAGTAAATGTCGAGAAATTCAAAGAATTTAGTGTAGAAACAGCCAGAAAATTCGTTGCACTTTACCCATGGTACTATATGCCCACCACAGTGCACAAGATTCTTATTCATGGGGCAGTGATTGCCGATTCCCTTGAATTGCCAATTGGTCAATTATCAGAAGAGGCGCAAGAGGCATCAAACAAAAACATAAAGAAATATAGACAAAATTTTGCAAGAAAATGTAGCAGAATTGAAAATCTAAAAGATGTCCTATTGAGACGTCCGATCCTTACATCAATAGTTTGAGGAAACTCCCCCAAAAAAAATTGCGAACATTGGCACCGAAAGCCATAGAATAGTTACTTCCACCAGCATCAGCACCGCAAGCGGAATTTGAAACAGACTCAGAAAATAGTGATATAGATAGCCGAGATGAGAGTGACTTTAATTTATGTTAAACGTGTTTGTATGTGAAGACGCGTGAAAGCAAATATTATTATTATGTGTGATATATGGGTGTAATAAAATATTATAAAATAGAATAAACCTTTTTTTAACTTAGCGAATTCAAAAGACACCATGCATACAATTTTGTGCAATTTTGTTTACTTAATAAGAAAAAGAAAATAGGGCGCCATGTTGTTTTTGTATAGTGATATTTTATTTTTATAATCATATATTCTTAGTGAGTATTCGAAAAATTCATACACAAAATCGGGTAAATTTTCGTTGATTATTCAGCAAAATTGTCCGCCATTTTGGATCCGCCATTTTGTTTTTCGGAAAATTGATAGCGGATTCTTAATCAGCGCCCTCGAAAACCCCCAAGTACGAAATTTCATTTTAATAAAACTACTTTTAGATGCTAAAAAGACTTTTGACCAGGTTTTCGGGATTCTGAACCACTGTGCGACGGTACGATTTTGCCCCCAGGACACTCTACTTTGCCCCCAGGCACAATTGAAGTATTCAAATCGTTGCAGTCTTTATATCGTCCGGTACACTATTGGGATGATTGGTTAGTTTTTATTACCTCGCAGAAATTAGATCCGTCAACCAGAAAGAATTGGTAAAACTCTCTGTGTTCCCCTACTAAAATGCCGACCTTCAAGGAATTAATTACTTTTCTACAACATCCAGTCACCACTCTTGAATTAGTTGGTGTTACTTCGAATCGACCCAAAACCATACTAAAAAAATTCCCATTAAAGTCCTCTTCCATAAAAGTACATGTTGTAGCTCCGACGCATAAATGCCAATCAAAAAAACATTTATTATTATTTTGTCCAATTTTCCGACAATGTACAGTCCAGCAGCGACGTGACTTCATATTAAAAGAGAATTTATGCTTCAATTGTCTCCGAGAAAGCAATCCGCAGATCAATGTACATACCTCTCAGTATCGCTGTAAAACTTGCAATCGACGACACCACACCATGCTTCATATTGCTTCACAATCTGAACCTGTGAAATACACAGACACAGACAGTCAGCGATCATCTCATACATAAGCAAAGACAATCAAAATTCATCGAAAGATACTACATCACCAGATAAGCTCACAGCTCTGAACACCAGCTTACCTCTGCACCTTGGCTACAGCTCAAGTCATTTTAAGCTCATCGACTGGGAAATCAATCAAAATCCGTGCGCTCTTAGACCAGGGATCTAAAGCCACTTTCATCTCTTCTTCAGTAGCGTCATATTTAGAACTTCCAAAAAAGAAAGCTCATATCTCTGGGATAGGTATCCATTACTGAGTTTCCATGCAGAGTTTAACCTGAGTTTACTCAGATTAAGCGCCCATGGAAACGAGGATTGAGTCAAGTTTCGTTAAATCCAAGAAAACTCGACGAAACCAGTCGTGTGTGTTTAAGTATCTTTTACAGAACACATCCCAACGGAGACGCAATGTAAATTTGATTATCTGCCACCTTAACCCAGAACCGTCATGGAAACAACATTGGGTTAACTTGACGGAAAAAGCTTTCTGTTTACTCAACGAAAACTCTACCTCGGCTCATGGAAACACAGTAAATGAAGCAGATGGAGGACTTGTAAAATCGATAGTTCCAGTTACTGTACGGTCATGCACCGATTCAAGGTTCTCGATGAAAATAACGGCATTCGTCTTGCAAAAGCTCGCCAAGGTTGCATCTGGTCATCAAGTTCACACTATTGAACTGCCCCACTTACGTGGCTTACAGTTGGCAGATCCTACGTTTTTTGACAACACTAAAATTGATCTGCTTATTGAAGCCGATTTATTTAGCAGTATTTTGCAAGACGGGCTTCGCCAAGGTTCTCCTATTGCGCAGAAAACAACTCTTGGATGGGTACTAGCCGGTCCTGTCGGTTGTTCCTCCGTTTCAAACAATTCGCTAGTAAATTCCTACCCCGCTTACTCCACTAGCAATTTAGAAGATGTAGACCTCCTTCTTCAAAGATTTTGGGAAATTGAGGCAGATGGTAGGTATGTAGTCCGGTTACCGATGAAATTGGCTTATCGAGATAATTTACCAATAGGAGAGTCTAGAACATATGCAGTTCAAAACTTTCATCAACTGCAAAGGCGCTTTATTTCAAAGCCGACACTACAAGAGCGGTATAAACAATTCATGGATGAATATCATCAACTGAATATATGGAGTTGCTATCAAGTACAAAACCTCGGACAGATTCAAAATGTACATACTATTTACCACACCACGGAGTACTCAAAGAATCTAGTATCAGTACCAAACTCCATGTAGTCTTTAAGGGATCAAAAAAGACAACATAATGGTGTCTCTTTAAATGAATGTTTAGCGGTAGGGCCAAAGCTTCAAGCTGATCTTTCGGCTATAGTACTTAGGTAGAGACGACACACGGTTGTTCTCGCTGCAGACATTAGGATGATGTACAGGCAAATTAAGAATGATGCTGAAGATTTTTTATCTTCAAAGGATTGTATGGAGAAAATCCCCCGATAAACCAGTGCAGGATTTCCGACTCCTTACGGTCACATATGCGACTACATCAGCTCCGTACCTTGCGATCCGAACGCTGTTGCAATTAGCTGAAGACGAGAAAACAAGATTTACACTAGGATCTGAAATTTTACGAAGCGATTTTTATGTGGATGATGTTTTGTTTGGAGCCGACGATGTTGAATCCTTAATGGAAGCACAAAATTCGTTAATTAACATACCCACGGCAGGCGGATTTCATCTGCATAAATGGGCGTCAAATTCAACAGCTGCTCTTCAAAATATCAATTTTCAAAAATCGCCTACTGAGTTAAATCTAACCAAAGGCAACATCATTAAAACTCTTGGCCTGTTACAGGAATACAGACACCGATTCTTTTGGATTTTGAGTTACTTTAGGCGATTTACCTTCCGTTCTCACACACTGTTGTCCGACACATCCAAACTGTACGATCCGTTAGGTTTTCTTGCTCCTACCATCATACTAGTTCTGGCTTCTTAAACTAGAATGGGATACGCCGTTACCTGACAATATAGCAAACACTTGGATTCATTTTCGACAAGAATTAGGATATCTCGAGAACTGCTCAGTTCCCCGATGGATTGGTTCCTTGGTTAAATTGCGACCTATGTTGGAAAAAGCTACTTTGATGCTGTTGAGGTCTTTAGGTATAGTTATTAGAATTGATCGTTATTGGTCTATTGTTGAACATAGGGTGGAGTGTAGGGTAAGATAACCGGTTATTTGTTGGGGTAAAAGGGAGGAGTGTGCGATTATTTTGATACGTGGTAGTGTTTGCTGTTGGTCCTCTAAAGTGGGTTGGGTTTGATGGAGTTTTAGAAAGACTACTTAATTTTGTTTCATTGGAATATTTGGTAATATAATTATCATGTCTAGAGTATGATATGTTTTGTTTCTGAATACAATATGAGAAAGCTTTTGCTAAAGTATCCGGTTTCATCGTTCGGATAGTGGACCCAAGTCCCGATAAGAAGGCGTTGAGACACATTGATGTATATAATTCCCGTTTTGCTGTAACTACGGTTCCGTTGGTTTCATGTATTTGGACGTGATTTGTCATGGTGGCAAGAATTTCTATTATCTCACTGTAGAAACGTTCAACGCTTTTATTTTGTTGCTTTAGATCGTGAAGATCTTTAGTTAACGAAGTTTCATTGCGTTTGTCTGAATAGTGGAGGATAAGATTTTGTTTGATTTGAAACCAATCCAACGGGGAACCGTACATATTCAATACCTCGTTTGCTGGGCCTTCAATTTTATTTCTAATTGCTCGGAACAGGAGCTTACCATATGGCGTTCCTTCCGTTACTACAATTAACGATCTGATTTCCTCAACATTGTTCAGGAATTCATCTAGATCTAGGATTGCCATCAAATTTCGGCAAATCTTTAATGGCATCAGGTACTCGTAAAGAGTTTAAAATATAAGTAAGCACTTGGTTGCCACCGGTGCCTGTAGCCTTGTTGCTATAATCACGATTGTTAATTTCGGAATTTGAAAACACAAACAAATCTAAATTTTCAGATAAGACACTTTCTTCTTTAACAACACTTTCACTATCGGAATCACTTTCTATGTTGTTTAAATTTATTTAAGGAAAAAAATTTCTTTAGTTTTTTGTAAGGTTTAAATCTATTACTAGTAGGTTTTTCTAACGGCATATATAATATTTAAATAAAATAAGGTAAAAATATGGATGGGATTTATGGAAGATATTCAAATGCGACTTACATTAAAATTATCAGGGCGATCATAATTGTTGACGATCTTCCCTCGTTGAGTTGGAGTTGCCTTTGGTATCGATGAGATGGATTTCCACTTCGATGTTCCCTCGATGAGCTGGGTCCACTTCGTATCGATATTCCCTCGATGATCAATTCAGTTCCTTTTGTGTAATCTTGCAGCGCCAATATTCTGTCGGCGGTTTCACACAAATTTTCTTGCACTTATTAGAACTTTAGAATTGTACTTAGAATCCGCGAACTACTATGAAAACCAATAAACCGTCAGCACTAGCAATATCACGATTTAAGCAATAACGTCACTACTGGATCCTTTCGGATCCTACCGACTGCGCCAGTAATAAAACTCGAGACACGACGAGATAAAAAAATACTAAATTTAAAACGTTACAAATTTTCTTTATTGACATTTTCACAATTATTAAAATCGACTTTATTCTTTTGAGCTTGAAACAGAACTGAGCTTTCTTTATTTTACATTAAAAAATAATACTTTAAAAATAGATCAAAATTGCCTTCGCTGAATTAATTACAATTGGGCTATGGGATTGCTTATTCGGCAAATTAATTAGAAATTTGAAAGTTGGGAAATTCAAGAAAAATGTTATTAATTGATTTGGTCAGCACGTCTGGTTGGTTTCCGGCACGTGTTGCATGTAGAACATGTAACTCACGGACTTAATCCTTTTTAAAGCCCCAAAAGAAGAGTTTTTTTTGTTTTACAGAAATTAATAAAAATATAAATAAAATAAAAAAATAAATAAAAATTGCAGCAGCTAAATAACTTTTCAATTAATCCCCTCGAATTTCTTCAATTTAGCGCGCGGCGACCTGAGGTGAACGTGACTCTTCAACCACTGCTTCCCGACTCAAGTACCGTTATCCCGTATTCCTGGTGCGTTTTTCCCTCGTTCGTCGTTTCAGTGCCATCGGAGTTGATCCTTGATCATCCAACGGTACTGACATTTAGAATTGTATATTTTTTTTTCTTTGAGATGATGTGCAGAATTCTGCTAACAACATGTAAATGCGATGTTGCCATTTATTTTAAAAAGTTATGAACTGATGTAACGAGGAAAAATTCCGCTAGTATGCAACTGCGTTGTTGCCATTGATTTTATTGGCAATATTTTTATGAACTGTTCTTTTGTTTTTGGGTAACTATCGTTTGGATAAACAGGCTTGGTCCGAAGTCCTAGTTCATAGGGTGACCCTTACAGCGATATTTCTACCAATAATGGACGACCGATTAATGTTTTAATGTCGATCACTCTACTATTGCCGATCGATGTACTAATTGTACTAGATGATATCGACACAAAATCGAAGACCAGCGGATGAAGGCAGTTTTTTATGGGCAGCGTTGGACAGGATCAGTTTTCAAGTAGTGAACAACTATTTTTGGACAAAAAGGTACTCCAGATTAACAAGCAGTATGCACCCAAGTAATGTCTAATGGTCATTAGGGTTTGAAATGCTTAACTTGTTATGTTTCTGGATTAATTGCTTCACCTTTTTATTTGGTCTCAACGAGGGAATTTAATCAATTATGGGAAAAACCAAGACACCGTCATCCACGGGGGAATTTATTTTATCAGATACTGTTTAATAAAAAAAACAGTAAAATTTGCGGTGGTATAAAAGTTGAACAATTAATCATGAGGAATTGAAAAAACATTAAAACTATTATGCTGCTTTCACACTGAATAAAGCAAAACGTTTTATAAGAACAAAACGAAAAAACAGTCAAGCATTGTGACTAGCCTGTATTCACACCAAATAAACCAAAAAACAAAAAAACAGATTGCTTCGAAAGTATGCTCTATTAAATGTGAATAAGGCACAAAACATTTCAGTAACAATTGTGATATCAACCATGTTGTACGGTGTCGATGAGGAAATTGTGGCTATTTCGTTAGCAATAATTGCAGCAGAAGGGGAAAATAAAGCAAGGTCGCGTAAATGTTAGGTGCACCCACTTAACCAACGTCGAACAGAAAATAATATTATTTTAAGTTTTCTGGACGAGTTGAGAAATGATGAAGCTAAATTTAAGAACTACGAGGTGTGACAATTAAGTAATGAGACTGATTATATTGCCGCGATTGTGGTAACCCTGCGACTTTGAAATTCCCTTTCCCTTCTCTCGGCATCCTTCCCCTATCCATTGATATATTTGCCATCGCTCTAGCTTGTTGCAGTTGATTGGAAATAGAATTTCAAGGATTGACTTTCGCAAAAGCATCTGTCCAGCAGAAAAACTTCTAGTAACTTTGAGGTCATTCATTTTTATTTAAATATATTACATATATTGTTTTGGTAATGCTTTTAAAAGGGACCATTCGGAGTCATCGTAGTCGTGTTTTGTGGCAGAATAGAAGTGCGCCTTGATGAGAGGTGGCAGTAAGTTGTTTCCGGGTGGTTTATTGCATCGATGAAATATGTATCATACGATTATGTCGATCTTTGGTGACTGCTATTTAGATTTTGAATAATTGAAGAGCGATATTCCAAAACGTACTAAAGCAATTTTTGTTTAATTTTAATATTGTATTGCTTTCCAATCTATGACGTAGTAGTTGTGCATTCACATAAACATTTATCACAAATCATACTCATTCCGATGTATAATGGGGCATACAAATGAATTTTCCATCAATTTCAATAGCTAGTATTCATATTGAATTTTTTAATGTTTTTTTTATATTAAAAATAAAGATTTGAAAAATACTATTCTTTCTTTTGCTGGGCTGAACTTTCTGAGGACTGAAAACATTTACCATAGTGTATGTACTAAGTAATTGACTTAGTATCTACATTATGAAAATGTACCACCATAAATAAAACCATTTTTTTCATATAAAATGTAGCAAAATTTATTTATATTTTTATAAATAATAGTTTCTTTTATCGGTTTTTTGAGAAAGGAAATAATATTACAGCCCTTTAGGCGAGAGTGAAAGTGATATTCAGTTTTTTTTTATTTCCCACTAATTACATCATAAGAACTTAGCACGTTTTGGAATATCGCTCTTCAATTACTCTGCTAGCCTCATCCTCCTCTAGTAAGTCCTCAAGAAGAACAAGAGTTCCATTGGTTCAGCTATTTTTTCTGTAAAAGTCACTGTCTTTGATTTTTTGAAAGGCACTGCGGAAGGGGTGTATGGTTCATCCGTTGAGGCCGAGGGCCCGTCTATGGGACGAAAACCAAAATTTTCAGAAGCTGAATCACTTTCTTCTGCGATGAAATTACTTTGCGAATTTCTGTGCATAAAATCTTTTAAAAATGACATTGCCTTTTGCAAGTACCACACTTTCCTCTTGATTCCTTTACTACCAGATGGGGTAGTTTCATCGTGTAATCCTCTAGCAAAACTATTTCGCAAACGGTCCATTTTTGTTTGCAATCTGCCACTGAAAACAAAAATATTCTCGTTGGTTTATTTGCAGGGAACATAAACAATGTAATAACTATTTTAAAAAACATTCAAACCCTCTCTTTCAGATTTCTGGCAACAGGGGAAAGTTATAACTCTTTGCATTATCAGTTCCGACTCGGTGTTTCAACAATTTCAAAGGTTATACCAAAAACGTGCCAAGCTATATGGGACAGTATTTCAGTTATTTGCATGTCGCGATCAGATACTCAAAAATGGTTAGATATAGCTGAAAAATTTAATAGAATGTGGAATTTCCCGATTTGGATGGATAATAGGATGCAATGTCCCGCAAATTCTGGCTCTGAATTTTTTAATTATACAAAATATTATTCCATTGTTCTCCAAGCTGTCGTCAATGCAGAAGGTAGCTTCATTTCGATAGATATTGGTGATTTTGGTAGAAGTTCGAATAGTGGAACATTCAAAGAATCTAACTTTGGGAAAAGATTTTAAAATAAAAGTTTAGATCTACCAGATCCAAGGGTAATGCACAACAGCAATGCTTTTAAATTTCCGTTCATGTTTGTAGGCGATGAAGCTTACTCGTTGAAAGTAAATTTGATGAGAACTTTGCCCGATAAAATTTAACAAATGAGAGGCGTGTATTCAATTACCGTTTATCTCGTGCTAGGCGTTTAGTGGAGTGCGCATTCGGAATGATCACTAAAAAATTTAGAATACTTGAAAACGTAATACACTGATTGATTTAAGTTCACCCAACACTTCTATGTTTCAGAGCGTTTTCCTCAGCCCCATTTTGTTGTGGAAACCTGAATTTTAACATAGTTGCCTTTCTAGGGGTTGCGAATAAGTGGTAAAAAAATTATATGGCTAGCTCTCTTAATAACGGAAAAATGCATACCGGAAGTAAAAGCGTTTCAATTTGACGCACTTTTAGTGCGAAATTGATTTAAGTTCAGTTAAAAAATATATAGAAAAAAGGGTTCTTATTGCTATAAATGAACTTTATTTAATATTTATTCGATCCTCCATTGTTTTTATTACAGGAAAAAATCTTTTTCTCATACTCGCCACTAATGTGGGGAGCATTTACTCCGGAATTAAATTCCAAGCATGTTAAATGCTTATTTTGAGCGATTCTACTTTTTCAAATTGCCTTCCATGGGCATAAACCTTCTTGACTACAATTCCCCAAACGTTTTCTATTGGATTTAGATCAGGAGAGCGTGCCGGCCAATCCAAAACTGGGATCTGCTGCTCCTCAAACCACTTCATAGCAGCTCTTTCTTTATGGATAGGTGCACTATACTATTGAAAGATCCAATTATCGCTAAGCGCTTCCTCTCCAAATGACACCAAAACATCGCCCAAAAGTGAAATTTAGTGTGCAGCACACATTCTGTTACTTATTTAACAAATTGGACTCTTTGCACGAGCAGAAAAAGCGGCTCAAACCACCACTGTGCCTCCTCCAAAATTTCGGCTCCAAGGAACATCACAGCATAAATTGCTAAGGCTTAAATTTGCAGAGAATTTAATGTCATGGGACAAGGAATGGCGAAGTGTTATTTTTTCTGATGAAAAAAAAAATTAATCTCCGCGGGCCAGATGGCTGCCAATACTTTTGGCGTGACCTTAAAAAACACCTGAAATTCCTTGGAGCCGAAATTTTGGAGGAGGCACAGTGATGGTTTGGGCCGCTTTTTCTGGTCGTACAAAGAGTCCAATTTGTTGGATAACTACCCGGATGTGTGCTTCAGACTACATTACCCTGTTGGACGATGTTTTAGTCGTACTGGGAGAGAATGCACATGGCGATAATTGGACATTTCAATAGGATAATGCACCCATCCCCAAAGCGAGACCTACACTAAAGTGGTTTGAGGAGCAGCAGATCCCAGTTTTGGATTGGCCCGCACGCTCTCCTGATCTAAACCCAATAGAAAACCTTTGGGGCATTGTAGTCAAGAAGGTGTATGCCCATGGAAGGCAATTTGAAAATGTAGAATCACTTAAAATAGCCATCCAGCAAGCTTGGAGTTTAATTCCGGAGGAAATGCTCCACACATTAGTGGCGAGTATGAGAAAAAGATTTTTTCCTGTAATAAAAACAATGGAGGATCGAATAAATATTAAATAAAGTTCATTTATAGCAATAAGAACCCTTTTTTCTATATATTTTTTAACTGAACTTAAATCAATTTCGCACTAAAAGTGCGTCAAATTGAAACGCTTTTATACTTCCGGTATGCATTTTTCCGTTATTAAGAGAGCTAGCCATATAATTTTTTTACCACTTATTCGCAACCCCTAGAAAGGCAACTATGTTAAAATTCAGGTTTTTACAACAAAATGGGGCTGAGGAAAACGCTCTGAAACATAGAAGTGTTGGGTAAACTTAAATCAATTTCGGGCACTGTACATATTATTACCGCCTAAGAAAGTTGAAAAAAACAACAATAGTGAAAATAAAAACACCAGCGCAGTCTAACGCGAAGGCATCAATCACCCTTCACTAGACACGACCGGACCGACGAACGGCGCAAGTAAGTACCCTTGCTCCCTACCCTCTCTCGCATCTAGGTCCTGCAGGTGCCGCGGCTAAAATCTGTCGGTCGATGAAATTTGCCCCGTCTCAAAAGGCATAACACTTTGACGAGGACAAATTTTATTGACTCTGATGGTTGCGGCAAATGTAATGCCGGGAAATATTCCCCAGAACGTGGCGATTGAACCCGCGCAACCGAAGTCCCGTTACAAGTCAAGTTTTGGTATTGACTTTTGTAACATTCGTGGACTTCAAGCGAATTTCTCTTTTGTTGAGTGCCACTTATCTAATTACAAACCCCCAATCTTCGCACTTAGTGAAACCCAAATATCACCCGATAATGACTTAGGTTATTACCAGGTGTCGGGGTACACTTTAGTGCACAATCTCTCCCCCCATAGGGGTATTGCCATTTATGTTAGGGACGACGTGGCTTATTATAAAATACATTCAAGCACAACTTCAGATTTTAATTATCTTTGGATTAAAATCATTTTCCAAAGCCACGTCATATTCTTCTGCTTCCTATACAGAAGCCCTAACATAAGTAACGAAGCCTCCACCTTATCTTTTGATACTATTTCCGAACAAATCTCGGGATTTTTGTCGTCCAATCCTGAGTGTGAAATCATCGTTGCGGGTGATTTCAATGTTAAATGGCTGACTTACTCAAATGGCACCAGTATTTCTGGCAAGGACGTCGAGCTCTTTGCAGACATCAATAACTTGCATCAAATTGTGGATCATCCCACAAGAGTCCCTGATGTTGCTGATCAAGGAAGATATCTCCTTGATCTTTTTCTAACTTCTCATCCAGCGCGTTACTCCGTCGAAGTTGATTCACCTCTCGGCAATTCAGACCACTGCCTAATCAGTGCTAACTTCCCATTCGAATTTCCCACCCCTCCCAAACCAGTTCGAAGAACTGTATGGCATTATGGGAAGGCCAATTGGCTGGGGCTTATTAATTTTTTCCAGTCTACAGACTGGAATCTGTGTTTCCGGAATAGAAACGCCAACTCTGCCGCTATCCGTATCACCAGGATCATACAGGCAGGAATGCATTTGTTCATTCCCCATTCTACCAAATCTGTGAAGCCTAGGCCCAACAGATGGTTTAATCGAGAGTGTATGAATGCAATCAAAACTAAAGAAGCCGCCTTCCGAGCGTACAAGAGCTTCCCGAGTGAATCGCTCCGTTTAGAGTACATACAACAAAGAAATTCTTGTAAAACCGCCATCAAGAAAGTCAAAACCTTATTTGACAACAAATTGAGAAGTAAACTCCTAAATGCAACCTCCGGTAGCAAAAACTTCTGGTCCTTGGTAAGTTCCATCAAGAAGAATTTCACTACAACTTCAACCCCTTCCTTTATTCACAATGAGAAGGTAATAACAGACAGCAAATCCAAGGCCAATTTATTAGCATCTATGTTCGCTTCGAATTCTTCTTTACCCGAAACTGATGTGCTACCCCCTGTTTCCGAGCGTAACGCCCATTCAATGGACAGGGTTTTTTTCAGGACTCGCGAGGTGCACAGGTGCCTCAAAGAGCTCGATGCCAACAAATCCACTGGACCCGATAATATACCCCCTATCGTCTTAAAACAATGCGCCTCACCTTTGGCTAAACCTCTGCGCAAATTATTTTCCCTGTCATATTTCTCCGGAGTTTATCCCGACTCTTGGAAACTTGCCCATGTTCAGCCCATACCGAAAAAAGGTGATTCCAGCGATCCCTCCAACTACCGCCCAATAGCAATTACTTCTATTCTCTCCAAAACCATGGAGATGATAATCAACAAAAAGCTTATGGGATATCTAGAGTCCAATCTACTCATAAACGACAGACAGTATGGCTTCCGACGAAAAAGATCCACTGGCGATCTTTTAGTCTGTCTTACAGAACACCTCAGCCGTAGCCTGCATGGATCCGGTGAGTCCAGTCTGGTTGCTCTGGATATCTCCAAGGCTTTCGATAGAGTTTGGCACTCAGCCCTGTTAGCTAAACTCAAAGCTATTGGAGTTGACTCACTTCTACAGAAGTGGATTGAGAGTTTCCTTTCTGGCCGTTCTATCAAAGTAGTATTGGATGGCGTCAAATCCGCATCTCACCCGATCTCTGCGGGGGTCCCCCAGGGGTCAATTTTATCACCGGCCCTATTTCTCATATTTATAAATGACCTTCTTTCAATCCCCTCCAACCCACTTCTCAGCTTCGCTGACGACGGTACTCTACGTTACTCGTACAGCTTCGATACAAGACAGACTCATGCCAGATCCTGTCTTGATGATCGCGAACTAATGTTCAACTCTATTAATAACGACATTGAACTTATTATAGAGTGGGGAAAAAAGAATCGTGTCAAATTCAACCCCTCCAAAACCAAGTACTGTCTTATCTCCAAAAAGAAGCTCAACACCTCTTCACCCTTGAGAGTGGATGGAGTTCAACTAATGGCCGACCCATCCTTGCACATCTTAGGCGTGACATTAGCGAAAGATTTGCGATGGAATGACCACATATTCCAAATCGCCAAACAAGCATCCCAGTGCTTGGGATTTCTTAAGAGGTGCAAGTTCCTCCTCCAGCCATCGGCCCGTGCTGTTATCTATAAATCCTACATTCGGCCTCTTCTCGAATATAACTCCCTCGTTTGGGGCGGCGCCCCAATAACCACCTTGGCATGGTTAGATAAAGTGCAAAAAAGGGCGCTTAAATTAATTGATGACGACACCGCCTGCTCCACCATCGACCCCTTGAGCCACCGTAGGAATGTAGCAGCACTGACAAAATTTTATCGCTACTACCACAGTGACTGTTCCTCCGAGTTAAACGCTCTCCTGCCTCCACGGCAATCTTATACCCGCAACACCAGATTAGCCCACTCGTCTCATTCCCTTCACCTGCAACTACCCCTTTCACGCACTCAACAAGATATGAATTCGTTTGTTAATAGAACAACTCGACTGTGGAATAACCTCTCGCAGTCAGTATTTCCGAACTCCTACAACATCCAAGAGTTCAAACGCAGGGTTCATCACCACCTTCTTCAAGACCCCCCCGTACCTTTTAATCCTTAACCTATACCCCCCCCCCCTCATTCTTCCCCCGTACTAAGCTTACTGCTAGACATTGCACCATGACGTGACAAATGACATGACGGACTAGTAGTACAAAGGGTGACTCCTGAGCTTAGCACTGCCACATAAAAAAAAAAAAAAGTCGTAATGGCTATATGTGCACTACACAACTTTATCCGCACGGAAAAAAAAAATTGAGCGATATCCGAAAGGATATTGAAGAATTGTGCGAGAAAGAAGACGAAGATGAAGGAAAATCGTCTATTTGGGCATCATCATCAGCACCTTAGCGTACGCGAGGAATTGGTTAAATATTTTAATTCAGAGGCAGGTGCAGTAACCCTAGAACACTACATACAAGTCGTTTTTACGTACACAATTTTTTATTTTGTTATTCTGGCCACCCTCAGTACTGCATCAGGCTCAGCAGCCAGCAGTGCTTCGGACCGTTAGTAGTGAGCGAAACACCGTTTGAATCGGAGCTTTGTGACTGGAGGTGAGTAAAGACGATTCTCCCAGTATGAGCGTTTTTGATATATATGTCACTTTGCGGTGTATGTAGTTTTAATGTAGGGATTTATGCACGTCGTTATGCCATGTTATTAGTAATAACTATGTATAAACACACTTATGTCGTGGTTATAAAGTCAAGCCTTAGCTGATCAATACGATTTATTTTATACTTTTTATATTTAGATACTTTTATTATTTGTTTATTCGTTTGTTTAAGAAATAGCAAAACTACCATTGTCAGAAAAAGACATGTTAGAAGAGCTGTATGGAGATGGAGAAGATATACAAATCACTGATTCGCCACCACAATCGGACGGAGAAGATCCGATGGACTTTTCTGATACCGACCAAAATGAAGATCCAGACTATAACCTTCTGATAATAGTGATGATAGTGAAGTGCAAGAACAGATCAATATGGCAGATTTAGATGAAATTATTGCTCAAGTATTTCAAGAAGACCCACCTGCCGGACCTTCTTGCGAAATACGAGAAAGTCTTTTTACCGATTCCAACCAAATAGGAAAGCCGAAAAGTAAAATAAAAAGTAAAGTTCCTAGACGAAAACAAGCGAAAATAGAACCTCAGGAAGAAGACCAGAGAAAAATCAAGTATAATTCACCTCAATTATGTGGAAAAAACGAGTTTGAATGGAAAACTGCGCCTTTGAGCAGAACAACTGGCAAAAGGCCCTCTAAAAATATAGTCTTCATAAAACCAGGAACATCTGGAAATGCTACTAAATCACAAACACCAAAGGAATGCTTTACCAACCTATTTTCATCAGATATGAAAAAAATTATCATTGAATGCACAAATGAGGAAATAAAGCTGCAGTGAGCTACAAAATACGCATCAAGAAATGGGAGACCTGATAAAAGATGCGAGACAAGCATTAGGAGGTGCTTCCATGTCGCCACTTCAATTATGTTTTCTGGGGCTGGCGAAGGAAGTGGAAGCAAGTGGAATGTCATTCGCCCAACGTTCGAATCTTCAAATTAAGGTAACGGCTCTTGTCCATCAAGAAATTAGCGAACAAGTACAAAATATTTAATGTTTAGGTAAATTTTAATTTTAATTTCTATATTTCATTTCTGAATTAGAAAATCTGTATTTTTGTTATTGTTTTTAATGAAATGTTTTTATTTTGCGTTGTATTTATGAATTTTTATATTTTGTCTTATGAATTAGAGAATTTATTTTTGTTGAATGAAATTATTTGCCTTTATGTTATATTTATGAATTTATGTATATATCTATTATTAGAGAATTTATTTTTGTTGAATGAAATTATTTGCCTTTATGTTATATTTATGAATTTATATATCTAAAAGTTAAGTTGAAGTAAGACTGAAGAAATATTTTCCTACATTATTTTTTTTATTATTTTTAACGAAATATAGATGGTTGTCGTGGTAGACTGAAAAAAAAATGTAATATTATTTTTAATAAATAAAAACTATTGAAATATTAATCAGTTTATTTGTTATGTGGTGATTCTTTATAGCTGTGAGGGATTTGGTCATGTAAAATTTTTTATCATCGTGTAAATTTTTAATTTAATTTCACCCCTTGTAGGAACTCAATAACTTTTGAAAAATTGCGGATATATTTGGATATATATCTTAAATGAAATTAACTGTGCCTGAAATAATTTATAATAGACACAAAATTGAAGTGATTAGCGATCTCAAATAACAATACTTTGGTTTTATTCAAATATCTTTATTAAAATTCATTATTCTGCTTCTGCCAAATAATCTCTTAAAATATTTCTTTGCTGAAAAGCTGATTGTGTTGCGTTGAATCTTGTAAAAATTGGAAGGGGTTGAGCTGTTTTCCTCCACAGTCCTTCGATATTTTCATTTGCATTGTCGGTATAGTTTGGCGGGCAATATTGACCGTCATTCATTTTCAAATAGTTATGCAAAACTACAACTGCTTTGACAATCTTCTCCGCATTATTTGGGAACAGGTTTATCGAATTTTGAATAACTCGCCATCTAGCAGTCATTACTCCGAAAGTGTTTTCAATGGAAACTCTTGCCGATGATAGAGTTTTATTGAATTTCTCCTTACTCCTAATAACATTCCGGCCTGGATATGGCCTCATTAAGTGTTTTTTTAATGGGAATGCTGAATCTCCCACGAAGTAAAATGGTAGCACAACATTTGAATTCGGAATTACTTTATCTTTCGGTAAATTTAATGAACCGCTTAATAATTTTGATCCAAAAACGCTATTCGAGAGCACTCCACCGTCGCTTTGACTGCCATAAGCCCCAATATCAACAGCTGTAAAGCAATAATTACTGTCACAAGCTGCCAGTAAAACAATGCTGTGATATTTTTTGTAGTTGTAATAGACAGAATTTCCATTCGGGGGACATTGTATTCGAATGTGCTTCCCGTCAATAGCACCGACGCAATTGGGAAGTCCTGTGGAAATCTCGCGCACAGTAGTATATCCCATGCGAAATGCCCAGGAAAGTGTGCGCCAAGAAACCCCTTGTGATAGATATCTGTAAATATTAAATGCTGGTTGAAAGAGGTGCATATATATATATATATATATATATATATATATATATATATATTAGGGCGGGTCAATTTGTATGGATGAAAAAAAATCGACCTTTTACACCCCCTAGTGATATTCTATATGTAATTTTGAGCAACTTTGCCCAAGAAACTATAGTTCGAAAATCGATTTTGAGCCTCCGGATTTTTAAAAATAGATATTTTTTGTCAATATTTATGATTTAATTTATTTAAGAAGATAAAAATACAAGTTATTTCTCCAGGCACACGTATTTAGGAGTTTCTGTGGGCGAGCAATCTATTGCTAATGTTTACTTATATTTACTGGTCCCCCTAAAGGGCGCTTTCGTACATTTTATCTATATTTCGTAAGTTTTATCACTATTTTTCAAGAATTGTTTTGTTTTGCAAAACCAAATTATTAATGGCCTAAAATAAATGCATGGGTCAAGTATATTAAAACACGTGCGCTATAGTCGTTTTGGTGTTGCCACGCTACACCTCTTCCAGAAACACATTCATAGTATATAAAAACATAGGCATATTCGAATGCAACGTTGTATCAAAATTTCAAAGTGATCTGAGATTTTAGATTAAGAACAAACGCACATTTACATTTTTATTATAAATTTATTTTTATTTACAGAATACAGTATAAAAGTAAATTTAAATTCAAAAAGGAAAACATTTTTTTGCAGTAATAGATAAGAATCGAGGAGTTATTTTTGAAAGTCTTGCTTGCTTTCAAGTCGAGATAATTTCTTACGGCTTTCTAATGTCACTGCCATTATTCCTTCTCGATTCTTGTCTAAAGCACGTTTAGAAACATTAGCCAGCAATTGTATGTGTCTCTCCGTACCTTGGATGTGTAACGGAACTCCTGGGTCAGGCAGCGGTGGCTCGTCGTATTCTAAGTATTGCTCAAAATAATCATGCGGAATCGTTTTTGTAAACGGTGGCTCAAAAATAATACTGTCGTCATTTAAGTCAATCATATTCGTATAATCTGTGCAATTGAAGTTAATAATAGTTTTTCTATAAACTCTAACTCGCATCGGATCGTCCAGTTTATTTCGATAGTGTAAAATTATGTTTATAGCACTGTCGCGTTTGTCTTTTCTGTCATCAAACAACATTGATAACAAAACATTTTCCGAATGTGCATAATATGAATTGTCCTTAATTACATTATTTATCACGTCGCGTAAATTTGGCTCTAAAAACTGTGCCCAACGTATGAATTTCGAAAATAATGCGCTACCATACACGACAGAGTTATAATACTTAATATTGAAATACATTGGCGTATAAACTTTCATTATGTAGGCTACTAGAGTTTTCAAATTCTTAGATGGCTTATTCGTTGTCACATATAACCGTAATACCCTATTGGCCTTGGTGAGCCAGCGAGAATGAGCAATTGGCCCTGGTTTAATGTTAGCCAAATCCTCCGGAATAAAACCATTAGAAATCGCATTGGCCAACTTGTACAAGTACTTTAAATCCGTAGATAATTCACCTTCATCTTCCATTGCTGGAGGCATATTCTCTAGTTGGATTTTTTCAAAATCAGCTACAACCTGTAAAGATTAGATGAATTAAAATACGATTTTATTATTTTAAACACATTATAAATAAGTAATAGAAGTAAAAATGGTATGAAAAAAGTTATAACAATTACGTACCGGAAGTTTTTCACAAGTTTCAATTTGTTTGTTTAACGTTCCGGTTGTCGTTCGTGGTCCAGTGGTGGATGATCTTTCTAACGTGTCAAACAAATGCCGCAGCGGAAGCTCGTTAAAGTGGATAAGGCACACAAACCAATGCAGTGGTCTGTGTAACTGTAGTTCGAATCGTCGCAATATTCCATTTTTTATACCAGTATTTGGTGGTTCACCATCACAGCATATGCCAATTAATGAATCAAAGGACATTCCTTTGTTGATGAAAAATTCGTTCAATTTTTTGACCTTAGTTTCCGCATCTTCATTTTCCAATTTTACGTAGCCTATTAATTGGGAATTAGGCTCCTTCAAAACAACTAGATGAGGCTCTTTTACCATCGTTTGATGAAATTTTTGATCTATTTTCTCTCTCGTTAAAGAATCATTTTTTCTGCCATCAAACGAAAATGCTATTAAACTGGAAGCGTCATACCGGTTACGAAGCACTTCTTGTCTACATTTCATTTTTTCTCTACGAACTTTTGCTTTATCCATAATTACAAAATTACCACGGTCATCTCTTACGTTAATGTCTTCCATAAGACATGTTGCCATAGCTGAAGCTATTCTGTCAGGCACACCAAATCTGTCACAAATCATAGCAAACTTCGAAGCATCGTATCTAGGAGTATAAGGTCCTCGTTTCGTTGGAGAAAGATCTTCTGCACTATCTTCATCATCAACATGGATATTTGTTCGATCAGGTATGTATGGTTGATCGCTGCTCTCTATAGTTGCTGCTATTATTGTAGATATAGGTACCTCCTCTACATTTTCTGTCGTATATTCTGGTATCATACATTTTCTGTCATTATGTTGATCTAGCATAAACTCTTTTAAGTGTTCTGGAATCAAGCCACATGAACATAAATTTGTTTTTAAGTCACATTCACATTTTCCGATATAAAATAATTCGTTTGTGGATTGTACGAATGCTCTAAATGATCTGCCTTTCGTTCTGTTCTTATCCGCGGTTTGATATCTGTCAAGCAAAGTATTCAATTTTCTACCAATACTGGTTTTGGCAATAGTTCTAATATTCAGTTTACCCCAAATTTCAAGCAATTTATCTACTACATAAGGAGTTAAAGTCTTATACGAGAACATTTTACTTTGAACTTTAGCACGATCGCCCAGCAAGAAATAATATCTTAAGATATCCACTTTATTTGGCAGATTCACACCACTTAATTCACTAGACACACCAAAAGCACTAATATCTTGAGAAGGCATATGTGTCAAACAACTTCCGGAGCTTGTTGATGCTATTTGGTCTTGCGAAGTAGACGGCACTGGATCCATAGTATATTAGGTTCTAAATGTTCTTATATACACAAATCAAATAAAAAATACTTATAAAAATAAGAAATACAAAAATTACTTTTACTTTTTTCACAATAGATTCGTTAACTCACGGCGATGCCTAGGAGCGAACTGAACTTTCAGGTTCCTATATCTATTTCCTAACATTCCTTACAAATCGTAATTTCGCGGAACTCCTAATAACCTATTTTACTATCTTACTTTTATTGTCCTGCTTTGATTTTCCATCGGCTATTTCTGTGGAGTATATTTATGTTTATTACATGTGTCGCCTACTTTTTACTCTTTCATACAATTTATTACCCGTAATTATTGCTATATTTCGTACCTACTTATATGTAGGTAATTCTTCTGAAAGGCCCTTTTATTAACCGCCGCAAAACAATATTGAGACAATATTGCTTCCTGTGAACTAGGGGTGGGATTTCCCTGTTTTTGTTCACTATATTGTTTGTTTTATTTTTTTCCACTTGGACTTGCATTGTTTTACACCTATACGAATTTTAATACTTTCTCTTCTTATTAACTTTAGATTTATGTAATTTTCTTTATTATTATTAATTTTAAATTTATTGAAATTAGTAATGTTTTAATTGAGACCTGCCTTTTAATGGTTTATAATTTGTTTAACTAGAGAATGAGTATATTTATATTGTTTACACTTCATTGAAATGGCGCTAAAACAAGAATGAACCACTCCATGAAACATAAGCCATTTATAATTTGGGGTTGCTATAATATTTTGACATGAATATGTCTTATCCCTGGAGTCTATTTGAAAGAATGTGCGGAGACGAAAATCGTTACCATGACTCATTATTGTTTAGCATTCTTTTAGGATAAATTTTTGTTTTTTTGCTGTTTTTGTTGTTTTTGCTGTTTTTGTTGTTTTTATTGGTTTGGTCGTTTTTGTTGATTTTGCTGTTTTTGTTGCTTTTGCTGTTTTTGTTGTTTTTGCTGTTTTTGTTGGTTTGGTTGTTTTTGTTGTTTTTGCTGTTTTTGTTGTTTTTGTTGTTTTTGTTGTTTTTATTGCTTTTGCTGTTTTTGTTGTTTTTGTTGTTTTTGCTGTTTTTGTTGCTTTTGATGTTTTTGTTTTTTTGCTGTTTTTGTTGTTTTTGTTGTTTTTGCTGTTTTTGCTGCTTTTGCTGTTTTTGTTGTTTTTGTTGTTTTTGTTGCTTTTGCTGTTTTTGTTGTTTTTGTTGTTTTTGTTGGTTTTGTGTTATTTGTTGTTTTTGCTGTTTTCGTTGTTTTTGTTGTTTTTGCTGTTTTTGTTGGTTTGGTTGTTTTTGTTGTTTTTGCTGTTTTTGTTGGTTTGGTTGTTTTTGTTGTTTTTGCTGTTTTTGTTGTTTTTGTTGTTTTTGTTGTTTTTGCTGTTTTTGTTGTTTTTGTTGCTTTTGCTGTTTTTGTTGTTTTTGATGTTTTTGCTGTTTTTTGTTGTTTTTGTTTCTTTTGCTGTTTTTGTTTTTTGCTGTTTTTGCTGTTTTTTTGTTTTTGCTGTTTTTGTTGTTTTTGTTACTTTTGCTGTTTTTGTTGTTTTTGTTGTTTTTGTTGCTTTTGCTGTTTTTGTTGTTTTTGTTGTTTTTGCTGTTTTTGTTGTTTTTGCTGTTTTTGCTGTTTTTGCTGTTTTTGTTGGTTTTGTGTTATTTGTTGTTTTCGTTGTTTTTGTTGTTTTTGCTGTTTTTGTTGGTTTGGTTGTTTTTGTTTTTGCTGTTTTTGTTGGTTTGGTTGTTTTTGTTTTTGCTGTTTTTGTTGGTTTTGTTGTTTTTGTTGTTTTTGCTGTTTTTGTTGGTTTTGTTGTTTTTGTTGTTTTTGCTGTTTTTGTTGGTTTTGTTGTTTTGTTCTTTTTGTTGATTTTGTTGTTTTTGTTGTTTTTGTTGTTTTTGCTGTTTTTGTTGGTTTTGTTGTTTTTGCTGTTTTTGTTGTTTTTGGTGTTTTTGTTGTTTTTGTTGTTTTTGTTGTTTTTGCTGTTTTTTTTGTTTTTGCTGTTTTGCTGTTTTTGTTGTTTTTGCTGTTTTTGTGGTTTTTGCTGTTTTTGTTGTTTTGCTGTTTTGTTGTTTTTGTTGTTTTTGCTGTTTTTGTTGTTTTTGTTGTTTTTGCTGTTTTTGTTTTTGTTTTTGACATGAATATGTCTTATCCTTGGGGTCTATTCATGTCTACTGTGCCATCGAGAAGCCATGGCACTTTTTTTTTTCTTGAAAAATAGTGATAAAACATACGAAATATGGATAAAATGTACGAAAGCGTCATCTAGCGGCACTGGTAAATAAAAATAAACATCAGAAATAAATTCCTTGACCCAAAAAACCCCTATATATGTGTACTTGGAGAAAAAAACTTGTATTTTTATCTTTTTAAATTAATTAAATCATAAAAATACCTATTCTGATGTTTATTTTTATTTACCAGTGCCGCTAGATGACGCTTTCGTACATTTTATCCATATTTCTTATGTTTTATCACTATTTTTCAAGAAAAAATATTATAGCAACCCCAAATTATAAATGGCTTATGTTTCATGGAGTGGTTCATTCTTGTTTTAGCGCCATTTCAATGAAGTGTAAACAATATAAATATACTCATTCTCTAGTTAAACAAATTATAAACCATTAAAAGGCAGGTCTCAATTAAAACATTACTAATTTCAATAAATTTAAAATTAATAATAATAAAGAAAATTACATAAATCTAAAGTTAATAAGAAGAGAAAGTATTAAAATTCGTATAGGTGTAAAACAATGCAAGTCCAAGTGGAAAAAAATCAAACAAACAATATAGTGAACAAAAACAGGGAAATCCCACCCCTAGTTCACAGGAAGCAATATTGAGACAATCATGTTTTGCGGCGGTTAATAAAAGGGCCTTTCAGAAGAATTACCTACATATAAGTAGGTACGAAATATAGCAATAATTACGGGTAATAAATTGTATGAAAGAGTAAAAAGTAGGCGACACATGTAATAAACATAAATATACTCCACAGAAATAGCCGATGGAAAATCAAAGCAGGACAATAAAAGTAAGATAGTAAAATAGGTTATTAGGAGTTCCGCGAAATTACGATTTGTAAGGAATGTTAGGAAATAGATATAGGAACCTGAAAGTTCAGTTCGCTCCTAGGCATCGCCGTGAGTTAACGAATCTATTGTGAAAAAAGTAAAAGTAATTTTTGTATTTCTTATTTTTATAAGTATTTTTTATTTGATTTGTGTATATAAGAACATTTAGAACCTAATATACTATGGATCCAGTGCCGTCTACTTCGCAAGAAAAAATAGCATCAACAAGCTCCGGAAGTTGTTTGACACATATGCCTTCTCAAGATATTAGTGCTTTTGGTGTGTCTAGTGAATTAAGTGGTGTGAATCTGCCAAATAAAGTGGATATCTTAAGATATTATTTCTTGCTGGGCGATCGTGATAAAGTTCAAAGTAAAATGTTCTCGTATAAGACTTTAACTCCTTATGTAGTAGATAAATTGCTTGAAATTTGGGGTAAACTGAATATTAGAACTATTGCCAAAACCAGTATTGGTAGAAAATTGAATACTTTGCTTGACAGATATCAAACCGCGGATAAGAACAGAACGAAAGGCAGATCATTTAGAGCATTCGTACAATCCACAAACGAATTATTTTATATCGGAAAATGTGAATGTGACTTAAAAACAAATTTATGTTCATGTGGCTTGATTCCAGAACACTTAAAAGAGTTTATGCTAGATCAACATAATGACAGAAAATGTATGATACCAGAATATACGACAGAAAATGTAGAGGAGGTACCTATATCTACAATAATAGCAGCAACTATAGAGAGCAGCGATCAACCATACATACCTGATCGAACAAATATCCATGTTGATGATGAAGATAGTGCAGAAGATCTTTCTCCAACGAAACGAGGACCTTATACTCCTAGATACGATGCTTCGAAGTTTGCTATGATTTGTGACAGATTTGGTGTGCCTGACAGAATAGCTTCAGCTATGGCAACATGTCTTATGGAAGACATTAACGTAAGAGATGACCGTGGTAATTTTGTAATTATGGATAAAGCAAAAGTTCGTAGAGAAAAAATGAAATGTAGACAAGAAGTGCTTCGTAACCGGTATGACGCTTCCAGTTTAATAGCATTTTCGTTTGATGGCAGAAAAAATGATTCTTTAACGAGAGAGAAAATAGATCAAAAATTTCATCAAACGATGGTAAAAGAGCCTCATCTAGTTGTTTTGAAGGAGCCTAATTCCCAATTAATAGGCTACGTAAAATTGGAAAATGAAGATGCGGAAACTAAGGTCAAAAAATTGAACGAATTTTTCATCAACAAAGGAATGTCCTTTGATTCATTAATTGGCATATGCTGTGATGGTGAACCACCAAATACTGGTATAAAAAATGGAATATTGCGACGATTCGAACTACAGTTACACAGACCACTGCATTGGTTTGTGTGCCTTATCCACTTTAACGAGTTTCCGCTGCGGCATTTGTTTGACACGTTAGAAAGATCATCCACCACTGGACCACGAACGACAACCGGAACGTTAAACAAACAAATTGAAACTTGTGAAAAACTTCCGGTACGTAATTGTTATAACTTTTTTCATACCATTTTTACTTCTATTACTTATTTATAATGTGTTTAAAATAATAAAATCGTATTTTAATTCATCTAATCTTTACAGGTTGTAGCTGATTTTGAAAAAATCCAACTAGAGAATATGCCTCCAGCAATGGAAGAAAAAGGTGAATTATCTACGGATTTAAAGTACTTGTACAAGTTGGCCAATGCGATTTCTAATGGTTTTATTCCGGAGGATTTGGCTAACATTAAACCAGGGCCAATTGCTCATTCTCGCTGGCTCACCAAGGCCAATAGGGTATTACGGTTATATGTGACAACGAATAAGCCATCTAAGAATTTGAAAACTCTAGTAGCCTACATAATGAAAGTTTATACGCCAATGTATTTCAATATTAAGTATTATAACTCTGTCGTGTATGGTAGCGCATTATTTTCGAAATTCATACGTTGGGCACAGTTTTTAGAGCCAAATTTACGCGACGTGATAAATAATGTAATTAAGGACAATTCATATTATGCACATTCGGAAAATGTTTTGTTATCAATGTTGTTTGATGACAGAAAAGACAAACGCGACAGTGCTATAAACATAATTTTACACTATCGAAATAAACTGGACGATCCGATGCGAGTTAGAGTTTATAGAAAAACTATTATTAACTTCAATTGCACAGATTATACGAATATGATTGACTTAAATGACGACAGTATTATTTTTGAGCCACCGTTTACAAAAACGATTCCGCATGATTATTTTGAGCAATACTTAGAATACGACGAGCCACCGCTGTCTGACCCAGGAATTCCGTTACACATCCAATGTACGGAGAGACACATACAATTGCTGGCTAATGTTTCTAAACGTTCTTTAGACAAGAATCGAGAAGGAATAATGGCAGTGACATTATCTTTTTAAATTAATTAAATCATAAAAATACCTATTTTTAAAAATCCGGAGGCTCAAATTCAACTTTCGAACTATGGTTTCTTGGGCAAAGTTGCTCAAAATTACCCATAGAATATCACTAGGGGGTGTAAAAGGTCGATTAAAAATTTGACCCGCCCTAATATATATATATATATATATATATATATATATATATATATATATATATATATATATATATATATATTAGGGTGGCCCTTATTTGCAAAAGTGCTTCAATTTTGGGTCTCACCCCTTAGAAATATGCGAATAGGCAAAAAACTAAGAAATTTAAAATTTTAGGCAAATCGGAAAAGATTTAGAGGTCGCTCATGGCGAACGAAATCTTAAAAAATTATGATTTTTTACCTTTTTCCACTTTGTTCAACCCTAATTACCATTTTATCAGCCCTGAAAGGGTCAATCAATATTTTTTATCCATTCTACAGATTGATACCTTTCTAAAATGATCAAAATCATAAAGATCAGTTTACAAATAATAAAGCTATGAAATAAAAAGCACAGTGAAGTCTTTATAAGGACATAAAAAAAAAAAACTATCAGTTCAAAGAGAAACTGTACTAGGGTCCACTAATCACCGCAACCTTCGCATAAAGCGTTGTGCTTTTCTGTTCATCTTTGACTCTGCAAAGTTACGTGTCCGATCAGTGATCCACACTGAACAAATATACTACACGGGAGTCTATTCCATCCATCCGTGTTATGAAAAAAACGGGTTTTCATTATTTTTCATATATATGTATTTAACAATAATATCATTTCAAACAGCAATATAACTTTTGTATAACTGTTATTACATAATATTGTTTAACATAACTGGTAAATGTTTTAAAAATTTATGAAGTTTGAAAATGCATCTGTCAAACATCATTCGCTTTGACTGCATTCGAAAATTTACCAGCTGCTCAGAATTGGCAGCACATCATTCCAAAAATCAAGCCGCTGCAGCCGAGAATATATGCCCTGCAGCCGATACTGCAATTCTGCTTATTCTGCGTAGCTGGCTAATTTTCGAATGCAGCCAAAGCGAATGATGTGTGACAGATGCATTTTCATTAGCTCTGACTGCGCTCATATAACAGGAAAAGTTGAAGTGGATAGGTTACCTACCTTTTTACGTTAGTGATATAAATGGTGAGCAATTACTTGGTGTTCCAAAATTATCATCTTCAACAGGAATAGAAATAGCTGATGCTATTTATGAATTATTAATAGATTGGAATGTGGATGAAAATATTGTTGTTTTTGTTTTGATATCACTGGGTCAAATACTGGAAAACTAAATGGAGTGTGCACGTTATTAGAACAAAAATTGTAAAATCTTTACTGTATTTACCATGTCGCCATCATATTATGAACTAGTCCTGCGAGGTGTGTTTGAAATAGAATTTCCTGGTACCTATGGTAAAGGTGTTCCTTTATTCAAGAGATTGGAATTATATTGGAACGACATAAGCAAAAATGAGTATAAAACATTGCTAGAAAATGCCAAATTGAAAGAAATTCTAATTGAAAGATGAGTTCACAGATTTTTGCAACGAACAATTAAAGAAACTAATTTGCAGAGATGACAATCGATAATTATTAGAGTTAACCACAATTGCTTCGGGCTCATGCTCTAATAGTCAAATTTCGTTCTCCAGGTCCAATGCATCATGCTCGTTGGATCTCAAAAGCACTATATTGTATAAAAATATATTAATTCAGAGATGAGTTTAAATTAACTGTTTTAGAAGAGGAGAATAAAAAGCTAATGTTTGTGCTTTTATCATTCGCTTTTACGTGAGGGCTTGGTTTAAATGTCCCGTAGCGCCAGCAGCAGCATACCAGGACTATTGCTTCTTACAAAATATGTAGGAATATTGAAATGTTAATTTTCACAAATTGCTATTAAGAAAATGAATTTGTGGTATTTAGCAGACGAAAGCGTTGGTGTAGCATTTTTCGATGAAAATATTCCATTGGAAATCAAACATAAAATGAGTAACAGATTAAAGCATTTTATTACCACTGATGAAAAAAAGGAAGATCATGATGTCTATGCAGATATGATGTTGAGCCAGATAAAATATCTAGGGAATTAGTTAAACGTATTCCAATAAAACTTGAAGAAATTCAGGAATTTATAAGAAACCCGTAAAATACTCAATCACTACGATGAACACATTCGATTTTTTTCAACGGTTTAACATTTCAACGGACTTCCTATTTCTCCCACCAGATAAATGGAGTTATAATATTAAGGGCCTGTGCGAATACTGACTAAATTGCGGCTAAACTAATTTATTGGAAAGGTCGGTATTGCAGTGCGATTTAGTCTTTTCACGAGGAGGCTAAAGTTGACAGTTATTGACTAAATTCTGTTTTGATGGTATTTCATGTTTATTTATGTAGAATTTCATGCACTTCCATAAGTAAATAAAAAATATAAGCTTCGAATTTTAATCCTTTTTTTATTTTGACATGAATATGTCTTATCCCTGGAGTCTATTTGAAAGAATGTGCGGAGACGAAAATCGTTACCATGACTCATTATTGTTTAGCATTCTTTTAGGATAAATTTTTGTTTTTTTGCTGTTTTTGTTGTTTTTGCTGTTTTTGTTGTTTTTATTGGTTTGGTCGTTTTTGTTGATTTTGCTGTTTTTGTTGCTTTTGCTGTTTTTGTTGTTTTTGCTGTTTTTGTTGGTTTGGTTGTTTTTGTTGTTTTTGCTGTTTTTGTTGTTTTTGTTGTTTTTGTTGTTTTTATTGCTTTTGCTGTTTTTGTTGTTTTTGTTGTTTTTGCTGTTTTTGTTGCTTTTGATGTTTTTGTTTTTTTGCTGTTTTTGTTGTTTTTGCTGTTTTTGCTGCTTTTGCTGTTTTTGTTGTTTTTGTTGTTTTTGTTGCTTTTGCTGTTTTTGTTGTTTTTGTTGTTTTTGTTGGTTTTGTGTTATTTGTTGTTTTTGCTGTTTTCGTTGTTTTTGTTGTTTTTGCTGTTTTTGTTGGTTTGGTTGTTTTTGTTGTTTTTGCTGTTTTTGTTGGTTTGGTTGTTTTTGTTGTTTTTGCTGTTTTTGTTGTTTTTGTTGTTTTTGTTGTTTTTGCTGTTTTTGTTGTTTTTGTTGCTTTTGCTGTTTTTGTTGTTTTTGATGTTTTTGCTGTTTTTTGTTGTTTTTGTTTCTTTTGCTGTTTTTGTTTTTTGCTGTTTTTGCTGTTTTTTTGTTTTTGCTGTTTTTGTTGTTTTTGTTACTTTTGCTGTTTTTGTTGTTTTTGTTGTTTTTGTTGCTTTTGCTGTTTTTGTTGTTTTTGTTGTTTTTGCTGTTTTTGTTGTTTTTGCTGTTTTTGCTGTTTTTGCTGTTTTTGTTGGTTTTGTGTTATTTGTTGTTTTCGTTGTTTTTGTTGTTTTTGCTGTTTTTGTTGGTTTGGTTGTTTTTGTTTTTGCTGTTTTTGTTGGTTTGGTTGTTTTTGTTTTTGCTGTTTTTGTTGGTTTTGTTGTTTTTGTTGTTTTTGCTGTTTTTGTTGGTTTTGTTGTTTTTGTTGTTTTTGCTGTTTTTGTTGGTTTTGTTGTTTTGTTCTTTTTGTTGATTTTGTTGTTTTTGCTGTTTTTGTTGTTTTTGTTGTTTTTGCTGTTTTTGTTGGTTTTGTTGTTTTTGCTGTTTTTGTTGTTTTTGGTGTTTTTGTTGTTTTTGTTGTTTTTGTTGTTTTTGCTGTTTTTTTTGTTTTTGCTGTTTTGCTGTTTTTGTTGTTTTTGCTGTTTTTGTGGTTTTTGCTGTTTTTGTTGTTTTGCTGTTTTGTTGTTTTTGTTGTTTTTGCTGTTTTTGTTGTTTTTGTTGTTTTTGCTGTTTTTGTTTTTGTTTTTGACATGAATATGTCTTATCCTTGGGGTCTATTCATGTCTACTGTGCCATCGAGAAGCCATGGCACTTTTTTTTTAGACTTTAAACTACGTTAAATACATGGAGAGATAATATAAATATAGAATTTAAGCAACTTATCAAGCCCCTAACTTTGTATTTTTATATTCAGATCTGTAAAGGTTGATATATGTATAATATATGTTCGTAATTGTAATGGAGTTATGATTATTTTCTTACAATAACCATTAATGATGTCGGGAGCATCGAATATCTACCGCAACTGGTTGATATATATTTAAATTAAATTAAAACTGAGAAGCGAAGCTCAAATCCTATTATGTCAAAACCAAATTTAGCCAACTGAGAATTCGCACAGCGCTACCGGACTAAATTCAACATTGGAAATTTTGTGGAACGATTTAGTATTTCGTGGAAAGATTTAGTCATTTAGCCAGTATTCGCACAGGCCCTAATTATAATCAAGCATTCACCCTTCTTCATGAGAAGAACTGTTAACGACACAGCTGAAAGAAGTGTGAAGTTATTCGAAGAATATAATAAAGTATTGAGTAAAGACGAACACAATAAACAAAACTTATTACAAATTCTAATTGATTACAAAAAAAAAATGCGTTATTAAAGCAACTACTGCCTGAGTAATTTCAATTTTAATAATTTTGTTTGTATTTTGTATATTACACTATTGAAGTACAGTTTATGCCTTTTATTAGCTGTAATATTCATCGTACAAAAACGTTATAACCCGATTTGAACTGGTAAATTTACGTTGAATAAGTTAACTATGTTAAATTAGCTTTCGTAAATTTATATTGTTGTTTCAACTGATATTATTGTTAAATATTATATAATATGATAAAAACACGCTTTTTCATAACACGCATGGATGTTATAGAGTCCCGTGTAGATTGTTTGCTAAGTGAGGATCACTGATCGTACATGTAGCTATGCACGATCAAAGATTAACAGAAAAGCACAATGCGAAGGCTGCGGTAAATTAGTGGGCCCTAGTGCAGTTTCTCTTTGAACTGATTTTTTTTTCCTTATAAATACTGTGCTTTTTATTTCATAGCTTTATTATTTGTAAACTGATCTTTATGATTTTGATCATTTTAGAAAGGTAATAATCTGTAGAATGGGTAAAAATATTAATTGACCCTTTCAGGGCTGATAAAATGGTAATAAGGGTTGAACAAAGTGAAAAAAGGTAAAAAATCATCATTTTTTAAGATTTCGTTCGCCATGAGCGACCTCTAAATCTTTTCCGATTTGCCTAAAATTTTAAATTTCTTAGTTTTTTGCCTATTCGCATATTTCTAGGGGTGAGACTTAGAATCTTAGCAATTTTTTTTCTCTCCATACAAGAGAGGACCACCCTAATATATATATATATATATATATATATATATATATATATATATATATATATATATATATATATATATATATATATATATATATATATATATATATAATGAATCATTGTTTTGTATGTAATCGATGTTTGAAAAATTGGCTGTATCAAATGACTGATTGAGTGTGGTTTATGTTAGAAGACCTCAATAGCAAGGTTTATGTATATAGTTTTCATGATTATGTCTGTTGGTATTTTTGTAATGGCGCTTGAAAAAGAATTGTCGATATCCTTATTGGAAATTTTTTCTTCGCATTTAATTGATATGATTTGTACGTGAAATCGGTTTGTTTTGTTAAATGAAATAAAAAAAAAGTAAAATCGTTCTAAAAAGGGATTGTAGCAGCGATAGTGGTGTCAAATTATAAATGCATTAACCGAAACGTAACAGTAGTAACGTTAGAGTGCGTTTACATGTTACTCTCATTAGGCTGGCGTACACGGGTCAATATTTAACACTCGGTTAACCGGTTTGTTTTCATACTCTCGGGGTACATGGGTCTTGCTTCACGAAGATTAACTTATTATCTTTAGATGGGATATCAACGGCTATGGCCGAGTAATGTTTCTTTATCTATAAGGCATTTGTGCATGTGTTAGTTTTTAAGCAAAAATTTTTGTTGAACAAGGTACAATACTTCCCTCTCTTGCTATTGACCCAATTTTTATGTTAAAATGGACTTTATTTAGTAGTTTTCGACAAAGGCATATGTGAGAAAGGACAAAAAATATCAAAGTTGGCGCAGCCGAGCGGTTACTTTAACAATTTTAGTTAGGTTCAGCAAAGAAAATCGATACAGTTCGAAACGAAGGTTGGAAAATCGTTGATGCATTGTGTGTCGGAAAGCATATGTCCAATATCAATATGGTCGTCAGATTTGTCCATAACTTTTACTTGCAATCCACAATGGGATGGGACTGCATCATGATGCATGTTAGAAATATTCAAAGCGGTATTCAAGAGCATTGATTTCTGAAAATGTAATCGGGAACAATGGTTACCCAATGTATCTTCGTCGACCGACTAAGGCCAATGGCAAAGAGATAACTTGGAAGGTTACGATTGTGAAGCTGACAATCGTTGGGTCGTACTCTATTCGCCATTATTGTCCAAGACGTTCAATGCTCTCATAAATGTTGAATTTTGCAATTCCGTCGAATCAATCAAATTCATATTCAAATATATAATGAAGGGGAGCGACATGGCTGTTTTTGGTGCTGCTAATGCAAATGCGATCGGCAAAATAACACAATATTAAATGGGACGTAATGTTAGCAATAATCTAGCGGTATGGCAATTTCTTTCATTCGCCATTCATAAAAGATATGTAACTGTTGTTCATTTGGTTGGACATCTAGAAAATGGCCAGCGTATATATTGTACAACGGATAATGCTGCGGAAAGAGCTGAATGGTAACCATCCACCACATTGATGGGTGCAGCGAGGCGCAACGGGTTCCAGCTAGTATATATATATATATATATATATGGGTGTTTCTCACCAAAGTGGTAAAATCGCTGTCCTTGGCAAATATTACGTAAACTATGGCGAGAAATATTCATATTTCTGCAAATTTCAATTTATAACTATCTAAACTATAGTATACAATATAAAAAATATCTCACTTAAAAACCTATATGGTTTAAATAACGTATTTTTTAGGTCTAAAAACAGTCCCCTAGCCGGTCCCCAAACCAAAATATTTTCTATTGAGTTCATTAATTGAACTAATCTTTTAAAAACAATTAACTTATATAACACAATTTAATCAATATGAAATGATATGCTATTAGACTCTAATATCAATTTAATTAAACTATTTTTTGATTAGTTTAATTTAACCTAAAGTTGGTCCCCGAATTTCATGAACAGTCCCCTGCCAAAGTTTCGAGTTACGCCTCAGGCCATCTACAGTAAAGACAGACTTGTTAATGGGCGTAACGAAACGTGAACGACATGAAATTAGCTTTGTTACCCCCAAAAGTAGCTATACCTCTTTTTTTTTAGTGTTACAAGAGTTAGAGGGGCACATGCGCGTATCGGTACGCAACATTCGACAGTCCCCTGCTAAGTGTTATTTTTCTTTTTTTAAAGTGTTCCAGTTTTCTCTATTGTGCATCGTTTTAAATAAGATGGCTTATATTGTTTCTATATAACAAAATAAAGTCATAATGAAGGAATTTTATGTTACCGTAACAATTACACAAATTAAACAGTCCCCTGCCACAGTCCCCTGTCAACAGTCCCCTGCTACATACAAAAACAGGGGACTGTTTCATTTATTAGGAGACTGTTATTGTACTTTTGCCTTTGTTTTAGGTCTATAACCATCTTTTAATCATGGCGCGAGAAAGAAGAAAGTGTCTAAGGAAGAAATAAAAGTTCACAAGTTTACTTGGAACTACACAGAGAACTTGGAACTACCAAAGAAGACTGTTTTATTTTTATATATATGCGTCATGAGGAATGTTTTTAAAGTATATATACTACTAATAAATGCTCATTTCACTTATATACAGTCCTCTGACATATGCAACAGTCCTCTGACATATGAATTTTTTAAATTTACTCAATAAGTCCTAAAATAAAACAAATATATTTGGGTCCCTTACTGTTTATTATCCACCAGATAGATATCTATTTAATTGTATATTTTTTTTTCATATTCACGTAAAAAAGTTACTGGGACAGATTTCTTGCAAAAATTTACCAGTTTACAGAGAAACACCCATATATATATATATATATATATATATATATATATATATATATATATATATATATATATATATATATATATATACGAGTATATATATATATATATATATATATATATATATATATTTATTTATTTATTTATGTATTTATTTAGTTACTGAATACAAAAATTCTTACAGACTAGAACTAATTACAGGAATTATAATAATAGGAATTATAATAATATAACTTATATAAAAACTTATAAATTATAGTAAATTTTGCCAAACTTAACCGCAAAGCTCTTTAACAATGGTTTTAAACTTATCTCGACTGACATGCATTTCAATTTTACTGTAAATATTATTAAAAGTTTTTGCACAATGAGTAATAGGATCATGCTGTCCATAAGAAGTTCGGTGAAAAGGAATACGTAAGAAATTATAATATCTTAACGATGGCCCAGGAACATGAATATTAAATAGAGCAACAAGTTCAGGGGAACGAATTTCAAAACACAAAACATCTCTAACAAACATAATACAGAAAACTTTCCTTCTTGATTCCAACGTCTGTAGCCCAAGAAGAAGGCATCTAGTAAGATAGGGGGGAGTTTCACTCCAACGGAAACTACGCAATGCATAACGAGTAAAATTTCTTTGAATAGACTCAATACGTTTAACATGAATTCCAAAATAAGGGCACCAGACAACAGAAGCATACTCTAAAAGAGATCGCACTAGCGACACATAAAGAGTCTTCAGAGTATAACAATCACGAAAATCCGTCGCATTTCTCTTTATAAAACCAAGCATTTTATACGCCTTAGACGTGATAAAATCAACATGAAGGGAGCAATCAAGTTTAGAATCAAATATAACGCCCAAATCTTTAATAAAAGGTGGACGCGCAATCACGACATTATCAACAACATAGTCAAAACGAAACGGATCACTATTGCGATAGAAAGAAATATATATATATATATATATATATATATATATATATATATATATATATATATATATATATCTATATATCTATATATATATATACAGGGTGTTCCAAACCACCCGTACCACCCAAATATCTCTGAAATTCGGGATTGAAATAGAAAAACAAAAAACACGTGTTCAATATTTTTTGAAACTCTATCCGACCATACAAAAATGGACCCCCCAAACAACCCCCTCTTTGGGGGGTGGGGGGCAACTTTGGAAATTTAAATGGGACCCCCCATTTTTTTTGGCAGATTCGGAATCTTCATAAAAAAATATGAAGATTTTGTCCCAAGCATTTTTTACGATTCACCATAGATGGCGCTGTAATCGGAGGAAAACGTTTTTTATGACTTATTTATTTTCGCCGATTACAGCGCCATCTAAGGCGAATCACAAAAAATGATAGGAATAAAATCTTCATATTTTTTCATGAAGAATCTAAATCTGTAATAAAAAATAGGGGTTTTTATTTTGTTTTCAATTCTGCATCCCTTCCCCTCCAAAAACTTGGGGGTAGAGAGCCATTTTGATTATTAATTTGAAAACCCCTAATTTTTATTGCAGATTTAGATTCTTCATGAAAAAATATGAAGATTTTATTCCTATCATTTTTTGTGATTCGCCTTAGATGGCGCTGTAATCGGCGGAAATAAATAAGTCATAAAAAACGTTTTCCTCCGATTACAGCGCCATCTATGGTGAATCGTAAAAAATGCTTGGGACAAAATCTTCATATTTTTTTATGAAGATTCCGAATCTGCCAAAAAAAATGGGAGGTCCCATTTAAATTTCCAAAGTTGCCCCCCACCCCCCAAAGAGGGGGTTGTTTGGGGGGTCCATTTTTGTATGGTCGGATAGAGTTTCAAAAAATATTGAACACGTGTTTTTTGTTTTTCTATTTCAATCCCGAATTTCAGAGATATTTGGGTGGTACGGGTGGTTTGGAACACCCTGTATATATATATATATATATATATATATATATATATATATATATGGGGCATTCTCTGTCAAATCAGCCACCCCCCCTCACACTTTATTTTTCAAGATATTTTTATGTATTTGGGCTTAAAATTTTTGTTACACCTTCTAGATTTTTATGCCGTATGGTGTTTTGTCATTTTCAAAATGGCGGATATACAATGGCGGAAAAGAAGAAGAAAGTGCATGAACATGTTATAATTTTTATTAAATTTCAACTTTTTCGATTAATTCCCGAGATCCTATTAGCCTCAAATTCTGCCGACACCCTCAGATTTGATAATAATGCAATGTCGTTCGGTTCATATCATTGTAGATCCAACATGGCCGTTATCATAAAATGGCCGACTATTTTTTTTTTAGAACCCCCTCGGCATGGGTATTAAATAAAAGGGCATGACAAGCAGAATACAATGAGCTGCCTTACGTAATGTAAGATGCAATATGGTGGCCAAAACAAAATGGCCGACGGTTATTTTTTAGCAAACCCCCATTCTTGGGTGTCAAATGAAAGGGTGTGACAAAAAATACAATAAGTTATGTTACCTTATTCGAAATGTTTTGTGGCGGACGACAAAAAGTTGAGGAGTACCATTTTTCTCACAACTTTCGTTCAGATTAAAGTCAAACTTATTCCAGTGGCAAAACAAAAAAAAAGAAAAATTAAGGGATTGACTGTGTTCATACGTCTTTATTTTTTATACATCGACTATGTTATTCCACTGTTATCATTAGAGTACCTTTTTATAACTAAGTTCTGATCATGATCTGGAACAAATCCATGATTTTTAAGAATTTCAGGAACGGGATGAGCATTGTCGAACCTTTTTCTCAGTTTTCTCTGCATTTTGTCATGGTATTGGAATTACTGAAAGCGCCCTATATAGCAAATATTTTGCTTACACTAAAGTCAGAACCAATCGACATTCCGCTTCAATGGGCCGTCTGTGACTATCTCGAGTAAGGCGTTGTTTTAATAAATTATATAGCAATTCGAATTGGGGAACACCCATGCGCGTAGCCTTTCGAAATTGTTCGTCGTCTCTATTTTTCATTATTTGAAAAATTTGGTTGTAAAAACTGTTTAAGTCTCTTTCGTTTTGAGAAAACATTTCTCTTGTCCATAATCTGCTTCTTGCACTGAACATTTTCACATAATTGCAATATTGCAAATATATTAAAATAATTATCACAAATTTATTAAAAAAATCAAAATCTATCAACATCATTTTCAACTATATTTGAAAAAAAATTTTATATACGCAAACAATTTAATTTGTCGTTAGCTGTCAAATAAAAATTCTGCCACTGCTGCTGCTTTACTTGGATCTGATTCAGCAGGCAGAATTCTGCTTCTGCCGCTGCTCAAAAAGTTGGATCTGATACAGCCTTACCTTTTTACGTAGCATGAATAAATATGTTTATTGCCACGTTCCTACAAGTTAGTGTTTGGAGTAATGTGAAGGCGCTAGATCGGGGTGCGAAAAGGCCAGGGTTTGATTCCTGGTGGTGCTTTCTTTTTCTCTTTTTCTTCTTTCTGAAATGATTTATTAGCTTATTAGTCAACCGCCGATAGCATCAGTCATGGCGCGAAGGGCTAGCGAGTAGTGCCGTCGTCTGTGGACTCTGTGGGGCTGCGAGTTCGATTCTTCGGCTCGCGGTGCTTTTTTTTTCGACATAATAATTTTTTTTTAATTTCCTTCGGGGATTTTGTTTCATATAAAACATGCTTTTGACATGAACACGTCTCTAAATTTGCTTCCAGAACAAAAACCGATGATAACGAAATTATGGCATATATTTTTTATTTGCAGCTCAAAAACTATTGTTTATATTGAATAAAGAAATATACCATGACGTGGGTGAAGAATCAAAGAATTTTATTGTTTACATTTGATTTCTTTTTTTAAGCTATGATGATTATATTGTAGTGTTTGTAAAATACTTTGTTAAGTTGTGCCTTTAACAAAAACTTTTGAAGATTAATTATATATAGCGTTGGTCAGTGTAATACTTATGAATCTCCATGGCCAAACTAGGATACAGCATTATGACAATAATTAAATCAATGCAACGTGAAATAAAAGTTTTAGTTAAGAACGGATTTGGCTTATTTAGCTTAGGCGGGTAATTATTGGTGTTGGTCTCATTGCGAGGTGGGGGTACTTGTGTGCGTGGATGTGCATATATGCTATGGATAAACAGGTGCCTATGTTTTTCAGTGGATGTTCTACATTTAAAGAAAAGTGAAGTGCGTGCGTGATTTTTTCTTTAAAAATAAAAAAAAATTAAGTGTAAATTAATACAAAAGTGTAAATTAATACAAAATTTTTAACAATAATACATGTATGTTTAAGTAAAATAATACACCTAATTCTGTTGTGCAAAGTGCATCACATTATATTTGCCTCCAATCCAAAGAAAAGTGTTTAGATTCGTTTTATATAGTGTTTACGTGTGTGATGTGCTTTTTTTTTTTCAATTTGACACATTCGAATTATTGGCCTCGATTCCCAGATCCGGCGGGTTGGAAGTGAGTGCCGATCAATCTCCACTTAATATATTGTCATCCAGTCTGAAGTGTTATTTAACAGAAAGAATACCATGAAAAAGCGTAATTAGTGGCTAGTCTCTAGGCACAACATCCCACCAGTTTTATTTTATTTTACTAAATTTTCAACATTTGTCTACTTAGGATTAGTAATTACTTGGAAAGTTCATTTTAATTTTAATTCAATATTTTATGACAATCAAATTTTTGAAATTCCTCTCAAATGAAATATTTAGTAATGTGTTTTTTAATTTTATATATTAATTCATTTTATTTATTCATTATAGTTTAAAGGATACTTTTTGTTTCTTATTTGTGCTCATCGTGGAGTTGGAGATGTCTGAGTTTACTATATATGCTGGTTTGAGCCTATCAACGTTAATTGATTCTTCCCTTCCGTTTATTGATATTTTAAATACTTTTTCATGCACGGATATTATTTCGTGTGGGCCTGTATGGTGGGTTTATACTTCCCTGGTATATTGGGTCCTTAACGAATAGATGTGAACATTTATATAGATCTTGCGGTATGAATATGTTCTGTTGCTTTCTTATTCTTTGGTTTTCCGGCTTGACTTTTAAAATTGCCGTTCTAATATCCTTAGCTACGTTTGTAACTAGTTGTAGATCGGGGCATGTATCTGTGGCTATTAATTCTCCAGGGAAACGCAGGGCTTGTCCAAAAAAGAGTTGTGCTGGGGCTACTTTGAGGTCGCTCATTATAGCCGACCGGATGCCTAGGAGGCAAGTTTTTGTACCAATCCTTGGGTTCATTCGTAGCGTGAATTGCGGTTTTTAATTGTCTATGGAATCTTTCTACCGATACGTTCGATTGTGGGTGGTACGTTGTAGTGCGTATTCTGTGGCTTTCTAGTATAGACGAAAGTTCTTTGAATACTGCGGATTCAAACTGTGCGCCTTGGTCTGTAGTTATGGGCACTCCATATAGTGCTATCCATTGTCGTATGAAGGTTTTGACAATTGTGGGTGCGCTTATGTTTCTAATTGGAATTGCTTCTGGCCAGTGACTGAATCTGCCTTTTATTGTAAGTAGACAATTGTATCCATTTGAAGGCGGTAGTGATCTGACAAGGTCCAAATGAATGTGTTCAAATCTTCCACTAGGCACATCAAATGTTCCATGTGGTGAGATTGTGTGACGATGTGTCTTGGCCTTTTGGCAGGGTACACAAGCTTTTGTCCACGTAGTTATGTCTCTGTTCATTCGAGGCCAAAAACACCTGGAAGTTATGAGGCTTTTGGTTGCCCGAATGCCTGGATGTGAAAGATTGTGTAATGTATCGAAAATTACGCGTCGTAGTGTTTCTGGCACATATGGTCTATTAGTGTTGGTTGTAGTTTCACACCAAATTTCTGCTTGTGACGTTGTATCGAGAACCTGTTTTAATTTAAATGAAAATTCTTTCCCTTCATTTTTTTCCATTGAATTGAGTATCTGAGTTAGTTGGTTATCTGTTTCTTGTTCTTGAGACATTTTTGCAATGTCTAATTGCTGTTGGGCGTGGACTTCGTCTATATGGGCCCTGGATAAGGTATCTGAAACTACATTTTCGCTACCCTGTATATAGTTTAATTGGTTGGTTTGTCGTGGAGATTTCTCTCCTTTTGAAACCAAAGCATTTGTGAGTGGCTTGGGATCGGTGTAGACTGTGAAGTCTTTGCCTTCCACGAAGTGCCTAAAATGTTTAATGGACAAGAAAATCGCTAGTAATTCCCGATCAAAGGTTGAATATTCTCTTTCGTTGTTTTTTAGACGTTTAGAAAAGAAAGCGAGAGGTTCCCATTTTTCTGCGCTATGTTGTTGCAATACTGCGCCAACGGCATCGCTTGACGCGTCTACTAGGAGACTAAAGGGCAGGGATGTACTAGTAAGGTATGGTTTTGTAAACTTGTTTTTATGTCCTCAAATATCTTTTGGTGGAGGTCTGACCATTCGCAAAGATTCTTTGGTTGAGCTTTTCTTTTGTCATTTGAAGTTTTTAGTAGATCGTATAAGGGGCCGGATATCTTTGACATATTTGATAGGAAACGGTGGTAGAAATTAACCATTCCTAAAAATCGCTGTAGCTGTTTTAGTGTTGTGGGCGTTGGGAATCCTCTGATGTCTTGAATTCGCATTTCTGAAGGCACTATGCCCTGTTCTGTAATCTTGTGAGATAGGAAATCTAACTCTTTGACGCCAAACACGCATTTTGATGGGTTAACTGCCATATTGTATTGCTGTAGCCTCTCGAATAGTGATTGCAGGTGTGCCTTATGTTCTTGTGGCGATTTACTTGCTACTAGGATATCGTGTTCATACGTGAAAGTGAAACTAAGACCAGAGAGAACTTCATTTATGAATCTCTGAAATGTTTGTGTGCCGTTTTTAACTCCAAAGGGCATGCGCAAAAATTCGAAAAGTCCAAATGGCGTGGTTGCTGCTGTTTTGTACACGTCTTCCGTAGCTACCGGTATCTGGTGTTACGCTCTCACTAAGTCAATCTTTGAAAATATAGTGCAACCATGCAGATTGATTGTGAAGTCCTGGATGTTTGGTAGAGGGTATTTGTCAAAATTTGTCACTGCGTTTAATTGCCTATAGTCCCCACAAGGACGAAATTCAAGACAACCTTTCTTGGGTACTAAATGTAAAGGTGAAGCTACTGGTGACGCAGATGGACGACAGATGCCCATTTTTAGCATTAGTTCGAATTCAGACTTGGCGGCGTTATATTTTTCAGCGTAGAGCCGTCTTGGTCTTGCGGATGGTAATGATCCTTCGGTATTTATTCTGTGTACGACATTGTGCTTGACTTGTTCATTGAAATTGGGTTGAGACTTTAGAGATGGGAAACTATTAAGAATTGAAGCGAATTTACCTTGTAGTGCGCACAGTTTGAAGGTTATTGTTTTTACTACACGCGAGATGCAACCTGTTGAAAGCGTGGTTGTTTGGTCTATAAGCTTTCTTTGCCTAAGGGCTACTGCGAGATTATACTTGTATAGAAAATCCGCGCCGATTATTGGGTAATCTACATTAGCAATGACGAAAGTATGAACAAAAGTGCGTCGTAGGCTTAAGTCTACGACCAATTCTTGCGTAACGTAAGTTGATATCGGCGTGCCGTTTGCTGAAAAGAGGATCATGTCGGTTTGGTTTTGAATTTGTATCTCGATGATTTTGGTAAAATGGATATTTCCGCGCCCGTGTCAATCAGGAAATATTTGTTGTTTGATTTATCAAAAACGAATAAGCGGCGTGATGCCTTAATTAACTTCAATGCCGCCGTCGAAGTATAGCATTTCAGTTTTTTGGTATGTTGTTTAGGTTTGGTTTGTGTATATTTGATGTTGTTGCTGTATATTTGCACGGTGCGTAACATTTTTTTGTGCTTTGTTCGCAAACCTTTTATGGTACCAGCAAATTTTTTCCCCCGCTTGATGTCTCGAAGGGGATTTTGGCAAGGATCGACTGTTAGAAAAACTCTCTCTCTCTCTGTCCCCCTCTCTCTCTATCCCCCCCCTCTCTCCCCACCCTCTCTCTCTCTTCGTTTCTAGTTGTCTCACACGATTTGCTCTCTATTATGTCATGAAAATTTTCTGAATCTTTGCTCTTGTCGTTTGAGTGGTTGCGTTGAACTGAAGATATATGGGTGATTGTCATGAAATGGGGGTAGTGGCTGGCTGGCCGTTGTTCTCTAGCTACAACGCCTCAAACAAATTTTTTCTGGGGTGAAAATCTCCATCCAGTAATAAAACATTCTCTCCTTCATCGCCTCCCGCGGCAAGCACTCTTGAACAAAATGGCGGCCTTTCGACCACCGAAAATGTCGCCTCCGTAACCTGTCCATTTTCCGCTTTTACGTCACGGCACTACGTTTACGGAAAAACAGTGCATTATTGCCGCGCGCCTAGGGTCTCAAACGATAGCAGCAGTGTTCCGAAACTGATCACCGGTATGTATTACGCGGGCGGATACCTGCTTAGTTAGATGTCAGTGTTTACATTCTGACTGTTGTTTGTTGCAAATTTCAATAAAAACTATAAGAATAGCGCACACGCAACGACAAATTGGTTGTCAAGTGGCACTAAGTAGTGAAAACGAATCGTCACAAGTTTCTTTATGCATGTTTATCCTCGCCGGACGTTTAGACTGTGAACAATTTATAAACAAGAGAGCAACCCTCAAGAAAATTATCGAAGAAAAAAAAACTGTCGCCTCCGTAATGTGTGTTTTCGTTGTGATATGTGTTGCAAATCTCTTTTAACTCGGTTCGGTATATTTGTTTGCATTTGTAGAGCAAGCAAATTTTCGGAAAAATTGTTTGCTCTCATTGATCATGAAAGCGACGGATTTTCCGATGAAATGTCGCTACCGTAATTGTCGCCTCCGAAGCCATATAATTTCGGCTTTTCGATATAAACTTCTCACTGTGTATACCTCGTGTGTATTTATGTGGAAATATACAGAAAGTACTTCAAAATAATGTTGAAAACACATGAGAAAATTTTTTTTCAGCACTTTTTTTTTTGTTCACAAATTTTTGTTCAAATCTCAAAAACTCCCATTTCATGACAATCACCCATATGAGCTGCCTATGTGGAGTCATGAATTCTATCCGCTACGGAAAAAAGCTCTTTCTGGGAGTGCGATGACTCAATGGCAATCAGGCAGGCTTGCATTAAGGGGGGAACTACCTTTAGACGCTTAAAAAAATCGATTTTTTTTATAGTTTTAATCGATAGGTATATTGTCTTAGAATATCGTGTCAAAGTTTCTAAAGCTGATTCTCGAAATTCTGGACGATATGCCTCCCGGAAATGACTGGCGCCGAGCGTCAACGCCGCGAGTCATTTTCAGTATTTCCTCGATTTTTGGAGCGGTAAGATGTATCCCAAGAGTAAAAGCGGTTGTTCAAAGCGTAGTTCGGTATCGCGAAAACGAAAGTTTCACGGTAATCGTTATACGGAGAAGAATGAAGACGATCCAAATTCAAGTTCTTCTCGAAGAAAACTTGCAAGTTCAAGCGCACTTTTTTTCTTGACCGCAAACTTTAAACGGCTTTTTCTCGAAACCATGTTTTTCAAAATTGTGTAAGTGATAATAAAAAAACTAGTGAACGGATTTTCATCATCCAGCATTCATTTTAAAGAGCATAAAAAATTGTTCTATATGAACTAAAGATTTCAAAAACAAAACATTTTTAGACCCTTTTTGACTGCAAATACAACGAAATTTTTTGTGAAAATCCTAATTTTTTTTCGGACCCTGTTTTAAAGGGTTAATTTTCGAATTTCGCAAACATTTTAGTTCATCGACTATAAAAAACCCTCCCGAGTAAGAAAATGTTTGGTTTGTTGATTTCAGATGAAAATTGCGGCCAGCATCACTTACACAATTTACGATGCCAGCGGCGACATGACTTACAAGATCCTTGAAAAACTTGCTAAATTTAAATTTTCACTTTTGTAAAAGTTTTTTTTTTTACTTCAAACATAACTCTAAATAAATATTATATTGATTTGAAAAGAACTGTCTTCATTTATCTACAAATCGACTGCAAAAAAAGCCTTTTTTTCGGCCTCTAAAGGTAGTTCCCCCCTTAAACTTGGAAGCTGGACTTCAAAAAAAGAGGAGGTTACTCAATTCGACGTGTAGGTATTTTGTAGTCCTGTTCACACATAACTTTGTAACCCAATAACTTTTTTGCTTTTTTTAGTTCAATTGAAGGGGGAGTTTCCCACGGTGGTCCCGTTAAATTTTTTCGAAATTCTGATAAAGGAGTTCGAAGTTAGGCCTAAAAAACTGTTAAAATTAGTTCAACCTAAACATTTCATAATCACCGAACAAATTACTTTATTATTGCAAAACTGGTAGAAGGCCGGTGGGAGAGTGCGTAGCTCGTTGGCCCGAGCCCTGGTCGGTCGGGGCGGATTGTTTTCTTTTTCTCTTTTTTTTCTTTCTGAAATGATTTGTTAACATATTAGTCAACCATTGATAGTATCTGCCATGGCGCAGAGGGCTAGGAAAAATTACCCTCTTTTGGGGGCTCTGTGAGGCTGCGAGTTCCGAGTGTCTTCGGCTCGCGGTGCTTTTTTTTTCGTCATAATAATTTATTTTTAAATTTCCTTCGGGAAATTTTGTTTCATATGAAACAAGTTTTTGACACGAATACGTCTCTAAATTTGCTTCCAGAACAAAAAGCGATAACGAATTTATGCCATATAGTTTTGATTTACAGCTCAAAAACTATTGTTTATATTGAATAAAGAAATATACCATGACGTGGGTGAAGAATCAAAGAATTTTATTGTATATATTTGATTTCCCCGCTATCAGTGGCAATTAAGCTTATTAGTCCAATCAATCTACGGAATCACCATGTTAATTTCCAGACAATTGAAGGCAGGAAAAAAAATATGGGCGTGTAGAACACTTAATTTGAAGAATGATAGCGTTTTTTTACGGAACTGCATTGGCGAACTTAACCTAAAAAATTCGCAAAAGTCAAAAAACCGGGTTTTCGCCAATAAAACAAAAAGTTGAGCTCGGATCCGAAAAAGTTAAATTATAAAGTTATAGGTATTAAAATTATCTTTCAATTGATGTGGTATAAAATATTGGTTAGTGTCTTATACATGGAGAAAAATGCTAAAAACCGCTAAAAATCGCTTCTTTTTCTTTTCTTTTTTTCTTTTTATTGATGCGACCTAGAAACTTTTTATTTGGTAAAAATGTTGCCTTTGGCAATCTGAAAACTCATTATTTGTTTTGGCTCGAAATTTTGCAAAATATGGGTTAAATTTCGATTTATGTAAAAAAAAAGCGTTTCCGTAAAATCCTTCGTCTACAGCTCTTCGACCTCGTAGGACATTTTTTCGAAGCTCTTTTTCTTCGTTAAGAGTTGGACTATCATGCACTATAAGTTAAAATTGGAGTTTTTCAATTTTATGTACAAAAAACTCCACCGCAAAAAAGACAAGTTTTTTTGCCGCAAAAAAGACAAGTTTTTGTACACTGCAAGTTTTTTATTTCATCATTTTTCGACTCTAAACTACTATTTAATAAAAGTTTATATTCTTTTTAGAGAATAAATAGGTAATTTGGTCATACATTATATAAATGTATATTGAATCTAATATCTCACACTTTTATAGGAATAATTTGTTTTTGGTTGATCTACATGAAAAGTAGTTGAAGAGTTGCATGTTGTATTTTGGAGAGTTGGGTTTATTTAAATAGTTTAACGTTGGTGGTTTTTAGAGAATAAATAGGTAATTTGGTCATACATTATATAAATGATAATAAAAGTTGGTTTTTTGGCATGGCTTTTTCCAACTATAAAAAATTGTTTCATTTTTCAATTTACTTTTATTGTTCTCGAAAAATTTTGTTATTGCAGACTTCTAGAGTTAAATTAAAAAAAGCTATAGAAAATGGCCCTCGAATTTCGAGTCCTGGATGCGGCTATTTGCATTAATTTTAAATATTTTAACGTTCAGGCAATTTTAGTCATAGTTCAAATAAATGTATTTTGAATCTAATGACTCCAACTTTTATAGGAAAAGTTGGTTTTTCATTATTGGTTGATAAAAGTTGCAGCAAGGCGCACCGGGTCCTAGCTATCCAAAATACAGAAAATAAGCAGTTCATTGCGACACTGCATCTGTGTATGAAAAATCATATCTCGAAAAATGATATGTCAATGGATGGTTTTTATTGTCGGGATCAACATGTCAGATCCCTAATAGTTTCACATTTTGTTATTTGGAATCAAAAATACCAAAAAATTGCCTTTTTAAAACTCCCTTACGGTATATTAAAATGCTTCACCTGATTACTACTATTGGCTTATGGGTGCAGCATAGGCGCCCCGGGTCCCAGCTAGTTTATATAATAAAAATTGATTCGAACAACCAGAAATTACTACAGCGCGAAAAGTTAGAAGTGGCCGCTCACCAAGTAAACATTCTACGTAAAAGATGAAATTGCACATGATCCGTGCTGTTGAGACGTCAATAACAACTTGTATGTATGTAGTACAGTAAATATTGAACAACAATATGTCTCAAATTCACAGGTATTTAACAAAGGAAAAAGGCTCCGTTATTTAAAAAAATGTCTTCGCTGTTGACGGTCGTACGGTTAATTTATTTTATTTTAAAATTAGTAAAAAGAATATAAAGAATATATAACTTTAGTAACTTAGAGTCGAAAAATAATGAAATAAAAAACTTGCAGTACAAAAACTTGTCTTTTTTGCGGCAAAAAAACTTGTCTTTTTTGCGGTGGAGTTTTTTGTACATAAAATTGAAAAACTCCAATTTTAACTTATAGTGCATGATAGTCCAACTCTTAACGAAGAAAAAGAGCTTCGAAAAAATGTCGTACGAGGTCGAGGAGCTGTAGACGAAGGATTTTACGAAAACGCTTTTTTTTTACATAAATCGAAATTTCACCCATATTTTGCAAAATTTCGAGCCAAAAAAAATAATGAGTTTTCAGATTGCCAAAAACAACATTTTTACCAAATAAAAAGTTTCTAGTTCGCATCAATAAAAATAATAAAAAAAAAAAATAAAAGAAAAAGAAGCGATTTTTAGCATTTTTCTCCATGTATAAGACACTAACCAATATTTTGTACCACATCAATTGAAAGATAATTTTAATACCTATAACTTTATAATTTAACTTTTTCGGATCCGAGCTCAACTTTTTGTTTTATTGGCGAAAACCCGGTTTTTTGACTTTTGCGAATTTTTTAGGTTAAGTTCGCCAATGCAGTTCCGTAAAAAAACGCTATCATTCTTCAAATTAAGTGTTCTACACGCCCATATTTTTTTTCCTGCCTTCAATTGTCTGGAGAATTTCCGTAGATTGATTGGACTATATATATCCTTGATTTGTATGTGTGTGTACTGTAAACAAATGTTGAACTTGATTTTGACCCACTTACATATAACCGATCAACTGCAAATTTTACACATACGTATAGTTCGCATGACAATACAATCTGATCATTTCGTAAAAAAATCTTCTTTCTAAATCCATTCTGATTGGGTTAATGTTGTTAAGAATTACAAACAATTATTTCATACTTTTTTGTGCATTTTGTGCGGTTTTTTTTCTGAAGTCGGTTTTTAAAATTTTTATTTTATCTCCGCTGTCTCACCACTGTCAGCTTGCAATACTGTCCCAAGATAAGTAAATTCTTTAACAGTACCTATCTATGTTATATGAATCTATGGTAATGTTTTGCCTTGGGGCTATATATCTTTTTGAAGTGCAAAGATACTTAGTTTTTGCTTCGTTGATGAGTAATCCCATTCTTTTCGCAGCGGTTTCCAGTTTGATGAAGGCTTCTTTCACACTTGCAAAAGACCAACCTATTAGAGCGACGTCATCAGCATAAGCCATTGTCTGTGTTGACTTGTTAAAGATGGATTCCTTCGCTTTTACCTGTAGTAGATTTTAAGTAATAGTTTTTTAAGAGATCACGAAATAAAGCTAGTCTGCAAGAAGATGGCGTTTTGCTATGTGCTAGTGGTGGCTATTTAACACTACCCCATGGTCTCTTACCACCTTCTCCTACACTATGTTAAATAGGAGGCATGACATCGCGTCACCTTGTCTCAGGACTACCTCGATTGTAGCTTTTGTCACTTCGATTAGTTGTTTTGAAAATCGGAAACTTTCCATAGTTTTAGGTCACGCTTAACGCTGTCATATGTTTTCTTCAAGTCAATAAACAGAACGTGAATATTGATGTTGAACTCCCATGATTTTTCCAAAATTCTTCTTAAAGTGGAAATATGGTGTGTAGTGGATCTACCTGGTCGAAAGCTACAATGATAGCTACCTATTAGGCCTTCTGCGATGGATAGAAGTTTTTTGTACAAAATAGTGGATAGTATTTTATACGCTGAGTTGAGGAGGGCTATACCCCTACAGATCTTACATACGAGCTGATCTCCTTTTTTATGCAGGGCCATATCACACCTTCCGTCCATTCAAGTGGGATCTTTTTCTGACGCCAGATCGATTTTATAAGCTTGTGTAATCCGATCCTTAATTCTTGGCCCCCATATTTCCACATTTCAATTGATGTGCTATCTTTCCTGGGGCTTTATTGTTTTTAAGGTTCCGTCGTAGCTTCTTGTACGGCGTCCATTGTAGGCACCAATTAATGACACAGTTGTGGCACCTATTCGAAAAGCGAAGCTGATACTTTTAAAGGATGATCCTGTGGATCCTAATAATAAATCCATTTGTATACCTTCTGCTCGATTTTAAAGGCGTCACTATGTGACACTCTTTTATAAGCGCGACATCGTTTCGCCTCTTTGCTCTCCGCTTTCGTCGCTGCTTTCCTCTCTGATTCAGACTACGTTCTTAGCCTAATAGTCCAGGCGCTAGAGGAGTGAAACCTATAACTTTTGGTTTTGGCGTGATGTAACGGACTTTTTTGGTGGAATCGGTCAGAAATGACATCCCCAACAATATTTAGGGGGTGCGCAAGCATGAAACTGAGTCCTTTTTCGAGCGAAATTGAAACGCGCCTAGAATTCCTGGCGTCGCCGAGTTAGTAATTTTTGTGGAAAAAACGCCTTAATTGCTGTTTTTTGCCAAAAATCTTAAAAAAATTAAATACCATAAAAAAACTTTAAAAACCAGAATTTTAATGATTGGATATTGTAAAGAGAGTCTTAGAGCATACGTAAAAAAATCAGGACCAGCATGGGAGTTTTTCTTTTAGCGCAGTAACAAAGTTAACTTTTTAAATTCACTTAATTGCAAAATGCATTATGCAAAAACTATTTGACCGACCGTGATCGGGTTTTGGATATAAGTTAATCATGCCTTTAACTATCTAATTCCAAAATTAAATTGGAAGATAATGGTCTCTCCTTTCCTTGGGATAACTTTAAAGTGAGGTACTTTTTTTCGCGGGTTTCTGTTATTTGGCAATGCAAAAATTCAAATTTCAAAAATCCACCTTAGGGTAAGTTTTAGTAAATCCAATAACGAACAAAACATACTCAACAAATTTTTCGCCTAGAAGCCATCGTTAAAAGATATTTAACAAGAAAGGTAAAAAAACAGGGAATTTTTAGTGAATTTTTCAGTTTTTAGGCTACCAAAAGTTTTCCTGGGAGTTTCACTCTTGCGCACCCCCTAAATATTGCTGGGGATGTCATTTCTGACAGATTCCACCAAAAAAGTGCGTTACATCCACTGACATATAGCAATGGACTGCTAAATAAGCAAAATCCCATACAAAAAAGTGGCACCAAAAACTATTGCTGACTCGCTCCCACGTTAAATTCCTATGAACTGTAATCGTCAGCGCATATCAGCGATGTAAACATAATAAGAAAAAAATAGACAGGTATAGGTTTCGTTCTTCTGCCTCACTCTTGAGCTATTTTAAAAAGTCCGTTAAACAGGGAAAATAACTCACAGTTTTGGAATAAATACATTTATTTAATGAAAAAACTGCTAATAAATAGAAATGGGTGATGGAAATTAATTTCTATTAAATATAACAGACATCTTATCACTTATTTTCGCCTAAATTCGAAGAAAATTTTTTGTTTACATGAAAAAGGTTTTCTATTTCTGGAGAAAAATGGTGCTATTCAGCATTGTCAATCAGCAGTCCATTACTATATGTCAGTGGTTACATCACGCCAAAACCACTGTAAATGCTCCAGCGCCCGGACTATAAGTGTTCGGTCTACTGCTTCGCTAATCCTAGATAATAATATGTGGGACAAATCAGTAGATAATAGACAGATGCCTCTCTGGTTGTCGCATATTATTAGGTCCCTTTTTTGATATTTTGACTATGCTACTTCCGTCGTCCAATCCTCCGGAAAGATACAGGCGTTCCATGCTATTTCCAGGATTGGCTGTAGAGCATCTGCTATGAGGCTTCAGGCGACTTTCAACAATTCTGGCGGGATCCCATCTTTTCCAGCTGCTGTTGCATGAATTTCGGCTACTATTTCCGTCTTGGATGGTGCATGGGAGGTGATTCATATTAGCTGTGCATTATTGCTCCGCTCTTGAGGCTCCTGTATAAATGAACCATTCAGGGCAGCCAAGAAAAATCACACCAACTTTTGAGTAGCTCTTCGTCTCTGCCCAGCGCAGCCTTCAATCCATCCTCTTTACTGTATGCTATTTGGCAGAGTGCTTTCCCGAGTTCTGTTTGGTAATTGGGTACAACCACTGACATATAGGAATGGACTGCTGACAATGCTTAATGGCACCATTTTTCTCCAGAAATAGAAGACCTTTTTTTCGTAAAAAAAATGTTTTCTTCGAATTTAGGAGAAAATAAGTAATAAGATGTCTGTTATAATTAATAGAAATTACTCATTACAGTAATTACATTACTAATTTTTATTTATTAGCAGTTTTTTCATCAAATAAGTGTATGATTATTTCCCCTGTTTAACGAACTTTTCAAAATAGCTCAAGAGTAAGACAGAAGACTAAAAACTATACCTGCATATTTTATTCTTATTATGCTTGCATCGCTGACATACGCTGACGATTAAAGTTCATAGGAATTTAACGTGGGAATATCAATAGTTTTTGGGGCCACTTTTTTGTACGGGATTTTGATTATTTAGCAGTCCATTACTATTGCTCCTGTGCTGAATGTCGAGTCGTGATTTGTGATAAGTTTTTTGAGTTGAAGAAAATGACATTTTAATCGAATTACGGTTTTCAGCATAGTGGCCTAGAGTGGGACTGCTAAGTGCGAGTTTAGCCCCTTATGCTGAAAGTCACAATTCATCTGAAACGCCACTTTCTTCAATTCAAAAAACTGGTCACAAATCACGACTCGACATTCAGCACAGGGGCCTATATGTACAGCACTTTACTGTTGACTGCTTTTTCTGCCAGCTCGCTTGACCCAGAATTCCCTTCTTCTTTAATATACCGCACTACATGCTGTTCGTTCTAACTATTTTTATTCTCCTGTAAAATTTCATTTTTCTGCATTTCTGCAACCAATGATTTCTTGGAATCTTCAGGGTTCTTGCCAAATTAATCACAGCGCGACTCGAGTGTTTCAATATTGCACAAAAGTCATTCTAATCAGCTATGTTGGCTACTATCGGCCTATTGATCGCCCTTTCTAGCTTAGGATATTTTGCTCATAAATTCGATGATGTGAGTTTTGCACCTTAAGGTGTAGTATGTTATGTTATAATTATATTATATTAATTATTTTGCATTATACGCTATGTATTATGTACAATGTATTGTGTACTACATACTATGTACTAATCATGTACAATGCCCTATGTACTATATATTATCTACTAGGTATTATGTATTATGTACTAGTACTATATACTATGTCCTAAGTATTATGTACTTTGTTCTATGTACAATGAACTATGTATTATATACTATATACTATGCATTATGTACTATATACTATGCATTATGTAGTATGTATGTTGTATTATGAATTCTGTATATCATGTAACAGTAAGTAACAATAAAGTAAACTAAAATGGAATATTCATAGACAAAATTTATTTACCCTCGTTCTCCTGCAATATTAAGATTGATTTGGCAATATAGACTGGTCATAAAAGTCTTCACTTATAACGTGTGCTCCTATGCACATTAATTTTTTTGTTGCTTTCCAGTCAAGTTTTGTGTAATTCGGACGCCACCTACAGATGGGATTTCGTCCATTGGTTGTACTCCTTGAAAAGAATATTCCAGTTAAAAGATAAATTCGTTAAATGAAGCCTTGTCAGAGTATTTTTTAGGCCGATTAAAAGCCCTTTTTCAGACCAAACCAGGCTGAAATATGTATCCCCTCTCACCGGTCATCTTAAAAGAATTTCTTTCACCAGGAATCTTCAATTCCACTATTCTAGGCCTTCTGTACGATTTAGAACAAAAGATTCATGTTCAGGGTGGGAGGAGTGAAAATTTATTTTGACTGCTTTAAATGGCGACGCTTAAAATGTAATTAGCGAAAAGAGACTAAATTACACTTCTATATGTATAAACAAGTGTGCGGTCACATGCAGTCACTTACCTTTGGAATGCACTCCAATGTATGTTCGACAGCTTTAATATTTCGAATTTGGTACGGCAGTAAATTGAACCAACAATCGATACCATCCACCGCGAACAAACACCGCTTCCGAGCTGCGGTGCTGCACCCACCACACCACGTTCACATTGACTCATTAGTAAATCGGCTCCAACGAAATAACTCGGTTTCCCCTTTTCTGCGTTTATACAAAATTCATAATTTCCTGTGTAAACAGCGTTGCAGAGATGCATTTAGGTGCAATTAGCGACTTGAAGTGCCCGAAGAGGAACGGGTCTGGGCGAGTGCCGCAAGGGAAGGTGAGCACAGGATCCTGCTTTAGTAATACGCGCTCAGAATCCAGTTCTATAATTAAAATCTAAATTGTTAATGAGTTTGCTAAAAAGTTATTGTCACGCTGTTTACGAGCTAATTTACGACGAGATAAACAACTTTGTGAAGCGAAAGTTTATGAGGATTACAACACTCAAAACTTTTAAATGGAAGTTAGCAAGTGAGAGCGGCTCAAGCGAGGTGTTGTGACAGCAGCCTCGGCTGCCATAAGTGCGGGAAGGGCTGCATTAAAATTAATTGGAAGCTAAACAGGGAAGAATCGAATACCCCTCGGCGTCGTGTAATGCATTTAAAGTAATTTAGAGACTGGTAAAGAGATTAGTGTTTTTGACTAGTAAAATTGCGGGCCACCTGTGTCTGGCTCAAAACTTGCGAAGGTGTGCCCCGGTGTCTTGACGAGGTGCTAGGTTAGATTAAAATTTAGTGTCAGGAGATGTTGTGTTATTATGTATCACCTCCTTTGAAATGCAAATTGTCGCATGCTAGTATAAATAATGCGGGGAGTACAAATGTACTGGGGACAGCACGTATGGGATTTATGTATCTCTGCTGTAGTGCCTCATGAAAATGTTAATGGTAAAGCAGCAATAGATGGCATAGTTTGCCAGGTGTAAGGGGAAATTAAGGCATGAATATGTTTACTTTCATAATTCAAAAATGGTAAATTGTATTGTCTTATTTGAAGCACTAGACAATTATTTTGTTTTATGATGTTGTCAAGTGGTTTTTAGTGGTTTTGATATATAGCTGCAATTACTCATACATTTTGATGATGTAATTTTACATGGGTACTTTATATGTATGTGTATTATTGCGAATATTAAGTTCTTTTCGCTCTTGAGTGCGACGCGAGTTAAGGATATTTTTCACTTGGCTCGAAGGTTTAGTAAGTCAACTTCGATGAACGTCACTTGGAATGTAAGCAGTGTGGTAGCGTAGAAAGGCCTTAGGTCTTAGTTTCCTTTGCTCTTATTCCAACTAGAAGCTACGACCAAAAAGTGTCGGGGCCATTATCTGCCGGACGATGAAACTTGCACCGTCTCAAGAGGCATAACACGCTGACGGTTTTTTTTATTTATGTGAAAGACTAGAGTCTCGGGAAAGTCCCTTTATACTTTCGACAATCTATTTTCTGCGAAGTGGAGAAATTTCTTCTATACTTATCATAACCTACCGCTACTTTCGTGAAGTACTTTTTTTTTGTGTGAAAGACTAGAGTCTCAGGAAGGTCCTTTATACTTTCGACAATCTATTTTCTTCATAGAGACTGTGCAACGTAGAACGGCAGCTCTAGTCGGTGAAGAAAGGAACTGCCAACCGCACCCGTCTTGCGAATTATTTCAATATTCCCAATGTAAACTGGCTGACTTACTCAAATGGATCCAGTGTTTCTGGCAAATACGTTTAAGTGTTTCTAAAGACCTGCAACTTTTTTAATTAAATATAACTGCTATTTATGATTTAAAAACATTAAAATTTATACTAACTATTAAACCTGAGTTTTATAATAAAAGTATACAATTTAACAGTAGCTCCATCACAGAGCAGAACTAGTTATTCTGAGTGTTCAAGAAAACAAACTTCTTCACAACACTAGCCGATAGAGAGAAAATATACATAATAACGCCAACACTACAAATCTACGATCACATCCATTATTCTCCCTACCCGAACAGTAAAAACGGTGATAACAGAAAATATCAGGCAAAATCACTCGATAACAAGAAGGAAGACCAGGAGTAAGCTGCAGAAATCCCGACGGAGAAGACGTCTCCAAATTTATAGCATTTAAAACTAAATGTAAATTCAATAAAATAAATTTTTTTTTTATAATTGTATTCAAAACCGCGAGTTCTTAAATTATTTTGGTTTCCCTACGGCACCCGCCCAAACAAATTGGTCCTTCGAGCCGGATACAGTGATCTCACGGATTTTAATACTAATCACTGCCACGTTGGAATACGCTACCATAACGTCGCGTCGTTCGAAACATAAAGGAATTCACCTGTAGCGGTATTGGAATTACAGCACCCCCCCGATCCAGAAGTCGCCGAGATCAGCCACAGTTTTAAAATCCCTTACAAAGTCCCATCCTTGCCCTTTGCAAAGGCAGGTGAGTGAAGCTTTCATTTTTATCCAATTAGTGCTTTATTAAAGAATTAAAAGTTGTGGTACCTTGGAGAAATTTAATTTTATCACCACATGTCGATAACGGATATTCTGTAGGACAAAGGTTTACTTGACCGTAGATGCGTTATTTACAGTATTTATCAAAGATCTAGTGGTTTTATCTCTGGAAATTGAAGCGATCTTAAAGAACAAAGAATTTTAATTATGTTTAGGAACGATATGAAAATTTATGAATTTAAAAAAAAACTAATCGTGGATTTATTGAAAATAAAGTTTTTTTTTTGTTATTTACTTAATCAATAAGAAATTTAATAACAAAACCCTTAATAAGGTGTAGCAAATATTGAATTCGGAACTATGAAAATAAAACAATGTTGTGGAATTTACATAATCTTATACGATTCATTGATGCTGCTACATTTTAGTTTCGTTTTGGTAACCTATAATATTTGATCAGCATATTGAAATTGTGGCGAATAAAAGTTTTTTTTGTTTTTCTCTTTCGTTTGATTTAGGAACTAATGTCAAGGGATTTGAATTTAACTTTGAATTAATAAGGACCTTAATTATGTTTTAGCAGGTCTAAAAATTTATGAATTTTTTGTTTTCGTTGATTTTTATTTTGAGTTTCTAGGAATTTGAATTTAGACCGAAAAATTATATATAGTAGACGGAAATTTAATGTTTATTTCATTATTTGTTTTGTTCTATTTCGATTTTATAATTGACTAATTCTTGAGTGTTTGACATGAAACACAAGGTTTATGTCTATTGAAGCTGAATTGGAAGGATAGTGGATAAATTATATGTTTTTTTTTTGCTTCCTTAAGTTTTAATTTGATTCTTTTATGTTGGCTCATATTCCCCATTGTCGGAGGGTTTCGAAATTTCTCAATCGAAAAGTTTGGTTCTATTATAGGGCTCATTTCTCCCCACTTATTTAAACCCTTCGCACGCCAAGAAATTCTCTTTATTTGTAAAGGAAAATTTACCTCTAGATCTTTTATCTGATGAACCCCTTTCAGAAGTTTCTCTGACCTGACCCGTGCTTCTCTCTCAACCCCTTCTAGGCCTCTGTGACATTTAACTTCATTATGCAGGAGGAATCCCAAGAAGATGAGAGTCTGGATCCTAGCGTGATCCAGGCGCTCCTATCAAAGCAATCGGCCACCATTGAAGAGCTGCGAAAGTTCTGGCTCAACTTTAATAAATCCTCCAAAGTTCGACTAACTCCAGGAACTAGAATCCCTGGTCTCAGATTCAGAGCGACACACTTTGGAATATTTCACCCAAGACGAATATAATTACCATGAGGACCAAGTAGCCGACTGGAAGGGCATATTACTTGATCTGTTAAGCGAAGGTGGCCCTCGTCAAAGCGACGAAGCTTTCGAAATTCGAAAAAAGGCTCCTGTAACCTCCAAAAGTGGCCCTAGTAAAAGCGATGACGCCCGTGAAACTAGGAATACGGCTTCAGTAGCCTCTGAAGGTGGCCCTAGTAAAAGCGGCGAAGTCCTCGTAAGTCGGATTACGGCTCCATTAGCTTCAGAAGGGGGCCCGAGTACAAGAAACGAAACCCTTGAAAGTCGCACTTCGACTTCACTAGTCTCTAACCCCTCAAATCCCATTTTCCAATTGGATGTTAAGTTGCCACGCATTTCCCTACCCCAGTTTTCGGGGGATTCCCGAGAATGGCTGACATTCCATGATCTGTTTGAATCGTTAGTACACAACCACCCCTCCATCCCAGCAGTACAAAAGCTGCATTATCTCAAAAGCAGTCTAAAGGGCGAAGCCCATCAACTGATTAGACATTTAACCCTCACACAAGTAAATTATGATAGCGTGCACATGTTATGCGACCGGTATAATAATCCCCGTTTGTTAATAACGCGTTACGTCCAATTGCTTTTGGCCCAACCCCATATTTCTTCTGAAAGTTCTTCTCATATCCGTCAACTCATAGACACCACTAACACTTGGCGTCACTCCCTGGTTTGAAGATAAATATAGAGGCTTGGGATTCTATCATCGTCACTTTAATGGTTTCTCGTTTGCCTCCAGATACCCGAAAACTCTGGGAACAGGACCAGGGCTCCTCTACCTCATTCCCCCCTCTCAAGAAATTGCTAGACTTTTTAGATTCTCGAGTGCGAGCTTTGGAAGCCACTCGCGAACAAAGGCACCCACGTCAATAAACCCCAACCCGAACCATCCCTTCTGGAAGGCAATTGGAAAAGCCCTCTCAGAATCACTCATTCCACACGTTTTCATCCCCAGGCTGCCCCTGTTGTGATGCCGATCACTTAATCAAATCGTGCCTCAAATTCAAGGCAATGCCCCCATCCGAAAGAAGCCAACTCGTTAGGCCGAAAGGAATCTGCTTCAATTGTTTAGGTACGAAACATCGAGTGAATCAATGCCCTAGTAAACACGGGTGTTTCCAATGTGGTGCTAAGCATCACACTTTGTTACACCGATCAGGTGAGCGTAACCAAAGTCTAGAAATTAACAAGTCTTTCATCTTCATATGGTTAATGAGTGAAAGGCGAACAGCTGCATGCACAAGTTTTTCAAATGACGATGTCAGGCTATCAGAGAGAGAATGCAACATTTTTATACGCGCTGGAATACAACCATAAGTCGGAAAATTTTATGAGTTTATATGGGGATGGATTGGTGCATATTGGCTCGTTTGTTTTGATTTTTGAAAGAAAACAGCTGATTCATATTTCTTTCCTTTTCTGTTCTGCATACTTTATCGTAAAGAGAGAATCTGGCTTTGTCTCGCTGAATTCACGAAGTATGCGTTGAGTTTTGCTCAGCAGTGATGTGCATATATGCACGCACACAATCAACGGTCGGAAATTTTTGTATGAAGATGAAAGACTTGTTATTACTAGACTTTGAGCGTAACCCGCTAATGGGAACCTCCTTTAACAAGGAGAAGACAAATCTTCCTGTGGCTCCCTGTCCCCCCGACCCCGCACCGGCGCCCTCTCCGCCAGTTCGTACCAGTGGCGGTTCGTAAGGTTCAGGATAAGGGAAGCAATGCGCAAGGTGAACGATAAAAGTATCTTAAAGCCCTGGACAGACATGTGACTTCGATATCATAATATTGAGATCACGGTATCAAAATAAACTAAGTAGTGACAGACATAATATTATGATATCTGTGGCAGTTGTATTTTTGACAGTTGAAATTTAAATTTCTAAGTAGAACCTGAAACTGCTTGGAAATACAATCTTTAATAAATAGTTACTATAGTTACTATACAAAACTAAACAAATATAAAAATTTTAAAGGTAACTTGATATTTCAAAAGACCAAAAGTTTGAGTTTTTATAATTTCCGCTAGCGAAAAATAGCGCTGCTCTCACTAGAAATTACTCATATCATGTTAATATTATGAAAATCAGCTGTGTTTCGATATTACGTTAATATCATGTTGTTGCGTTTTGATATTATGATATGGGGATGACAGACATATCCGAATATTATAATATTAGGAATATTATGATATCGAAATCACATGTCTGTCCAGGGCTCAGCCTTTTACTAAAAAAAACTGAAAAATACCATATATTGGAGTCAGATAAGCAAAACATAAGGAATTGTTTGCAGTCTAAAAAATTTCGTTTGGAACATGTTAGTTACATCGAATACTATACGAAATGGCTAATTTTTAGCTCTAGCAACCAAGTCATCGACAATTTTGTGAAAATTTATAATTTTGGTCGTTCTTTCTAATTATAGATGCGTATATCTCGGCATGTGTAGGTCCGAAAAAAGCAAAAGAAATAGAGGCGTTCGTTATGATATTGGCTATCAGCGATCTATGTGCCCCTTAATCCCTCGTGGGACATAGGGCGGAAACAGTTGCCCTCCAGCGGACTCTGTTTTGCGCGACAGCTCTTAGCTCTGACCAGGATCTCCCAGTAGTTGCGGCCTCTGCTAGTAGGGTTCTCCTCCACGTTGTTCTAGGTCTTCCAACTCGACGGGATCCTTGCGGGTTCCAGTCAAGGGCCTGTTTGGCTAGATTTTCGTTATCACGTCGCAAGGTGTGGCCAACCCAATTCCATTTCCTTCGCCTGATTTGGTCGTCTATCCTTTCTTGGCCGGCACGGCGCCATAGCTCTTCATTTGAAATTCTATCTTGCCAGCGGATTTTTAGGATACGACGTAGGCATCTGTTTATGAAGACTTGTAGGCGCCCTGTGATGAATTGGGTGACTTTCCATGTTTCGCAACCGTATAAAAGAACTGCCTTAACGTTGGAGTTGAACAGCCGCAATTTGGTGTTGGTTGAGATCTCCGTTGATCTCCATATGCGGAACAAGCATGCATATGCGCTTCGTGCTTTATTTATTCTGGAACTGACGTCTTCTTCTGCACCACCATTTTCGGTAATAATACTACCGAGGTAGCAGAATTTATCTACCAGTTCCACGTCACGGTTATTCAGCGCAGTTCGTTCAAGTGTGTTTGCATTTATCCGCATTTCTTTGGTTTTATTCGGATTCAGCCTTAAGCCTGCTAGACTACTTTCTGTTGCCAAATTGTTTAACATGTTTTTTAGCTCCTGATGTCTGTGGGCCAGCAAACAGATATCATCTGCGTAGTCGAGGTCCTTAAGGCGATCTAGCAAACCCCACTGTATGCCGCCTGTTCTACTATCTAGAGCGCCAACAAGAATGTCATTTATTACTATAAGAAATAGTAATGGGGTCAGCGATTACAATATGAAATTTTTATCTGTACACAACTTCAAAAAAAAAAAAAAACTTAAAAAACAGCTAGCTAAATTTTAGTGTTTTGGTTCCAAAGTTATATTTTCAAAAAAAATTTGTTTAAACTTCCAAAAAGTAAAAAAAATCGAATCGCATTTTTTCGTTATTTTTTTCGAAATATTTTCGCTGGTAGTGGGCGTTTTGCGCCTTTTTTCAGATTCTGTGGATAATTAAAGCCTCCAAAGAAAAAGCCATTGAAAAACTGCAAATACTACATTCATCTCATTTAATTTTTCATACAAATCCATAATTTTGGGTCAAAATCTAAAAGAATTAGTACTGATAACACCCTGCATACCTCACATACACCCCCTACACCCACGCTTACAATCAATACATTCTTCTTGCAAAAAAAAAACTCTCAGGCCCCGTGCTCATAAAATTCATAAAAATATTCTCTATCCCTTTAAATCATCTTTAAAATATAATGGAAGCTACAAATTCATCAGCTTACATATATTCAACCCAACCCTCTGTTTTCCAATTAGAATCAACAATATATAAAGAGAAACTTCACCTGTCCTCGATCTCGTTTTTCTCGATATAATATACAAACGAAAACTCATATTTTAAGAAGAGTCAAATACAAAATCTCGAAGCAAAATTTTAAGAGAAAATGTAATATTGCTCGAAGCCAGAACAGATTAGCAGAAAACGAAGAGAATATAGTGTATACAGAAAATTTTCTTTTGTTTTATCCCGCTGTTGGGTTCCGAAGAAGCTGTGTTTAGCTCAGCTTCTGAGGGTACTGTATCAACGCAAACCTTTGCGTGAGTGTTAGTTCAATTAAAGTGAATGTGTTGGAGGTTTCTCACATTGATTTTCTGGGCCAAATAAGCTGGAGATATTACAGCTTCCCCATGTTGTGTAAGGTTTCGGCCACGAAAAGAGCGGCAACCGAAAAATTTATCGAATTAGCAGAGAGCGGCACTTTAGTATCGTCACTCTGCCGCTCACCGCTCATATCATGACCGTGGCTTTAGTGTTTCCAGAGCAGGAAATATATTAAGATTTTTCTTGTGATTAATCTTGATATATTTAAATTTATTTTTTTAGGAAGCTGCCTATTTGGTCAAAGGAAGCAGTGCTTCCTTTGCTTCCAAAGAGGAACCGCCATTGGTTCGTACTTATTTCACAGCTAGAATTAAACCATATCTTTTGGCCACTGCTCTGATTCCCGTTGTCGCAGGGTCCGGTGAGGTTATCGTCGCCCGGACTTTAGCGAAGCATCATTTATCTCCACCAAATTGTTTTTTTTTTTTTTTTTTTTTTATGTGGTAAATACAAGCTTAGGAATCACCCTTTGTACTACATGTCTGTCATGTCGTTCAAGTCATGGTCAGTGTCTAGTAGTAAGCTTGATTTGAAGGATAAAAGAGAAAGGATAGGTTAGGGGTCTGGAGGGTGCGTGAGTAGATGTCGATGAACCTTGCGTTTGAACTCTAAGATATTATATGAGTTCGGAAACACCGACTGCGGTTCCACAATCGAGTTGTTCTATTTATAAACGAACTACTAAAACGTAATGTGCGCGAAGAGGAGGCCTTTAGCGTATGAGGGTGAGCCGAGTTGGCTAGTCTTGTGTTGCGGGAAAAAATTTGCCGTGTAGGCAGGAGGTTTCTGATTTCAGTGGAACAGTCGCTATGGTAATAGCGGTAAAATTTGCTAAGGGCTGCTACTTTCCTGCGATGGCTTAAACCTTAAAGGGTCGATGGAGGAGCAAAGGGTGCTATCGCCAATGAGTTTGATGGCGCCGTTATGCACCTTGTCCAGCCAAGTCAAGGTGGTTTTTGGGGCACCCGCCCAGATATACGAGTTGTATTCAAGGCGGGGCCGAGTAAAGGACTTGTAGATTGTAGCCAGAGCAGTTGGCTCAAGAAGGAATTTTGCATCTCTTGAGGAAACCCAGGCATTGGGAAGCTTGTTTGGCGATTTGGAATATGTGATTATTCCATCGCAGATCTGAAGATAAGGTTACGCCTAGGATGTTTAGAGATGGGTCAGCCATTACATTCTTTTTGTCCACAGAGATAGAGGGACGGGTGGTGCAGGTTTTTGTAGAGATGAGACAGTACTTAGTTTTGCTTGCGTTGAATTCGACACGATTCTTGTGGCTCCAAGCAAGAATAAGTTCAATGTCGCCGTTAATAGAATTGGACATGAGTTCACGGTCACGGTCACGGTGGTTCAACGATTGCGACTGCACAGGAAACAAGTGTCCACTGAAATTCAAGGAATGTTTAAGACCGCCTTTGGCATTTCGCAATGTATGGTGCAATTAGAGATTCGGTCCAATGTTGACCCTGAATTTAGGATGGAAATACAGGCTATTGCTTGGAACACACTGACGGACAACCTCCCCTCACAGTGAATACCTACAAGGCGGTTTCATCATCTACGTGGCCTGAAATTGGCGGACCCACTCTTCCAAGAACCCGGGCCCATTGATCTAGTATTGGGAATAGTCGAGTATGCTAAAAGCATACGTGCCGCCGTGAAACGTGAGACGACGATGCCCCAGTAGCACAAGAAACAGCCAACCCTCTACAACGATTGTGAGCTTGCACAATCGAGTCGAACTTGACGAATCTCTCCGTCGATTTTAGGAAATCGAGGAAGTTTTCGACTCTCCCACTCTTTCTACCGATGACCAGCTTTGCGAGACTATGGATGTGTTCCGAAATACAACCCAGCATACCGGCCAGTGCTTATGGCATCTTAAATCTTACGCAATTTATATTGAAAATATACAGACTCGGATGAACTTTAAGACGTCATTAGCATTGGCCGGTATACTGGGTTCTATTTGGGAACACAGCCAATATATCGGGAGACACATCGACGAGATCCCAGCGGTCGTTATATAGTGAAGTTACCTTTCGTCTCACTTCCCCCTCATGAAACTCAATTCGGGACATCTCGCGAAACTGCAGTCCGGCGTTTCAATCAGCTAGAACGAAAGTTCCGCCGAGATCCACTGCTGGCCGAAGAATATATTAAGTGCATCGAGGAATATCACATTTTAGGTCATGCGGTTGAAACCACACCCCCAAAGCCGGAAACCACTAATGTCTCGCATTGCTACCTGCCCCATCACGCGGTGGTCAAGACGTATAGCTCCACGACGAGGTGTCGGGTGGTTTTCGACGCCTCGTGCAAAACACAAAATAACTTCTCCTTAAATGACCGTCTGTTAATCGGCCCCCGCCTACAACAAGATATTTGCAAACTAATCGTAAAGTGGCGCCTAAAACGCTTTGTTTCTTGCGCCGATATCGAAAAGATGTACCGCCAGATTTTAGTCACTTCCGAAGACGCCAAATTTCAAAGGTTAGTCTGGCGTCGTCACCCCGAGCTTCCCCTAGAAGACCTATGATTGAAAACCGTCACTTTTGGTACAGCTAGCGAGTTACATGGTTGGGCGGGGTGGACCGAAAAAAAGAAAAAAAAATTAAAAGCTCGTAAGCACTACGAGAAAGAAAAAACACAACACTTATTGGTTGAATAAAATTATTATTTATTAACGAAACAAAAACTATTTATGTAAAGCGGATTTAATTGAACATTACTGCGAGGCGTCGCGATTAGAACTCAGGGCAGAGACAAGTCATGTACACTCGTTTGTAATTATTTTATGCCGAATCAGCGTCTGGCTTTTCAGAAAGTTCTGACATGGAAATGGAATTCTCTCACGCCTTGCCAGGCGGAGTCATATTTCTTAGATACCGGAATTTTGGAGTCCGGTTCCGCTTTATACATAACTAGCGCGCCGTATCTAGCGATCCGCAATTTACATCAGTTAGCCCTGGACGAAGGAACGACTTTTCCTCGGGCAGCGGATGCCTTAGTTCACGACACATTATGTAGATGACGTCTACTCAGATGCTGATAGCCTTTCCGAAGCTAAGTCCCTACAAAACGATATCATCTGTCTCTTGCAGAAAGGTAGAATCCGTCTCCATAAATGGTCTACAAATCACCCCCAGCTCCTAGAAACGTCCAACCAATCGATCAAGCCCCCAACCCCCAATGCATAAGCGTACTCCCGGACGATGTTGTCAAAACCCTCGGATTTTTTTGGAATCCACCCTCGGATCAATTCAGCCTTCGTCTTCGGGCGGATAAACCCAAAATCCCCTTCACGAAATGTACCGTGGTGTCATACATCGCATGTCTGTACGACCCCTTAGGATGGTTATCCCCAGTACTCATTTGGGCGAAAATTTTCATTCAAACCCTTTGGCAACGCGGTCTTACCTGGGATTTTTTTTTATATGAAAGTCTAAGCTCAGGTGTCATCCTTTGTACTACCAGTCCGTCATGTCTTACTCGTCAACGTCAGGTGTCTGGTAGTAAGCTTAGCTCGAAGGATAGAGAAAGAATAAAACAGATTAAAGGGAGTCTGGGAGGTACATGAGGAGGTGGAGATGAACCTTGCGTTTAAACTCTTGGGTGTTCTATGAGTTTGGGAAAACTGACTGTGGAAGGTTGTTCCACAGTCGAGTTGTTCTCGAAAAGAACGAATTACTAAACTGGTGTGTGCGCGAAAATAAGGGCTGTAGATAGTGAGGATGAGCCGAATGGGCAAGTCTTGTGTTGCGGGAAAAACATCGCCGTGAAGGCAGGAGATTATATATTTCGGTGGAACAGTCGTTATGGTAGATGCGGTAGAATTTTACCAGGGCTGCTACATTCCTGCGGTGACTTAGTGAATCAATTTTGGAGCAAATGACGTCGTCGCCAATGAGTTGGACAGCGCGGTTCTGCACCTTGTCCAGCCACGCTAAGGTGGTACTCAGTGCCCCTGCCCAGAGATATGAGTTGAATTCGAGGCGGGGCCGAATGGATGAAAGGTTAGCCCCAGATTTAGAGAATCAATTGCAGCGTTTTATTGATATACTCCCAGCTATCGAGCAGATGACGCTTCCGCGATATGTCGCATCATCACATCCCTCCAATACCCACGGCTTTTGCGATGCTTCGGAACGAGCTTATTATGCCGCATCCCTCTATCTACGAGTAGAAAACTCCGATGGCGTTCAAGTATTTCTCATTGCCAGCAAAACAAAGGTAGCTCCGGTAAAGGCCATCACCCTGCCTCGCCTCGAGTTGTGCGGCGCGGTCCTTCCTTCAAAACTCGTGAAAAAACCTAAGACCCTGCTTCCCTGTACCCAGCGAACAAGTGTTCCTCTGGACAGATTCAACGATTGTAATCTCGTGGCTAGGAAAGCATATGAATACACTGAAGACGTTCGTCAGCAATCGAGTATCCACAATCCTGACGAATGTTGGAGCAGTGAAATGACACCACGTACCTTCGTCTCAAAATCCGGCGGATGGCAGCAGTCGCGGTAAAAATGGTGAGGAATTAATACAGGATTCTTTGTGGTTGGCGGGACCCCCGTGGCTAAAACTAAACAGGCCACACTGGCCTAAATCCACATTCAATTTGTGTGAAGATCCGCAGATTCTCGAATTACGACCCGTTAAAGGTTTCCACGTGCAAGCTGGGGATTCTCATCTAGAAACTATCCTCGCTCGTTTCTCCAAATTGAATCGTCTGTTACGTGTCACTTACCCATTGCTTCCGGTTTATTCGATATTGTCGAAAGGCCAACAACCTGCCCCGTAACCTCGCTTTGTCCACTACCGAGCTTGATCAGAGTCTCAAGCTTTGGTGCCGATGGGCCCGATCCCAACATTTTAGATCTGAAGTTGACTGCTTACTTCAGGGAAAACTACTACCAAAAAACACCAAGCTGTTATCATTGTACCCCTTTCTGGATTCCGAACGCCTTGTCCGCGTAGGTGGTCGCTTAGCATATTCAGATTTACCCTACGAAGAGCGCCATCCAATTATATTACCCTGCGAAGGACATTTCACCGAGTTACTCGTACGTGAGGCCCACCATAGCACTCTACACGGAGGTCCTCAGTTCATGTTATCCTTCTTGCGCCGTCGATGCTGGATCCTCCGAGCACGTCACTGTGTAAAAAGGTGTTTTCATAATTGTGTGACATGTCTTCGTTGGAATACACAGTCCCAAACACAGCTAATGGCCCAATTACCACCTGAACGAGTCCTCGCCAGCCGACCATTCACATATGTCGGCGTCGATTACACTGGCCACTTGGATATCAGAGCAAGCCGAGGTAGAGGCGGTAAGACATACAAGGGATATCTTGTCGTTTTTGTATGTTTGTGTACCAAGGCCATCCACCTTGAAGTGGTGGGAGATATGACAACCTCTTCCTTTCTGGCTGCATTTCGCCGTTTTATATCCCGTCGAGGAGCCTGTAAAAGGGTATTCTCAGACAACGGAACCAATTTCGTTGGGGCTAAAAGTTAATTAAACAAAGAACTCGACTTGGCCATCAGCCAAGCAGAATCGGAAGCCGCCCAAAGCCTGTATTCCCAAGGTATCGAATGGCATTTCATCCCGCCATCATCCCCTCACTTCGGTGGCCAATGGGAAGCCGGCGTGAAATCACTGAAATATCATTTTAAAAGAATTGCTGGTAACCGCTCCTTTGTTTACGAAGAGCTCATTACTCTAACAACACAGATTGAAGGGTGTCTAAATTCGCGACCTTTGTGCCCTTTATCTGACGATGTCACAGATTACGGGGCCTTGACCCCCGCACATTTCCTTATAGGAGCGCCTATTGTGTCCCCTCCAGAAATAAATCTGCTGGATTGCAAGTCCCATCTCTTAGACCGATGGCAACACATACAGCGGAGCCGCCAAGAATTCTGGTCCCGCTGGAGTTCCGAGTGTTTGTCACGTCTTCAACAGCGCGTACACAATCTAATTTAAAGATAGTTGATTTAGTCTTGCTGAAAGATAACCGCCTTCCCCCTCTGAAATGGAAACTGACTAGTCTGAATTCCATCGACCGATCACCAAGATCTGCCCACTACCTCGTCAAGAATCTGTACGTTCGGAAGAAACACCTCCGTTGAAGTTAACTTCCTCCTAAGGTGCCACTAAAGTTTTTAAATATAAATTAAGCATGCAATTAATTGGATAAGAATCAAATATATTCCTCATCTCCCGTGATCCCGGTCCCTAAGTCCCAATTTTTCTTGCCTTTTTTTGTTCCTTTTGACTAATGAAATTCCAGAAGCAACAACAACCGTCAGCCAAGTACATAACTGAGGTCTTAGCATCATCATCATCTAGAATGGTTAGTCGTTGACTTCTCCACCAACAATAATTTTCATATGTTGAAATCAAGGATTTCGAGGGGGCCCAGGATGTTCCAGAAAACAAACTTCCTCACAACACTAGCCGATGGAGAGGAAATATACATAATAACGCCAACACTACAAATCTACGATCACATCCATTATTCTCCCTCCCCGAACAGTAAAAACGATGATAACAGAAAATATCAGGCAAAATCACTCGATAAAATTTTTTATAATTGTATTTAAAACCGCGAGTTCTTAAATTATTTTGGTTTCCCTACGGCACCCGCCCAAACACTGAGTATCCAGTAAAAATTGTATGCAGATCAGGCAACATTTACTATTTGATATTTTAAGTCAAAAATACAAATATAACAGTAATTTACGATCCCTGATTCGAAGGCGTTGCAAGGTACGCAAGTTTTATGCTAGTAATCTATATATGCTTAATGGCCGCAGTACCTTTGGACCTAATACCTCACACAGGAAAAAAAACTATATATGTTAATATAACTAGCTGGGACCCGGTACGCCTCGCTGCACCCATAAGCCAATAGTAGCCAATAAAAACCATCCATTGACTTGATATTTTTCGAGATATGAATTTTACCCAGATGAAGTGCTACAAAGAGCGGGTACATGTAAAATTAATACAAATCTTCAAAATGTTACTATTCGTAACCTCTAACGAAATAATCAATTCTTATTTTTGTAAAATTTCGAGACATTAGATTCTTTAAAACTACTTTTTCTAACTAACTTGCTTTTTGGATTCCTGAAAAATATTCAATGTATTGGTATATTGATTCCTAAAATTTCTTTAAACATCTTTTTTTTTGTAACTTTTGTTTTATTTGAGAATGACAGATTCAATTTAATGACAATTTCATATTTACGGAATTAATAGCAGTTATACATTACGCAGCTGTCAAACAATATGTAAGCCATGAAGCTAACATACCTTTTATGAGAATACTATACATTGCTTATTGTATTCTACATATCATTTGATACCCATGTCGAGGGGGTTGTGAAGAAGTGGTAATCCGCCCGTTTGCGATGGCCGCCATGTATCTAACGGTATATTGAGTATACTACATTGCTTATTATATTCTACTTGTCATACCCTTTCATTTGATACCTATGGCGAGAGGGTTGTGAAGAAAGTAGCAGTCCGCCCTCTTAAAACGGCCACCATGGATATAACGGTTTATTGAGTATGTTACATTGCGTATTGTATTCTACTTATCATACTCTTTCATTTGATCCCATGTCGAAGGGGCTGCGAAGAAAGTGGTAATCCGCCCTTTTGACACGGCCGTCATTCATCTAACTGTATATTTAGTATACAACATTGTTTATTGTATTCTTCTCATCATATCCTTTCATTTGATACCCATGTCGAAGGGGTGTGAGGAAAGTGGTTATCCGTCCTCTTGAGACGGCCGCCATGGATCTCACAGTAAAATTGTTTGTGTCTTTCTCTAAGGAACTTTTTGTATAAGATACGCACCGCTCCCCTGTGCGAGCTCCGCTATGGCCAGCTCTTGTTATATAGTTTTGAAGTTACTCATTTATCTTTTAAACATTTCGCATTAATTCGCATTCGCATTAATTTTCATAAAGTGCACCTACCTAGGAAAAGTGCAACATATTTTTGGTCAGTTCAGGATTCAACGAATTTTCGATCTTTGATTGAAATTGATTTATTCATTTAGAAACAGTATTTTAAGGGAATTATCTGATCAAAATTAAAGAGCAGTAATCGCTTTATTCAGTGCAAGGCTATAGGATCGAAAGTATCCAACTCGCGACGGAAAAAGCACCTTTTCTCTGATTGTCATTTACCTCAACCTATCGACTGTATAATTTCAGGTGCAAGTATTGGATAATTACAGGTGCACAAGTCAAGCAGTATTTGCAAACCAATTAAAAAAACATTGAAATTTTCGTGGCCAGTTACTGCCGGAGCGTTTTTTGGTTCGATATTAGCTTCGTTTCACTGTTTTCAGGCGCTTCCAACGTTCAAATAATTAAAAGTGCAAAACAAGAACGAGTGAACGTTACCCTCAACAAAAGGAGCTGAAATTAAAGGGTGGAAACTTTTAAGTCGAACGATGCCAGAACAACTCACCGCGAAGTCGGGTTGCAGGGCTGCAGGCTCTTTTGCTGTGGCTAGTTCAGCCAAAAACGGTAACCGTAATTTATCTGTGAGGAAGACTTGTTCGCCTGGAAGGGATAACGAAAAATGTCCTTGATGCATTCTGTGGATTTTCTCTGGTCGCCCTCCACCTCTTGCGCATTTGGAATCTGCAGCAAGTGGTTGTGCTCATATTGTTCCAAAATAAAGCGAATAATTTTGCTATATTTTATGGCAATGACTTTTAGATTAAAGTGGTATCGGTGGGAATTTTGGTAGATGGTAATGTCGACGCCCTCAGTTTAAATTATATTTTACCGGAAATATGACGAGCTACTAGCAATGGTGGATTGATTACATTAGAGGAGCATGTAAAAATGCTTGTTGCTCAGGACTAGGACTAAGGGGGTGAAATGGGGTCAACCCAAAACCGCTGGAACTACAAGGCTGAAATTGCTAGTCTTCTATATTTCTATATCTCAGACAGACACATAGCCAATAATTACATCTAGAATATGTCTTGTGCGCGTAGATTTTGACGGTTCCAGGTAATTAGTGTGCACAGCTTGCCTCATGGCGACATTTTTTTTTTTTTTTTTTTTTTTTTTTTTTTTTTCAAAAAAGCTCTAAACAAGATCATCAATTTTGCAAAATTGGTGCCCACTGTGCCGCCCGAAAAGTCCCAATTTGGAGCCCATAAAAAATCGAATAACTTCTTTTCGGCTTTTTTTATGTAAATGACTAGAGACTCAGAAAAAGCCCTTTACACTGTCCAAAATTGAAAACATTATTTAGACGACACTACTGATTTGATCCTGAAAAGGTCCGTTGCTACTTCTTGTTTTCGTACTTCGTCGTTACAAAAATATGCCTAATAGAACAATTCAAGGTTAACAATTCACTGTAACGATTGAAATTCGCCTACGATTTTATATGATGGTCGATGATTTTTTTGTTCATGTGTCAGTGCTAACCTCAGGAGTCACCCTTTGTACCACCAGTCCGTCATGATGTTTGTTATGGTGCAATATCTAGCAGTCCGCTTAGTCCAAACGCTGGAGTTATATTCGAGAAGAGGCCGAATGTAAGATTTATAAATAACAGCAGGAGCAGGAACTTGCACCTTTTAAGAAATCCCAAGCACTGGGATGCTTGTATGGCGTTTTGGAATATGTGGTCATTCCATTTTTTTTTTTTTTTTTTTTTTTATATGAAAAAACCAAGCTTAGGTGTAACCCTTTGTACTACCAGTCCGTCATGTCGTTGAGTTCATGGTGCAATGTCTAGTAGTAAGCCTGGTTTGAAGAATAGAGGAGAATAGGAAAGGTTAGAGGGGGTCTGGAGGGTGTAGAAGAAAATGACGATGAACCCCACGTTTGAACTCTAAGGTATTGTACGAGTTCGGAAATGCTGACTGCGGGAGATAATTCCACAGTCGAATTGTTCTATTCATAAACGAACTTCTAAACCGTATTGTGCGTGAACGAGGGGGCTGTAGGGTATGTGGGTGAGCCGAGCGGGCTAGTCTTGTGTTGCGGGAAAAGTGTTGCCGTGCAGGCAGGAGGTCCTGAATTTCGGTGGAACAGTCGCCATGGTAATAGCGATAAAGTATGGAGAGGGCTGCTACATTCCTACGGTGGCTCAAGGTGTCTATGGAGGCGCGAAAGGGGCCATCACCAATGAGTTTGAGGGCACGATTTTGCACTTTGTCGAGACAGGCCAAGGTGGTTTTTGGGGCGCCTGCCCAGATATGTGAGTGGTATTCGAGGCGCGGCCGAATGTAGGATTTGTATATTGTAGTCAATGCGGCTGGCTGGAGGAGGAACTTGCATCTCATGAGAAATCCAAGGCATTGGGAGGCTTGTTTGGCGATTTGGAATATGAGATCGTTCCATCGCAGATGCTCCGTTAAAGTTACCCCTAGGATGTTGAGAGTTGAGTCAGCCGTTAGGCTCTCTCCATCCACCGAGACAGGAGGAATGTCGGTACAATTTTTGTTGGAGATCAGACAGTGCTTCGTTTTTGTGGCATTGAATTCGACTCGGTTCATTTCACCCCAATGAAGAATCGATTCGATATCCCGGTTGATCGAAGCCGACATCAGTTGACGGTGGTAAAGACAAGGTCTGGCACGTGCTTGTCTTATATTGTCGAAGGAGTAAGAGAAATTCAGAGTACCGTCATCAGCGAAGCAGTGAAGTGGGTTGGAGGGGATTGAGAGCAGATCATTAATGAAGATTAGAAAAAGTGCGGGTGAGAGAATTGACCCCTGGGGAACTCCGGCCGAAATGGCGTGGGGGTTGGATTCGACGCCATCCAATACTACCTTGATTGAACGGCATGAAAGAAAGCTCTTAATCCAGTTCCTTAGAACTAGGTGTATACCAATAGCTTGGAGTTTATTCAACAGAGCTGGGTGCCATACTCTGTCAAAAGCCTTTGATATATCTAGAGCAACCAGGCTAGACTCACCAAAGCTGTGAATGCTTTGGTTGATACGCTCGGTTAAACACACAAGCAGATCGCCAGTAGACCGTTTAGATCTGAAGCCGTATTGCCTGTCGTGTATAATTTGGTTGGATTCTAGATATTTCATCAGCTTTTTATTGATTATTGTCTCCATGATTTTGGAGAGAACAGAAGTAATTGCTATTGGGCGGTAGTTTAAGGGGTCGCTGGCTTCACCATTGCAAATCTTTGGCTAATGTCACGCCTAAGATGTGTAGGGATGAGTCGACCGTTAGTTCCACTTTACCCACGGGAGGTCTTCAACTGTTTTATGAAGTAACCCAGTACTTGGTTTTGGTGGGGTTGAATTTGACACGATTCGCGCTTCTACATTAGTTCACGGTCATCAAGACAGGATCTAGCATGTGTCTGTCTTGTGTCTTGTATTGTGGGCTGTATAATGAGAATATATCAAAGAGGTTATTAACAGAGGAAAATATAACCTTTGAAGTTGCTTACACAAAAGCGATAAGCTTTGAAGTAGCTTTTTCAAGTTCATATTTGATGCATCACGAAACAGCAACATCTGCAGTGACTCCAATACCTGGAAAGCGCAGCTATCAGCGTCCATCAGCATTTGATACAAGAAAAACGCCATCACCTACGCACATAGCTGCCCACAAGTACGGCAAATGTTTTCGATGTGGTAGACAACACGATCCCACATCATGTCCGGCATTTTACTGGTCATGTTTCACTTGTAATAAAAAAGGTCATACCTGCAAAATGTGTCGTCGTGGGAGTAGAACAGTCTTGAGAAAATATAGAAGAAAATAATATCGTCTACGGTGAAGATGAAGAAGAAGATAGATTAGTTTCATAAAAATGGTAAAAACAATAAACAAGGCCAGTCCAGTATGTATAGATTTGTTAATAAACAACGCTTTAATGAAGGCAGAAGTAGATGCAGGTGCATGTACTACAGTACTGTCCAAACAATTATACAAAAAACATTTCGTTGGTGTAAAATTGCATCGTGCAACAGGGAAGTTGAAGACCGTCACTGGTGATAAGTTAAACGTAGTCGGTTGTGCCTATATCGACGTCAAGTATAAAAAATATAATGGGAAATTAAAAGTAGTTATAATCGATATAGACGAAGTGTCATTTCTTTACGGAAAAAGCTGGTTAGATGTATTGTGTTCCAATTGGAGAGATAATATAACTGGCAACTGTGAAAAAAATGAAGTATGTCAGCGCATATTGCTAGTGAAGGAAAATTATTCTGAGTCTTTAAAAAAACAATTAGTGTCCGTATTCCAATAGTCAATTGATAACAATGACGTCATCAAGGGATATACTGCTTCAGTAATGCTAAAGACAGATACGTTACCCATTTTCTGCAAGGCCTACACCGTACCTTTTGCACTACGCCCTCGAGTAAAAGAGGAATTAGAAATATTAAAGAAAGCGCAAGTGATTTATCCAGTCAAAGCAAGTCACTGGGCTAGTCCTATAGTGGTGGTACCAAAGAAAGATGGGAAAATAAGGTTGTGTGTGGATTTCAAAGTTCCATTAAAGGCCCGTGGAGACGCTAAAACAGGGTACGAGTAAACATGGTACAGGGACCATGTTCGAGGTGATGTTAGCCGTGTACGGGCCGGTACGCGTTACCAGTTTTTTGGTCCGAAACGGGCCGACTAAAATCCAAGCTGGTTTGATTTCCGTCGATGTTCGTGGGCGGAGTTTCGTGTTGATGATACCATGTCCTACCGTTTGCAGACTTGTTTGACCAAATTTACTCGTACACGAAATGTTTCAATTTACCAGTTGACAGCTGAATGACAGATTAACTTGAAATAATTTGACAAGAGAGCGGTGTTCAAGTAAATCGGTCTTAGCACATGTCTTACCGTCTGCGGGTTTTTGGTCGTACCTTGTTTACTCGTACCATGTTTTAGCGTCTCCACGGGCCTTAACTGACATGGAGTATTATCCCTATGAAATTTTAGCGTCGTTATCCAGATCTAAGTGGTTCTGTGTCATTGATTTGGCCGGAGCATATCAACAAATGAAAATAGCAGAAGACTGCCAAGAATTATTTACCATTATACACATATAGGACTTTTCAGATTTACCCGTTTAACATATGGACTAAGAAGCGCACCGTGTGTTTTTCAGCGTATGATGGACACTTTATTAGCTGGCACAGGTGCAGTTTGTTATATTGATTACGTTTTAATGACGGGGTCCACTATAGAAGAATGTTACGACAACACAAAGCAAGTACTGGCTATTCTAGCACAACACAATTTTAAAATCAATATTGATAAATGTCAATTTTTTCAGGAACCAGTTAAATATCTTGGGCATTGTGTTTCACATGCAGGTATTAAGCCGTCTAGCAAGAAAATGGAAGATATACACAAAGCGCAGGTCCCTGAGAATATGGGTCAACTTAAGGTATATCTTGGTCTTTTATCTTACTATAGGAAATTTGTAGCAATGTAGTCGTCCATGTTGGAACCACTTTACTAGGTAATTTGAAAATAAGACAAATTTGATTGGAATTCAAAGTATCAAAAAGCGTTTGAAGAGAGTAAATCGTCCTTGTCAGAGAAGGCGTTACTGCACCATTACGATCTAATTAAGCCATTAATTTAAGCCTGTGGTGCCAGTAATTATGGTGTAGGAGCAGTTTTGAGTCAAATTGAAAATAACATAGAATGTCCAATATCCTTTGCATCAGCAACATTGAGTAGAGCAGAAAGAAATTATGCTCAAATTGCAAAAGAGCCCTTGCGATTATTTTTGGAGTAAGAAAATTCCACAAATTTTTGTTCGGTCGTAAATTTACGTTACTAACTGACCACCAGCCACTCAAAACTATTTTCAATGCTCATAAAAGTGCTTCTACAACGTCAGCTTGCAGATCACAGCGGTGGGCGATACTTTTATCAGCTAATGATTACGTCATTAAATACAAAAAAATTTAAAAACCGACTTCAGAAAGAACCGCACAAAATGCATTAAAAAGTATGAAATAATTGTTTGTAATTCTTAACAACATTAATCCAATCAGAATGGATCTAGAAAGAAGAATCACTTTTGAAGACGGTGCTAACACCTGTGGGTGATGTATTAAGGGCATAAGCTTAACAAAGAAATGAAAACAATTCCCGAAGCAAAGTTAGGGCAATCAAAAACAACTACTACCTGGCACCGTTTTCAAAAGTGATTCTTCTTTCTAGATCCATTCTGATTGGATTAATGTTAAGAATTACAAACAATTATTTCATACTTTTTTACGCATTTTGTGCGGTTTTTTCTGAAGTCGGTTTTTAAATTTTTTTTTTATTTCGTACTTTTTAGTCCATTCATTTTTTTCGGGGGCAATATAAAAAAAATTATTAAGGTAGGTCACGGCACAAATAGATCGTTGCGTGTGAACTCAACTGTTCCGCTTGCATCATGTAAAATGTTTGGATTGCACCAACTAAGTCTCGGTGAAGTTCGACCACTTGCTCCTCCGACCTTATCATAATCAATGTAACATAGTATAACGCGTATATAAGTATAAATATAATGCGCAATAACTAATGGAGGTAATTTTCACTCGTCATTTGCACTCAGTTTATTTACACAATTCAACTTGCGCCAGGAAATTTAAAAAACTAAATCGTTGCGTACGAAACTACCTTTACGATAAGTATGACACGCTGCCGTAGTGTAACGGTCGGTTATAAAATTTTTTTGGTTGGGAAAATTTATTAGAAATCACTTTGTAGGTAATGGGAAAATTTTTTAGAAATCACTTTGTAGGTAATGGGAAAATTTTTTAGAAATTACTTGGGAGGTAATGGGAAAATTTAAACGAGGTATGCGAAAAAAAAATAATTAGTTTGAGTCAGGAAAAATTGGAAGAAAGGAAGGAGGTTTTTTTGATTCGGAAGGAAGAGCAATTGGGCTTAAAATTAAAAAAGAAAATATAGTTATTAATATTTCGTCCTTCATTTTCTCGGTAGTTATCGAAAGGACCCATATAAAGAATTGGGAATAGAAGGAATTTAAATAACCGGGTTGTGATTAACTAAACGGTGCTGGGAATCAGTACATATATTGAAACCCTGAACCTGCTTGGGAGCAAATCAAATGCAGAGCTCTAATTTGGGCATGTTCTTCTAATAATTCGATGTCCAGAAGCCAAGACCTGTAAGGAGCACTAGGAGAGAAGGTTGCTGTCGAATGGATCTAGAATAAGGAAGATATTTAGATTAGAAGCATTTTAAAGGTAAAAGACAAATGTGCTTAGTGTATAAGGCAGTGCAGAGACGTATTTGCGAAAGTGTCGTTAGTTTGTTGGAGGAAAACTAAGGCACAAATTCCTGTGGCAGACAGAATCTTTTGTTTATATTTGTATAGTTGCTGGTTTTTGGAGTTTCGTGGCCCCTGTGCTGGAGCCACCTTAAATAGACTAGATCTCGGTCAGCGATCCGCGTCTGACACATTGAAATTGGACTTTCCAGGTGCTTTCATGAGGAGCAATTTATAAACTAAGGGAACGATAGTTGAGGACATTCAACTTCACTTTTTACTTAACTTATAAATCTAGAACACAAGAGATTCTTGTAACTCTTTTTATCACCACTTTCTAATCTAATTTATTTTAAAATTGTTTAATAATATATCATATACTAGCATAAAACCCGCGTGCCTTGCAATGTTTTTTGTTCAAAGAAAAAAAACTACTTTAAAACAAATGAAAATTATTTGACACCATTTGGCCTCCAGTTACAGCACACACTGATAAAAAGGAACAAAGAGTAAAGTTCACTTTATAATTATAATTCACTTTTATTTGACTAATTCAATTTTAGGTTTTAGATACACAATTCAAAATAATAATATATAATTCATCAATATAATTCACTGAATCAATGTCAATAAATTTTAACTTTTAGGAGCTTTGCAGTTATTAAGGAAAATAATAAATAAAAATTATAAGAAGGGTTAGTTTATAAGATTGAATTAAAGTTTACTGTATTCACTCGATGTGAACATCCACTCAAAAAAATATATATTATTAATCACCCTCATCAACGGTGTTAGCTAAAATAAACAATCCACTTAATCACCTCAACAACGATGGAAACTAAAATATCAGATTAATTAAATTCCTCATCCACGTTGATCACTAAAATCACTTCAATTTCAAAGCAGAGAAACAAATTAAAATATTATTGTAACGAATCAAGGAAATCATAAAAAAAATCGTTCACCATATCAAATATTATTTATTTAAAGAATAAAAGGAAAATTATGAAATATAAATATTGTATTGTGGTAATTAAGTACTCACCTGACCTTGAAAGTTGGCCTTGAACTTTAATTTGGTTGCGGACAAAGGGATTGTTAAAATCAAGGTCAAAGGAAAGAGGAATTAAAAATTACTGTTCATAGTCTGTTCCCATGAACAAGGAAAAGGAAAGTTGTTAATATTAATTCTCGGTCTATTCCCGAGAATTAAGGAAAAAATTAGTAATAATAGTAGTTCTCGGTCTATTCCCGAGAACTAAGGAAAATTAGTAAATAGTTGTAGTTCTCGGTCTATTCCCGAGAACTAAGGAAGATTAGTAATAGTTCTCGGTCTATTCCCGAGAACTAAGAGAAAAATTATTAGTAATAGTAGTTCTCGGTCTATTCCCGAGAACTAAGGAAAATTAGGAATACTAGTTCTCGGTCTATTCCCGAGAACTAAGGAAAATTAGGAATAGTTCTTGGTTTATTCCCAAGAACTTGAAATGGAGGAAAATAAAAGCTCAGGTCAACTTACCTTCCAAGCGTCCGGTATCCAAAGAGAGGAAGATTCATGGGTGCAACGATTTTTGTTAACTCACTTGAATTCGGTTCAAGTGGGGATAGAAATATATAACGGGATGACTGAAGTGATTTTTGTTTGAATAATGCAAGTGGGAATGAAAATTTTAATTGTGCATGTGTTGAGGTGAGAAGTGTTACCAGAGTAAATATTTATTCGAGTGAATGTATGAATTTTTGAGTGAATGTTCTTAAGAAAAATTTGGTTTCTTAAAGTTAATTAGTATTAATGATAATGATGTTAAATGATGCCATGGACTCAATGTCCATGTGATCCAAAGATGATGTAAATTGTTGATAAGTTCTTGATGTTCCCTTGTTAGAGCTGAATGACCGTGATTGTTGCTACATATGTAATTGCCCAGGAGTGTATGTAATTGCATCTGGTTTCCTAATGCGGCTTTATTTTTCTGAAATAAAAAGTATTAACGTGCCCTAAGGTGATATGGTGAACGAAGAAGGAAAAGAAAACATGAAAGATAAACTAGGGAGATTTATATTATGTTGTGAAGAATTGAACATACTCCCCCCCGTTGAAACACTTGGAGTGTTTTAATATGACACTTTGACCTGGAGGAGTTGAAAGCAATCAAGAGTTAAAGAAAAGAGGTTGAAAGAAATAAGAGTTTTTTTTTTTTTAAATATCGATGATGAGTTAGTTTAGAGAGAGGAAGTTCTTTTGTATATTTTACACAAAGAAACGAGAGCAAGGTTTAAATATTTTAATGGTTGTGATTAAATTTTAATTCAATTTTGGAGGCATTCATATCGACTGGAAATAGACAAACTTTAAGTACTGGTATTTATTGACTGGGTAGAATATTGTTAGAAAAGTTAGAACATGAGGGTTATTTTGAAGAATAAATAAAATACGAAGAAACATTTGATTTTGGGTTTTCTATGCTACGTTGGACATCGTTCCTTGCATTGAGACGCTTGTGATGTTTTAACTGCTAACTGTTTGTCCGCTGCAGTTGAGTACTTTAAAATGTCCTTGTGTCTTGTTGTAGGTAAAATATTATTTGTAAAATTTAATGAGTTAACATTGATTAAAGAATTACTTGTGTAGCAAATTGGCTTAGACGAACTAATAAAAACATTACAATTATTAGGAGATGAAATTATTTTTAATTTAGGTAGGGATTCTGTAGATGTAATCGGCAAGAAATCTGTTTTCAAATCTGCATTTGTTTTATTTGATAACTTAGTTTTGCCGTTAATTTTATTGCTGAATTTTGTACGTGTAACATTTTTCGAGGACGAGATAGTCTTCTTATCAGCTGTTAAAGGTATAGATAAGGGTTTATTAAGCCTAGTGGTAGAAACATTTTTAGAATCTGTAACTGGTAGTGGCTTGGGAATGTCCGTGCACACAGGAGCTGTTGATCGTAATGAAGGCGATCCATTTAAGTATGGTTGATACGTTTGGGAGAAACCCTTGAAATTAGGTGGACCAAAATTAGTTAGTGTGGTTGTGATTGAATTTTGGTGTTTAGTGGTAATGGGATTAGTGGAACAATTTTGAATAAAGTCATGAGACTGTTTTCGATTTTCTTTAGAGGATCTTGAAACAAAACTTGAAAAGCAATTTGCAGGGAATGTGTTTAGGGCAGATAAATATGAAGATTGCTCTGGTTTTGGAAGTGGGGATATAGCTTGAGCAATTGGTGATTGTATGGTAGATTTTTCACTTCTTGAATTTATTGGTCCGAATAAAAGCCAACCAAGTAAGGTATTTTGAGCTGTAGGAGTACCTTTAGGGCCTTTAATTAGGCCATCTAAGATCAAATCTGAATACACATCGGCTCCAAGTGGTAAGTCAATTTGTCCAGGCAGATAGTATTGGGGGTCAGCAAGATTAAGATTAGTTAAATGAATCCAACCATCTCTCGGAAGTGGAGACGGTGGTAAGAAATTTGTGATTGAAGGAACAACTAGGGCCGTCACAGAAAGTTGCTCTTGAGTTGAAAGATCTCTAGGCAGAAAAGAAAATTCTATTTGTTTATGAGCTTGGGTAATTGGCGTTTCACATACTCCATTAATTGTTACTGAGGCAGGAGAGTCTTTCAGTTGAAGTTGCCTCGCTGTTCTTCCAGTAACAAAAGAAACTTGTGACCCCGGGTCGACGAGAGCTCGTAGAGTCACAGCACCTGTTTTGGTTGGAACATTTAGCCAGGCAGTGGAAAGAAGGGTTTTAGAGAAACTATTTTTCTCCTTAGTACAGCAGAACGATTGTGTAGAGAGCAATACCGTAGTTTCGGCATTATTAGGTAAATTGTGCTCACTATTCAAGTTGGGAGCTGATGTCCTTGTAGAAGTACTTTGACTATTAAAATTTTGTATCTCATTGGAAATTGAATCTTGTGAAAGAGTTCTGTGTAATAAGGTATGATGAGGTTTACCGCATTTTCTGCATCTAAACTTACTACAGCAATTTAAAGTGGAGTGAGAATTTGAAAGACATTTAAAACATAACTTGTTTGATTTAACAATGTCATATTTCTGTTGATGAGGGAGGCTTGAAAATTTAAAACATTTGGATAGTGTATGAGATTCCTTACAGCAAAAGCAGGTACCGGTCGTTGAGGATGAAGCAAAGTGTGTAAGGAATTTAGGATTTGATCCACTATAAGGGCGTTGTTGAGTGTTAATTTTGTGTTCTGAAATAGATTCAAGCATGCGGAAACGCTTCTCGAGAAATTGCTTAAGTCTTTCGAACGTTGGAAGTGTGGATTCCCCATTTAGTTCTGTTTCCCACATCCGATGAGGTTCAGAAGGAAGTTTTTGAACAATAAGATAAATGAGAAAGGGATCCCAATAAGAAGTGTTAACACCTAAAGCCTCCAACTCGCACAAACACTCGTTAGACCTATCCAATAAGGATTTAATAGAGTTCACCGATTCACTAGATACTTGTTTAAGATTGAATAAATTTTTAAGTTGAGAATTAACTAGAACCCTGTTGTTATTGTATCTGTGGAGTAATGTTGACCATGCCCTTTCATAGTTAACATCTGTTATTTGAAATTGTCGGAGGAGATGCTCAGCTTCGCCAGATAACACGGACTTTAAATAATGCAATTTTTGTGCATTGGAAAGTGAGGGATTTTGGTGGACCAATGAGTTAAATAGATCGTGGAAGGAACGCCATGATTCATAAGAACCTGAGAAAGAGGGAAGTGAAATTTTTGGAAGTCGCAGTAGCTGTGTTGACATTGATGATGAATTTAAGCGCGTCGACTCATGCGGTGAAGGGCTTGGTGGAGGTGTTTGTTCCTCAAATTTACTTAGGGCAGTTCTTATTCCACCTATAAACTCAAAATACTTATCTTCAAGATTTAAATATGTATCATTAACAAAGTAATCACAAGTGGGTTTATCAACTAAGTTTGCAAACAGTAATTCAAGCTGAATATGATTCTGTTCTATTCGCGACCATTGTTCTCGAAATTTAGTGATCCGTTCGGATATGTATTCCTTGGTTCTTTTGACAAGAGCAGTCTTCTTATAGTTGGAGATGGCTTTGTTCAAAAGATCAATGTGCACCTTTTGCAATTTTAAGGCTTCATGAAAAGAGGTTTCTGTAGCCATATTGACTAGTCAATCACAAACCTTGTAAAACAACTTTGAACTGATGTATCACGAATGTATCACTTGCACTTGATCACAGTTAGGGCGTTATCCCCTGAAATAAATAAATCGAGAACTAAGCTTTAGTAAATTGGGCGTATCTGTAAGAACTAAACTCTTTTAAACATGATGTGGAAGAAATTGATATAGGTGAGAGACTCACCTCGAGAGTGTAATAAATTGGGTTGGTATGAAAACCTTCCAATTGATTTGATTTGAAATGAGGGGATTGCCTCAGAAAATAATATAGTTGAGGACTAGGCTCATGTAAATGTAGCTTGGTGCTTAAGACCTTGCAACAGGTGAGGGACTTGCCTCGAGATTGTAATAAATTGGGTTGGTATGAAAACCTTCCAATTGATTCAAAGTCAGGAAACTAGGCTCGAGTTCAGTATGAACCTTGCAATTGATTGAAAAGAGGGACTTTGCCTCGGGAAATTAATATTTTTGAGAACTAAGCTCGAATAATTGTTCGGTATGAAAACCTTACAATTGTTTGAAGTGAGGGTTGCATCTCGGGAAATTAATATTTGAGGACTAGGCTCTAATAATTGTTCGGTATGAAAACCTTACAATTGATTGAAGTGAGGGCTGTGCCTCGGGAAATTAATATATTTGAGAACTAAGCTCGAATAATTGTTCGGTATGAAAACCTTACAATTGTTTGAAGTGAGGGTTGCACCTCGGGAAATTAATATTTGAGGACTAGGCTCTAATAATTGTTCGGTATGAAAACCTTACAATTGATTGAAGTGAGGGCTGTGCCTCGGGAAATTAATATATTTGAGAACTAAGCTCGAATAATTGTTCGGTGTGAAAAGCTTACAATTGATTGAAGTGAGGGCTGTGCCTCGGGAAAATAATATATTTGAGGACTAGGCTCGAATAATTGTTCGGTATGAAAACCTTACAATTGATTGAAGTGAGGGCTGTGCCTCGGGAAAATAATATATTTGAGGACTAGGCTCGAATAATTGTTCGGTATGAAATGCAAGAACTAGGTTCATATAAAAATAGCTTGGTTTGTAAGACCCTGCTATGGGTGAGGGGCTTGCCTTAAGAAACATTTCAATAATAAAAATGTAAAAAAAACTAGGCTCATGTAAAAAGAGCCTGGCGTGTAAGACCTTGCTATGAGTGAGGGGCTTGCCTCAAGAAAATTATAAATTTTAAGACCAGGCTCGAAATAAAATTAGCTTGGTATGTAAGACCGTGCTATAGGTGAGGGACTTGCCTCGAAAATAATAAATTGAAACACTGGTCTTAAAAATAGAAAGTCACTGAGCACTAGGTTCACACGAATGGTTGACACTAATATTCTTCGAATGGTTGCATGAGTTTAGGAACTTTACTTCCACTGAAACTTTTAAACAATATGCACTGCACTTAGAAGCACATCCGGCTCGAAGGACCATATGTTTTTTGTTCAAAGAAAAAAACTACTTTAAAACAAATGAAAATTATTTGACACCATTTGGCCTCCAGTTACAGCACACACTGATAAAAAGGAACAAAGAGTAAAGTTCACTTTATAATTATAATTCACTTTTATTTGACTAATTCAATTTTAGGTTTTAGATACACAATTCAAAATAATAATATATAATTCATCAATATAATTCACTGAATCAATGTCAATAAATTTTAACTTTTAAGAGCTTTGCAGTTATTAAGGAAAATAATAAATAAAAATTATAAGAAGGGTTAGTTTATAAGATTGAATTAAAGTTTACTGTATTCACTCGATGTGAACATCCACTCAAAAAAATATATATTATTAATCACCCTCATCAACGGTGTTAGCTAAAATAAACAATCCACTTAATCACCTCAACAACGATGGAAACTAAAATATCAGATTAATTAAATTCCTCATCCACGTTGATCACTAAAATCACTTCAATTTCAAAGCAGAGAAACAAATTAAAATATTATTGTAACGAATCAAGGAAATCATAAAAAAAATCGTTCACCATATCAAATATTATTTATTTAAAGAATAAAAGGAAAATTATGAAATATAAATATTGTATTGTGGTAATTAAGTACTCACCTGACCTTGAAAGTTGGCCTTGAACTTTAATTTGGTTGCGGACAAAGGGATTGTTAAAATCAAGGTCAAAGGAAAGAGGAATTAAAAATTACTGTTCATAGTCTGTTCCCATGAACAAGGAAAAGGAAAGTTGTTAATATTAATTCTCGGTCTATTCCCGAGAATTAAGGAAAAAATTAGTAATAATAGTAGTTCTCGGTCTATTCCCGAGAACTAAGGAAAATTAGTAAATAGTTGTAGTTCTCGGTCTATTCCCGAGAACTAAGGAAGATTAGTAATAGTTCTCGGTCTATTCCCGAGAACTAAGAGAAAAATTATTAGTAATAGTAGTTCTCGGTCTATTCCCGAGAACTAAGGAAAATTAGGAATACTAGTTCTCGGTCTATTCCCGAGAACTAAGGAAAATTAGGAATAGTTCTTGGTTTATTCCCAAGAACTTGAAATGGAGGAAAATAAAAGCTCAGGTCAACTTACCTTCCAAGCGTCCGGTATCCAAAGAGAGGAAGATTCATGGGTGCAACGATTTTTGTTAACTCACTTGAATTCGATTCAAGTGGGGATAGAAATATATAACGGGATGACTGAAGTGATTTTTGTTTGAATAATGCAAGTGGGAATGAAAATTTTAATTGTGCATGTGTTGAGGTGAGAAGTGTTACCAGAGTAAATATTTATTCGAGTGAATGTATGAATTTTTGAGTGAATGTTCTTAAGAAAAATTTGGTTTCTTAAAGTTAATTAGTATTAATGATAATGATGTTAAATGATGCCATGGACTCAATGTCCATGTGATCCAAAGATGATGTAAATTGTTGATAAGTTCTTGATGTTCCCTTGTTAGAGCTGAATGACCGTGATTGTTGCTACATATGTAATTGCCCAGGAGTGTATGTAATTGCATCTGGTTTCCTAATGCGGCTTTATTTTTCTGAAATAAAAAGTATTAACGTGCCCTAAGGTGATATGGTGAACGAAGAAGGAAAAGAAAACATGAAAGATAAACTAGGGAGATTTATATTATGTTGTGAAGAATTGAACATGCAACGCCTTTAAATAAAAACTTTTTATTATGTGCAATGTTTTCCTTCAAAAAAAAAAAAAAAAAAAAAAAAAAAAAAACAAACAAAAAAGTCAGCTGTTATTATCCCTACAAAGGATTTATTATAGTGCATTTTTTTAATAAATATGGTAAACAAATTGCTGCGTATATCTCTGCTCAACAAATCTGCAAGTTTTGAAGCAGAGATTGGCATGTATATGTCATCAAGAGAAGTGACATTTTAGGGTATGACGAACGTTCGTTAAGTTTGTTCGCCTATTTACGTGGGTGCAAGAAATTATGAAGCAATCACAAATAAATATAAAGTAAAGTAAATTTCGAGTCATTCATTTCTACGTCATTATAGGGATGCACTGTCAAAATTTCAGCCCTTCAGCTTCAGAGGTTTGGGTTAACCCCATTTCACCCCCTTAGGGGATGAATTTCGAGTAAACGCCTCTTAGTGAACGTCCACGTCATTATAGAGATGCACTGTCAAAATTTCAGCCGTTTAGCTCCAGCGGTTTGGGTTAACCCCATTTAACCCCCTTAGAGGATGAATTTCAAAAAATCGCTCCTACGTGGATGTCCACGTCATTATAGGGATGCACTGTCAAAATTTCAGCCCTATAGCTCCAGGGGTTTGGGTAAACCCCATTTCACCCCCTTAGGGGATGAATTTCGAAAAATCGGTTTAAAGCGGATGTCCATGCCATTGTAGGGATGCACTGTCAAAATTTCAGCCCTATAGCTCCAGCGGTTTGGGTAAACCCCATTTCACCCCTTAGGGGATGAATTTCGAAAAATCGCTTTTTATTTTAAAATAAATTAGATTAGAAAGTGGTGATAAAAAAAAAGAGTTACAAGAATCTCTGTGTTCTAGATTTATAAGTTCGTTGACTTACGTTATATTTAGGACAAAAAGTGAAGTTGAATGTCCTCAGCTATCGTTCCCTTAGTTCACATCATTATAGGGATGCTCTGTCCACATCATTATAGGGATGCACTGTCAAAATTTCAGCCGTATAGTTCCAGCGGTTTGGGTAAACCCCATTTCACCCCTTTACTTTCGCATTTATAATATTAGTATCTAAGGATTAATGAATTGATTTATATGAATTGGTGTAAGCCTTTCTTTTACACAATATTAATATTGATAAACTTAACTACATTTAATTCTTTGGGATGTGATGTGTAATTGCCAGATTTTTATATAACCATTCTTAATTATATAATGTTTAATATGTATGTTCGTGATATGTTTGTTAAAATTTCAGCGACTGGCGCCAGGGCGTAGATTTTTTTTTGTTGATTTGTTAGGTATACACTAACAATCCCCTCTGTAGGTAGTGGTATTACATCAATTTTTGGTTGTTGTCGATTTCTTTTACCAATTGTTAACTTGTTTGTTGAAACATTTACTTGTGTTGCGTAAATAAAATATAAATTAATTCAATCTATAATATAAAAATGAATCGCTAAATGTGTTGCTAAGCGCAAAACTCGAGAACGGCTGGACCTATTGGACTAATTTTTTTTTCGAATATTCGTTGAACTACGAGGATGGTTCTTACGGAGAGAAAAATTTAAAAAATTGCCTGAAAAAACAAAAAAAAACACTCCTCTATATTCCCATACAAAAGATTCGTAATAATACTTAAAAGTGAATTTGTACTTTAATAGCATACCATAAGATTTAAATGTTAGTGGAGGGGTTCCGTGAAAGCAAAACAATCGAGTGAGATTAGTATCGTATAGATATTAATGGCAATATTTGTCAATATTTATACGATGGTAACATTGAATCATTGTTTTGTGTGTAATCGATGTTTTGGCGGGGTACCACTTTCTTCACAACCCCCTCGACATGGGTATCAAATGAAAAGCTATGATAAGTAGAATACAATAAGCAATGTAGTATACAAAATATACCTTTAGATCCATGGCGGCCGTCTGAAGAGGCTGGGTTACCACTTCCTTCACAACCCGCTCAACATGGGTATCAAATGAAAGGGTATGATAACTAGAATACAGTAAGCAATGTAGTATACAAAATATACCTTTAGATCCATCGCGGCCATCTCAAGAGGCCGGATTACCACTTTCTTCACAACCACCTCGACATGGGTATCAAATGAAAGGGTATGATAATAGAATACAATAAACAATAAAGTAAACTCAGTCCATGGCGAACATCTCAAGAGGGCGGATTACCACTTTTTTGATATCTGTTGAAAAACTTCCCGTTATCATCTATCGCTTGAAACAATAACTCTTTGAAAAACCGGCATCGAAACCAGTTGCCGTTTAGACATCAACCGGAACGCTCGTCAATATAATTGAATAAACAATATAATTGAAATAAACGCTTATCTTTCATTTATCGGGTTTTAATTCTTTCCCAGTTTTAGATTATTTTCGACATTTTGGTGCCGAAACCCGGGAACGTGAATTTTCGGGAACCCTTCAAACGATCGGAAAGATAAAAGAAAAAAAAAACGATTAACGGTTTACATTTATGAAAACGATTAACGGTTTACATTTAAGAAAACGTAACTAGAATGGAGCTTTCATCTCGTGCAACATATCGTGGTCAAATCACGAAACTAGCAAAATGTGCTTCTGAATATTTAGCAACGCCAGAAGCGCAGGCGAAAGAATCAAATATTGATAATTTAGAGGCAGCGGAAGAAGAATTAGTGGTATTGCTGCAACGGATAACAGCTGCACATGAAAGTCTAACAAAGGCCAATAACGACGTGCGTGCTTTAATAAAACCAGAGGAGTTCGATAAAGAAAATGAATCTATCGCCGACTACAGCGATAAGGCTGTATCCACTATGGCGCGCATTACTCAAAGGCTTTCAAAATTAAGATCAGTCCAAGGTCGCATCAATACATGTCCGCAGGAAAACTCCACTACCGATACTCCGAATCTTCGTGGAAACTCCACAAAATTACCAAAATTACCTTTAGTGAAATTTTCAGGCAAATTAAGTGAGTGGCTGTTGTTTTGGGAACAATTTCGCACGACAGTGCATGATAATGCCAATTTAAGCGCAGCAGACAAATTTAATTACTTGCAGTCGGTTTTATCGGGTAAGGCGGCTGAATCTATTGCTGGATTTACTCCCACCGAGTCGTGCTACGATGGGGCTATTGCTCTTCTTAAGGAAGAATACGGAGATAATGAAAGGTTAACTGATCAAATTATTCAACAGCTGCTGTCACTACAACCAGTGACAAATCGAAATGATTCTTTTCATCTTAGGCGCCTATATAACACAGTCATCTCCAGCACAAGGTCGCTCACGGCGCTTGGTGTAACTCCATCGAGTTATAGCGTAGTCCTCAAATCGGTTTTACTCAGGTGCATGCCAAATGAGCTGCGTGTGGATTTTCATAAGATATCACAGAAGACACAACCTGATTCCAAGGAACAAGATTGTTGTGATAGCAATTCCGAAGAAGGAACGTCTATAAGTTTCGCTGGTGATGAGCAAGTAAGGACATTGCTGAAATTTCTCAAGAGAGAGGTCGAGTCACTTGAAAAATCGGCAGCAGCAAAACCAACGCAACCGCAAACCAGTTCAAAATCATATCAAACCGCAGCCGGGCTTTTGATTTCAAATGATCGAGAAGTGTGTTTTTTTTTGTAAATCCACCCAACACTCTACAGAAAGTTGTTGTTCGTGTCATACACTTATACAACGTAAGGAACTACTGAAACGCGATGGCCGATGTTTTCGATGTACGAAAAGGGGGCATAGTGCAAAAATGTGCAAGAATAGATCCCTAAAATGCAGCCAGTGCTCTGGAAATCATGCCTATTGTATGTGCGATCCAAGTTATCGTTCCAACAAAGCCGATATCAGTTATAAACAGCAACCGAAAATTAATGCAAATTCACCGCCACAAAAAACCGTCAATTTGTGTTCACAAAATGGTACGTCATATCCTAATACAAACATTTATTTACAGACAGCATGCGCCTTTATCTCTTCGTCAGCCGATATTTCAATGTCATTATATGTAAGGCTCGTTTTGGACGGAGGAAGTCAGTACACATATGTGAAGACAAGCGTAGCGCGCCAGTTAAATTTGGAAATAATTGGTAAACAGCGGATAAAAATCTTACCTTTTGGAAGCTCAACGCATCCTCCAACGCAGGTTTGTAATCGAGTGAAATTTATTTTATGCATCAGCACGATAATCAACGCATAGAAATGATAGCATTAGAGGTACCTGAAATTTGTTTAGACATACTTCCTGTCCCAAATAAAAGTAATCCAGAATTTTCAAAGTTTATTTTAGCAGACGCTAGGCAAGCCGAAAATCTTCAGGACGGAATTAGTCTGCTAATTGGATCGGATTTTTATTGGAAGATAATTACAGGTGAATTTCGACGCATTGAAGATAATTTGACAGCTGTGAACTCAATGTTGGGTTGGACAATTCAAGGTCCTGCTAAAGAAATAAAAGGCTGTGACCAATATGCATGCTTGATGGCAACCACCCTAAAATGTAGTTGCTCACTAGATTATGAATGTGACATGAGCCGTTTTTGGGACCTAGAATGTATTGGCATATCCCCTAAAGGTGAGAATGAAATTATTAATGATGTTGACAAATATATTCGGAAAATTGGTGATCGCTATGAGGCATCATTATTGTGGAAAAGTGAAGATTTCGCATTGAATAATTATCGCAACGAAGCTATCACGAGGTTGAATAATTTAATAAATAGATTATCTAAGGACCCGTCTAAATTGAAGAATTATGATAGAGAGATGAGGGATTTCATTGCATGTGGATTTGCTGAAAAAGTTACCGCTCCAATCAGCAGTCGAAACCGGGTTTATTATATGCCGCATAGACCCGTCTACCGTGACGATAAGGCAACTACGAAACTACGCATAGTTTTTGATGCTTCTGCTAGCTCAGGTGACAACTTATCGCTTAATAAACTTTTATCTACAGGCCCAAACTTACTGCCTAATGTTTTAACTATTTTGTTGAATTTTAGAATAGGGAAAATCGGAATTGTGGCCGACATCGAAAAGGCCTTTCTTCAGATACTATTGTCAAAGGGAGATCGCGATGTGCATAGATTTTTTTGGTTTGATGAAGAGTTGGAATTATCAAAAGATCTTCCGCCACCTCAAGAATATCGTATGACTCGTGTCACATTCGGTGTATCGTGCAGCCCCTTTCTATTAAGTGCAGTACTGCGAAAGCATTTCGAAGAGCATCTTATTACGTTTCCGGAGACTTCAAAAGTTTTATTAAATTCCTTCTATATGGATGATTTAGTGACAAGTATTGTCGACGAAGAAATTGCCAAAACCATTTATCGTGAAGCTCGTTTGATTTTAAAAAATGCTTCCATGAACATTCGCAAGTGGAATTCTAACGCTCCAAACATTCGCTTACATTTTGGAAAGTAGGATAATCCGCCGATCATGCAAAAGGTATTAGGAATACGTTGGTGCTGTTTAACGGATGAAATCTCTGTGGAATTGGATCAGCTTCTAGCAATAGCTCCTCAATTAATGGTGAATGGAACGAAGCGAAATGTACTGAAACTTTTATCCCGAATTTACGATCCTTTGGGTATACTCGGTCCTTATGTTATAAGGTTAAAGATTCTATTTCAAGAGGGTTGGCGCTTGAAGCTAGACTGGGACGTTGTTTTACCAGACAATATGTTAAAAATATGGCGTAGTTGTTGTTCTGATATCAAACGTTTAAATGAAATTTCTCTTCCACGACAAGTGTTTACATCTTCACCAATAGTGAGTGCTCAATTGCATGTATTTTCTGATGCCAGTCAACAAGCGTATGGAGCCGTCGCCTTCGTTAGAACTGTTGGTCGTGATGGTATAGTATGCGTGAAATATTTATGCTCTAAAAATCGAGTAGCTCCACTTAAAATTAAGGATTCTGACACCTTAACGTTACCGAAATTAGAACTGACGGCAGCCTTAATTGCTGCAAGATTAGCGAAATATCTACAGGATCATATCAACAAAAAATTTGATTCTATAACCTGTTGGTGCGATTCAAAAATTACTTTATATTGGATACATGGAGATCTTAGCAAGTGGAAACCTTATGTAGCTCATCGTGTGAAAGAGATTCGACAGGTGACTTCTCTTGATAGTTGGAGATATTGCCCCGGCGACCAAAATCCAGCAGATTTGTTAACGCGCGGAATATCCCCGGAATCCTTAAGTAAAGCTTCAACCTGGATCCACGGACCGTCATGGTTATCAGACGGATCAGATAATTGGCCTAAAACAGATTTAAAGATGCAAAATTTAACTTCTCTTGTTTGCTTACAGGTAGTCGCTGACACTGCTACCTCTAAACTTAATGATGAAACTATTCTAAACATTGACGATTACAGTGATTATAGACGCTTGCTGAGAGTAACGGCGTATGTGCAACGATTCGTAGCAGCTCTTCATAACCGTCGGCCAAACAATAAGTATCTGAAATCAGACGAATTGCTACAAGCAGAATATTACTGGGTGAAAAGGATTCAAGAGCGGCACTTTAAAGAAGAACTTGTAGCCCTTCAGAAAGGAAAATCAATCGCAGTTTCTTCAAAAATTTACACGTTAAATCCTATGATCGATGACTATGGTATTTTGCGCGTTAGGAGCCGATTAATTAAACTCAACAGCGACTTTGTGTCCGCTTTTCCAATTATTTTACCGAAATCTGAACATCTAACCAGACTGATTGCCGTAGACGCTCATATCCGAGCATTGCATGGTGGTGTTAATTTAGTCATAACGTATCTTCGAGAGAAGTTCTGGATTGTTAAGGCTAGGCAACTTGTAAGGAGTATCACTCAACAGTGCTTTCTTTGTAGACGACTCAGAGGAAATGCTGCATCACAGCCGTTCGCAACGTTGCCACGGAGTAGACTCAGAGCTTCAAGACCCTTCGAAACTACAGGTATTGATTTTGCTGGTCCATTACATGCAAAGCTACTCGCAACGGATGAGGGAACGAGAAAGATGTACATCATGCTGCTAACATGCGCAGCTGTTCGAGCTATACATTTGGAGCTGGTTCCAAGTCTTACTACGGAAAGCTGCTTGCTGGCCCTTAGGCGTTTTATATCACGTCGAGGAACTCCAAACCTCATCATATCCGATAATGCTAAAACTTTTAAAAGAGCATCTTTAGAACTAAAGGAACTTGGGAATTTTGTGGAATCCGAAGAACTTCAGGGTTTTTCAAGCAATCACGGCATCCGTTGGCAATTTATAGTGGAACGCGCCCCATGGTGGGGGGGTTTTTGGGAACGCCTTGTACGCAGTGTAAAGGATGTATTACGAGCTACTATTGGTCGCTCTATTTTGACTGTCGATAAGCTTCATACTCTTTTAACGGAGGCTGAGAGTGTGATCAATGCTCGACCACTGACTTATCTCAGCGACGACCCTTTAGATTTATCACCGCTAACACCAGGACATTTTTTAACCGGCTCCTATTCTAATTTTCTGAGCGCTCGAGTCACTGAAGTAAATGATAAAGAAATTCGATTAAAATGGAAGGAACGGCTACGTATAACCGATCAATTCTGGAGAAGATGGAGAAATGAGTACCTCCAGCAGCTGAGGTCAGCTCATCATCACAAGAATATTCTTTCTTCAACAATTAAAGCCGGCGATATTGTTTTAGTTTACGACCAAGCTTCACCGCGTTTATTTTGGAAGCTCGCAGTAATTGAAACTATTTTTCCTGGAAGAGATGGAAAAGTTCGAGCCTGCGAAATCCGTTTCTCGAACGGATCGCGAACTAGGAGACCAATTCAACTATTATATCCACTAGAACTTGCTGAGACGTAAAAAAAAATTAAAAACGGCCGGCCCGGAGGATGTTGAAAAACTTCCCGTTATCATCTATCGCTTGAAACAATAACTCTTTGAAAAACCGGCATCGAAACCAGTTGCCGTTTAGACATCAACCGGAACGCTCGTCAATATAATTGAATAAACAATATAATTGAAATAAACGCTTATCTTTCATTTATCGGGTTTTAATTCTTTCCCAATTTTAGATTATTTTCGACAATATCCCACTCGACATAGGTATCAAATGAAAGGGTATGATAAGTAGAATACAATAAGCAATGTATTATACAAAATATACCTTTAGATCCATGGCGGCCGTCTGAAGAGGCTGGGCCACTTCCTTCACAACCCGCTCAACATGTGTATCAAATGAAAGGGTATGATAACTAGAATACAGTAAGCAATGTAGTATACAAAATATACCTTTAGATCCATCGCGGCCATCTCAAGAGGCCGGATTACCACTTCCTTCACAACCCGCTCAACATGGGTATCAAATGAAAGGGTATGGTAACTAGAATACAGTAAGCAATGCAGTATACAAAATATACCTTTGGATCCATGGCGGCCATCTCAAGAGGCCGGATTACCACTTCCTTCACAACCCCCTCAACATGGGTATCAAATGAAAGGGTATGATAAGTAGAACGCAATAAGCAATGTGGTATACTCAATATACGTTAGATCCATGGCGGCCTCTCAAGAGGCCGGATTACCACTTTCTTCACAACCACCTCGACATGGGTATCAAATGAAAGGTTATGATAATAGAATACAATAAACAATAAAGTAAACTCTGTCCATGGCGGCCTTCTCAAGAGGGCGGATTACCACTTTTTGATATCCCACTCGACATAGGTATCAAATGAAAGGGTATGATAAGTAGAATACAATAAGCAATGAACCGCAATATACCGATCCATGGCTACCGTCGCAAGACCCATGTTCTTTGAGACACTTCATCTGTGTAAAATTGATATCTCGAAAAATACTAAGTCAGTGGGTGGTTTTATTGTTTACTATTGGCTTATGGGTGCAGCGAGGCGTACCGGGTCCCAGCTAGTTATAAATAATTATTTTGAGATTTAAATTTAATTTTCTCTTTGGTGCCACGATGTTCTAAGCAAAGTCTAGTAATAACAAGTCTTTCATCTTCATACAAAAATTTCCGACCGTTGATTGTGTGCGTGCATATACGAACATCACTGCTGAGCAAAACTCAACGCATACTTCGTGAATTCAGCGAGACAAAGCCAGATTCTGTCTTTACGGTAAAGTATGCAGAACAGAAAAGGAAAGATAATTGAATCAGCTGTCAAAATTGAAATCATCAAAACAAACGAGCAAATATGCACAAACACATCAACATTATCCCTATAGAAACTGTTGAGTTCATATAATACTGTAATTGTAGAATAGTTATAGGATATCGACTAGGCTAATTTTATTGATTGTTTTGTAATTATTGTTGACATTAGTTTCTTAATTCAGTTCAAATCAGAGAGCCAATAAAGAACAATTAAGACTTAGTAAAAATTAGCCGCAGCCGCCGTATACAATAATTGGAAGGAAATAAATTATAACTACTATCAGGATTTTATTTGCACGACGACATTTTGGTCCAATCGAGCCGGAGTTTATGTAAGTACGAGAGCGTGCAAATACTTGAAAAGGAAAAGTTGGCGGCGTGAAACAATTGCATTTTGACATAATTAATAATTTATTTCATCTGAATTAGAGATTATAAATTAATTAACATACAGACCTAAAGATGGTAGATAACAATAGGAAGAGACGTTCTACACTAAAGGGTATGCTAACGCGGATGGAGAGGTTTATTGCCGAGATGCATGGTAAGGCTGTGGAACTAGAGGTCATTCAAGTAAGGATCGAGAGGCTTGATGAATTGCGAAAGGAGTTCAACGCAATTCAATTTGAGATAGAGGATGCGTCAAGCGATATAGAGGTGGAGTATGAGGAAAGGGAAGGCTTTGAAGAGAGGGCGTGCGCGTGCAAAGCAAAGCTCTTGACCGCACTTAATGCAACAAAACATGGAGTGGACCCGGCATTAGTGGGACAAGGCGAATTAGAGGCCTCTCTCAAGATATTAGCGGAAAGTCAGATAAACATAAATACCTTATTAGACAAACTTGCTATAAATGGCAAAGCAAACGTTGTTGTAACCACCCCTTAAAATGTACGCGATCCACACACCAAGGAATGCCACCCAAGCGTTATCAAGTATTAAATCCTAAAGTATTAAATTTCATTAAATGCAATCCAAACAAGTTCACATCCGCTGAAAAACCTTCAACTTGTCACACGAAGTAAATTAATTCACTATCAGCATAATAATTCGTTATCACCAAAATTAATCTGATGCGCTTGCATTCCTGAGCGGGTGGATCGCCGCGAAGAAAAGCTTGCGGCTGGCGAGATTTGGCAGTTCTCGTCGTGCCGCCGGTCTCTAAAGTTCAATTAATTCACTGTAACTAATAAAGAAAGAAACCAATGAAGTAATAAATAAAAAATAGTCGAGTGATACAATAAAGAAAGAAATCAATGAAGTAATAAATAAAAAATAGTCGAGTGATACAATAAAGAAAGAAATCAATGAAGTAATAAATAAAAAATAGTCGAGTGATACAAAATCAGTGTCTTTTTTTTCCGTGCAAAAAGATTTCCCTTTTTAGATTGGACCGGAGGCCCGACGGGCTCTCACAACACTGGTGGCAGCGGTGTTAATCCACAAACACCACATTTTCCATTTTCATATTCATCTCTACAAGCAGACTACTATTTCATCTCTACAAACAGACTACTATTTTTCACCAATTCATCAGTACGAGTTGATTTCGATATCATCAGACAGACATAGTTATAATCATCCTGTCATCATCAGCTATCATCTCATCAGACAATAAATATTCGCCATCAACGAATACAACACCGATCATGAACATGAACATGAATTTACTCCTGTAAGTACAGATTTAATCAAGATCACTAAGTGCGAAGACAGCGACATTGCTGAGTAGTGCGACCCAAACTATCTTCTATTTTTTCAATATTACCTTGCGATGGCAAGAAGAAAGGGTATTAATTGATTAATCACCCTTTGCTTTAATGGGTCGTAATTACGTAATTAGCAATCAACACCAGCGATTAATTAGATTGAATTAGTGTCATGCAGTTAAGTTAAAATTTTAATTAAACAAGAAACAAACTTGAATTTAACTATAAAAGACCTCCAAATACTTTTAAAAGCGAAAATAATATAAACCTCTTTCTACAAAAAAAAAATGCTACTTTCGCTAGCTTGTGAAGGTTCCCATTATGAGGAATTAAAAATAAATAAAATAAATGAAATTTTATAGAATTTTTTTTGATTTTTAAATGAATTTACTAGATTGCCTCACGTAAATTTGAAACATACATAGATTCAAGATATATTGAATTTTTTTCATATACAAAAAAATACTTTTATTTTCTTTTAAAAAAAATAGGTACCTACTATATTCAATTTAGAATACTTATCTTTATTGTTTTACTACAAAATATTTTACCTTGATAAAATAGATTCTTGTGTTATTCCATAAACATTTTATTCTCTTTTAATATATTAATTACATTATTCAAATATTTTTTTTTGTGTGCCCATTGTTGCTGGAATATAATTGCTTAAAATTGGAAGTGTATTTAATCTGTCGTTTAAATAACGTTCGTTGATTTACGCGCGTTTTGTTCACTGTGTCGTTCACCTCGCTACAAAGTTACTATATTTCTTTTTGTTAAATCGTTTCCGTGCGTGTTACTGTGTCGTTTACAACGCAACAAAGTTCCAATATTTTTTTTTTCTCCTTCCTCAAACAAAAGCTGAACTTTATTGGAAATTATACTTCCTACTATTCTATAATACGGAGGTATGACCCTCCGCACAGCGGCTTCAAATGGTCATCTTCATCGCTCGAACTTCTGGGCTGATGTAACACGGTAGATCAATCATGTTCTCTTCCCTTCCAACCATTATTCTCCCTGTCTGGTAAGACAGTTGCATATTCGGCTTGTTTAGCAAGTCCAGTCCCAACATTAGTTCCTCGTTCATTGCGTTGCTACTTCTTCTTGCGATCCAACAACCCGTTCACAACTTGACGCTGTAGTTCTTTTTTCTTCTACGCGTTTAGCACTCGCGACCTGGGAATCGATTCTCCATCCGTACATGAGTAAAAAGCCAAAAAAATCTGACCTAATCGGTACTCTATCTGTCTCCTTAAGGAGCCACAAAAGGGCACTGGCCCAGGGAGAGGGAGAGAAGCTCCCTCCGATCCACGAGGACTCTGTCTACCAGGAAGAAACTTTGGAAACCTCGGATCTCAACCCTGAAACTAACCCCTTTTCTAAACTAGTTACCCCCTCGACCAGCGGTAGCAAAATGTCTTCCTTTGTTCTCTCGAACGCCATTAAACTAATCCCGGAGTATGATGGAGATCCCGGAACCTTGCACCGATTTCTGCAAATAGCACAAGTGCAACATAGTTTAGCTACCTCTGCTGCCCACAAGCTCGAATTTCTTAATCTGATTAAGTCTAAACTGTCCGGCCGAGCGTATAATAGCATTCTCAGATACCGTGAATACGATTCCTGGGACGATTTGAAAGAGGCTCTCGAACAACAATTCTCGCAACAACGACCTCTACAGGTGGTACAATCGGAGCTTTTCACTGTAAGACAAGAAGCCAGAGAGAGTGTTATGGAGTATGCCGGCAAGATAGAGAAACTTCTTGAAGAATTAAATATATCAAGTACCAAGGACGGTGCCAGCGCAGGTAACAACGCCATACGGGAACTTAACCAGCAAATGGCGATAAATAACTTCAAGAGAGGGCTTAAACAGCCGCTAAAGCTCATAGTCAAAGCCTCCCAACATACCACTCTTAAAGGCGCGATAGATCTGGCTATAGAAGAGGAAAAACTGCTAGATATCGAACCTAAACCTACCTTTAGCCAAAATCGCAATCCCAAGCAATGCCGATTTTGCAAAAATATTGGGCATGATATCAACGAATGTCGAAAGTACAGTTCCCTCAAACGCCAACAAACCCCCTCCAGGCCATTTCCTAACCTTCGTGGATCTGTCAATAAAATCAGTCAATCTCCACCCAAGGTAGTTTGCAGGTACTGCAAAAACATCGGCCACTCCTTAGAGCAATGCCGAAAAAGGGAGTATAATAATAATAGGCGAAAAGAGGGACAGTCCACCTCCTCTACTCATCAATTTCCTCGACCGGGAAACGGTCCAGCGCCTGGCCCCAGCGGTTCGGTGACCAGGGTTCAGGACCTCAAGTAAGTAACCGCATACTAATTGCTAAATCCTCTGAATCAGATACTAATTCTACCAAATCCCATACAAATATTGCAAAATCCACCGAATCGTTCACTAATACTACTATATCTCCAACCATTCCCACTAACAGTGCTAACTCTCGCGCCCAAACTAACCCTACTAAGTCGTCAACCAATCGTACCAAACTCCCTACCATTTCCACTAATATCACTAACACCACTAAATCTTCTACCACTCCCACTAACAATACTAACTCTTGCGTCCAATCTTACCCTACTAATTCATCTACCAATCATACTAAATCTCCTACCACTCCCACTAACAATACTAACTCTTGCGTCCAATCTTACCCTACTAATTCATCTACCAATCATACTAAATCTCCTACCATTCCCACTAACACCACAAATTGCAACATCAACCCTACTAACCATGCTAACCTACCCACAACTCATATAAAATCCGTCACCGGCTTCCCAAACCCCTTTAGTTATGCAGAGAATAGCAATCTCACTGAATCGGCTCCCATACCTGGGGCACACTCTCTCATTCCGGAAGTCAATATAAAAATACTAACTCTCAACTTTTCCAAGACCTTTAGGAATGAAATCACAACAAAAATATTAGAAAGCCCGTCCGATTCCAATATACTACTGTTAGACACTGGTGCCTCGCTAAGTTTGATCAAAATCAATGCTCTTCAAGACGACGTTGAAGTAGACGTTACCCAAATCGTCCGAATCTCCGGAATAACGGACCAGAGCATCCTTACCAAAGGTGTCGTCTATCTAAACATGGCCCTACCAAGTAACGTACCCCTACTCCACCCATTTCACATAGTTTCATCCGACTTTCCAATAGCCGCCGAAGGTATTTTAGGCAACGATTTCTTTCGCCGAACCAAAGCTAAATTAGACTACGAAACTCTTTCGTTTAGCTTTTACCATTCGAGGAAACTCTACAATTTTAAGTTCTCTTGCATGCCCACGGAAACGGAAATTCCCCCGCGGTGCGAAAAATTTATAAAATTCGGTCCGATTTCTTCAGAGGAGGAAATCGTTTGTCACCAACAGGAAATAATGCCTCAAGTTTATATATCTGGAAGCATCGCCAAGGCTGTAAATGGTTACATAAACGTGGCAGTGCTAAACACCACAGATAAAAAAGTAATTCTCAAAGATACCTCCAATTTTCGATATGACACATTGTCAAACTATCATGTCCTAGAACCTGCTAACCTGAAACACGAAGAAAAGATCCAAAAGCGACTAGAAACTTTAACTTCACTTCTAAGCCTATCCCATCTAAATGATGAAGAACACGAATCCATTCTAGACCTTTGTCGCGAATTTAATGATCTGTTTTACATCGAGGGTGACAAACTAACTTTCACTGATGCTATTCAGCACACTCTTCCAATTCCCTCAGGAAAGTCACCCGTTAACTCGAAACCCTATCGTCTTCCAGAAATTCATAAATCTGAGATAAATCTTCAAACTTCCAAATTACTTCAGGAAGAGATAATACGGCCAAGCATGAGCCCCTGGAATTCTCCTTTGCTAATCGTTCCCAAAAAGGCAGGTCCGGATGGTGCAAAGAAATGGAGAATGGTGGTAGACTTTCGGAAACTCAATGAGTTGACGATACCTGATGCCTACCCACTCCCCAATATAGAAGAAATCCTAGACCAGCTCGGGAACTCCCGCTACTTTAGCACTTTAGATTTGGCCAATGGGTTTTATCAGATTGGTGTTGCAGAGCAAGATAAGCCAAAAACTGCTTTCAGCACCCCGCAGGGACACTTCGAATTCAACCGAATGCCTTTCGGGTTGCGCAACGCTCCCGCCACCTTTCAAAGATTAATGAACGTGGTACTGGCAGGTCTCCAAGGAACGCGGTGTTTCGTCTACCTCGACGACATCGTGACATACGGCCACAATCTCGTCGACCATAATAACAAACTGAGGGACGTGTTTAACTGTTTAAAACGTTATCAACTAAAACTCCAGCCCAACAAATGTAAGTTTCTTCATAAGGAAGTAATGTACTTAGGGCACACAATCACCGATCAAGGTATCAAGCCAGACCCTCTAAAGATCTCTGCTATCCAAACAATACAGCCCCCCCGAAATCACAAACACGTAAAATCATTTTTGGGTCTCGTCGGGTACTACCGGAAGTTTATTCCGAATTTCGCCAAGCTTGCTAATCCTCTCACTAATCTCCTTAAAAAGGACACCCCCTTCGTCTGGAGCGCCCTTTGCGATGAATCGTTTGAATTGCTAAAAAAGGCCATATCTAAGTCTCCAATCCTCCAGTACCCGGATTTCTCAAAAAGGTTCTTTGTAACCACGGATGCCAGCAACACGGCCATCGGAGCAGTTCTCTCTCAACGTCCTGACAAAGAAAACGTTGATCTCCCAATAGCTTACGCTAGCCGCACTCTCAATAAGGCAGAGAAAAACTATTCGACAATCGAGAAAGAAGCCCTAGCGGTCGTGTGGGCCGTCAATCGTTTCCGCCCTTATGTGTACGGGAGAAAAATCACCGTCGTTACCGATCATAAACCACTGGTATGGATCTTTAACCTCAAGGATCCTAGCTCTAGGATAATGAGGTGGAGAATCAAATTAGAAGAATATGATTTTGACGTCGTACACCGAAAAGGAAAGCTCAACACTAACGCCGATGCCCTGACACGACTGCCTGCGGCTGACACTCTCGTAGTCACACGATCGCAACATCAAGGCTTAACTTCCACTTCCGACTTGCCAAATCCATCACCATTACAAATGGAAAATGCTACACCATCCATTATAGAACTAACGGACCCTTCTGAAATCACACGCGTTCTTAACGAATACCATGATAACCCGATCGGCGGACACCAAGGAATAAACCGGACCCTAAAGCGGATAAAAGAAAAATTCACCTGGAAAACCTTATCCAAAGACGTAAAAGAGTATATCGAGTCTTGCGAAATTTGCAAGAAAAGCAAAATCGGCCTCAAAACTAAAATCCCCATGAAAATTACCACTACGTCCAGAACACCGTTTGAGAGAGTTGCCCTAGACATAGTAGGACCTCTTCCCGAGTCAGAAAATCGAAACAAGTACATACTCAGTTTCCAGGATGACCTGACAAAATTCGTCATGGCCATTCCAATCCCGAACCAAGAAGCTCACACGGTTGCCGAGAATTATGTTCGAAAATTAGTTTGCATCTTCGGAATACCAAAATCTCTTCTCACGGATCAAGGCAAAAACTTTCTCAGCGACGTATTTAAGCGCACTTGCCGACTCCTAAAGATTCAAAAGTTACAAACCACCCCATATCATCCGCAATCTAACGGTTCGCTAGAGCGTAGCCACCGGACACTGGGCGATTATCTAAGATGCTATGCCAGCAAAGACCCTACTAATTGGGATTTATGGATTGACTACGCGGTCTTTTGTTATAATACCACTCCTCACACATCAACAAACTACTCGCCTTACGAAGCTCTTTTCGGATACAAACCCGAACTTCCCTCTTCTATAACAAGATCATGCGAACCTATATATAACTACGACGATTATGTTAGTGAGTTGAAAGCCAGATTGCAAAATGGATTCCAGGTCATTCGTGAAAACCTACTGAAGGCTAAGCAAAAAGCCCTGACCTAATATTCCGTACCGTACCGTAACCGTAAGTACCGTAACCTACGAACATAAGTGTTCATATGGCACCGACCTAAATTGACTTAATAAACTTGCCGAATGTTCGTTAAATTCTCGAATGGTCCGTAATGGTGCCGTAAGAATGGCACGAAACCTTAGCATCCGTTAGCTATTTAAAAAACTTGTTCACATTTTAACAATTTTTTTAAAAATTGGAGCAGTAAATGACTTGAAATATTATAATTATTACCCTACACAACAATCTTTCAAATTTCCATTTCCTTTCCATTGTCCTGAATCCAATTTTTTGATTTTTAGAAATGTTACACGGTAATATCCGTGGATGTTTCTCATTTTATTTATTGCGCGATTTTTATTCCTTCTTTTCCTCTGATCACTTCTAATCTGTTTGTAATGCTTCCACAGCTTAAATAATGCAAATAAATCTCTTAAATCTTTGTTTATGCTATCCATTTTGCACTTGTCACTTGCCACTTTACGTTTTCATTTAGGGCATCTGTCAAAATGCCGTAACTGAGCTCAGATTCGTTCAATTTTGTTACGGTACGGTACGGAATATTAGGTCCAGGCTAAAGGCGAAAGAGTTATACGACCATGGCACTAAACCCACTAACTTTGGTATAGGCGACCTTGTACTTATGGAATCAAAGGTCAAATCCAACAAAAAATTGACTCCGCTTTTCGAAGGCCCCTACGAAATCGTTAAGGCTAACTCCGCTGAAACCTCCACAATAAAGATAGGAAAAAAAATTAAAGTCGTTCATAATAACCTTCTTAAAGCCCTTCGCTAAGTAATACTTTTACCTTACCTTCCAGGTCCCTCACGGTCCTCATTCTTAAAGTAAACGCCCAACAGCACTCCGTGACGCCGCTCACATCGAATACGGGGGCCTATTTCTAAAATTTTGGAAAAGTACACCAATCAACTGCTGACTGGAAATTTTTTCTCTACCTGAACACATCTACAATCGTCATGGATACAAGCCTACTCGAAACTCACTGCAAACGGCTCGAGGAACTCTGCTCCAAAGCCAAGGAAAACTTCCTGGACGACAGTTGCGGAGTCGCCCTGAGGCTCATTAAAGATTCTATCTCGGATATAAAGGAGGTAAGCAAATATTTTGCTAGCCTATCTCACGAATCGAATAGGCAGAAGCGAGGATTATTAGACGTCGTAGGAAAAGCCCAAAAGTATCTCTTTGGCGTAATGGATAGCGAGGACTCTGAGCACATCGAAAAAACTATCAATGCCCTTGTTTCGAATCAAGCAAAAATCCATCATTCCTTTGATACGAAAGTATCAATTATAGTTGACACCGTGCAAAATACCTTCATCTCACTAAACAAGACATTCGACAAAATTTCGAACGGCATGAATGAAATAGAAAGGGAGCTAGAAAACGTAACCACACTACAAAGAAATCTCCACTCCCTAGATGAAGCGGTCAGCATTCTCATGTTCGCCGCCAACCGGTTAACCGCAAGGCAGGCCGAATACTTGGACATCATTCATGAAGCGAGATTAGGCCGTTTAGACCAACACCTTTCAAACTCCGAACCCTTCCTGGAGGCGCTAAGGGACGTCCAAATCGAAACGTTAAATAATTTAAATCTGCCGGCAAAACCAACTAACTACAATATTCCCCTAATCGCGCGCATATCGACTGTGACGCCCCTATTGACTGCAAAGTCCCTAGTCTTTCAAATCAAAGTACCTCTTATTAAAAATAGTTTTTCATTATACAAAATAGCCAGTGTGCCCGCACGATTCTTAAATAACACTTATTACTACGTCAAGGTTGACTCGCCATACGCACTAATTGATGAAGCCAAAGAGAGATACGCTTTCTTCAACCAAGGCGATCTCGGCGAATGTCAATTATTCCAGACGAAAGAATTCATTTGCAACCGAAATTTCGTTTCTTACCTTTTCAATAAGGAAAACTGCCTAATAGAGTTAAAACAAGGGGAAATCTCACCATCAGATTGCGAGATCAGGTTATTCAATTTAACCCACGAAATATGGAACGCGCTCTATAAAACTAATACCTGGATTTACTTAACCCCAACTCCAACTACTCTCCGAGTAAATTGTAAGGAAAACGCTTACTCTGTATCACTGGCAGGCAGCGGTATACTAAACTTAGAACCAGGCTGCAAGGCAAGAACCAAAGAGGTACTGCTAGAAACTCACTCGACAGTTTCCCGCACTGAAGGTGCATTTCATCAACTAAATGATCAACTTTTTAACAATTTAAATCTAAACCTTTCTGCCATACCGGCCCAAAACCAACTTCCGCGAATAATCCTAGACACCCGAGACCTGGACACCCTTAGTGTAAAGCTAGAAACCTTGGTATCAGACTCAAACCCAGATTACTACAACATTAACGACATTAATCCTTACCAGATGGTGGCTATACCCACATCCATTTTCTCCGTAATCTTTATAATTGCTTTGATCTACCTAGTATGTAGGCGGTATATCAAGTGTAATCTATCGTTGTGCCCAGCAAACCAGCCTAACGCCATGAGAACAAGTGAGGAAACACAACCCTAAGATTCAATACATTTCCGATCTTGCAAATTTAATTAACTTTAGTGAAGACAAACGTTTACGTACAAATTTAAGCAAAAGCTTGAAAGCGTTTTTTTTTATTGATTAAATTTTTATGGAAAAGTTTCTTTATATGTAAAAAAAAAAAAAAAAAAAAAAAAAAAAAAAAAAAATATAAATAAATAAATAAAATTTTTTACTAAGTTACTATATAAATATATAAGTTACTATAATATAAATATTTTACGCCATAACAAGTCTTGGAACTCACATGTAATTGCAAATTTTTATTCCTATTAAGAATTCCCAAAACAATTTACGTAAGGATTTTACTTTTACTTGGTGTGCATTTTATTGTAAAAGAAATTTAAATGTCATTTTTTACGCCGAAGTGCGTCCGTTTAGAATAAATAAACAAAAATTTTCTATTTTTTCTTTACGCATATTGTTCTCACGTAGTACATAAGCAAACAAAATAAAAAAAAAAAAAAAAAAAAAATTCAAAACAAAACTATGTATGGACACACCAATCATTGAAAATACATGAATAGACGATCGACTTCGCCGATCTCCATAAGGGGGGAGGAATGTTGTAACCACCCCTTAAAATGTACGCGATCCACACACTCAGGAATGCCACCCAAGCGTTATCAAGTATTAAATCCTAAAGTATTAAATTTCATTAAATGCAATCCAAACAAGTTCACATCCGCTGAAAAACCTTCAACTTGTCACACGAAGTAAATTAATTCACTATCAGCATAATAATTCGTTATCACCATAATTAATCTGATGCGCTTGCATTCCTGAGCGGGTGGATCGCCGCGAAGAAAAGCTTGCGGCTGGCGAGATTTGGCAGTTCTCGTCGTGCCGCCGGTCTCTAAAGTTCAATTAATTCACTGTAACTAATAAAGAAAGAAACCAATGAAGTAATAAATAAAAAATAGTCGAGTGATACAAAATCAGTGTCTTTTTTTTTCCGTGCAAAAAGATTTCCCTTTTTAGATTGGACCGGAGGCCCGACGGGCTCTCACAACAACGTAGCAGATTCTCCAGCTGGCGGGGCACATTCGAGTCCGGTCGTTCCACTTATGCAGGCAGAGGTGAAGCTTCTTACAATACAAGCGCCGAATTTTGATGGGGACTATAAGGATTGGCTGACATTTCGGGATTTGTTTAGCGCACTCGTTGGTAATAAACTCTCATTAACGAATTCACAGAAATTACAGTATTTAAAATCGTCGCTTAGAGGTGAAGCTGCACTGATTTTGAAACATATTAGTATTTGTGATGCTAATTATGAAGAAGCGTGGAAGGAGTTGGAATGTAAGTATGATAAAAAACGTGTAATTATTGATGCTCATCTTAGAAGTATAATGGAGTAACCAGTTTTAAATATGCCAAACCTCAGTGGATTTAAGAAGCTGTGCAGCACAATTATGGAAAATTATCGTGCTCTGAAAGCTTTAAAGATAAGAGACCAGTGGACAATTGGGACGACTGGCTCATTTTTGTGGTATCTAATAAGCTGGATTCTGAATCCCGTCAATTATGGGCTAGAGCTTCAGCATCAATAGGTGAAGAGGAAGTTAATTTTGGCCGATTCAGTGAATTTCTTATGGAGCGAGAGCATGAGCTGCAATCCATGCAGCCAATAATTAAACGGAATTATTCAAGGGAGCAGCGAAGCATAACTATGACAACGGTGACTTCACATCAATGTATTTGCTGTGATGCAAATCATAAATTGTGGGAATGCGAAGAATTTAAAAAACTTAGCATTCAGAAGCGTCGTGAGATCGTCAAGTCTCAAAATATATGTTACAATTGTCTTAATGCTACGCACAGAGTAAAATTTTGTAAGTTCAATAGTTGCAAGCTTTGTAAAGGAAGACATCATAGTCTTTTGCATGAAAACCGTACGGAAGACTCAAGTTCATCGACAAGCTTTAAGGGAGGAATGACATTGCAGCCAATCAAAACTCCGCACTGTCTAAATGTTCAGATGCAACGTAAGACGAGAGCAACGCTACCTACAGCTATAGTAAGGATTCAAAATTGTTACGGATATTTTGAAAATGGGAGAGGATTGCTTGATTCAGGATCGGAAGTGACAATAGTATCCGAAGCATTAGTGCAGAGACTTGGTCTTTCACGAGCCTACAACAAAACACAAATCTTAGGGTTCGGAAGCTGCTTAACACAAACATCCAGGGGATGTGTTGACATTATAGTTAGATCAAGATTCTCTAGCGAAGAAATACAAATAACGGCTATTATTGTTGGGAAACTTACATCCCATATTCCAACAAAAGGGTTCGAAGTTGATTACAATGACAAGCTTATTGAAGGATTAGAATTGACAGATCCTAAATTTAATGAGCCGTCTGCTATCGACGTCATCTTTGGGGCAGATATATTCTTCTCGTTTTTGACGCCTCGGCGAAGTCGTCAAATGGATTTTCTCTCAACGATGTCCTGCTAGGAGGAGCGGTCATCCAGCCAGACTTACGAACAATCCTATTACGTTTTAGAAAGTTCCCAATTGCATATTGTGCTGATATAGCAAAGATGTACCGTCAGATATGGATGGCTGAAAGTGACACACGTTACCAGACAATATTGTGGAAGTCTACATTAACTCATCCAATAAAAGAGTATGCGCTTCAAACATTGACATATGGCACGAAACCAGCATCATTGTTGGCAACCCGCGTATTGCAACAGTTAGCAGAAGACGAGGAAAGGAATCATAAGGTGGGTGCTAAAGTGCTAAGGAATAGTTTCTACAAGGATGATTTCATGTCGGGAAGTATGTCAATCGAGGAAGCTGTTGAGGAAATTGAGGATATATCTAATCTATTAAAAAAGGGAAATTTCGATCTCAGAAAATGGACATCGAACTCAATTGAGATATTGCAGCGAATCCCTGAAAGTAAACAAGAAACAAATATTGTAGCTATTGATGAAGGCTGTATGATTAAAACATTAGGATTATATTGGAACCCCGGAGACGATTTCTTCACGTTCAAGGTACAAGTTAATATCAATGAAGTTCATACGAAGCGGTCAGTTTTGTCTGACATGGCAAGGTTGTATGACCCATTTGGGTATGTAGCGCCAGTCAGAGCAAAGATTTTTATGCAAAATTTGTGGATGCTTGGAATTGACTGGAATGATTCATTACCATTACATCTTTGTGAGCAGTGGTGTAATTTTCAGAGCGATCTGCTTGATTTAGAAGGAATACAAGTGCCTAGATGGATACATTATACTAAAAGGAGGTTGGAACTTTATGGATATGCTTCTGAGAGGGCGTATGGCGCAGTTGTCTACTGCAGAGTGAAATACGAAGATGGATATAAGACATCACTGATAGCGGCAAAAACAAAGGTGGCACCTGTGCGTCAAGTCTCATTACCACGTCTGGAATTATGTGCAGCTCATTTATTGGCGAAACTTATGAGTAGCATTAGGGTTGCTTTGGACATCAAGGATATTGGTTGTTTTGCATGGACGGACAGCACAATTGTACTTTGCTGGTTGGCAGATCATCCAACTCGCTGGAAAACGTTCGTGGCTAATCGGGTGTCAGCAATATTGGAGCTATTGCCATCAGTGCCTTGGTATCATGTGGAGTCTGCAAGTAATCCAGCGGATTGCGCCTCACGAGGTTTAAAAGCTAAGGAACTCTTGCAACATAAGCTATGGTGGACTGGTCCTGAGGTGCTGAAAGATGAAGTATTCCCATCATCAAAGTATAATTTCTGCAGAACCACAAATTTGGAGGAACGTCATGACAAACCTATAGTATTGATGTCTACAATTAATGAGGAAAATGCAGATTTTATTGATAGTTTTGATTCGCTTACAGAATTAAAAAGAGTAACAGCTATATGCGTGCGTTTCATTCAGTATCTTCGGAAAGGTCATACTACATCTGACGAAATTCTCACACCGAGTGAGTTGTCTAATGCGCTTAATATATGGATCAAGAAGGCGCAAATATCACATTTTAAAAGGGAAATCGAAAGTATAAGTCAAGGAAAGTCAATAGCTAGAACTAGTAGCCTAATAGCACTATCTCCAATATTAGATGAAGCGGGCCTATTCAGAGTTCGCGGCAGGTTGCAAAATTCAACATTACCGTATGATGCGAAGCATCCTGTTATAATACCAAAAGGACAAACATTATCGAAATTAATTGTAGCAGATTTGCATCTTCGTCATCTTCATGCTGGTCAGCGCTTATTAATGAATTTAATTTTCCAAAATTTTTGGATAATAGGCGTAAGGAACGTTGTTCGTCAGCATATACGAAAATGCATTGAATGTATCAGACATCGTGGTAAAGCCTCAGTTCAACTTATGGGAAATCTTCCGGCTTGTCGAGTCGAAGTTTCAAAGCCTTTTTCATCAACCGGTGTGGATTACGCAGGCCCTATTACCTTGCGTGCTTGGAAGGGTCGAGGCAGCAGGCAGACGAAGGGATACATAGCTGTGTTCGTTTGTATGGCAACAAAGGGGATTCATTTGGAGGCGGTCAGTGATTTGACTACAGACGCGTTCTTGGCGGCTCTTAATCGTTTTACATCCCGACGAGGTCATTGTGCACATATCTATAGCGATAACGCTACTAATTTTGTAGGAGCTGATCGAGCGTTAAAGGAGGTACAACAATTGGTCTCTTCCAAGGAGCATAACCAGAAAGTTGCAGATGTGCTATCACCTTTCAACACGTGTTGGCATTTTATACCTCCTGCTGCACCTAACATGGGTGGGTTGTGGGAAGCCGCTGTCAAGACGGTGAAGTTTCACCTGAAACGGGTGCTTGGTAGCGCTATTCTGACCTTCGAAGAAATGGCGACAGTGCTTTGTAAAATAGAAGCTTGTGTTAATTCTAGGCCCTTAGGTGTTGTGTCAACAGATGAGGACTGCCTAGATGCTTTGACTCCGGGTCATTTGATGATTGGTCGTCCAATTCTAGCTATTCCTGAGCCTGACGTAGTGGAAACCAAAATTAACAGTTTAGGTCGCTGCCAATATCTGCAGCATCTTAGCCAAACATTTTGGCGTCGGTGGCAAGGTGAATATCTTGCTACTTTACAACGGAGACAGAAGTGGTCTCGAAAACTGGACGATATTTTACCGAATACTTTAGTGATGGTGAAGGATGAAAAGACTGCTCCATCTCAATGGCTTCTGGGGCGTGTATTGCAGGTTCATCCAGGAAAGGACGGACTCATCCGAGTCGCAACAGTTAGGACCCGGACTGGAAATCTCAAGAGACCCATCAATAAATTATGTCCTATTCCTATAGACTAAGTTATTATGTAATATCTGATCATATTGTTTTATTTTTTGTCTTTGAAATAAGTGATTTCAACGGGGGCGGAATGTTGAGTTCATATAATACTGTAATTTTAGAATAGTTATACGATATCGAGTAGGCTAATTTTATTGATTGTTTTGTAATTATTGTTGACATTAGTTTCTTAATTCAGTTCAAATCAGAGAGCCAATAAAGAACAATTAAGACTTAGTAAAAAATAGCCGCCGCCGCGCCGCCGTATACAATAATAGTAGTAGAGCTAGGCCGGTACGGCGCCACCTAGGAGGTGGCGCAGAACCCGCCTAGGATTTGGGGGGGTCTGAAAGCTCTTTATGTACGTGTACGAGGTGTTTTAGGTTTGTGTCTTGGATAAGGTGGCTTAGAGTTGGTGTGTGGAGATGGGTGAAAGCTCTTTATGTAGGTGTACGAGTGTTTTAGGTTTGTGTCTTGGATAAGGTGGCTTGAAAGCTCTTGATGTGGGTGTATGAGGTATTTTTTGGTGTGAGTCATGGATAAGGTGGCTTACAGTTGGTGGTTGGAGATGGGTGAAAGTTCTGGTCTTGGATGTGGTGTAGAACCGGCATGGGATTTGGGGTGTGACTGAAAGCTCTGGATGTAAGTTTGTGTCTTGGATGGGGTGGCCCAGAGCAGGCATGGGATTTGAAGGTGGTGCAGAACGGGCATGGAATTTGGCCCAGAGCAGGAATTGAAGGTGGCGCAGAAATGTCATGGGATATGGTCCAGAGCTGGCATGGGATTTGGGGATGTGATTTAAAGCTCTGGATGTATGTTTGCGTGGCCCAGAACCGGCATGGGAATTGGGACGGGAAGTTGATGCGAGATGAGAGCGCCAGCTGTGAGAAGCTAGTTGAACTAAGAATTAATAAGCTCTTGGGGGTGGCGCAGAACGGGCATGGGATTTGGCCCAGAGCAGACATGTGATTTGAAGGTGGCGCAGAACCGGCATGGAATTTGGTCCAGAGTGGGGGAACTATGAACTGAGCTGTGGGGGATTTGAGCTTTGGTTTCGAGATGATGATTTTTCTAGTATTAATTCCGGTAGCAACTTGTGCTATGGAATGAGCTTGGATTCTGGAGCAAAATATACAAATAATTTGGTGAAGAACTGGACTTGCAAGTAACACTAAGAATTAAATTAAGCTTTAGCTGGAGCCAGCATTGGGTATATCACCTCAAGCCACAGATATTACAACAACCGCAACTTGAAATTACTAAGTGGCTAAAAAAGCCATACCTGAAAAAGATATTATTCTGGTAGCAACTTAGGCTATGGAATGAGCTTGGATTCTAGAGCAAAATATACATATAATTCAGTGAAGAACTGGACTTTCAAGTAACACTAAGCTTTAGCTGAGATCCAGCATTGGGTCTGGACAACAACCCGGTGCGATCTGTAAGCTAAGATCTGGATTGCAACCATATGTCATTATTACCTTCCAAAGAATTCTTAATGAAAATACTCACCTCAAGTCGCAGATATTACAGCAATCGCAACTTACTAAGTGGGCAAGAAAATCATATCTGAAAAAGATATTTCCGATAACAACAACAACAACAATACAGCTAAGATTCCCATTCTCATCACACTTATGATGTAATTATTATTATCCTGAACATGCTGGATATATTTTTAAAGAATAAAATTGAATACTTTAAACTAAAATACCCTTCACAAACCGCAAATATTGCAAACACTAGAAAGTGGCATAAGCTGCCACAAAAATACTTAACATAAACTCAGTCACATACTAAAAACAATGAAGATTCCCTTATACCATAATTATTCGATCCTGAACGAATTGGATAAATACTATTATTTAAACTGATCACCTTAAGTGCTAATTAGACCCATGCCAACTGCTGAAATATTTAACTAAGTTAAGGTATTAAAAAGAATTGTTGTAGTTGTAATAGCTACAAATAAAAAAAACTATTAATTAGAACACATATTATTTTGCTTTTTATTCTGATAAATCGCACAATTATTTATTTATTTCAGACACAGCACAGTATTATTATTATTCACCTGGAAATTTCCTTTTCTTGTTGTTAGGATTATAAAAATTAGGGATTTCACTTGAATTATCAGCATAAAAACTATAATTAATCAATTTGTACAAATTTTAATATATATATGTCTTCCCCTGCGGTCCAGAATTGATTACGTGGAAATTTCCTTTGTTGTTGATGTCTTGTAAGGCTGCATCAGAAAGTGAACTGTACCTGGCTGGTAGCAAAAGCTGATACTCCTCTAACTCAAGATGAATCCGAACACCATACACTGTTTCAAGCCTGCTTGCAGATTTTATTTTATATGGGGTTCCAAACTCCATGTCGGACATCCTTAAGTATGGTGAGTATTCCAAGCTTTTGAGTTCTGTTGCTGTATCCATGTTTCTGGGGCTGATTCTGTTGATCTCCAGGGGGTTGGCGTTGAACTGCTAGCGTTCTCCTTCACAGTTCTCATTATATACCCTAAATCTAGAAACATGATTGAACTTGTCCATGAGTCCATAGATGCACCTGTCTAAACAACTTTGGGGTGGAAGTTTTCATGATGCACCTGTGTAAACAACTTTTGGGGCCTAGGAATTCGCTACGTCAGCAGTTTTTGCACCTGCGTGAGAAAGCTATAGACCGGAAGTTGGTAAATTGAATTGAATTCCATGCACCTGTGTAAACAACTTTTGGGGGGAAGGGGTAGGGATTTGCCTGTCTGTGACTATGGTGATGCAATTCCATCTAAGACAGCCGGATACCGGAAGTTGGTAAATTTTGTACTTGTCCATGAGTTCCATGCACCTATGTAAACAACACTTAAGGTCAGGAATTTGCTACATAGGCAGATTTGCATGATCGAACTTGTTCATGTTGTGCAATTGCGGGTATTATAAAAGAAGCAGTAGCAGTAGTATTTTCACAGTTTACAACGAGCATCCCGCGAGTTAACTAGTAAAGTGTTATTAATTACGACTCCTGCTAATACTGGTGATTTTAACAGTGCGCATCCAACCAATTTAACAAGTGCTAAGTGAAAAGTTTTGTTTTTGTTATTAATTATTATAACTTTTAAAATGGATATACGCAGCATTATGAGTGGACTAAAAAAGCAAGCAGCAGATTGCTTAAGGGACAGAGACGCTGTGCAAAGTGTAATTATTACCAAAGTGTGTGGTTTATTCATTAAAAAAATAAAAGCAGCATGCAGGGCCGAAAAGCAGATTGGGACCAAACAACACTATCAAAATTGTATTGCGCAACTAAGAGGTTTACAAGTATTGTTGAAAGCTGGCAGCAGCCACCATGGAGCAGGTGTGCAGGAAGGAGGAAGAAGTGAAAAAAGAAGTGCTCGTGTACGCTGGGAAGAGCTGCATAATGCGTTTGCATCACGAATCAGGACAGGCGTCATCATTAATATAAAGCACATCGAAGTGAAGCAATTTTTAAAGGATGGTTATGCTTTGTTTGAGCGGCGCGTTAAGAACATTTTAAAGAAGCATAATTTCGTCAAGACATCAACGACTTTAAGCTGCGAGTATGTTAAGCATGCTGTCAATGATGGTGATATTATAAGCGACATAAAATACTTTCACACCAAAACTACACCCATTGGGAGCACCGATGATCTGGAACAGTGGTTTTTGAAAAACGTGCAGGATGATCTATTGACCCAAGTTGAGGAGTTCCAAGAGAAAGATAGCGGCTGGGCTTTACATACCATAGTGAACTTAATGGTGAATATAAACAAATACGAACCATTAAGAGGATCATCCTATATAAAATTGCCGCAAAGCATCGCAGCAAAACAGGCATGCGTAAATGTGAGGAATAATGATAATGCATGCTTTGCGTGGGCAGTGGTCTCAGCTTTACATCCAGTAGAGCGTAGGGATCATGCTTATAGAACATCAAAGTACCCGCACTACAACAATGTGCTAAACTTGAGCGGGATTACTTTTCCAGTTACACTAAACCAAATAAAAACATTTGAAGAAAACAACAGATTATCAATTAATGTTTTCATACTGGAAAAGGAAAAGATGAGCGAATACACGACTGTTCCAGCTTACTTAACGAAGAAGAAATTGGATAAACATATCAATCTGCTAATGATAAAGTCAAATTATGACTGCAGTGAGGACGATGATGATGATAGTGATATTGTTTATCATTTCTGCTGGATTAAAGACTTATCACGTTTGGTGAGCAGGCAGACGTCTAAAAAGGAACACAAAAAATATATCTGTGATAGATGTTTATTTTATTTTAATACTGAAGAAAAGCTCGCAGCGCACGTGTCTGAGTGTGAAAAGGTGAATGACTGTAAAGTTGCTTTTCATAAGGAGAAATTTATCACTTTTAAAAATTATAATTACAAGAATCCGGTACCATTTACAGTATATGCAGATTTGGAGTCGGTATTGATACCTGTTACCGATGGTGGTAGTAATGGTGATAAAACGAGAAAAATTCAAGAACATGAAGTTCATAGTATTGGATTATATTTTCACTGCTATTACGATGAATCTCTATCATTTTACCGATCGAATCGTGGAAAAACGTGTCTTTAGTGGTTTACATTGCAGCTGCAGGAGATCGCAAATATAGCCGAAGAGCAAATAAAGGATATAAAACCACTAGCACCGTTATCAGCGCAGGAAAAGTGCATTCAATTAAACCAACCATGCTGCCATATATGCGAGAAACCCTTTGCGCTTGGTGAAACCAGAGTGAGGGATCATTGCCACCTCACAGGCAAATATCGTGGACCAGCACACAACAGCTGCAACATCAATTATAATGATTGCCGCAACATCCCAGTCATTTTCCACAATTTATCAGGATATGATGCGCATTTCATAATCAAGGATGTAGCACTAACCATACCAGGAAAAGTGGATCTTTTACCGTTGAACAAAGAGCGGTACATTTCATTTACCAAACACATTGTAAATAGCTCCATCAAGCTGAGATTCATCGACTCTTATAGATTTATGGATGAATCTTTGGATAAACTAGCCGGACTGCTGCCTAAGGAAAAATTAAAAATAACAAAAGCTCAATGGCAAGACCTGGATGATGAAAGCTTCAACCTTCTCACGCGCAAAGGAGTTTTCCCATATGACTTCATCGATGGTTGGGATAAATTGGAGTGTAATAGTTTACTTAGCGTGGAGCATTTTTATAATAAAATGATTGATGAGCCGATTACTGAAAAAGATTATGAACATGCGCAAAAAGTGTGGGAAAAATTTAACATTAAAAGCCTGGGAGAGTATTCAGATTTGTATTTAAAAACAGATGTTCTTCTGCTGGCGGATATTTTTACAAATTTTAGAGCTATGGGACTGGAGACTTACAAACTTGACCCTGCACACGTCTTCACACTGCCTGGATATACATGGGCAGCGATGCTGTATTACACGGGAGTGTGCTTAGAAAGGATAATGGATGTTGACATGCTTTTATTTATTGAAAAATCTTGCCGAGGTGGAATTAGCCAATGCTGCTGCAGATATAGTGAAGCCAACAATAAATATATGAAAAACTTTAAACCGGATGAAGAAACTAAATATCTGATGTACTATGACGTGAATAATTTATATGGATGGGCCATGTCGCAATCACTTCCAACCGGAAACTTTAAATGGATTGATAATGTTGATGTTATGAGTGTTGATGATAATTCACCGATCGGCTATATGTTGGAGGTAGATCTTGAATACCCGCAGGAGCTGCATAATTTGCATAAAGATTTTTCATTTTGCCCCACTCATTCAGCACCACCAGGATCAAAACAAGGCAAACTTTTAACCACTTTACACACCAAAGAAAAATATGTTATACATTACCGCAACCTAAAACAATGTTTATCACATGGACTAATACTCAAGAAAATTCACCGCATTCTGCAGTTCGATCAATCACCATGGCTTAAACCATATGTGGACTTAAATACAGATAAAAGGAAACAAGCCAAAAATGCCTACGAGAAGAACCAATATAAGAAAATAATTAATGCTGTTTTCGGAAAAACTATGGAAAATGTGCGAAAATATTCAAACATAAAACTATGTACAAAGTGGGAGGGGCGGTATGGCGCTAGAAACCTCATTGCAGCACCGAATTTCCATAGTCGCGCAATTTTCAATGAAAATTTAGTAGCAGTTGAATTACGAAAGCTGGTAGTTAAATTCGATAAACCATTATACATTGGTATGGCGATTCTCGATATTTCTAAAATAGCACTGTACGAATTCCATTATGACTTTATGCTAAAAGAGTTGGATGCTGATAAATGCAAAATAATGTACATGGATACGGATTCATTAGTATATGAAATAAAAAATGTTGACATATACAATATTATGAAGAAAAACATAGATAAATTTGATACTAGTGATTATCCTATGACCAACCAGTTTAATATGCCGCAAGCAAATAAAAAAGTTCCTGGATTGATGAAAGATGAATTAAATGGCCGAATAATGACATTGTTTGTAGGCTTAAGGTCTAAAATGTACTCCCTTGAAATAGATGGTGTTGATGAAGTGAAGAAAGCAAAAGGGGTAAAGAAGAACGTTGTGGCGAAAACTTTGCAGATTAGCGACTATATTGAATGTTTGCAAAATTCAAAAAGCAAGATAGCTGAGCAAAAAAGCATTCGTTCATATAGTCATAAAGTGTACACTTTAAACCAAGCAAAGATCGCTTTAAACCCACAGGATGATAAACGCTGGTTTATGGACAACGGGATCGACACTCTACCATGGGGGCATTTTTCAGTGCAGCAGCAGCAGCAGCAAGAAGACATGGATGTAGAATAAAACTCACACAAGTGCAATATATAAATAGTATGAATAAAAGAATAATTATAACTTTTTATAAAAAATCTGTTTTATTTAAAATATCCCTTATTACAAAAACATTTTTCAGAGCACATCGGCCTTCGTGTATTATGCAGGATAAGAAGCCATTTGTTGTTGTTGTTGTTGTTGATAGTTTGGGGCATCCCTCCTCTTCTACATCATATGTGGTTAGCTCCTCTCCAAATAATTCCTGAATCCACTGTTTCTTTTTAGCTCCTTTAACATAGATTATTTTATCATGCAGCAGATCTCCAACTGAATATAGTGTGCGGTAGGGAATGTATCCATCACCCCATCTGAATCCATGGTGATTGTGTCTCAGCCACTCAACTTGTTTCTTTTCAGACCGAGTTAGATGTTTATGTGGGAATGGTGGTTGGAATATGTAGTGCTGCATTTGATTTTCACAATTTAAAAGGGTCAATTCTTTGAAAATAAATTGTTTGTTTTGTAATTTGAATCCTTGAAGATCGATGATAATGGCATCCATTTCAAGCAATTTTCCTGACTTCGTTGGTTAGAGGTGTATATTCCACTATTCGATCATGTAGCAATAAACAGTATGCTGTTGTGTTAGTGGGAACGTTTTCCGATGTTTTGAATTCCAACCTTATATCCACAGGACCTGTTTTAATGGTTTCGTTTTGCCGAGAGCAATCAATGACTACGATCGGAGCATCACGCATAAACTCTTCCCTTGAGAGTAGTGGCTGCAACTGGCGTCCATAGTATGAAGTTTGGAATTTTATATACATATCATATAGGAGAGCGTATTTATGAGCATCAAATTTCAAGTTCAGGTCATCATATGGGTATGATTCCGAATTCAAGTGCACTTTAACATCTGTCAGCTTGCAGTGGTCAAACTTACTGACATCCTTTGTTTTATCATTTTTACGATTTGTTTGGAGAGCTAGTATGACATATCGGGGCTTTTCCATCTGCGATGACGTTTTGACAGACCACGTGTGATGAGTCGTTGCTGGTAGCGTGGGGTACTCGTATATGTCCCAGCTCCTAAATGGCATTTGTATTTCACGACCGCTTTCAATGATTTTATATAAAGCAATTTTCTCATGATCGGCCACATTAACATGGGGAATTCGCCACTGAAGTTTCGAGATGGAGATGTTTACATCATCTATCGGTGATATGACCGCATCTTCATCCATCCTGCTTCGTATTAATATGAGTTCATGTTTAGCGTTGGCGATAATTTTATTGTAATCTTCAGCAAAGCCCAGCAATGTTTTTAGAGGGATGCAGAAATTGAAGAATCCATGGGGGGATGTAATTGATTTATCCGGCGACCAACTAGCGTTGTATAACATGCGACTCTCATTTGGGTTTAATGATATGTAATTTTTTAGTGTTGTTGCTATTCCAAGATTTCGAGTTCTATCAATTTCTACACCATTGATTTCATAGCGAATTTCCTCAAAGAGAAACGCTATAGCATTATTTACTAGCCCTGCAGTGCTGGATATTGTTCCGTCAGGTTTAGTTACTGTTCCCTCAATGTATATGAAACTTTCAGCTGGGAGGATATACAGGTCTTGGTTTTGCACTGGAATGCGGGTTTCATCACTATTTTTAAATGAAGAGGCGAACGATGAGTAAGTGTGGTAGTCAATTTTTGTTATGCTATTATCATGGCTTGTGCCTTCAGTAATATCCAAGATGTTATTCATTGCTTCAAATTTAGTCCTATTGATTTTAGAAATTGTATATTATCAGCTCTCAGTTGACGTCTTGTTCGCTTCAAGGTTGTCGGTTGACTAATGCTTTCCATGAAGTTCATCCTATTTATATGCTTATTGCTGCTGTTGCTCCCGTAGACTATCATTCTGTGGCTTTAAATGTAGCCTGATAGTTATCGTTTCACCTCGAAAATTTATTAAATCTCCATCCTGATCAACTAGCTTTAGTGTGAGTGAACTAACACGTTTGACGTTCACCGGTAAATAGATCACATTCGCTGGAACCTCTACTATTTTATAGCCCGGCCCCACGGTTGGGGCAAATTCATGCAGCATATGCACCTGTTTATTGTTGATGTATGAGCCTGATATGATGTTACATTCAACCCTTATAGTATTAACTTTTATAATATTGACGGGTAGATCTGATGTATGTAATATATTTGCTTCCAGTATACGTTTCCCAAATCCCAACAGCGGTGCGATAGATCGCTCTTTATCAAAATGTATAACTTCAGTAGCTTTTATTTCACTCTTCAAGGTATTATTGTTTGCCCTTATTAAGACTGTTGCCTTGCTGCTGCCGCTGCTCTTATTTAAGCTTTGCTGTACTGAAGCTGCTATGTCATCAATCTCGTATGATCCAACAGGTATTTCGATACACGCATCTCCCACATGCATTAAGTTGTTGCTGTCATCAATATTCGGTATAGAATTGTATGTTTGAAAGTCAATTAATCCGCAAACGTAGTCTCCAGCTAATTCCAATGGGGGAAAGTATTCAGCGGTGAGAACCGATGCATTGCCAGTAAGAGAGAGTGTTATCGACATGGCTACTTGTTATGAAATGTCTATGTTTGCACTTGAAGGCCTTTATTTATACATTATGTAAGAATTCTAAGCATAAGTGTCCGCAAATCACTGAGTCGAAATTTTGATGTGCTGTATAGTTGTATGTGGCTGCATCACCCAAATAATTTACAACTTCCCGCGGCGGTTGCAGATTTCCAAAACTATCAAAGTAATTTATGATATCTCCATTTTTCTTATACGCTACCCAATGCGTTCCAGGTCCAGATGAAACATCTAGATTTATAATTCCGCTCTCATTTCTCCATGGTTTTTTAGGTAATTGATCGCGCATAAATACTCCTCTAAAGTGGGCTATATTCTGTGCATATTTACGCAGATCATTTTCATTGAGTGCTCTTTTGGGTAGCGACTTTATTAGTTTTTTGGTTGGGTGTTGAGAAAAAGTCCCAGTCCTTTCCTATATGGCTTTAGAAATAATCCTTGTCCAGGTTTTCCTAGCGCTAGCTTCCATTGTCTCATTATGACGTTTCGCTTCCTGCAGCTCCCGACGTGCGACACTTGCGGCGTTTACAGCTTTAGCTATACCTGCTGCACCTCCAGATAGCGCTCCAACGGCGGAAAGACCTGCAAAAAGTGGAATGAGGAACGGTAAAACTCCTCCTACTTTAGGTACTGGTATCACTCTAGGCGTAGTGTAAGATTTTTTCTTCCCCTTGATAACATTCTTTGCCGAACTTAGGGCAATTGTAGTAGCTTCCAACAGGTCTTTCGGCTTTTTCAGCTTTAACGCTTTTCTAGCATTACGTACAGCTTCGCGGAATGATGGACGTAACGTATTCTTCTTCTTCTTCGAGCAGGTAATTTTTGCTTTGACCCCCATTCCAACTTTTATTTTAGCTTTCATGGCGTTTGTTACTAATAGCACGTTAGCACGTTCTGCAAAGCTAGCGTCTTTAGATGTTACTCGTTGCCAGGCTTTTTCTTCTAAAATACGGTCAGCTATATGTCGGTCGCTTAAGTCCTTATGATCTCGATATGCAATATCATGCTGTTTGCAAGCTGCATCTAGTGGGTTGATGCCAGGATCACCGCGGGCTAGTCTTTTAGCTAACTTTGTTCCTGGACCACAGTATTGATATCCCGGTAGATGAAGCTCAAGCGGTAACTTATTTATAACAGTGTTTAACAGTCCTCCCCCCTTGGCAGCTCTTCGATGAATGGTGCGTTTCTTACTATGGTCAATCATTTTATAGGTTTACTGTAAGACTGATTAAAATCTATAAAAGTACGGGTATTTATAGGGATTGGGTTAGTGTGCAACATGAAGTTTATCAAGCAACAATCGTGTCTACCAGTTAGAAATACTGATGTGGAAATTACAAGTACATCAAAGAAGCATGGGGTGCTGCTACCAAACAGTATAAGAGGTATTATTGTTGGACCGTCGAATTGTGGCAAGACAAATGTTATGCTAAGTCTACTGGAGCATCCTAACGGTCTGAGATTCGAGAATATATACATTTACTCAAAGTCGCTAAGTCAGCCGAAATACGAGTATTTAGGAGAAGTTGTAGCTCACATATCAGGTTTGGGTTATTATACGTTTTCTAACAACCACGATGTTATACCACCGGAGGAAGCAAAGCCAAACTCAATTTTCATCTTTGATGATGTAGCCTGCGATAAACAAAATAATATTAGAGCCTACTTTTGTATGGGGAGACATAACGACATTGACAGCTTTTACCTCTGTCAAACTTATACTCATATACCAAAGCATCTAATCCGAGATAATGCAAACTTTCTGATCATATTCAAACAAGATGATTTGAACCTGAAGCATGTATACAATGATCATGTGAATAGTGATATGGAATTCGCAAAGTTCAGAAAAGCGTGTGCAAACTGTTGGAAAGACAAATATGGATTCTTAGTAATTGATAAGGACAGCCCCATGGGCAAAGGTCGATATCGAAAAGGCTTTGATTCATTCATGAGCCTATGAAGGAGCCCACCTAATCAGCTGACCAGGTCTTTCAGCTCTGCCTGGCTGGTCTGTCTGGCTGGTCTGTCTGGCTGGTCTGTCTGGCTGGTCTGTCTGGCTGGTTGGCTGGTCTGTCTGGCTGGTCTGTCTGGCTGGTCTGTCTGGCTGGTTGGCTGGTCTGTCTGGCTGGTCTGTCTGGCTGGCTGGTCTGTCTGGCTGGTCTGCCTGGCTGGTCTGTCTGGCTGGTCTGTCTGGCTGGTTGGCTGGTCTGTCTGGCTGGTCTGTCTGGCTGGTCTGTCTGGCTGGTTGGCTGGTCTGTCTGGCTGGTCTGTCTGGCTGGCTGGTCTGTCTGGCTGGTCTGCCTGGCGTGTCTGTCTGGCTGGTCTGTCTGGCTGGTCTGTCTGGCTGATCTGTCTGGCTGGCTGGCTGGCTGGCTGGTCTGACTGGTTGACTGACCTGTCAGGATCTATATAAATGCTTATTAGCATAGCTGTATATCATTGTAGCTGTAACCACCTGTGTAGCAACATGAATGAAAAATTGATGAAGGATATTATAAATACTCGTGAGGCTATACGAAAAAAATATAAAGCTCTCAAGACTGGTAAAATTGAATCTGAAGCTCAATTAGAGGAAACATTTAAACCTATAACCAACACGCTGAAAAAGCTCACAACAACAGCAGCATCAGTGAAACTTGAACCAAAAGAAGAAGAAGATGAAATTAAGCAAGAGGGCAATGAAGAAGCATACACACCACCACGCAAATACTTAAAGCTAGAGCCACCGAGTTATTCTGAGGATGATGATGATGATGATCAGTTTGTCACACCAAGAACCAAAATTAGAGTCTGCAGACCAGATACTAAACAAATATAAACAACTACTGGAAAATGATAGCACGAGAATTGATAAAACGTATGGAGCGTACTATAAGAACGATATGTGGAATATTGGTAATTCGAGATTAAAAGTTGATAAAGAATACTTTCTTATAGATGGCAAGCGGTACAAGATAACTGAAGGTCTAGCTGAATTAATTTTTATGAAAAAGCCTCGAGGCTACTCTAAAGAAGACTTGTCCAATTATCAAAAAATTGTAAATGATACATGCACCCACAGACGTGATTTTAAGGAAAACCAGCAAATAAAAGGAACAAATAGCTTCAAATATAGAAACATAATAAAAAAGTTGATTCACACTCCTCATACTGGAACGGGAATAATGCAAATTCCAAAGAAAAATATCGATTACATATATTGGGATGACCCCAATGAGCTAGTTGATAGGCTCCGAATATTGATAGCATCGCAGCAAGCTGGAAATAATAGCCATAGTAATGAAATAGTGTCAATCATTGAGGAGTTGCGGGAAGCTGACATTATAGTATAAATATTCCCACCCACATGGTCGATCTTTTAAACGGCAAAAATTTAGAGCAGTGGGTGATCGCGGTCCACCTGGAATTCCTGGAAAAGACGGTCCTGCTGGACCAAAAGGAAACGGTTTCAATTTAACATCAGATGGTGACTATGATCTTACCTTGAAAAGAATCAAAAACCTAGGTGATCCAAAAGAAAATGCTGACGCTGCAACCAAAAACTATGTCGACGAAGAAATACGGGAAAGCATTGACAAAGCAGTAGAGAATCTAACGATGTTCATTTATCGCGAAATTGCGAAGATCGAAAATTATATTCTCACACATAATTAATAAGAAGGCTGAAAATGGCATCTCTGAGTAAGAGGCAAGTAGTAAATGAGCTTCACAAACCTGCTCGTCGAAATTTTTCTAGGCGGAGAGTTATCATTAAAGGTCTGGATGATTTGTGGCAGGCTGACTTGGTGGAAATGGATGCATATAAACATGTGAACAAAGGATTCCGCTACTTACTGACTGTAATTGATGCATTTTCTAAATATGCCTGGGCTGTACCAATTAAAAGAAAAACTGGTCCAGAAGTCACAGAAGCGATGCAATTAATTTTTAAGGATGGACGCACACCTAACAATTTGCAAACGGATGATGGTAAGGAATTCTACAACTCTCACTTTCAAAAGCTAATGAGCAAGTATAAAATCAACCACTACTCAACATATACATCGCTTAAGGCATCAATAGTGGAAAGATTCAACCGAACTTTAAAGAGCATGATGTGGAAGGAATTTAGCATGAATGGATCCTACAAATGGATTTTTATGGTGAAAAAACTGCTATCACAATACAATGCAAAAAAACACCGAACAATCAAAATGAGCCCCGGTGATGTTAATAGGACAAATGAAAAGCTACTTCTTGCTACAGCCTATAATCACATCAAAATTGCCCCTTCATCTGCATATAAAATAGGAGACCGCGTCCGTATAAGCAAATATAAACATCTATTTGAAAAAGGCTACACACCAAACTGGACAACTGAAATCTTTAAAATCTCCAAGGTTCAACTGACTAATCCACCGACATATCAACTTGAGGACTACCAGGGCAACCCCATTAAAGGTGGATTCTATGAAAAGGAATTGCAGAAAGTTAAACACTCAGATCTCTACCTTGTTGAAAAAATATTGAAAAAGAGTGGTGATAAAGTTTATGTTAAATGGCTGGGGTTCTCACGAGAACACAATTCTTGGATAAATGCTAATGATGTATTATAAATTAAATAAAAAGACATTTTTTTATAACAAATTTGTTTTATTTTCAAATCTTATGCTATATATTTTTTCACGATGATGTTGGTTTAATATGGACTCTAGGATTTTGCCTGTATTGATGACTCTCTGTTGAAATCTGCATCTATCAAGGGCACTTATATGCCATTGCCCCATACGCCTAGCTCTATAAGCGAAATCCCATACATACATGATGTGTACTTCAGGCGCTAGTGTAAATCGAACTCTTTTCAGCATTCTCTACAGCTGCTTTTGGTGATCCGCCAGACCCAATGCTGGATCTCAGCTAAAGCTTAGTGTTACTTGAAAGTCCAGTTCTTCACTGAATTATATGTATATTTTGCTCTAGAATCCAAGCTCATTCCATAGCCTAAGTTGCTACCAGAATTAATACTTGAAAAATATACTGAATTTGTTTGCTCCTAAAACTATGCAATATCTTTTTCAGGTATGGCTTTTTTAGCCACTTAGTAATTTCAAGTTGCGGTTGTTGTAATATCTGTGACTTGAGGTGATATACCCAATGCTGGCTCCAGCTAAAGCTTAATTTAATTCTTAGTGTTACTTGCAAGTCCAGTTCTTCACCAAATTATTTGTATATTTTGCTCCAGAATCCAAGCTCATTCCATAGCACAAGTTGCTACCGGAATTAATACTAGAAAAATCATCATCTCGAAACCAAAGCTCAAATCCCCCACAGCTCAGTTCATAGTTCCCCCACTCTGGACCAAATTCCATGCCGGTTCTGCGCCACCTTCAAATCACATGTCTGCTCTGGGCCAAATCCCATGCCCGTTCTGCGCCACCCCCAAGAGCTTATTAATTCTTAGTTCAACTAGCTTCTCACAGCTGGCAAACATACATCCAGAGCTTTAAATCACATCCCCAAATCCCATGCCAGCTCTGGACCATATCCCATGACATTTCTGCGCCACCTTCAATTCCTGCTCTGGACCAAATTCCATGCCCGTTCTGCACCACCTTCAAATCCCATGCCTGCTCTGGGCCACCCCATCCAAGACACAAACTTACATCCAGAGCTTTCAGTCACACCCCAAATCCCATGCCGGTTCTACACCACATCCAAGACCAGAACTTTCACCCATCTCCAACCACCAACTGTAAGCCACCTTATCCATGACTCACACCAAAAAATACCTCATACACCCACATCAAGAGCTTTCAAGCCACCTTATCCAAGACACAAAGCTAAAACACCTCGTACACCTACATAAAGAGCTTTCACCCATCTCCACACACCAACTCTAAGCCACCTTATCCAAGACACAAACCTAAAACACCTCGTACACGTACATAAAGAGCTTTCAGACCCCCCCAAATCCTAGGCGGGTTCTGCGCCACCTCCTAGGTGGCGCCGTACCGGCCTAGCTCTACTACTAATAATTGGAAGGAAATAAATTATAACTACCTTTTATCAGGATTTTATTTGCACGACGACAGAAACTCGTAAAATTTTCCGACTTATGGTTGTATTCCAGCGCGTATAAAAATGTTGCATTCTCTCTCTGATAGCCTGACATCGTCATTTGAAAAACTTGTGCATGCAGCTGTTCGCCTTTCACTCATTAACCATATGAAGATGAAAGACTTGTTAATTTCTAGACTTTGGTTCTAAGTAGCCACACTAAATTTTTCCAGGATGGTTGGGCTGGTTTCGCTCTCGGGGCGTTTATCGTGGCTTGTTTTCCAGTCCGATAGCTGCTTGGGTATCCACGATAGCTCTCGTTAAGGAACGACCATGGGCATGTAGAGGAACTCGAATCAACATTTAGGTAAGTGGTGAACCATGAAGCGTATAGGCCCGGCCACACACCCCACGACCCCAACCGGCGAGCTAGCGTTCATCGTGTGGCCGGCATAACGCCTCTCCCTAACGATTATTTCGGTGGTTTAGGGAGAGTGATTTTTTTAAATTTTTTATGTACGTGGATGTTCCTAGAGTCAGGTTCTGCAGGGCTTCTGGCTCTGGGAGCATGCACAGGCACAGTGGCGCCTCATATAGCTTTCTCAGCACCTTCGCGCCATTCATTACGTTTACATGCTTACTTGAAGTATACTTGAAGTAGATTTCTAGTAACTAAATATGCATGTAAACTCGTCCTGACTTCAAGTATACTTGAGTCAAGTAAATCACAAAAATTTGTTTGATTGACTTGAAAAAGCTCATGTAAACACTACTTGAAAATTTGCATGCGTATTTTGTCCTTGGAACAAGAAGAAGATCCAGTCATCTACATAGAAATCGTGTTTGAGGATTTGTGCTCCTTTCGATCTTCTGCGAGCTTTTGAAGACATCCTGTTGCCAAATATGGCGCTGAAGTGGTACCATAGGTAATTGTTCGAAGTTGGTAGCATTTCACTTGCTCATTTGGATCCTTCCTCCAAAAAATAAGTTGGAATTGCTGATCTTCCTTGCGCACTTCTATTTGCCGGTACATTTTCTGTATGTCGGCTGTGAATACAAACCGTGGGAGTCGAAACCGTAAGAGAATTGAGAAGAGTTCATCTTGTACTGTCGGCCCAGCATAAAGTACATATATCATTCAACGACTTATTAGAAGTTGTCTTGGTTGATGCATCAAACACTACTCGTAACTTTGTAGTGGTGCTATCTGGCTTAAGAACGCTGTGGTGTGGCAGATAATAGTTTGGTTGTAGAAGACTGTCACTGGTTGCCAGTTGCATGTGGCCAAGCTGTATATACTCCTCCATGAACGCTACATATTCCTTTCTCAATTGACTGTTTTTCATGAGTTTCCCTTCGAGCGCATAGAAGCGGCGCAGTGCTACAGTTCTGGATTCGCCCAGGCTCTTAGGATCTTGAGAGAATGGTAACGCTACTACAAATCGTCCATTGCTCAAGTGACTTGTGGTTTGATTGAAGATTTTTTCACATCGTTTCTCATCAACGCTCATTTCAGTTGTTGATTCCTCTGCTTCCTCCAGTTTCCAAAATTTTTCGATTACATCAGTGAGCTTTCCTTCTTCAGTAAGAATGTTACATATCGCTCTTGCTGAATTTATCTGATTCGGTTGGGTTACCTTTCCTGAAACGATCCATCCAAGTAAGGTATTTTGTAGCGTTGGTAAGTTGGGTCCTAGGTCTATCTGTCCTACTGACAACAGTTGGAGAAAGTGTTCTGCACCAAGCAGTAGATCGACTTTTGCCGGCTTGTCAAATTGGGGATCAGCCAATCTAACGTTGTTCGGTATCTTCCATTCAGTAGAATTTAATTGCTGAGTTGGCTGCAACGATGTAATTTCCTGCATGACGAAGGCTTCAATTCTGGTACTAAAGGCGCTAGTGTTGGATTCTAGTATAATGTTGATGCGTCCTCTAGCCTTTTGTGGTGCTCGCTGTACGCCTTCTACTGATATTGTAACTTCTTCTGGCTCTAGACGCATTTTTTTTATCAATCGTTTTGTAATAACATTGATTTGTGATCCTGGATCCAGGATGGCGCGGCATTCTATAGTTCGGCCGTCATTGGAAATTAACTTTAAAGTGCTGTGCTCAATATGAATATCCTGTTGGAAAACCCATATTTTTGGTGGTTAAGGATAATGTGCTACTGCTACATCCAGGTAAGCTTTCTGTTTTCATTATATCCTTATGATCCGTTGGCTTTGCATTGGCCTTAGCCTCCGGAATATATAAATGCAACAGCGTGTTATCCTTTTTGGTACATCTGGTGCAAGCTCGTAATTTGCAATCGGTCCAATGGTGACCGTTCCTGAGACAATTCACGCACAATTTATTTTTTTGCACTAAGCGTAATCTCTCACTGGGGGTTTTTTGCAGGAACTGTTTGCACTGGTGCAGCTGATGGGTTTGTTTGCATAAAATGCATCGGGTTATTGTAGATGCAAGTGATGAGAATGTCTTTGATGGTTTCTTGTGCTGTTCTGGTTTCACATTCCCTTTTCCGCCTAAGGCCTCCAACGCCTGGAAACGTTTTTCAAGGAATGCTAAGAAGTCCTTCAAAGATGCTAACTCCTTTGGATTTGCAAGGGACTGCTCATACATTGCATGAGTGTTCTTGTCTAACTTTCGCTGCAGGATGTGAAGCAGTAATGGGTGCCAGTTTTCAGTTGAAACTCCCAAATTTTCTAAGCCCAGAAGGCATTCTTGGGTTATGTCATGTAGATTTTTTACTGATGTTGCCGTTCCACATTCGTTTGCATGAGAAGGCTGAGATAACAATTTATTGACCAGAGCTGCAACAAGTATCCTTGGATTGTTGTAGCGATCTTGAAGTGGTCTCCACCCTGCTGTGTAGTTCTCTTCTGACAACGAATAATGTCTTATTAGACGTTCTGCTTCTCCTACTAGGTTGGCCTTCAGGTACCACATTTTTTGACAGGCCCAAAGCTTGTTTATGCACCATTTCTGAGTATAAATCGTGAAATTGCTTCCATTTCAGATAATCTCCATCAAATTTTGGGAGCTCTACCTTTGGAAGCTTCATAAATGAGCTTGCTTGTCTGGATTGTTGGCTGTTGCTGGCTCCTTGCCTTTGCTCCTGCAATCTGGTTGTCAATGCTACGAGTAGGTGCTGCACATTTTCTTCACCTTGGATGTAACTATCGGTATCGTTATGGATTTCGGCTGGATCGTCAACTAATTCCCACAGCCTACTGTTTAATTCCTCAATCTGGGACCAATAATGTTTGACTGCTTCAAGTTTTACCTTGCAGTAAACCGTGTCATGCATCTGGTTCCTGTCAATTGATTGCATTAAACGATGCAAGGATTGGAGTACTGATTGCTGCCTCCTCTTCATCCTTTTGACTTCTTCAGTATTTGCAGTTTCAGCCTCGGTTGGGCTTGTCACATTAATTTGAACTTTTGATTGCCTGGGTGTTGGTGTTGCAGATTGCCTTGGAGTTGGTGTTGCAGATGGCCTGGGAAATTCCTTCAACTTTTCCTCAAACAGCCCCCGATATTCTTGGAATATCTTGGCGATTGCTGTGTAATAATTTTTAGTCGTGTATTCATGGGTCTCGTGATTGGGAAGCTCCTTAAGATTGATGTCATTCCTTTCAAAAGATAGCCAATTATCTTCTAGCCGCCGGATGCATTCCAGGTAATAGTCCTTGTTTTTTCGGTCCGCTGGGTCTTTCTTATAATTGCTGACGACTCTCTGGATCTCTTGCCCCAAATAGAATTGGTCGTGCATTAATTCCTCCAAAGTCTTCGACATGATGACAGCTGTTGATTAGCTCCCGAGATTGATGCGAAGATGTGAGTTGCGTGATACAAGTGCTACACTCGATCACGTCTCGGTCACCAATGTTTAGTATGAGAAGTTCCTTTACTTCCCGGTGGACTGATTGTCCAAAGTTTCCTTTTAAATTATCAAGGTGTTACACCTTGACAAAGTTATTTAAAATTGTTGACAAAGTAATTCACCTTGACAACGATTGCTTTGTTGATTTGTAAAGTTTGTGCTTGAGCGAAACACCCAAACACAGGACAATTAGAAATTAAACGCTTGAAGTTTTATTAATAACTGTTCTATTTAATTATCCATTAATTTCTTTTATATACACAAAACTGCTTACTTTGCTAAAAGAATGTTCTATGCATTTTGTGCAACATTAGAATTTCTGAGCATCTGCCGATTTCCCTATGGAAATTCGCGTTATCTAGCCGCTTCGCATATTTTCTCATGGCCGGACGGATCAGATTACGTCTGGCTTGATGTTTTATCAGAAATTCTAATGTTGCTGGTCAACATGCTTAAATGCCGAAAAATGAAAATTTAAAGATAATAAATGTTTTTACTTTTGCATGGGAAAAATTATGATGACAAAAAAAGTTTTTTTGTTTTTGGGTTATTAAATTTGTACTATATGAAAATGTATGTGATATATTAAATTGATTGATTTTTATGATATACTAAATTTGTACTTATGAGTACAAACAATACCTGTGGAATCTCCAATTCAAGAGAAGAGTAGTGATATCTTGCTGTAAAGCTGGGCCCGTTAGTAGGGATTCATTGAGGGATATGCCTGATCCTGTTTTACAGGAAGTGTCGAAGACCACCCTCGACTTTGTAGTGGTGCTGGCCTCCTTGAAAATCGCATGGTGAGGTAGATAGTTCCCCTTCCAAGGTTCATTTGCAGTTATTTCTTCCTGGGGTCTCGGTAGTCTAGAGGTAAGGCACCTGACTGCTATCCCCAGAGGTCCCGGGTTCGAATCGCCTTCCCTAGTCCTTCCCCGCTCCACCAAGCGCATGCCATCGGTTGGTTGATGAGATTCAACTCATTTCAGGAGGCATAACACTCCAGCGAGTTGTTCTCGACGCCCCGATGTCAGAGTCGCGAAATGGTTGTGAATTGGTGGAATAAAAATATCGCGGCTAGGTTGTGACAGTTACTTCCTTCTCTTCTCTCTATCTTCCGGCTAGAGCTGCTGTCCGACATTCACTCTATACGAAAAAATAGATTGTCGACAGTACAAAGGGACTTTCCCTAAACCTCTAGTCTGTCACACAAAAAAAAATGATTTAGAGTTAAATGTTCCTTTAACACTTCGTTGTAGTTTTCATTGTGTATTAATCGCCTGAATGCAATATGACGAGATGCACCAAGCGTCACTTGATCTTTCTCAAAAAAAGCCTTAAGGGACTACAGTAAAATTTTCAAAAAATTCATTTCTTTTTTTTTGCTTTAAATTTGAAATCAGCCACCTCGAAAACCACCGAGTTAGAAATTTCATCACAAAATAATCAAGATTTCACGTTTTGGCCAGAAATTTGGGACTCTGTCCCACAGTGCAATGTTCAAACGCGTTTTTCTCGAAACGATGTTTTTCAAAACGGTGTACATGATATCTCAAGATCTGTTCCGGAGAGTTGCCTAAAAAAGTTAAATGACCAGATTATAGCAAAATTCAACTAAAGGAAAAACAACAATATTGTACATACCATATTTATATGATGATACTCGTACATGTATAAAAAACTGCCTCTTCAATGCTAACTTGATGACCTAAAATTAAATTAAGCAAATGTAGGGAACGTGATTTACTTACCTGATTTAAAGAGAATCCGAAATAAATTTCACTTTTAAATAAGGTAAACAAAAACACTCGAATATAAAAACCCGATGACAAATTAAATTGTCAAAATCAGCTGTCTTGGACAACCATATCACCAAGGGCTGCATTATCTACAACAATATCGTAATATCGTAACACCCTGTGAAGAAAGCCTAACCGCTAGGCACAGGATACCGGAGAGGGTCTCCCGAAAAATGCAAGGGCAAAAAGATCAAACCGATCTTCCCAAAAAATTCTCATTGGGATGAGTTGGCCGTTTTTTCCACTTTCCGTTGACCCACGAACGGAGAAAGACGTCTAAGAAATTTGCAGCCCTTGGTGAGTGAATTCTATAATATTATCAATTTTTGAAGTGTTAACTTCTTTAGGCGCGTTTGGCACTTTTTCGCTGGGGGTAAAACAACGAATTCGCGACACGCGCATTTTGTTGCTACACCCGTTTCTGGACACTTGTTGGCGACACGCGCACTTTGTTGCTCACTCGTTTCTGGGCACTTGTGCCTATGCAGCTGGCTAGAGCATGGAAACTTATTTTCGCAATGCAGACGCCGCCCGCTCTTAGCATTCATTTCATCCTCTCGCACACATTCGCTGCTGTGTGCGATGGCGTGCGAGAATATGACATGAATTTTGAGAGCGGCGCGAGAATATAAAACGAATGCTGAGAGCAGCTTCTGCATTGCAACATTCAAACCCAATCCCTCTCACCAAGCGCGGGATATTTTGCCTCGCACACATATAATTATACGCTGCTGTTTGTAAGTGGAGCTCAACCAAAAGTTTCCATGCTCTAGCCAGCTGCATAGGCACAAGTGCCCAGAAACGGGTGCGAAGCAAAAATGCGCGTGACCATCGCTGCTGTCTGTTGCTGGACCTCGACTAAAAGTTGCCATGCTCTAGCCAGCTAAATGGCTGCAATATTTAAATATTTTGCTTGGATTAATCGCTCTCGGCGACATGGAATACGTTTCGGCGTTTCGCCTATTCGACTGCGCGTCTGTATTTTACGTACATATCTGGGGCAGTACCCCAGTAGGGAAAATCGCAAGTATTTACTGTGGGAAGTCGATTTGGAAGTACTTCTTTAATTAGTGTAATGAGTTGTAAGTAATGCAGAGGAGAATGGGTTTGGTGACCAAGCGTTTGATTTCGCTCAAAAAGCGTGTTGAAAAACTTCGTAGCTGCTCGTTTTCTTTGTTAATTATCTCAGTTATCTCAGCCATTAAGTTTCTGATCTTTAATCTATAAACATGTATTTGAATTTATGTTTATGATATAAATATAAATCGCTTAATTTTACTTATTTTACTGGTTCTGAAAAAATTCAAATTGAATCCAGTAGATTCCCATAAAAATTTAGATCCGTGACTTTGGCTGAATATACATAAATGACTTTTTTTGCATATTTGCACAATGTTTAAAATAGCAAAGATTTCTGTTTCGTGACTATTGCATCAACCCGACGATATGTACTGTGTACTATGTACTACATATTTCCTATGAACTATGCACTATGTATTTATTACTATATATTAGCTACTATTTTTAATAAAAACTACATTATCCCAGTCATCCATCGTCTGATCTTTGTGTGATAAGTTTAAGACAAATATTTTAATTTCCAAAACATTGCAACACATTTTGGAGTGAGTGGATATAAGTAACAATTAAATAAACTTAAACAGAATATTCATAAATAAAATATATTAATCCTTATCGTCTTGTATTAAGATTGATTTGGACATTTAGACTAGCCATAGAAGTTGGCACTTCTAAAGTGTGGTCCTACGCACACTCGTTTTTTTTTTTACAGACTATATGAAAGGGGAAGAAAATCGCGTTCCCTACAAATTAGTGAATTTAAGTTGTTTAATTTTCATTTTTTCTTTTGCCGAATTTAAATAAACTTTGAAAGTGTAAAAATGTTTAAAAGTTTTAAGTTTTTTTGAGTTTTAAAATTTATTGAATTGTACATTTATAACGTTGCATAAATAGAGGCGAATTATAAACTTTTGTATAAAAAACAGAATATAGTGCGTTTGATTTGTGAATTTAAACCATTGTTTTGCAAGATCGAGGTTAGCATAGGTAGGAAGCCGGCATATTCGAGACGGTGGTAAAATTTCGGACCCAGGATCGAAACCAGGAGCAAAAGGGCATTTCATTCGTGGCAAAGGACCCCGCAAACTTTCTATGGAAAAACGGTCTCCGTCAAATCAGTATTGATATTGTGATATGAATGATATATGATGAATACACGAAAATCAAAACTAAAATTAAATTTAAATATAATTGAAATATATAAACAAGTGTGGTGAAAGTGTATGAATACGAACATCAAAGCAACAAACAAGGAAGGTCCGAACAGCAGTCACTCCAGCCAGCTACCATATTTGTGAAATGCCCGCCCATATAGATGCAAATCAACAAAAATAAGTAAAGAAAAATCGTGAGTACGAAACATTGAATTCAACTATATTTCTACTATATTTCACAAAAATATATATATAAGGAAATACAAATACAAATACAATTGGAAGTTTTATTTTATATTGAATATATTGAACATTAAAATTTGTTTTTATCATATTGAAATTTACATAAAATTGACTATTGAATATTTATATAAAAAAAAAAAAAAGTGAAAGTCCATTCTTATATACAACATAATTTGCGTAATCGTGAATCGTCGTCGTCGGCATCTCGTAGTATTCTGAAATTAGATTCGTTATTGTTAATAAATAAAAAAGAAAAGACTGAAAACATTTGCGAATATTTTGTTATCGAAATCTCTGAAAATATTTGAACCTTTTGTCAAACCGCTCTTCGTTTATTTGTTTATTGACTCTGAAATCTATCTGATCCTCACATTCGTATAAAACATGGAGTCTCTAATTAGGAAGCAGCTAGCCCAATGGGAGTTGTTACAAAAAAGTATTCCAAACGCGAGAAAGGAGCCTAAGGATAGACGAACGCTAAGCTACTATGAGAAAAGGGTGAGCAAATTTGAAGATTTGTTCAATGAATTTCAGCAAAACCATAAGGAAATTCTCATTTTGCAACAATCAGAAGAGGCTGACAAATACAGTGAATGTCCATATTTCGCGGAAGAGTTGTATGACGACGTGGAGGAATTTTTTTTCTAACCTGGCTATGTTGGAAGACTTCCGAAAGAAATTATCGCCTTCGGGATCATCAGAGCAGCTGAAACTGCCCACAACGATGATCGCGAGCTCACCTCGCGAAACCAATACAACAGCAATAAAACTTCCGAAATTGGCTATTGATAAGTTTACGGGTAATTATACAAAATGGACGACTTTTCATGATCTATTTCAGACAATGATACATGAGAACAGAGGGTATGCACCGGTGCAGAAATTGCAATATCTTAAACTACTATTGGAAGGAGAACCAGAAAATCTAATACGACATTTGCAAATAACGGATGAAAATTACGAGTCTGCGTGGGCATTATTAAAGGAAAGATACAACAACAAAAGAGTGCTGGTCAATTCTCAATTGGAAATTTTAGTTAATCAACCGATTCTATCAACAGAGACAGCTCACAACATCCGACAGATATTGGATATACAACCACAGAGTGTTTGCTAGCTCTCACCAATTTGAAGATTGATGTTTCGACCTGGGATCCACTTATAGTACACCTAGTTGTGAAACGACTTCCTTCGTCCACCCATCAGTTGTGGGAGCAAAGTTCAAGTGATCAGAGTGAGTTACCAACATGGAAGGGGTTACAGGACTTTTTGAAAGCACGGTTCCGGACATTAGAAGCCATTGCCTTGAATGGAGGAAAAGCTAATAAACCATCGAAACCAGATCATCGAAGACCACATGCAAGAACATTTCACACCACCACCCAATTTGCCTGCCCAGTGTGTGCACAGCCTCATGGCATAAGACAATGTCCTACATTTTTATCGTACTCTACACAACGGAAAATAGAATTCGTCAAAGCAAAGGGATTGTGCATTAATTGTCTCGGGTTCGGACATATACTGGCAAATTGTCCCAGTGATGGAAGGTGTCGACAATGTCAGCGCCGCCATCATTCATTGCTTCATTACAACGGTCAACCTGAAGCGAGAAAACAGTTTACGATGAAGGGAAACAAGTCGAGTGTAACCACGAGCAGTCCAAGTTCTAATTTTGTCACGACTTCAGCTGAGTCCAGTGAGGTTTCAGACACCATAAGTCCAACTAATCTAAACTCATTTATGGTCAACAAACTCCAAACCAACCAGGTGCTTTTAGCCACTGCATTAATAAGAATATTTTCTCCAAGCGGTAGGGAACAAATAGTCCGTGCTTTGATTGATCAAGGGTCTCAAACATCATTTATCACCGAGAAGATACGCCAAGATCTCCAATTAAAACGCGAACGGATTAATGCAAGAATACAAGTGATAGGATACGAGCATTTGGATTCTGCAAGATGGACAACAAATTTCATTATCAAACCCTTAAAAGACAACGATTTTAGTGTTGAAGTGACTGGTCTTGTATTACCGAAGCTATCTGATGTCATGCCAACGCACACACTCTCTCATCAAAACTGGAAACATTTACATCAAATTGATCTCGCAGATCCGGAATATTATCGTCCAGGAAAAATAGATGTGTTTCTAGGAGCAGATGTACATGGAAAAATAATATTGGATGGATTGATAAAAAGCGTCAACGGGAGCCCCACAGCACAGAAGACGACGTTGGGATGGATCCTCTCAGGAGAATTCAGCGACAAGGCTCAACCTCCAATCAGGCTACAGAGTTTTCACATTTGTGCTGACCTCAACAACCAATTAAAACGTTGCTGGGAAATTGAGGAGATACCAGAGAACCCTCGATTAAGTGAAGAAGAAGTCAAATGTGAAACATTGTTTGAAACAACCACCAAGCGCTTGGCAGACGGTCGATACGAAGTTCAACTACCCATCCAGACAGCTACAGCATCTATGCATTTGGGAAAATCAAAAAACATTGCCATATCCAGATTACTTCAAATGGAGAAAAGATTTGCTAAGAACCAAAAGTTGTATGAAGAATATTCGAAGTGCATCAACGAGTATTTGGATTTAGGGCATATGGAGAAAGTAAACTCATCTGAAGACGACAATCATCGAATGATAGACGGAATGGATGCCTACACCTGCACCTATTTACCACATCATGCAGTCTTAAAAGAAACAAGTACTACCACAAAATTGCGGGTCGTTTTTGATGCGTCTAGACCAACTGCTAGCAGAATCTCTCTAAACGACATGATGCTCAAGGGACCAGTCGTACAGGACGAATTAACTGCAATACTGATGCGATGGCGAAAACATCGTATCGCTTTCACTGCTGATGTGGAAAAAATGTACCGCCAAGCGCGAGTACGAAACGAAGACACGGAATACCAAAGGATAGTCTGGCGATCCGACTCTAATCAACCCATCGAAGAATATAAACTGCTGACAGTGACTTTCGGGACGAAAAGTGCTCCATATCTGGCTATAAGGGTGGTAAAGCAACTAGCTCTTGACGAAAAGGAGGCGTATCCTAAAGCTTCCAACATTGCCTTATCCGATTTCTATGTCGATGACTTGTTGTCCGGAACACAATCCTTCGAAGAAGCCATACAGGTACAGCAACAATTGTTGAAGCTGATGAATTCCGGCGGGTTTTCTTTACGAAAATGGGCATCTAACTGCAAGAAAATATTAGTACAGTTACCAAAAGAATATTGTGAAACAAACCAATCTTGCGAAATATCTCTTGATGATGACATTAGAACATTGGGCACATTTTGGAATCCTGGAACCGACATGTTGTCATATACATACACGATGAGTCCTGAGCCAGCATGATGGACAAAACGCAGTATTTTATCCGAAACTTCCAAATTATTTGATCCTCTAGGTCTCCTCGCACCCATAATAATACAGGCCAAACTCATCATTCAAGCCCTGTGGCTGAAAGGTTTGGAATGGGATGAGGAGGTTTCACAGGATCTCGCAGGTGAATGGCTAAAATATAAAGAAAACCTCTTAGAAATCGATAATATAAAAATAAATAGATGGGCACATTATACAAGCACGAACACAAAAACAGAGCTGCATGGATTTTCGGATGCTTCCATAAAGGCATATGCAGCCGCGGTTTATTTGTGTAGTACCGACGATCAGGGCAATCGACATTCCACCTTGATAGCTGCCAAATCAAAGGTGGCACCTATAAAGACGGTGACACTACCTCGGCTGGAACTATGTGCGGCAGCTCTCCTCGCAAAATTAATGAGGTATGTCATAGACGCACTCAAATTGGAGACATCGTATTCAGCATACACATGGACTGATTCGGAAATAGTCATCGCCTGGTTACGCGGCCATCCTGCTAAATGGAAAATATTTATTGCAAACAGGGTTTCCTACATCCACGAGATTTTAGGACAAAACATTTGGAAGTATGTTCCAACTAAACAGAATCCTGCAGATTGCGCATCCCGCGGAATGAAACCTGCCGAACTACTGAAACATGACTAGTGGTGGAAAGGACCAACCTGGTTGTGTCAACCAGAAGAGCAATGGCCGAAAGCAAAATGCACAGCCTCTACAGAGCTTGAACAAAGAAGAGTTACGACCTTGCATCTGCATGTTGACAATGACGATCTCGAGTCAAGATATTCTTCGTTGACTAAACTCATTCGTGTGACGGCGTATTGCAAGCGATTTGTGTTCAATGCTCAAAGACCTACCTCTCAACGAAGGAATACATATTTAAAACATGATGAACTTAAAGAAGCGCTGCACTATTGGATCCAACAAATTCAAAGGAGACATTTCCATGATGACATAAATTCAATCCAACAACAAAAGACAGTACTTCGACAAAGCCGATTAGCGAAACTGTCTCCATTTATTGATGAAGAGGGCATATTGCGAGTCGGAGGAAGATTACGATACTCCGACTTACCATTTCAAGAAAAGTTTCCCATAATACTGCCCGATAAATGCCATTTGAGTACGTTAATCATTAATAAAGTACATTGAGAGACTATGCATGGGGGTCCACAATTAATGTTGCAAGTTCTCTCCCACAAGTACTGGTTGTTAAATGCCAGAAACACAATTCGTTATCATATCCATAAATGTTTAGTCTGCTATCGACAAAGGGCCTCCACACAAACACAACTAATGGGCGATCTTCCTGCCCCAAGATTGCAAGTGTCTCGTCCGTTCTCCCACACTGGCGTGGATTACTGTGGGCCATTCGAATTAAAAACACACAAGGGTCGGAACCCGAAAAGGTACAAGGCAAACGTTTCACTTTTTGTCTGCATGGTCACCAAAGCGTTACACCTCGAGCTAGTAACCGATCTAAGCGCGGAAGGATTTATTGCTGCTTTTCGTAGGTTTACATCCAGAAGAGGAATGTGCACCAAGCTGTATTGTGATTGTGGGACAAACTTCGTGGGTGCAAATCGACTACTCAAAAAACAACAGCAACAAAATCAGCTGAACAATGAAATCGGAGCCATTCTCGAAAATGAAGGGGTCAGTTTTAATTTCATCCCACCTTCATCTCCTCATTTTGGTGGCCTGTGGGAAGCAGGCGTTAAGTCTACGAAATATCATCTGAAACGATTCATTGGAATAACCACATTAACATACGAAGAATTCTCGACGATACTAACGCAAATTGAGGCGTGTCTCAATTCGCGGCCACTCTCCGAGATAAGCTCCGACAGTCGCGATCCTACTCCATTGACACCGGCACATTTCTTGATTGGAAGATCCTTGAAAACGATTCCTGAAGCTTCACTACTGGATATCTCAATGAACCGTCTTGATAGATGGCAGCTACTACAAAGACTTCTACAAAACTTCTGGAAGCGTTGGAAATCCGAATATTTGAACAGCCTGCAGCAACGACCGAAATGGTTAAAAATTCAAACAAATTTGAAACCAGGAGAACTAATCCTTCTCAAAGAAGATAATCTACCATTGGGCATTAGGCCGAATTACCGAGATCCATCCAGGCAAAGATGGACTAGTTCGCGTTGTGACAATAAGAATACGCGACAAGATTCTGAAACGACCAATTACAAAAATCTGTAGACTACCTATTCAAACAATAACTGATAAACCAGTTGACAACGAAAAATAAAATTAATCAATTTTTAAACACCAATCAATACAAGTTACTAATGTAATCAAAATCTTCCCACTAACCTTGAGAATTATTTCTTCCCTGATAATTCTGCCTATAACTTCATCCTCTCTCCGGAAAGCGAGACAGGGCGCCAGCGCCGTAACTAGGCATGTGCAGGCGGTGCGGCGCACCAGGGCCCCCGGCACTGAGGGGCCCCCGAAGATTTCTTTTTTTTTAGAATTCGTTTTAAAGTATGAGCTAGAAAAGATCTTCGATAATGTTTTTATAACATTGTATAAAATTGGATCTACTTTTTTAGGGAAAGGGCCCCTGGGAAACTTTTTTTTCTAGAACGCTCTTATTAGTATCTAATAGAAAATGTTTTCGAGAACCCTTTTTGAAGTAAAACTTCTTTAGGGACGTTTGCTTAAATAAAATTACATGAGAGTGAATCAATTTCATTCGGGTAACGCTCGCACACATGAAAAATCGTCAGAGCTTTCGTATAACGATTGATTAAAAGGGGTGGACGGGGTACAAGAGACGATTACACTCGGGGCTGTGTGCCAACAGTTAAAATACACTCTGCCTTACTGCGTAGATTTTCTGTCATGTTAGCTACGTTGTCGCCCAGACTTTGCTTTATCTCATTATAGGAATACAAATTCACCATTCTGTAGAGGTGAATTATTTCAGATTTTTCTTGTTGTTTGGTCACTGGCCGGGCTTATGCCGCGGACACTTTGGAGTTGACTGACATGTTGGAAGCGGCATATAGTCCATGGAAATGGTACTTTAACATTGCAAAAATGCAGGACAAGGTTTTATTTTTGGGATGTGTAGGGGGGTCAGTGTGAGCCCAACTAACAAACTCTTCAGAGCAAAACTCTTGCAAATTGTGAAATAATCTCATAAGACTCTCTTAACACCCTTCGATAGCCTCAAGAACATAACTCTTGTAATAAGATTTAAATTAAGTCTCATAGTAGTATTATTATGAGATAATAAGACTACTAGAGCTACTAAGTCTTTCATTCTCATAATGAGATAATGTTTATACTCTTATTTTGAGCGCAAGAAAACCTCTATTCTTATTGAGTCTTTTTTATGAAAGCTTTACTCTCAAAGGTTTTAACTCTCAAAAAAATGTCCTTATGAGTGTTCAAGTGTTATAACACTTATAAGAAAGTTCTTACAACACTTCAAGTATACCCCTTCTTATAAAAATGCTCTTATGAGACGAAAAATGTTAAAACATTTATAAGAAGACTTTTACTAGTGCAAAAAGATTACCATCTCATAACCAGAATTTTGTTCTTATAAAAAAACTTAAACCACCGAGCCGCCATACTTTCGCTTAATATAGAATTTTATAGTAAAACGAAATTCCATAAATCAAGCTAATTTAATCAATTGAATATGTGGAAAGTATAAAAATTAATTTTTTTCAGATAATATACCAATTTGAAATAAATTATTGAGCAATACTAAAGTTTTTATTTTTTTCAGAAGAAATAAAATTTCATAAAATATATTAAAGTTTGATTATTTTTAAGGCGCTTTGATTTTTATCGAGGTAAAACGGTTATTGTTATCAGTAAAATTTCAATCGCAATAAAATTGTAGCTTATATTTTCGCTAAAAATCTAATTCTTAAGTCTATAATCATACATAATAAATATTAAATTCTTAAGTGTTATATTTTTCGAAAAGTTTCTTATGAGAGTTATTTAGAGCAAATAACTCATAAAAATTATTTTATTCTAAATAACATCGCCTTTCCATATATTGCTCCCTTTCTAACAGTTCTGTTAAGGAGAGTATAGCTCTTATAGCACCCTTATAGTTACCCTTGCAAAGAGAGCTAAGGTATTTTTATAAGACAAATATAACTCTCATAATTGTGCCATTTAATTCTGACAACGCACTCATAAGGCACTTGTAGTGTGCTACAAGTGTAAGTTATGAGAGTGATACTCTCTTAAAAAGGTCGAATATCCTCTCATAAGACACTAGTAGAGTCTTATGAGACGAAATTTGTTACTTGGGAGCTTAAGTTTGAGTTTTCGGGATTCTAACCCCCCCATTTGGCCGCCATCTTGGAAAACGTGTGCAAATGGTTTCTCCACTATATCTCCGAAACGGTACATCTTACCGAAAATTTGCAAGGACACTTTTTGTTTAGAATTAAATAATCTACAATTTATTACTCAGAAATTTTGTGGTAAAATGAATAATTAAGAAGTTATAAGCCTTACAACACAAAAATTAGTCACAATATTTTCTTTTAAAGGCTATAACTTTTTTCCCTTCAACTTTAACAAAAAAAATAATAACAAGTTTTTTGTAGAGGGTTTCATTAGGAATAATTGAAGAGCGATATTCCAAAACGTACTAAGTCAATTTTTGTTTAATTTTAATATTGTATTGCTTTCCAATCTATGACGTAGTAGTTATGCATTCACATAAACATTTATCACAAATCATACTCATTCCGATGTATAATGGGTCATACAAATGAATTTTCCATCAATTTCAATAGCTAGTATTCATATTGAATTTTTTAATGTTTTTTTTATATTAAAAATAAAGATTTGAAAAATACTATTCTTTCTTTTGCTGGGCTGAACTTTCTGAGGACTGAAAACATTTACCATAGTATCATAATTTTACTATGAAATTTTATTTCAAAATGTACTAAGTAATTGACTTAGTACATTATGAAAATGTACCACCATAAATAAAACCATTTTTTTCATATAAAATGTAGCAAATTTATTTATATTTTTATAAATAATAGTTTCTTTTATCGGTTTTTTGAGAAAGGAAATAATATTACAGCCCTTTAGGCGAGAGTGAAAGTGATATTCAGTTTTTTTTTATTTCCCACTAATTACATTATAAGAACTTAGCACGTTTTGGAATATCGCTCTTCAATTTTCATTCATTACTTTTTTAATTTCATTCACTACGAAGGGTTTTACAGCGCCCCGAAGGTATGAAAGTGACAGATTTTCGGAATATTTTATTACAATTTTACCTCCTAGAAATTAGCAATAACAGCTAGCAAGTAATAATAATGAATGAATGACTATAGGTAATAAGAAATGTCGATGTTTGAGTAATGTAGTAAAATTGTTTCGCATTTTTTTGTGGGTTTTTATTGCTGTTATGCCATGTTTTATAAGGTACGACATTTGCACACGTTTTCCAAGATGGCGGCCGAATGAGGGGGTTAGAATCCCGAAAACTCAAACTTAAGCTCACACTGACCCCCCCTACACATCCCAAAAATAAAACCTTGTCCTGCATTTTTGCAATGTTAAAGTACCATTTCCATGGACTAATATACGAGAAGAATTTTCGGCGGTGGTTTGGGTGCTTAGAATACCAAAAGGGAGTGGTGAATTAAATGTGTGAGGTGCTGTTGTTTAAAATTGGCACCCACTTCCCCTTTGGTGAGATGTGCTGGACCTTTCCCCTTTTTAAATTACAATTTTTGAACTTGCACAAATCGACGAATCGTTTATGTCAAAACATTACACTGTTGTGAAAACCGTTCCTGATATGTTTTTTCTAGAGTTAACCCTTCTAGCACAGAAGGCGCACTTTACAGCTAAGCATGAAAATCTATATATACATACACATACATACATACATATCGTCGCTTATCCAGAATAGTGGTACAACTCAAAAATTTCCAATTTCGAGTTTATTTTAAGAATGTATAGCTAAATATGCATATTTTTATGTAGCAAAAATCCATATTAATACTTCTAAAAATGGCCGCTGGAAACCCGCTGGAATCCAAGATCATAACATGGGCTTGTATGAAACTAAAAACTTTCAAATGGCTCCCCTGTAAAATGCATTGTTTTTGAGTTGTGACACTATTCTGGATAAGCGACGATATATATATATATATATATATATATATATATATATATATATATATATATATATATATATATATATATAGAGTTTCCCTTCTAAGACAGAAGGCGCACTTCCCAGCAGGGCTGGGAAATATTTACCACTGCCGTGGCTCAGCTGAGACATGCAAACATAAAATATTAAAAACATAAAAGATCAAAAACATTAAACAGAGGAGCATGCAAAACTAAAAAGGGAGTGGAGCACGCAGAGAGTCACGCCACATTGAGAAGGGTCCTTTTAAGGACCACTTCACTGGTTTGCAAGCTAAACACACTCCTATTGTTGTTAGTATTTATAAGCATGCGATTAACGGGTTCGAACATGCCATAATTGGTGTTAGAGGAATTAATGTGCAAAAGAGGTTCACCTCTCAGGTTGTAGTTATTCACTCTAAATGACGCGCAGTTTCTTAAGAAACCAGAGTCCACTTTGTCATTCATCAGTCGATGAACGAATATAACGTCAGCGACCTCGCGGCGCTTATGAAGGGAGCAATTTAAGTCTGTTCTCAAAAGGCGGAAGAGCGAGTGGGTCATCCCATGGGAGGTGGCTGAGTGCAAACCGGACGAACTTCCTTTGAACCGATTCGATTCTACTAACATGGCAGGAGTAGTAAGGAGACCATACCTGGGAAGCGTAGTCAAGCAAAGGCCTAACCAAAGATACGTACAGGTGTTTAGTGACGAGGGGGTTGTTGAACTCTTTGGACCATCTTTTTATAAATCCCAGGACTGAATTGCCCTTGGAGGAGATATAATTGATGTGGGTGGAGAAATCCAACTTACTTTCTAACCTAACCCCAAGATCGATTACAGATTCAGTACGGGAGACCTTGTTGTCAAGGAAAGTATAGTCATAAGTTATAACACCACGTTTCCTACAAAAAATCATGATCTCGCATTTACTAATATTAAGCACAAGGTTGTTGTTGGAACACCAAGAATAGAAGGTGTTTAGATCTGCTTGCAGAAGTTTGCAATCCTCTATACTCCTTATGTGGCGATACAGTTTGATGTCATCAGCGTAAATAAGGATTTTACAGTGCCTTAGCAGTGTAACAATATCGTCAATTGATAAAATAAAAAGAAGAGGGCCAAGATGGCTGCCTTGCGGGACTCCAGAGGACGCTTCGATATTCTTCGATTTGAGTCCGCGGAATAGAACCTGGTAGGTTCTATCGGCTAAGTACGACTGGAACCAATCCACAAGGGCATGCGGAAAGCCTAATTTCTTTAGTTTAAGAACTATAATAGAGTGGGAGAGCTTATCGAAAGCCTTACTATAGTCTGTGTAAACACAGTCAGTTTGACAGCCAGTGACAAAGCCTCTAATTGTGTGTGAAGAGAACTCCAGTAAATTAGTAGTAGTGGAACTAGCTGCAAGAAAACCATGTTGGTTTGTTGAGATAAGCCTCTTGCAGATAGGGGCGATAGCAGAATAAATAATAGATTCGAAGAGTTTTGGTATAGACGATAACTTCGCAATTGGCCTATAATTAGATATTTCGTTTTTACAGCCTTTCTTATGGACAGGTATTATAAAAGAGTTCTTCCATAAGGTTGGGAAGCGCCCTTTATTTAGGGATTTTTGAAATAAACATAGAAGAGGAGACAGTAGGGCCCCTGCACAGGATTTTAGAACAGCTGGAGGGACTCCATCAGGGCCGGACGAAAAGTCTTGTGGAAGTTAATTTATATGCTTCGAGATATCATCCCTGTTTATAGACAGGGAAAAGTTTTGAGCCGCTTGGATTGCATTGATATGTCGAAAATTGTCTTCATCTGGTTGGAATACAGGGAACAGATTTGAGGAAGAACGATGCAAAATTTTCACAAATTTCTGCTGAATTAGAACTAAGGGAGTTCTCGTATTTCATGGTGTAAGGGTAATTATCAACTTTTTTCTTTGTGTTGATAAATTGAAAGAATGCTCTGGAATCACCAAACACTTTACCTTCCATGTTTCTGAGGTACTCTTTATAGAGGGTTTCGGAGAGAGCATGAAATTGGTCATAGCAATTGAGAAATGCATCGAAACTCGCAGTGTCTTTCTTCTTCAGGTAGTTTTTCCAGAGTTTATTCTTCAGGTTTTTGGTACGTCTCAACTCGTTGTTGTACCACGGTGGGGATGATCTGGACGATTTTAACGGCTCGATAGGTACACAGGATGCGAAAGTTTCATACTGGACGGAGCAAAATCTGGCTACATCGACATCCAACTCATTAGGTAAGAGCAACCAATTGAAATCGACCGAAGTGAGCTTGGATGACAGTTCCTCAAGGTTGGCTTTTTTAAAGTTAAAGGTAAAAGTTGACTTCTCTGGGATTGGCTTATTGTTAAAGACAGAACAATAGCTCAGTAGGAGAGGAGGGTGATAATTATCGACAGGTGACAAGACAATTGAGCTAGGCTCAACATTCATGTTGTCTGAGTCGGAAAAGAATACAAGATCTAGCCGCCTTCCTAAAATATTATTCACATCACTCATTTGGCACAAGCCGCAGGAAAATAAGGAATTCAGAAAGCTGGATTCCTTAGAGTTAAGGTTGTTTCCAGGAAGGTAGTTATCGTCATCATCGCACGATACCCATTTAACATTGGGTAAGTTAAAATCACCTACAAGTACGAGTTCATCTTTGGAATCCATCATATCTTGGATATGATTTATGCAAGTGATTAGAATATCATAGAGATTTTGACCTCTATCGTCAAGAGTGCTGAACATATCTGGTGGGATGTAACAGCAGATTAAAAACTAGTTGGGATGTGGGTTTGACCCCTTCGGTCCACACGATTAACTTCCCAGTATGATGAACGAAGATGGAATAAACTGACTTCTTACAAAATAGTTATACATTTAGCACTAGTGGAAAATTGGCTAGTATCAGAACTGATGACAAAGCAATCCCGAGAGAAGCTAGTTCAAATAACTATTATAGTAGTATCGTATCCACAAGATTTTTCTAAAGAAGTTGTTTTTCCTGAACGTTAACAAACAAACATGTCCTCCGTATTTCGTTCGCTGCACTAAAGCGGGTGTACAAATTCGTTTTGAGCGTGCTGAAGCGCCGCCGTTGGTAAACTGAGAAGCGAATGACTTCATTTGGAAATTCCAAACCTTTCCGGAGATGTTAGCAAAACTGTAACTGTTAAGTACTTGTCAGACTTGACCAAAAAGAACAAACTTTGCGGTAGCTACTGGAAATCCCGGGATAAACCGCAATTGGTTGAAACTATATCACGCGTAGAAAACAATTCCCCGTCAAAAAGTGCTAATCCAAGGTTTGAAAATTTCGCGCTGTTTGTACAGCGTAACGAAATTTTTGCACGATTTTGAAAGGTTGTCGGATTTTGACAAGTGATGTTTTGTTCGAAGTTTTGAACGGGTCTCATTCCATCGAGTTTATTAGATATTAGCAAAACTTGTCAATTTAAGGTCTTTCTGACATTTATCCGAAGTTTTTCTATTTAAACAAAAAAGGCCCAACCGGATATCATAAATTTTTTTTCGGAGCATTTCTTCGTTAATATTCTTTTTTCGGCACCTCAATGAAGTCGATATAGTTTTTAGTTTGGACGGTATCGTGCAGGTACAAAAATCATTAACGTCGCTTAAACAAAAAAAAAATGGTTCGACTGAATTTTATGAAAATCTCTTCAGATCATATTTTGGTTAATACTCTTGAAACGGCACGTCAACTAAGTCGATATCTTTTAGAGTTCGCGAGATATCGTGCAGGTACAAAAAATCACTTATGTCATTTGAACCAAAAAACCGCTCGACCGAATATTATTAAAATCTTTTCAGTTTATATTGTCGCTAATACGCTTCGAACGGCACCTCAAGTAAGTCAATATTGTCCGTGGTTCGGGAGATATCGTGCAGGTACAAAAATCACTTACGTCGCTTAAACAAAAAAACGGCTGGACCGAATTTCCTGAAAATCTTTTCAGATCATATTTCGGTTAATACGCTTCGAACGACACCTCAACGAAGTCGATAGCAGTTTTGGTTCGCGCGATATCGTGCAGGAAAAAATGACCACATCCGTACGCACATACACACACACACACATACTTCCTCCCAATTTTTTGCTTAAAATGCTCCTGGGACCTTGAAAGATGAAAATACGTTGAAATTTTCGATTTCGATTTTCGGACCGATTACAATAACTTCCTATACTGGGAAGTTAATAAGTTGTTATGAACAAGGGAGACTTTGAGAGCGAGGACCTCAATGTCTAAAGTGTTGGAAAAATCAGGAAGCGTTATTAAGCAACAGTTGAGAAGGTTACTACATGCAAGTAGTACACCACCTCCACGAGCCTCCGAGTCAATATATCTATCCCTCCGAAAACCTTGGAAGGAAGAGTCGAAAAGTTCGGCATTAAGAATCCCACTGTATAGCCATGTTTCTGTAAAAGCGATTATATCGAAATCACTGGCCGAAGTCGACAGAAACACATCTTGGGTTTTAGATCTGATTCCCCTCACATTTTGGTAATAGAGGGAAAGCGTCTTAAGTTTTTTGAAACTTGTAGAGTATCAGGAGTGCGCTGCTCGCGCGTGCGGGGGACAAAACATTTTGAAAAGGCACCAGGAGGCCAGAACGTGGGGTCTAAAAGCTTTTCAGCGGTATTAGGCGGTGCAGTCAAGATGAAAGACGCAACCGGTTTTTGAGTCGCTGATTACGAAAATCAGGGTCCCACAGTCTTAAAATATGCATGTCACCTTTAAATATGCTTAAAAATTCCCCTTTTTAAGTGTTTTCGCGATAATTTTAATTATAATCAAAAACAATCTAATAAAATACATTTTTTGCAACATGTATATTCAAAAGTTGTTGATTTATAACAAAGCAAATTTTATTATAAGGGATAATAGTAAAGGGCTGAAACTATCTCTACATCGACTGAAAATATAAAGGTTTGTAAAAAATGTTTTTTCAACTTTATGCTTCGAATTCGGTTTAATCAGCCAAAATAAATTATTTTCAACTACGCATAGAAAGAAGAATTTGAAAAAAGGTTGATTGCGTATCTTTTTGCTCCCTTTAAAATTAATTGGCTCCCTAAAAGATTGTATGGGACGAAGTAATCAGGTAATTGGCTAGGTGGCCATAAAGGGTGCCAATACCATACTCAAGTAGACTGGCTCCCGTTCGCGAAGGTAAAGCGGCTCGCGTAGGTAAAGCTTCATTGTATGTGGTTGGCGGACTGCTTGGTAAAACAATACTTGGGTTTGAAATAGTCTATGCCGATGCGGATGCAATTATTAATGATCATGAATGTAGCAGAAGCGGAGCATGCATACAGCTGGTGACATATCCAAGCGCACATGCGTTCAATTCGTTGGTAAATAATATAGAAGTGTGTGTATTCAAATGCGACCTGACAGAATGTTCCAAGAATGGAATGCATGCCACGCAAAGGTCGGACTACTTTTAACTTTTTCTGTAATGCCGCATTCGAAATAGCACACACAAGTATGCACAACAAACACATGCACCTTGCAGGCACTCGTTATTTAGATTTTCGGGCTATGTGTGAAAGCCGGGACGGAAAAAACCATGCAATTTTATGAACCTCTGAATACAATGCATGTACGCTTGCATATGTCACCAGCTTACTTCCATGAGGCGAATGTTTAGATTTTCGTGCCTGTGGCGGTAGTATCCATGACTGTGGCGGAAGCGTGCATACCCGTGTGGGATGCGCACTTATATGCTATACGTACTAGGTGTACCGCGTGTATGCTTTTAAGAAAATTAGCCAATCAAAATTATTTTTACTCGGTTACTTTTAGGTTTTAATGTAAATAGGAATTCATAAATATTGATATTTTCAAATAGTTTTTGTATAAAGTCCGTCAGTAGATTCGTCACTATTCTTCCTGCATCTGTCGTTGGCCTGAATTTTCTCAAGCGTACTATAGATCCGACAGACTTTCCATTATATCTATTGCATATTAGTAGCCTTTGGGCACAAAAGTTTTACTTCTAAAGTGTGGTCTTAAGCACACTCATATATTTTTTTTAATGAACGCTGCTATGTTAGAGAGCTTATGATTTTATTATTTACATGCATTAAGTAGCGATTTCATGGGATGAGTTTTTTACATTGCAACAGACAAGTGCAGAAATATATCTTTCTCTTTCTGTTTCGTAAAAACCAATACAAACTTGACGCTCGACGCTTGACGCCCCTATGAATAAGGCCTTTAAGTAGAGATTTCATGGGAGCGTCAAGCGTCGAGCGTTAAGTTTTTACAATGCAACAGACAGAGAAAGAAATATAGTCGCTCTCTTTCTGTTGCATTGAAAACACTTGACGCTCAACGCTTGACGCCCAGATGAAATTTCACCTTTAGGCACAACGCTCTTTTGTTTTAAACTTCTCGTGCTCTCGCGAACGAGCGAACGAAATCACATTTTTTTTTAGAAATTCATTTTCAAGGACCCCTTACGAAATCTTGCACAAGGGCCCCCGAGACCCTCGCTACGGCGCTGCAGGGCGCTATAACCCTTTCCTTTCATATCCCTTGGCCTTTTTTTATTTATTTCACAGATGAGCCCTCCAAGGAATTCTTATGGCTTCATCTGATATACTGGACCAATTAAATGTTGACATCTACTTCCGCGATGCCAAGGGGGGGGGGGAGCATGTTCCGGAGAGCTGCCTAAAAAAGTTAAATGACCAGATTATAGCAAAATTCAACTAAAGGAAAAACAACAATATTGTACATACCTTATTTATATGATGATACTCGTACATGTATAAAAAACTGCCTCTTCAATGCTAACTTGATGACCTAAAATTAAATTAAGCAAATGTAGGGAACGTGATTTACTTACCTGATTTAAAGAGAATCCGAAATAAATTTCACTTTTAAATAAGGTAAACAAAAACACTCGAATATAAAAACCCGATGACAAATTAAATTGTCAAAATCAGCTGTCTTGGACAACCATATCACCAAGGGCTGCATTATCTACAACAATATCGTAATATCGTAACACCCTGTGAAGAGAGCCTAACCGCTAGGCACAGGATACCGGAGAGGGTCTCCCGAAAAATGCAAGGGCAAAAAGGTCAACCCGATCTTCCCAAAAAATTCTCATTGGGATGAGTTGGCCGTTTTTTCCACTTTCCGTTGACCCACGAAAGGAGAAAGACGTCTAAGAAATTTGCAGCCCTTGTTGAGTGAATTGTATAATTTTATCAATTTTTTTTTCTTACAGACTAAATGAAAGGGGAAGAAAATCGCGTTCCCTACAAATTAGTGAATTTAAGTTGTTTAATTTTCATTTTTTCTTTTGCCGAATTTAAATAAACTTTGAAAGTGTAAAAATGTTTAAAAGTTTTAAGTTTTTTTGAGTTTTAAAATTTATTGAATTGTACATTTATAACGTTGCATAAATAGAGGCGAATTATAAACTTTTGTATAAAAAACAGAATATAGTGCGTTTGATTTGTGAATTTAAACCATTGTTTTGCAAGATCGAGGTTAGCATAGGTAGGAAGCCGGCATATTCTAGACGGTGGTAAAATTTCGGACCCAGGATCGAAACCAGGAGCAAAAGGGCATTTCATTCGTGGCAAATTTGTTTTTTTTTCTCATTTTTTTGATAAGATAATTTCATTACTTTTGAAAAGATAATTTCCAGGGCAAAATCAATCCGTAAATACAGCTATCGGAAACAAGATCTAATTAACGAATTGACTTGAAATTTGAAACACTTCTTTTATGGATGAGTGCCTCTGGCGTCACGTAGGATTTTGTCAATATCTTGCTTTGTTCAATAATTATTAACAATAATAACATGAAATTTGTGCCGAAAAAACGTATGTATAATTCAGGATTTTCTTTCTCGTTGCCAAAAAATGCTAAAAAAAAGGCTACGTAACGCGATAACCAATACCATATAGATGATGAGAATATTTGGTTTTTTTTGCCTCAGACGACTGGTTTTCGCAGAATCATGTACACCATCCAACAATGCGTGAAAATCATAGGGATGTGCGAAGCAACATATATCGAAATATAGCAACATATATCATAACAAAACAATTTTTAAACGTTTTTTAATATGTACGGAAGATAATAAAAAAAAATTATTAGTGTAACATTATTAGTTAGTTAGCAATAAATTAATGAAAATGACCCACAAACAATGGCCGTTACTGTGCTCTACCCCCTTAAATAGTAAGCGAACTACATATAGTCCACGGTTTAGGATACATCGCATTAGTTGATTAATACATAGTTAGAAATTTGTGTATAGCTTCATTTTTAAGAGTCCGACAAACTTTTTATCTATGATTTTTTCCAAAACCGCTGCTTTTTCGAGCTAGACCCTTTCAAACACGCCGAGTATACGGGTAATGGTTTTGTAATAAATACATATTTTATATTTAATGGTTTGAAAGCTGTTGTGATGAGAAAACTGAAAATAAAAATGTCCAACAAAAATACTGCTGCATTGAGCCAGTCCGACGCCTCGAATATGCCGGTTATATGAGGTTATGTTTATTAATAAATATATACATCATTTTTGTAGAATTAGTTGCCAATTATTAATGTTATCAAATGGTCATAATGTCCGACAAATTCGCTGCGGCATTTTTGAAGTCCGACAACCTAAATATGTCGTTTATACGAGGTTATGTTTTGCGATCAATACATGTCGGACAGGAAGACTACATGATGAATTATGCTAATAGTAACTTGAATTTACATTGTCCGACCAAAATAGTGATTCTTAGAGTCAGTCCGACAAAAATAATACAAAAAAATTTCAATAACCTTGCGCATAATCGAATCATTATTATATGCAAGCTAAAATATTAATTTTGAACAAAAACGTAAAATAAATGGATTATTATTATTATTATTATTATTGTTCAATATTACAATATAACATATAATATACAATAAATATTATTCATTTTCATCATCTTCAGCTTCATCCTCTATATCATCGTCCTCGTCTGTTTCCAAATCTTCTTCGCTGACACCATCTTCATCATCTTCGTTTTCAAATTCTGTAATAACATAAAATCATTTTTTTAAAATACTGCAATTGCAATTGTGCCATTGTACTGTATTTATGAAATCATACACACCACTATCCAACAATATTTCATTAAATGACGGGCTCATTTCTCCATCCAACCAATGGAATTGGTATTCTCCGTCAGTTAGAATCCAACCACAATTTTCAGGCTTTGACTCAGTTGGGCATTTCATATAGGCATTGCACCATACAAAGCTTATATAAGCTGTCCTTTTCAAATGCTGAAGCAGTTCCGATTTTGTTGGTGGCAAAGAAGAAGCTTCGTAAGCAAAAATTTTTTTAATAATATTTTCATTAAAATTATTTATTTTGATCCCTTCTCGAAAAGTTTAAATCGGGCCTTGTTGACATCTTCGGTCTTTACCCCGTACAGCTTGCAGACGAACTTCTCTATTAATTTAAAACTATCACTTGAAAAACAAATTTCCGAGGGTGAAGTTTCAATCAATTTGGCAAAGACCTCTTGAAATTTGCAACTTTTTGCCAATAAAGTGAATGCTTTTTTTCCCTTTTCGGAAAAAGAAGGGTTGTATTATTGTCGCCTAAACTTCCGTAAATTTTGTTTATATCTACGTATTGCTTTTTGTTCCCTGAAATTATAAGTAAATAAGTAAATTAACTTTTTAAATAAGTTTAAATGAAATGTTAGGTGGAAAAGGGGCAAAAGCCCAATAATAATATTACTATTTATAAAAAAGCATTTGTAAATAGGTTTTCTCTTACCTGAACTCAAGTCTACGTAGATTTCTGTATCGCCCTTGCGATACTTGAAATTTGAAAGAAGAATGGTGGGGATGTCCGAATCTGTGCAATGCACTGTTATGCGGTAATTTGTCATCGATTGGCATACATGGTGTGTCCAGTGTGGAAAATATTACCATGACAATTTTATTTGTATTTTATAGTGATAAAATTTAATTTTAAATTCGAAATATTAAATTGTAGTTATTCAAACTTACCTTTCTCTTTTTTTCTTATCTTCCCATAAAGACAAATACTTTTTAGTAACTTTTAAGTCCTTATAGCAGGAAGAGTGGTAGCGAATAATCTCATCCTCCCAACTTTCTGGCAAAATGGCATGTTTATATTTTAAATTTAAATATTTTCTGCACTCCAAGTATTCGTTACACTGTAACCAAATGTCTTTAGAAAATTGTTTTATTGCTTCTCTTTTTTTCACGGTATCTCGGGACCTCTGATAAAGTGGAACAAATAAAACACTGCATGCTTTTAAAATTTCAACAAAACACGTTTAATTTGAACAGATTTTAATTTCTTGGCACTTCACTTTAATGTGGTTCGATAACAACTAACTCGTTATAAAAATTCATTTTGACTCCAAGTACAAATAAAATTGAAAACAATAACAAAAAAAGGGTAACGTTGATTCTTATTGTTACATGATGAGGTGCAAATATTTTGTAAATGTATTGTCAAAAAATTTAAGTGAAAAATGTGTAAGATGTGGAATATGAATAATAGAAAAATTATTTAATTTAGGAATTTACGATAATGCAATTAGATTTTATGTTTATATTAAAGAGCATAATTTTATTTATTTATTTAAATTAGAAATCTGTAGAAAGAAGTTGTTTTCTTTGGTAATGGCTTAACACAATTTTTATTAAAGTATAGCAGCATAATCGTTCATATTTGAAAAATTCAATCAGCGGAAATTTTTATTTTTTTTAACATTTTTTTTTTTTCATTTTACAAATTTATGCAGCCGTGAATTTGTCGGACATGATTAAAACTATCTTTTGTTACAATTATAAAGTAAAAAATATTAAAATAAAATATGTATTGATCGCAAAACATAACCTCGTATAAAAGACATATTTAGGTTGTCGGACTTCAAAAATGCCGCAGCGAATTTGTCGGACATTATGACCATTTGATAACATTAATAAAATGGCAACTAATTCTACAAAAATGATGTATATATTTATTAATAAACATAACCTCATATAACTGGCATATTCGAGGCGTCGGACTGGCTCAGTGCAGCAGTATTTTTGTCGGACATTTTTATTTTCAGTTTTCTCATCACAACAGCTTTCAAACCATTAAATATAAAATATGTATTTATTACAAAACCAATACCCGTATACTCGGCGTGTTTGAAAGGGTCTAGCTCGAAAAAGCAGCGGTTTTGAAAAAAATCATAGATAAAAAGTTTGTCGGACTCTTAAAAATGAAGCTATACACAAATTTCTAAGTATGTATTAATCAACTAATGCGATGTATCCTAAACCGTGGACTAATAGGAACCATTCGACTTTCGGTAATGAGATCTTACGAAATATCTTTCACAGAAAGTGTCTTCAGGAGTATCGATTTTATGCAATGAACATTCTTCGATTTCCCAGAATTTCTTTAAATCAAATAAACAATCATCTACCGTGTTGACATATGATACTATATCAACCTTGTTGGTCGCGTTCTGATTACCCGCTGGACCTGTTTATATCCACCCAAAAATTGTATTTTGGCTGCAGGTGAACCGGTAGGTTCAAGCTTTAATCCATCGAGTAGGATCGAGGGATAGATGTCTGTTCATATGAGCAAGTCGTTTTTCCCGGCGTGTTGAATGTAGGATCAGCTAATTTTAACTCCTGGAGATGATCCCATTTATGTAGTTTGATCTTTGTCGATGGCAAGAGCTCGGTGAGTTGATCTAAAGCTATTGCGTTGACTTCAATATTATTATTCGCATTTGGAGCCTGAATGATAAATTTTTGCCATTTTTTGGGAATTGGCAGTTTCAGTATTCATAAGACCAAACATTATGACGGTCGTCGATGTCGTTTTAATTTTTAAGCGTTGTAGAGCAGCTTTTGTGATAAAGGTGGCTTGCGATCCGGGATTTATTAGAGCTCGAACACTCTGAAGTCCTTGTCTTGTTTTGATGAAAACAGTATTAGTACTTGCCTTCTTTCATTAGTAAAATGTGTGAGTATATTGGGCGATGTTGCATCTGTATGCTGCATGGTGTCATGGATGGAAGGTGGTACTCGGATAGATCTGGAATCAGTCCCTGCGTGAACTTTATTTCCAGGTATATTTTGTAATTTACCTCCAGATAAATGTAATAATGTATGATGTTGTTGGTTGCATTTATTGCACCTATTTTTGCTTAGGCATTTGCTTAAAGAGTGGTATCTACCTAGACAGTTGAGGCAATATTTCTTAGCCTTAGCGACTTTTATTCTAGCTCTGACGTCTAACTTTAAGAATCGCGAACATTATCGCAACCCGTGATTTTCCGAGCATAGTTCACAAGTTGAGTTGGAATTGAAAAAATTCTGAATTAAATTTTTGCAGGTGTTATTAGAACCATCTGCACGTTTTTCTCTGGCTCTATTTGACCCGATCGCCTCCAAAGTGCGGGAACGAGTTTCAAGAAATTTCTTGAATGATGCCAAGTCGGGACGTCATAGCTGTCTGCAATGGATTCCTCCCAAGCTTTGTGTGCTTCTGGGGGCAGTTTCTGGACAAGGATGTGAATAATAAGGGGATCCCAATGTGATATATTTATTTTTAAATTTTCTAGTAACGCTAAAGCTTCGCTGGTGTTTTCATACCGCTCGGTCGATGCCTTCCAGGCGGAAGAGTAATTTGCGTTGGTGACACTGAACTGTTTTATTACATTAGCAGCGTCACCGGTGAGGTGAGTGTTGTTTTTAAGTAATGAAATTTCTTCACATTCTCCAGATCTGAATTCTGATGAATTACAGAAAGATATACATAGATCTCGGAAACCAATCCAATCGTTGTAGTTCCCTGAGAATTTAGGTAAAGATATTCTAGGCAAGCTGGTATGAGTTTTACCAGATGTGGAGGCCTTGCCCTCCAATAATGTGATATTCGATCCTGGTCTTGCCTGGACGTATTTGCAGGTTGTTCCACCCAGGATACGTGGTCAATGAGTTCGCCTTTGAACTCGTAATAAATCTGCTCTTGTGCAGAAAAGAGATCCTCAGTGAAGTACGGATGATTTGAGTTTTCGCGAGTTTGGCTGATCATTAGCAGCAAATTGCTGCCACAAATCATGCCACCCGTTTACGCGTGATACATAAAACGTTCTTTTCGGGATTGCCGCCTTTTTTATATTCGCCATGAACTTGTGCATTTGCTCGATCAACTCACTTTGGATGTCGAGCAATGCGTCATGGGAACATGATTCTGTTCTGTTCATTTTCACGAATTTATTATTTTTGAGGTGTTAACTTCTTTAGGCGCGTTTGGCACTTTTTCGCTGGGGGTAAAACAAAGAATTCGCGGCACGCGCACTTTGTTGCTACACCCGTTTCTGGACACTTGCTGCAATGATGGCGACACGCGCATTTTGTTGCTCACTCGTTTCTGGGCACTTGTGCCTATGCAGCTGGCTAGAGCATGGAAACTTTCGGTTGAGCTCCACTTACAAACAGCAGCGTATATTTATATGTGTGCCAGGCAAAAAAGCCCGCGCTTGGTGAGAGGGAATGGGTTTGAATGTTGCAAAGCAGAAGCTGCTCTCAGCATTCGTTTTATATTCTCGCGCCTCTCTCAAAATCCATGGCATATTCTCGCACCCATTCATTTCATATTTTCGCAATGCAGACGCCGCTCTTAGTATTCATTTCATCCTCTCGCACACATTCGCTGCTCTCTGTTGCTCTAGCTCGACCAAATTTTACTTACATATCTGGGGCACTTTTAGTCGAGGTCCAGTAACAGACAGCAGCGATGGCGTGCGAGAATATGACATGAATTTTGAGAGCGGCGCGAGAATATAAAACGAATGCTGAGAGCAGCTTCTGCATTGCAACATTCAAACCCAATCCCACCTACCAAGCGCGGGCTATTTTGCCTCGCACACATATAATTATGCGCTGCTGTTTGTAAATGGAGCTCAACCAAAAGTTTCCATGCTCTAGCCAGCTGCATAGGCACAAGTGCCCAGAAACGGGTGCGAACCAAAAATGCGCGTGACCATCGCTGCTGTCTGTTGCTGGACCTCTACTAAAAGTTGCCATGCTCTAGCCAGCTAAATGGCTGCAATATTTAAATATTTTGCTTGGATTAATCGCTTTCGGCGACATGGAATACGATTCGGCGTTTCGCCTATTCGACTGCGCGTTTGTATTTTACGTACATACATGGGGCAGTATCCCAGTAGGGAAAATCGCAAGTATTTACTGTGGGAAGTCGATTTGGAAGTACTTCTTTATTTAGAGTTTTCTGTAATGACTTATAAGTAATGCAGAGGAGAATGGGTTTGGTGACCAAGCGTTTGATTTTGCGCAAAAAGCGTGTTGAAAAACTTCGTAGCTGCTTGTTTTCTTTGTTAATTATCTCAGTTATCTCAGCCATTAAGTTTCTGATCTTTAATGTATAAACATATATTTGAATTTATGTTTATGATATAAATATAAATCGCTTAATTTTACTTATTTTACTGGTTCTGAAAAAATTCAAATTGAATCCAGTTGATTCCCATAAAAATTTAGATCCGTGACTTTGGCTGAATATAATATGACTTTTTTGCATATTTGCACAATGTTTAAAATAGCAAAAATTTCTATTTCGTTTCTATTACATCAACCCGACGATATGTACTTCATATTTCCTATGAACTATGCACTATGTATTTATTACTATATATTAGCTACTATTTTTACTAAAATCTACATTATCCCAGTCATCCATCGTCCGATCTTTGTGTGATAAGTTTAAGACAAATAGTTTAATTTCCAAAACATTGCAACACATTTTGGAGTGAGTGGATATAAGTAACAATTAAATAAACTTTAACAGAATATTCATAAATAAAATATATTAATCCTTATCTTCTTGTATTAAGATTGATTTGGAAATTTAGACTAGCCATAGAGGTTAACACTTCTAAAGTGTGGTCCTACGCACACTCATTTTTTTTGGTTTTATTTGGAATTATTATCTATTAATTATAGAATTACGACAAAAATAGATTATTATCACTTATTTAATTTCTTTATTGGATTTTCAACTCTGTAAACACTTAAATAAAAGGAAATGGGACTTACATACATGATACAAAAAAATTTTTTTTTCTGATACTATTTGGATGACTGCTGATTTCAATAGCATCTGGCTCGAAGGACCAATGTGTTTTGCTGCCCCTTTCTTTTTCCCGTGTGGCTGTCTTTGGGGTGGTACACTCACTCGCGTGAAGGAACCACAAATTAAAATATTTCTGTTCAGAATAATGAAAACACTGAATTGTCTATTATAACACTTTAATTTACTTATTGGAACTTAATTACTGCACAATGGATTGATACAATATGTGGATATCTAACAACTTTACACCGACTTTGATATGATATATATAATGTGTTTTGGATCGTGTTGATTTCGCGGTGGCGTGGTACTCACTGGTTCCAACGATGGTAGCGATGGTCGACGGAAAGCGATGAACCCGGGGGTTATTGCCGGTCAAAACATGTCGCAAGTAATATATTTCCTAAGAATTGGTTGATCTAATTCCGTTCACCGGCTATTTGCTTATTCTTGCAGCCACGGGTTGTTCACCGTTGAATTGGAACGTTGAACAGTCCTAGTGAGAAAACCGCAATGGAACCTTAGTTTTTTTTTTTTTTTTTTTTTTTTTTTTATATGAAAAAACCAAGCTTAGGTGTAACCCTTTGTACTACCAGTCCGTCATGTCGTTCAGTTCATGGTGCAATGTCTAGTAGTAAGCTTGGTTTGAAGAATAGAGGAGAATAGGAAAGGTTAGAGGGGGTCTGGAGGGTGTAGAAGAAAATGACGATGAACCTCATGTTTGAACTCTAAGGTGTTGTACGAGTTCGGAAATACTGACTGCGGGAGATTATTCCACAGTCGAGTTGTTCTATTCATAAACGAACTTCTAAACCGTATTGTGCGTGAACGAGGGGGCTGTAGGGTATGGGGGTGAGCCGAGCGGGCTAGTCTTGTGTTGTGGGAAAAGTATTGCCGTGCAGGCAGGAGGTCCTGAATTTCAGTGGAACAGTCGCCATGGTAATAGCGATAAAGTATGGAAGTAGTAGAGCTAGGCGGGTTCTGCGCCACCTAGGAGGTGGCCCCGTACCGGCCTAGGATTTGGGGGGGTCTGAAAGCTCCACATGTACGTGCACGAGGTGTTTTAGGTTTGTGTCTTGGATAAGGTGGCTTGAAAGCTCTTCATGTATGGGTATGAGGTGTAAAGGTGGCTTAGAGTTGGTGTGCGGAGATGGGTGAAAGCTCTTTATGTACGTGTACGAGATGTTTTGGTTTTGGGTTTTGGGTAAGGTGGTTTGAAAGCTGTTTATGGGGGTTGGGTGTCTTGGATGGGGTGGCTTGGAGTTGGTGGATGGAGATGGGTGGCCCAGAGCGTGTATGGGATTTGGTGTGGGACCGGGGTGGGATTTGGGGTGTGACTGAAAGCTGTGTTGTTGAGTGCCACCTGTGGGAAGCTAGTTGAATTTCGGTGTTGATTTGGTCCAGAGCTGGCATGGGATTTGAGGTGTGACTTAAAGCTCTGGATGTATGTTTCTTGGATAGGGTGGCGCAGAACCAGCATGGGATATGGCCCAGAGCTGGCATGGGATTTGGGGATGTGACTTAAAGCTCTGGATGTATGTTTGCGTGGCCCAGAACCGGCATGGGATTTTGGATAAAAAGTTGGTGCGAGATGTGAGCGCCAGCTGTGAGAAGCTAGTTGAACTAAGAATTAAAGAAGCTCTTGGGGAACCTTTGGATAAATTTCTCTGTGAGTGGAATTAAACTAAGCTGCGTGTGGGGGATTGAGAGCTTTGGTTTCGAGATGTTTTCTGTAGTATTAATTCTGGTGCTTTGGAATGAGCTTTGATTCTGGAGCAAAATATACATATAATTCAGTGAAGAACTGGACTTTCAAGTAACACTAAGAATTAAATTAAGCTTTAGCTGAGATGGCTATATATTATTCTCGACAACAACCCGGTGCGATCTGTAAGCTATGATCTGGATTGCAACCATATGCCATGATATATTATTATTATTATTATCTTCCAAAGAATTTTTAATGAGAATACTCACCTCAAGTCGCAATATTATAACAACCGCAACTTGAAAATTGCTAAGTGGTCAAAAGATGAAAAAGATATTTCCCATAAGCATCAACAATGCAGCGAAGGCTCCCATTTTCATCAGACTTGTGATGCTGGATATATTATATTTTTAAACAATAAATTTAAGGTAAAATACCTTTCACAAACCACAAATATTACACACACTAAGAAGTGGCAAAAAGCTGCCGCAAAAAATACTCGGTCACATACTAAAAACAATGAAGATTCCCATTATCAGCTAACTTATGCCTTAATTATTCAATCTTGAACGTATTGGATAAATTCTATTATTTAAACTGATCACCTTAAGTGCTAATTGTACCCAATGAGTAAATTTTAATAACGGTTAAATAAGAAAACATCGGATTCCTTATCAAGCAAAGATGTGAAAATTTCAGTCTTCTCATGCTGCGAACGTTTATTGAGATAAACAAAGTGCATCAGTGAATGTAATCAGCAAGTTAGTACTGAAAAGAAAAAAATTAAACGGCAGAGCAAACTTCTGAAATAATTAATAAAGTTAGGGCATTAAAAAGAATTGTTGTTGTTGTAATAGCTACAAATAAAAACCCTATTAATTAGAACACATATTACTTTTATTCTGATAAATCATACAATTATTTGTTTATTCAAGATACAGCACAGTATTATTATTCACCAGGAAATTTCCTTTTCTTGTTGTTAGGATTGTAAAAATTAGGGATTTCACTTGAATTATCGGTATAAAAACTATAATTAACTGGAATGGCGTCAATTTGTACAAACTTGAAAATAAATGTCTTCCCCTGCGGTCCAGAATTGATTACGTGGAAATTTCCTTTGCTGTTGATGTCTTGTAAGGCTGCATCAGAAAGTGAACTGTACCTGGCTGGTAGCAAAAGCTGATACTCCTCTAACTCAAGATGAATCCGAACACCATACACTGTTTCAAGCCTGCTTGCAGATTTTATTTTATATGGGGTTCCAAACTCCATGTCGGACATCCTTAAGTATGGTGAGTATTCCAAGCTTTTGAGTTCTGTTGCTGTATCCATGTTTCTGGGGCTGATGCTGTTGATCTCCAGGTGGTTGGGGTTGAACTGCTAGCGTTCTCCTTCACAGTTCTCATTATATACCCTAAATCTAGAAACATGATTGAACTTGTCCATGAGTCCGCAGCACATAGATGCACCTGTCTAAACAACTTTGGGGTGGAAGTTTTCATGATGCACCTGTGTAAACAACTTTTGGGGCCTAGGAATTCGCTACGTCAGCAGTTTTTGCACCTGCGTGAGAAAGCTATAGACCGGAAGTTGGTAAATTGAATTGAATTCCATGCACCTGTGTAAACAACTTTTGGGGGAAGGGGTAGGGATTTGCCTGTCTGTGACTATGGTGATGCAATTCCATCTAAGACAGCCGGATACCGGAAGTTGGTAAATTTTGTACTTGTCCATGAGTTCCATGCACCTATGTAAACAACACTTAGGGTCAGGAATTTGCTACATAGGCAGATTTGCATGATCGAACTTGTTCATGTTGTGCAATTGCGGGTATTATAAAAGAAGCAGTAGCAGTAGTATTTTCACAGTTTACAACGAGCATCCCGCGAGTTAACTAGTAAAGTGTTATTAATTACGACTCCTGCTAATACTGGTGATTTTAACAGTGAGCATCCAACCAATTTAACAAGTGCTAAGTGAAAAGTTTTGTTTTTGTTACTAATTATTATAACTTTTAAAATGGATACACGCAGCATTATGAGTGGACTAAAAAAGCAAGCAGCAGATTGCTTAAGGGACAGAGACGCTGTGCAAAGTGTAATTATTACCAAAGTGTGTGGTTTATTCATTAAAAAAATAAAAGCAGCATGCAGGGCCGAAAAGCAGATTGGGACCAAACAACACTATCAAAATTGTATTGCGCAACTAAGAGGCTTACAAGTATTGTTGAAAGCTGGCAGCAGCCACCATGGAGCAGGTGTGCAGGAAGGAGGAAGAACTGAAAAAAGAAGTGCTCGTGTACGCTGGGAAGAGCTGCATAATGCGTTTGCATCACGAATCAGGACAGGCGTCATCATTAATATAAAGCACATCGAAGTGAAGCAATTTTTAAAGGATGGTTATGCTTTGTTTGAGCGGCGCGTTAAGAACATTTTAAAGAAGCATAATTTCGTCAAGACATCAACGACTTTAAGCTGCGAGTATGTTAAGCATGGTGTCAATGATGGTGATGTGATAAGTGATATAAAATACTTTCACACCAAAACTACGCCCATTGGGAGCACCGATCATCTGGAACAGTGGTTTTTGAAAAACGTGCAGGATGATCTATTGACCCAGGTTGAGGAGTTCCAAGAGAAAGATAGCGGCTGGGCTTTACATACCATAGTGAATTTAATGGTGCACATAAACAAATACGAGCCATTAAGAGCATCATCCTATATAAAATTGCCGCAAAGCATCGCAGCAAAACAGGCATGCGTAAATGTGAGGAATAATGATAATGCATGCTTTGCGTGGGCAGTGGTCTCAGCTTTGCATCCAGTAGAGCGTAGGGATCATGCTTATAGAACATCAAAGTACCCGCACTACAACAATGTGCTAAACTTGAGCGGGATTACTTTTCCAGTTACACTAAACCAAATAAAAACATTTGAAGAAAACAACAGATTATCAATTAATGTTTTCGTACTGGAAAAGGAAAAGACGAGTGAATACATGACTGTTCCAGCTTACTTAACGAAGAAAAAATTGGATAAACATATCAATCTGCTAATGATAAAGTCAAATTATGACTGCAGTGAGGATGATGATGATGATGATAGTGCTATTGTTTATCATTTCTGCTGGATTAAAGATTTATCGCGTTTGGTGAGCAGGCAGACGTCTAAAAATAAGCGCAAAAAATATATCTGTGATAGATGTTTATTTTATTTTAATACTGAAGAAAAGCTCGCAGCGCCTGAGTGTGAAAAGGTGAATGACTGTAAAGTTGCTTTTCATAAGGAGAAATTTATCACTTTTAAAAATTATAATTACAAGAATCCGGCACCATTTACAGTATATGCAGATTTGGAGTCAATATTGATACCTGTTACCGATGCTGGTAGTAATGGTGATAAGACAAGGAAAATTCAAGAACATGAAGTTCATAGTATTGGATTATATTTTCACTGCTATTACGATGAATCTCTATCATTTTACCGATCGAATCGTGGAAAAACGTGTCTTCAATGGTTTACATTGCAGCTGCAAGAAATCGCAAATATAGCTGAAGAGAAAATAAAGGATATAAAACCACTAGCACCGTTATCAGCGCAGGAGAAGTGCATTCAATTAAACCAACCATGCTGCCATATATGCGAGAAACCCTTTGCGCTTGGTGAAACCAGAGTGAGGGATCATTGCCACCTCACAGGCAAATATCGTGGACCAGCACACAACAGCTGCAACATCAATTATAATGATTGCCGCAACATCCCAGTCATTTTCCACAATTTATCAGGATATGATGCGCATTTCATAATCAAGGATGTAGCATTAACCATACCAGGAAGAGTGGATCTTTTACCGTTGAACAAAGAGCGGTATATTTCATTTACCAAACACATTGAAAATAGCTCCATCAAGCTGAGATTCATCGACTCTTATAGATTTATGGACCAATCTTTGGATAAACTAGCCGGACTGCTGCCTAAGGAAAAATTAAAAATAACAAAAGCTCAATGGCAAAACCTGGATGATGAAAGCTTCAACCTTCTCACGCGCAAAGGAGTTTTTCCATATGACTTCATCGATGGCTGGGATAAATTGGAGTGTAATAGTTTACCTAGCGTGGAGCATTTTTATAATAAAATGATTGATGAGCCGATAACTGAAAAAGATTATGAACATGCGCAAAAAGTGTGGGAAAAATTTAACATTAAAAGCCTGGGAGAGTATTCAGATTTGTATTTAAAAACAGATGTTCTTCTGCTGGCGGATATTTTTACAAATTTTAGAGCTATGGGACTGGAGACTTACAAACTTGACCCTGCACACGTCTTCACACTGCCTGGATATACATGGGCAGCGATGCTGTATTACACGGGAGTGCGCTTAGAAAGGATAATGGATGTTGACATGCTTTTATTTATTGAAAAATCTTGCCGAGGTGGAGTTAGCCAATGCTGCTGCAGATATAGTGAAGCCAACAATAAATATATGAAAAACTTTAAACCGGATGAAGAAACTAAATATCTGATGTACTATGACGTGAATAATTTATATGGATGGGCCATGTCGCAATCACTTCCAACCGGAAACTTTAAATGGATTGATAATGTTGATGTTATGAGTGTTGATGATAATTCACCGATCGGCTATATGTTGGAGGTAGATCTTGAATACCCGCAGGAGCTGCATAATTTGCATAAAGATTTTCCATTTTGCCCCACTCATTCAGCACCACCAGGATCAAAACAAGGCAAACTTTTAACCACTTTACACACCAAAGAAAAATATGTTATACATTACCGCAACCTAAAACAATGTTTATCACATGGACTAATACTCAAGAAAATTCACCGCATTCTGCAGTTCGATCAATCACCATGGCTTAAACCATAAGTGGACTTAAATACAGATAAAAGGAAACAAGCCAAAAATGCCTACGAGAAGAACCAATATAAGAAAATAATTAATGCTGTTTTCGGAAAAACTATGGAAAATGTGCGAAAATATTCAAACATAAAACTATGTACAAAGTGGGAGGGGCGGTATGGCGCTAGAAACCTCATTGCAGCACCGAATTTCCATAGTCGCGCAATTTTCAATGAAAATTTAGTAGCAGTTGAATTACGAAAGCTGGTAGTTAAATTCGATAAACCATTATACATTGGTATGGCGATTCTCGATATTTCTAAAATAGCACTGTACGAATTCCATTATGACTTTATGCTAAAAGAGTTGGATGCTGATAAATGCAAAATAATGTACATGGATACGGATTCATTAGTATATGAAATAAAAAATGTTGACATATACAATATTATGAAGAAAAACATAGATAAATTTGATACTAGTGATTATCCTATGACCAACCAGTTTAATATGCCGCAAGCAAATAAAAAAGTTCCTGGATTGATGAAAGATGAATTAAATGGCCGAATAATGACATTGTTTGTAGGCTTAAGGTCTAAAATGTACTCCCTTGAAATAGATGGTGTTGATGAAGTGAAGAAAGCAAAAGGGGTAAAGAAGAACGTTGTGGCGAAAACTTTGCAGATTAGCGACTATATTGAATGTTTGCAAAATTCAAAAAGCAAGATAGCTGAGCAAAAAAGCATTCGTTCATATAGTCATAAAGTGTACACTTTAAACCAAGCAAAGATCGCTTTAAACCCACAGGATGATAAACACTGCATTGTGGACAACGGGATCGACACTCTACCATGGGGACATTTTTCAGTGCAGCAGCAGCAGCAGCAAGAAGACATGGATGTAGAATAAAATTCACACAAGTGCAATATGTAAATAGTATGAATAAAAGAATAATTATAACCTGTCTGTTTTATTTAAAAATTCCCTTATTACAAAAACATTTTTCAGAGCACATCGGCCTTCGTGTATTATGCAGGATAAGAAGCCATTTGTTGTTGTTGTTGTTGTTGATAGTTTGGGGCATCCCTCCTCTTCTACATCATATGTGGTTAGCTCCTCTCCAAATAATTCCTGAATCCATTGTTTCTTTTTAGCTCCTTTAACATAGATTATTTTATCATGCAGCAGATCTCCAACTGAATATAGTGTAGGGAATGTATCCATCACCCCATCTGAATCCATGGTGATTGTGTCTCAGCCACTCAACTTGTTTCTTTTCAGACCGAGTTAGATGTTTATGTGGGAATGGTGGTTGGAATATGTAGTGCTGCATTTGATTTTCACAATTTAAAAGGGCCAATTCTTTGAAAATAAATTGATTGTTTTGTAATTTGAATCCTTGAAGATCGATGATAATGGCATCCATTTCAAGCAATTTTCCTGACTTCGTTGGTTAGAGGTGTATATTCCACTATTCGATCATGTAGCAATAAACAGTATGCTGTTGTGTTAGTGGGAACGTTTTCCGATGTTTTGAATTCCAACCTTATATCCACAGGACCTGTTTTAATGGTTTCGTTTTGCCGAGAGCAATCAATGACTACGATCGGAGCATCACATCACGCATAAACTCTTCCCTTGAGAGTAGTGGCTGCAACTGGCGTCCATAGTATGAAGTTTGGAATTTTAAATACATATCATATAGGAGAGCGTATTTATGAGCATCAAATTTCAAGTTCAGGTCATCATATGGGTATGATTCCGAATTCAAGTGCACTTTAACATCTGTCAGCTTGCAGTGGTCAAACTTACTGACATCCTTTGTTTTATCATTTTTACGATTTGTTTGGAGAGCTAGTATGACATATCGGGGCTTTTCCATCTGCGATGACGTTTTGACAGACCACGTGTGATGAGTCGTTGCTGGTAGCGTGGGGTACTCGTATATGTCCCAGCTCCTAAATGGCATTTGTATTTCACGACCGCTTTCAATGATTTTATATAAAGCAATTTTCTCATGATCGGCCACATTAACATGGGGAATGCGCCACTGAAGTTTCGAGATTGAGATGTTTACATCATCTGTCGGTGATATGACCGCATCTTCATCCATCCTGCTTCGTATTAATATGAGTTCATGTTTAGCGTTGGCAATAATTTTATTGTAATCTTCAGCAAAGCCCAGCAATGTTTTTAGAGGGATGCAGAAATTGAAGAATCCATGGGGGGATGTAATTGATTTATGTGACGACCAACTAGCGTTGTATAACATGCGACTCTCATTTGGGTTTAATGATATGTAATTTTTTAGTGTTGTTGCTATTCCAAGATTTCGAGTTCTATCAATTTCTACACCATTGATTTCATAGCGAATTTCCTCAAAGAGAAACGCTATAGCATTATTTACTAGCCCTGCAGTGCTGGATATTGTTCCGTCAGGTTTAGTTACTGTTCCCTCAATGTATATGAAACTTTCAGCTGGGAGGATATACAGGTCTTGGTTTTGCACTGGAATGCGGGTTTCATCACTATTTTTAAATGAAGAGGCGAACGATGAGTAAGTGTGGTAGTCAATTTTTGTTATGCTATTATCATGGCTTGTGCCTTCAGTAATATCCAAGATGTTATTCATTGCTTCAAATTTAGTCCTATTGATTTTAGAAATTGTATATTATCAGCTCTCAGTTGACGTCTTGCTCGCTTCAAGGTTGCCGGTTGACTAATGTTTTCCGTGAAGTTCATCCTGTTTATATGCTTATTGCTGTTGTTGCTGCCGTAGACTATCATTCTGTGGCTTTAAATGTAGTCTGATAGTTATCGTTTCACCTCGAAAATTTATTAAATCTCCGTCCTGATCAACTAGCTTTAGTGTGAACGAACTAACACGTTTGACGTTCACCGGTAAATAGATCACATTCGCTGGAACCTCTACTATTTTATAGCCTGGCCCCACGGTTGGGGCAAATTCATGCAGCATAGGCACCTGTTTATTGTTGATGTATGAGCCTGATATGATGTTACATTCAACCCTTATAGTATTAACTTTTATAATATTGACGGGTAGATCTGATGTATGTAATATATTTGCTTCCAGTACACGTTTCCCAAATCCCAACAGCGGCGCGATAGATCGCTCTTTATCAAAATGTATAACTTCAGTTGCTTTTATTTCACTCTTCAAGGTATTATTGTTTGCCCTTATTAAGACTGTTGCCTTGCTGCTGCTCTTATTTAAGCTTTGCTGCACTGAAGCCGCTATGTCATCAATCTCGTATGATCCAACAGGTATTTCGATACATGCATCACCCACATGCATTAAGTGTTGCTGTCATCAATATTCGGTATAGAATTGTATGTTTGAAAATCAATTAATCCGCAAACGTAGTCTCCAGCTAATTCCAATGGGGGAAAGTATTCAGCGGTGAGAACCGATGCATTACCAGTAAGAGAGAGTGTTATCGACATGGCTACTTGTTATGAAATGTCTATGTTTGCACTTGAAGACCGTTATTTATACATTATGTAAGAATTCTAAGCATAAGTGTCCGCAAATCACTGAGTTGAAATTTTGATGAGCTGTATAGTTGTATGTGACTGCATCTCCCAAATAATTTACAACTTCCCGCGGTGGCTGCAGATTTCCAAAACTATCAAAGTAATTTATGATATCTCCATTCTTCTTATACGCTACCCAATGCGTTCCAGGTCCAGATGAAACATCTAGATTTATAATTCCGCTCTCATTTCTCCATGGTTTTTTAGGTAATTGATCGCGCATAAATACTCCTCTAAAGTGGGCTATATTCTGTGCATATTTACGCAGATCATTTTCATTGAGTGCTCTTTTGGGCAGCGACTTTATTAGTTTTTTGGTCGGGGGTTGAGAAAAAGTCCCAGTCCTTTCCTATATGGCTTTAGAAATAATCCTTGCCCATGTTTTCCTAGCGCTATAGCTTCCATTGTCCCATTATGACGTTTCGCTTCCTGAAGCTCCCGACGTGCGCCGCTTGCAGCGTTTACAGCTTTAGCTATGCCTGCTGCACCTCCAGATAGCGCTCCAACGGCTGAAAGACCTGCAAAAAGTGGAATGAGGAACGGTAAAACTCCTCCTACTTTAGGTACTGGTATCACTCTAGGCGTAGTGTAAGATTTTTTCTTCCCCTTGATAACATTCTGTGCCGCACTTAGGGCAATTGTAGTAGCTTCCAACAGGTCTTTCGGCTTTTTCAGCTTTAACACTTTTCTAGCATTACGTACAGCTTCGCGGAATGATGGACGTAACGTTTTCTTCTTCTTCTTCGAGCAGGTAATTTTTGCTTTGACCCCCATTCCAACTTTTATTTTAGCTTTCATGGCGTTTGTTACTAATAGCGCGTTAGCACGTTCTGCAAAGCTAGCGTCTTTAGATGTTACTCGTTGCCAGGCTTTTTCTTCTAAAATACGGTCAGCTATATGTCGGTCGCTTAAGTCCTTATGATCTCGATATGCAATATCATGCTGTTTGCAAGCTGCATCTAGTGGGTTGATGCCAGGATCACCGCGGGCTAGTCTTTTAGCTAACTTTGTTCCTGGACCACAGTATTGATATCCCGGTAGATGAAGCTCAACCGGTAACTTATTTATAACAGTGTTTAACAGTCCTCCCCCCTTGACAGCTCTTCGATGAATGGTGCGTTTCTTACTATGGTCAATCATTTTATAGGTTTACTGTAAGACTGATTAAAATCTATAAAAGTACGGGTATTTATAGGGATTGGGTTAGTGTGCAACATGAAGTTTATCAAGCAACAAGCGTGTCTACCAGTTAGAAATACTGATGTGGAAATTACAAGTACATCAAAGAAGCATGGGGTGCTGCTACCAAACAGTATAAGAGGTATTATTGTTGGACCGTCGAATTGTGGCAAGACAAATGTTATGCTAAGTCTACTGGAGCATCCTAACGGTCTGAGATTCGAGAATATATACATTTACTCAAAGTCGCTAAGTCAGCCGAAATACGAGTATTTAGGAGAAGTTGTAGCTCACATATCAGGTTTGGGCTATTATACGTTTTCTAACAACCACGATGTTATACCACCGGAGGAAGCAAAGCCAAACTCAATTTTCATCTTTGATGATGTAGCCTGCGATAAACAAAATAATATTAGAGCCTACTTTTGTATGGGGAGGCATAACGACATTGACAGCTTTTACCTCTGTCAAACTTATACTCATATACCAAAGCATCTAATCCGAGATAATGCAAACTTTCTGATCATATTCAAACAAGATGATTTGAACCTGAAGCATGTATACAATGATCATGTGAATAGTGATATGAAATTCGCAAAGTTCAGAAAAGCGTGTGCAAACTGTTGGAAAGACAAATATGGATTCTTAGTAATTGATAAGGACAGCCCCATGGGCAAAGGTCGATATCGAAAAGGCTTTGATGTATTCATGAGCCTATGAAGGAGCCCACCTAATCAGCCGACCAGGTCTTTCAGCTCTGCCTGGCTGGTCTGTCTGGCTGGTCTGTCTGGTTGGTTGGCTGGTCTGTCTGGCTGGTTGGCTGGTCTGTCTGGCTGGTCTGTCTGGCTGGTTGGCTGGTCTGTCTGGCTGGTTGGCTGGTCTGTCTGGCTGGTTGGCTGGTCTGTCTGGCTGGTCTGTCTGGCTGGTCTGTCTGGCTGGTCTGTCTGGCTGGTTGGTTGGTCTGTCTGGCTGGTTGGCTGGTCTGTCTGGCTGGTTGGCTGGTCTGTCTGGCTGGTCTGTCTGGCTGGTTGGCTGGTCTGTCTGGCTGGTTGGCTGGTCTGTCTGGCTGGTTGGCTGGTCTGTCTGGCTGGTCTGTCTGGCTGGTTGGTTGGTCTGTCTGGCTGGTTGGCTGGTCTGTCTGGCTGGTTGGCTGGTCTGTCTGGCTGGTTGGTTGGTCTGTCTGGCTGGTTGGCTGGTCTGTCTGGCTGGTTGGCTGGTCTGTCTGGCTGGTCTGTCTGGCTGGTTGGCTGGTCTGTCTGGCTGGTTGGCTGGTCTGTCTGGCTGGTTGGTTGGTCTGTCTGGCTGGTCTGTCTGGCTGGTTGGCTGGTCTGTCTGGCTGGTTGGCTGGTCTGTCTGGCTGGTTGGCTGGTCTGTCTGGCTTATCTGTCTGGCTGGTTGGTTGGTCTGTCTGGCTGGTTGGTCTGTCTGGCTGATCTATCTGGTTGACTTGCCTGGTACGTCTGGATCTATATAAATGCTTATTAGCATAGCTGTATATCATTGTAGCTGTAACCACACGTGTAGCAACATGAATGAAAAATTGATGAAGGATATTATAAAAACACGTGAGGCTATACGAAGAAAATATAAAGCTCTCAAGACTGGTAAAATTGAATCTGAAGCTCAATTAGAGGAAACATTTAAACCTATAACCAACACGCTGAAAAAGCTCACAACAACAGCAGCATCAGTGAAACTTGAACCAAAAGAAGAAGAAGATGAAATTAAGCAAGAGGGCAATGAAGAAGCATACACACCACCACCACCACCACGTAAATACTTAAAGCTAGAGCCACCGAGTTATTCTGAGGATGATGATGATGATGATGATGATGATGATCAGTTTGTCACACCTACAAAAGAACCAAAATTAGAGTCTGCAGACCAGATACTAAACAAATATAAACAACTACTGGAAAATGATAGCACGAGAATTGATAAAACGTATGGAGCGTACTATAAGAACGATATGTGGAATATTGGTAATTCGAGATTAAAAGTTGATAAAGAATACTTTCTTATAGATGGCAAGCGGTACAAGATAACTGAAGGTCTAGCTGAATTAATTTTTATGAAAAAGCCTCGAGGCTACTCAAAAGAAGACTTGTCCAATTATCAAAAAATTGTAAATGATACATGCACCCACAGACGTGATTTTAAGGAAAACCAGCAAATAAAAGGAACAAATAGCTTCAAATATAGAAACATAATAAAAAAGTTGATTCACACTCCTCATACTGGAACGGGAATAATGCAAATTCCAAAGAAAAATATCGATTACATATATTGGGATGACCCCAATGAGCTAGTTGATAGGCTCCGAATATTGATAGCATCGCAGCAAGCTGGAAATAATAGCCATAGTAATGAAATAGTGTCAATCATTGAGGAGTTGCGGGAAGCTGACATTATAGTATAAATATTCCCACCCACATAGAACTATTAACATTTCGGAAATGAGCGTTGACAAGTTTGGTCGATCTTTTAAACGGCAAAAATTTAGAGCAGTGGGTGATCGCGGTCCACCTGGAATTCCTGGAAAAGACGGTCCTGCTGGACCAAAAGGAAACGGTTTCAATTTAACATCAGATGGTGACTATGATCTTACCTTGAAAAGAATCAAAAACCTAGGTGATCCAAAAGAAAATGCTGACGCTGCAACCAAAAACTATGTCGACGAAGAAATACGGGAAAGCATTGACAAAGCAGTAGAGAATCTAACGATGTTCATTTATCGCGAAATTGCGAAGATCGAAAATTATATATTCTCACACATAATTAATAAGAAGGCTGAAAATGGCATCTCTGAGTAAGAGGCAAGTAGTAAATGAGCTTCACAAACCTGCTCGTCGAAATTTTTCTAGGCGGAGAGTTATCATTAAAGGTCTGGATGATTTGTGGCAGGCTGACTTGGTGGAAATGGATGCATATAAACATGTAAACAAAGGATTCCGCTACTTACTGACTGTAATTGATGCATTTTCTAAATATGCCTGGGCTATGCCAATTAAAAGAAAAACCGGTCCAGAAGTCACAGAAGCGATGCAATCAATATTTAAAGATGGGCGCACACCTAACAATTTGCAAACGGATGATGGTAAGGAATTCTACAACTCTCACTTTCAAAAGCTAATGAGCAAATATAAAATCAACCACTACTCAACATATACATCGCTTAAGGCATCAATAGTGGAAAGATTCAACCGAACTTTAAAGAGCATGATGTGGAAGGAATTTAGCATGAATGGATCCTACAAATGGATTTCTATGATGAAAAAACTGCTATCACAATACAATGCAAAAAAACATCGAACAATTAAAATGCGCCCCTGTGATGTTAATAGGACAAATGAAAAGCTACTTCTTGCTACAGCCTATAATCACATCAAAATTGCCCCTTCACCTGCATATAAAATAGGAGACCGTGTCCGCATAAGCAAATATAAACATCTATTTGAAAAAGGCTACACACCAAACTGGACAACTGAAATCTTTAAAATCTCCAAGGTTCAACTGACTAATCCACCGACATATCAACTTGAGGACTACCAGGGCAACCCCATTAAAGGTGGATTCTATGAGAAGGAATTGCAGAAAGTTAAACATTCAGATCTCTACCTAGTTGAAAAAATATTGAAAAAGAGCGGTGATAAAGTTTATGTTAAATGGTTGGGGTTCTCACGAGAACATAATTCTTGGATAAATGCTAATGATGTATTATAAATTAAATAAAAAGACATTTTTTTTTTTTATAACAAATTTGTTTTATTTTCAAATCTTATGCTATATATTTTTTCACGATGATGTTGGTTTAATATGGGCTCTAGGATTTTGCCTGTATTGATGACTCTCTGTTGAAATCTGCATCTATCAAGGGCACTTATATGCCATTGCCCCATACGGCTAGCTCTATAAGCGAAATCCCATACATGCATAATGTGTAATTCAGGCGCTAGTGTAAATCGAACCCTTTTCTGCATTCTCTACAGCTGCTTTTGGTGATCCGGACATAAAAATTTACTAGGCGTTGAACTTCCCGTTTGTACCGCTCCACAAAACAGCATCCACATGTATCTGGTCCACAAGTTGTTTTATCGTTCGACCATGGGCAGTTCTTGTAATGTGCTCCATGTATAGAATAAACTTTTCCAGCATTTTCGTATTCTTGAACATATCTATAGAGTTGTTCTATTTTACCCTTATGCTCCTCCAACAGTATACTAGAATATTCTTCGAGAAATTTTGGTATGCTCATATTTACTTATCTTTTATCTGCTGATATCTTATGGATGAAGAAGTATCTTTACTCTCAGATGATGATGATGATGATTGCTTCGATTTAATTGATAGAGAATTCAGTTGATATTTTAATTTTTTTACTTTGCTTCCTTTATCACCCTTTTCCTCAAGCAATCTGGTAGAATCCTTATAACTGTTCATCACCGCAACCGGAAGAAAACTAACCTAACATTCCCCCTTCAAGGATTTATATACATAATAATTGAATCAAAGATCATTACAAAAGATCCCTCAAGAGCTTCTTTAATTCTTAATTCAACTAGCTTCCCACAGCTGGCGCTCACATCTCGCACCAACTTCCCACCCCATGCCGTTTCTGGGCCACGCAAACATACATCCAGAGCTTTAAGTCACATCCCCAAATCCCATGCCAGCTCTGGGCCATATCCCATGCTGGTTCTGCGCCACCCTATCCAAGAAACATACATCCAGAGCTTTAAGTCACACCTCAAATCCCATGCCAGCTCTGGACCAAATCAACACCGAAATTCAACTAGCTTCCCACAGGTGGCACTCAACAACACAGCTTTCAGTCACACCCCAAATCCCACCCCGGTCCCACACCAAATCCCATACACGCTCTGGGCCACCCATCTCCATCCACCAACTCCAAGCCACCCCATCCAAGACACCCAACCTCCATAAACAGCTTTCAAACCACCTTACCCAAAACCCAAACCCAAAACATCTCGTACACGTACATAAAGAGCTTTCACCCATCTCCGCACACCAACTCTAAGCCACCTTCACACCTCATACCCATACATGAAGAGCTTTCAAGCCACCTTATCCAAGACACAAACCTAAAACACCTCGTGCACGTACATGTAGAGCTTTCAGACCCCCCCAAATCCTAGGCCGGTACGGGGCCACCTCCTAGGTGGCGCAGAACCCGCCTAGCTCTACTACTTATGGAGAGGGCTGCTACATTCCTACGGCGGCTCAAGGTGTCTATGGAGGCGCGAAAGGGGCCATCACCAATGAGTTTGAGGGCACGATTTTACACCTCGTCGAGACAAGTCAAGGTGGTTTTTGGGGCGCCTGCCCAGATATGCGAGTTGTATTCGAGGCGCGGCCGAATGTAGGATTTGTATATTGTAGCCAATGCGGCTGGCTGGAGGAGGAACTTGCATCTCATGAGAAATCCAAGGCATTGGGAGGCTTGTTTGGCGATTTGGAATATGAGATCGTTCCATCGCAGATGCTCCGTTAAAGTTACCCCTAGGATGTTGAGAGTTGAGTCAGCCGTTAGACTCTCTCCATCCACCGAGACAGGAGGAATGTCGGTACAATTTTTGTTGGAGATCAGACAGTGCTTCGTTTTTGTGGTATTGAATTCGACGCGGTTCATTTCGCCCCAATGAAGAATCGATTCGATATCCCGGTTGATCGAAGCCGGCATCAGTTGACGGTGGTAAAGACAAGGTCTGGCACGTGCTTGTCTTATATTGTCGAAGGAGTAAGAGAAATTCAGAGTACCGTCATCAGCGAAGCAGTGAAGTGGGTTGGAGGGGATTGAGAGCAGATTAGAAGATTAGAAAAAGTGCGGGTGAGAGAATTGACCCCTGGGGAATTCCGGCCGAAATGGCGTGGGGGTTGGATTCGACGCCATCCAATACTATTTTGATTGAACGGCCTGAAAGAAAGCTCTTAATCCAGTTCCTTAGAACTAAGTGTATACCAATAGCTTGGAGTTTATTCAACAGAGCTGGGTGCCATACTCTGTCAAAAGCCTTTGATATATCTAGAGCAACTAGGCTAGACTCACCAAAGCTGTGAATGCTTTGGTTGATACGCTCGGTTAAACACACAAGCATATCGTCAGTAGACCGTTTAGATCTGAAGCCGTATTGCCTGTCGTGTATAATTAGGTTAGATTCTAGATATTTCATCAACCTTCTATTGATTATTGTCTCCATAACTTTGGAGAGAACAGAAGTTAATGCTATTGGGCGGTAGTTTAAGGGGTCGATGGCTTCACCTTTTTTGGGATTGGCTGAACATGAGCTAGTTTCCAAGAGTCGGGATACACTCCGGAGAAGTAAGACAGGGCAAAAAGTTTGCGCAGAGGTTTAGCCAAAGGTGAGGCACATTTTTTAAGTACCATAGGGGGGATTTTGTCGGGACCAGTGGATTTATTGGCGTCGAGTTCCTTGAGACACCTAAACACCTCGCGAGTCCTGAAGTGAACTCCCTCCATTGAGTGGGTGGTATTCTCGAGAGTGGGGGATGACATAGCAGCATCGGGTAAAGAAGAATTTGCGGCGAACAGAGAAGTTTCGACAGTTGCCCGTATGTTTTGCGAAAGATGGAGCTAACATGATCGCATCAGGTGATTTTGGCATTCAAGATAACTCCAAGATTTTTTACCTTCTCAACACTTGCAAAAGGACCCCATTTAAAGCGATAGCGGAGAGGTCAGGACGAAGAGTGGCAGAATGAGAGAAAAAGATGCAATGAGACTTCGAAGGATTAAGCTGAAGTAAGTTTGAGGTCAACCAGGAAAGGAAGAAACACGGCGAAAGTCAGCAGCAAGCTCCTCCAAGCATCTTTGAATTAGATCATTGGACGCTGAGATATAATGTTGCACATCATCAGCGTACATATGAATCTGAGAATGTGTTACAACCGAAGGAAGATCGTTAAAAAAATATTGTAATAGAGGACCCAGAATGGAACCTTGGGGTACGCCAGCACGAAGTGGAGCTATCGAGGAACTACAACGACCAAGTATAACTTTCTGAGAGCGGTCGGTTAAAAAGATTTGCAGCAGTTTGATAGCAGAAGTAGAAAAATGAAGATGAGAGGAAAGTTTCTGCAAAAGTAGGGAGTGATTTACGCTATCAAAGGCTTTAGAGAAGTCGAGCAGCAATAGGCAGCAAACGTGATGAGCGTCGAGAGAGTTTCGGATATCAGTTGTAACTTTGAGGAGCGCAGTTTCGCAGCTGTGATGCTTGCGAAATCCCGATTGCCAAACATTTATGAGTCGAAGACGATCACAATACTCAAGGATCTGAGTTGCTATCAGCTTTTCGACAACCTTAGCCAGAAATGGAAGTATTCTTAGGCCGAAAATCAGAAGGAGAAGCAGGGGATGGGCATAGATACTGTGAAGTAGGAGTTGAAAATGTGAGTTAAGACGGGCAGCAGACAAGGAATGAGCATATTTGGAAACCTAGGCGAGACGTTATCACTACCAGTCGCTTTAGATTTAATAGAAACTAGGTGGAACCCGGTGCGCCTCGCTGCACCCGTCAATGTGGTGGATGGTTGTCATTCAGCTCTTCCCGCAGGATTATCTGTTGTAAACTATAATATACACTGGCCATTTTCGAGATGACCTACCAAATGAACCACAGTTGGATATCTTTTATGAATGGCAAATGAAAAAAAATGCCATACCGCTCCATTACTGCTAACAAAACGTCCCATTTAATATTGTGTTAATTCGTTCATCGTATTTGCATTAACAGCACCAAAAGCAGCCATGTCACTCCCCCTTCATGATATATTTGAATATGAATTTTATTGATTTGACAGAATTGCAAAATTCAACATTTATGTGAGCATTGAACGTCTTGGACAATAATGGCGAATAGAGTACGACCCAACGATTGTCAACTTCACAATCGTTACCAATAACCTTCCAATTATCTCTTTGCCATAAACCTTAGTCGTTCGACGAAGACACATCGGGTAACCATTGCTCCCGATTACATTATCAGAAATCAATGATTTTGAATACCGCTTTGAACATTTCTAAGATCATCAGTCTCCTCCCTTTGTGGATTGCAAGTAAAAGTTATGAGCAAATCTAGCGACCATATTGATATTGGACATATGCTTTCCGACACATCAACGTTTGTAGCGATTTTCCAACATTCGTTTCGAATTGTATCGACTTTCTTTGCTGAACTTAACTAAAATTGTTAAAGTGACCGGTTGCAATTGCGCCAACTTTCATATTTTTTTGTTTTTTTTTTCACATAAGCTTTTGTCGAAAACAAATACATAAAGTCCAGTTTAATATAAAAATGGGGTCAAAATGAAGAGAGGGAAGGGTTGTACCTTGTTCAACAAAAACATTTTGCATAAAAATTAACACATGCACAAATGCCTTATAGATAAAGATACATTTTTCGGACCTGCACATTGATGTCCCATCTAAGGATAATAAGTTAAACTTGGTAAAGCGACACCCATATGCCCCGAGAGTATGATAACCAACCGGTTAACCAAGTGTTAAGTATTCACCCGTGTAAGCCAGCCCAATGAGAGTAACGTGTAACGCACTTGAAGGTTATTATTGTTACGTTTCGTTTAATGCATTAAAATAAATTTTGACACCACTATCGCTGCTGTAATCCTTTTTTAGGACGATTTAGCTTTTTTTATTTCATTTAATAAAACATACCGATTTCCCATACAAATCATATCAATTTAATGCGAAGAAAAAAAATGCCAATAGGCATATTGACAATTCTCCTTCAAGCGCCATTACAATAATACCAATAGACATAGTCATGAAAACTATATACATAAACTTTGCTATTGAGGTCTTCTAACACAAACAACACTCCATCAGTTGTTTCATACAGCCAATTTTTCAAACATCGATTACATAAAAAACAATGATTCATTTTTAGGGCAGCGAGGACTTCGAGGGAGTCCACACAACGAAAGCTGAAGCCATGAGAAGAGGGAGTGAAGGAGGGGTTAGTCGGGTCCGCCAAATGATGAGATAAGATATGTTGGTGACTCCCTTTTTTAGAATGAATACCCAAATGGTGTAAATTATTCCATACCGTTTTCAATGACAAGGAACGATCAAGCTTACGAGCGTAAAAATTCCTCTTTGTTTCCTTAATTTTAGCTACAACGATGTTCCTAATACGCTTATAAGATCTTCTAGCAGAATCACTGTTGACTTTTTGTGCCCAGCGGAAAACAAACTCTCTTTCAACAATCGGCGATTAAATTTCAGCGGTAAACCAAGGCTTCGACCTTGCCGATAATGTTTTACTTCTCATGCTGTTAAATGAAGCGATCTTGTCATCGACATGAGTCTTAGTAAAGATGTTAGCCCAAGGCAGATTAAGGCATCTTTGGACGAGTCGGTCTCGGTCGATACTGGAGAAATCACGATAGCTGAGAGTAACCGGGGTAAGAGGGTCAACACTGAAGTGATGACAAACGAATAAAATATCGTGGTCTAGGTAACTCGGGGGAGAGATCTGGTTTTGAAAGTTGATAGAATTGATATAATTTGTGAGAAACACGTCGAGTAAGGAGGGTTCATCACAATTAAAGTTGGTTGGGAGAACATTGGTAACATCTAAGCCCAGTGAGTGAATAGTGTGCACAAAACAATTTAGAAGACTTGATTTCTTTAATAGATTGACGTTGAAGTCACCACCTACCAGGATGTAGTTATACACACCGGATAGGTGCTAAAGAGCTTCGCTAAGCTCTTCGGCATTAAAAGAGTTGAAAATGCCAGGCGCAGAGTAAACGCAGACAAGAAGAAGTTTATCAGAAGCGCTAGAAATTTCAACACATATAAATTCAATTCCTGTTTGGAGAATCCGACGGTTTTAGATTTAAGATGTTCATGCGAATAAATGGCGACTCCACCACCCACACGTCCCTGCCGATCGTTTCGAAATAACTTATACCACTCAATGGTAACGACAGAAAAGGGGATGGAATCGTTGAGCCAACTTTCACTAATGAAAAGCGCATGGACACGCAATTAATAAAGAGCTCATTTATTTCGCCAATTTTGGATCGAATACTACGGGAATTTAAAACGCAAGCGTTAAAACCCTGATGTTTCGAGCTAAGAGCAGCGTTCTCACCCGGTCCTCGCAGCCGAGACTAAAAGACATCAATTAAGTCCAATGACGCGAAACAACGAATATTATCAAGAAGCAAAAGTCCTAAGAAATTTAGCAGGGTTAGAGCATAAAAACAAAATTACAATCAAAAGACACATTACTAATAGAAACTAGTTGGGATGTGGGTTTGACCCCTTCCGTCCACACGATAAACTTCCCAGTATGATAAACGCAGACGGAATAAACTGTCTTCTAATAAAATAGTAATACGTTTAGCACTAGTGGGAAATTGACTAGTACCAGAACTGGTGACAAAGTAATCCTGAGAGCAGCTAGTTCAAATAACTTTGGTTAATCTAAAGAAATTGTCTAGAGAAATTGTTTTTCCTGAACGTTAGCTACCCCAAAGCGGGTTTCGAATTGGAATAGAGCGTAGTGAAGCGCAGCTGATAAACTGAGAACAGAATGACTTCATTTGGAAACTCCAAAGCTTTCCGGAGATAGTACTTGTCAGACGTGACCAAAAAGAAAACTTTTTGGTAATTACTGGAAATTCCGGGATGAATCGCAATTTCCTGAGACTGTATCACGCATAGAAAACAATTCCCCGTCAAAAAAGTGCTGATCCAAGGTTTGAAAAATTTGTGATGTTTGTAAAGGGTAACGAAATTTTTGCACGATTTTTAAAGGTTGTCGGATTTTGACAAGTGATGTTTTGTGGGAAGGATATCGCTGTGCAGAATCCAGAAAAGATCACTTCGTTTAGAAAGAGTCCATCGAGTTTATTAGATACTAGCAAAAATTATAAATTTAAGGTCTTTCTGACATTTATCCGAAGTTTTTCCATTTAATCAGAAAAAGGCCCGACCGAATGAAATGAAATTTTTTTCAGGGCATTTTTTCGTCTTTCGGCACTTCAAAAAAGTCGATATAGTTTTTAGTTCGTGCGGTATCTTGTAGGTGCAAAAATCACGAACGCCGTTTAAACAAAAAACGGTTCAATCTAATTTTATGAAAATCTTTTCAAATCATATTTTGGTTATTATTCTTCGAACGGCACCTCAACTAAGTCGATATCTTTTATGGTTAGAGCGATATCGATCAGGTACAAAAATCACTTATGTCGGTTAAACCAAAAAATGGCTCGACCGAATATTATAAAAATATTATATTGTCGTTAATACGCTTCGAACGGCACTTTAGGTAAGTCGATATCTTTTGTGGTTCGGCTGCTATCGTGCAGGTACAAAAATCACTTATGTCGCTTAAACAAAAAAACGGCTCGAACGCATATTATAAAAATCTTTTCAGATCATATTTCCGTTAATATGCTTCGAACGACACCTCAACAAAGTCGTTATCTTTTTTGGTTCGCGCGATATCGTGCAGGAAAAAATGACAACATCCGTACGCACACACACACATACTTCCTCCCAATTTTTTGCTTAAAATGCTCCTGGGACCTTGAAAGATGAAAATACGTTGAAATTTTCAATTTCGATTTTCGGACCGGTTACAATAACTTCCTATACTGGGAACTTAAAAAAGAATAAAAAACTAGTTGGGATGTGGGTGCGACCCTTTCGGTCCACACGATCAACTTCCCAGTATGATGGATGTTGAATATTATGATTGGATATTTTAATAATAAATGAACAATAGGCAATATAGAATATATGCATAATACTGAGAATTTGTCACAATTGTTTATCAATATTTTCGCTAAAATGTCAAACTTAATGTGCGCACTTACAAGATTAGGATGACGAAAATGTATATAAAATTGTTGTATGAATGTTTTTCGGCACCTCAATGAAGTCGATATAGTTTTTAGTTCGCGCGGTATCGTGCAGGTACAAAAATCACTTAAGTCAGTTAAACCAAAAACCCGCTGGACCGAATATTATAAAAATATTTTCAGATTATATTGTCGCTAATACGCTTCGAACGGCACCTCAAGTAAGTCAACATCTTTTGTGGTTCGGGCCATATCGTGCAGGTACAAAAATCACTTACGCCGCTTAAACAAAAAAACGGCTCGACCGAATTTTATGAAAATCTTTTCAGATCATATTTTGGTATCTTCGAACGGCAGGTCAACTAAGTCGATATCTTTTATAGTTCGCGCGATATCGTGCGGGTGCAAAAATCACTTAAGTCATTTAAACCAAAAAACCGCTGGACCGAATATTATAAAAATCTTTTCAGATTATATTGTCGCTAATACGCTTCGAACGGCACCTCAATTAAGTCAATATCTTTCGTGGTTCGGGCGATATCGTGCAGGTACAAAAATCACTTACGTCGCTTAAACAAAAAAACGGCTCGACCGAATTTCATGAAAATCTTTTCAGATCATATTTCGGTTAATACGCTTCGAACGACACCTCAACGATGTCGATATCAGTTTTGGTTCGCGCGAAATCGTGCAGGAAAAAATGACCACATCCGTACGCACACACACACACACACACACATACTTCCTCCCCATTTTTTGCTTAAAATGCTCCTGGGACCTTGAAAGATTAAAATACGTTGAAATTTTCGATTTCGATTTTCGGACCGATTACAATAATTTCCTATACTGGGAAGTTAATAAAACTAGTCAAGAAGTAAAAGGAAAAAAAAGACAGAAAAAAGGAGACGGGAGAAACTTAACGACAACTTAAAACCTAAAAATAAAAAAAAATGAAAAATAAAATAAAATAGACTACAGACTACTAAAACTACAAATGAATAATAATAAAATTCCGCTCGTTAAAGGCTAGCAGCGCGTGCCTCCAGTGCTTCAACAGATGGACATTGCCGTTGAGAGGCATCTCGGACGACGACAGAAGAGGCATCTCGCACGACCTTTCTATGCCTGATCATGGTACAATAATTACAAGGTAAGCTCATAAGGGCCCCGTGACGACACTCAGATCTTTCACAAAGGAAAAAACCTCTCTCGTGACGTCACTCAGATCTTTTCTCATATAAAAATGGTAGAAGCTTTTCAAGATGGAAACAGAGCTTTTCCTTGCGAGCCTACCTTGTTTATTGTACCATGTGCCTGATATGGATAAGGCCGTCTCTGGTAGAGACCGAGTGCAGCAGCCCAAGCTTGCGAAATTTTAAAGCTTCTCGCAGTAGATTGCTGTTGGTCGCAGTAAGACTTTCGTTAACATAAATTGGAGAGTCAGCTGTTAAGCCACCTAGCTCGAACAGTTGAAATCTCAGTTTATTATTTACCTAACGCCTTTGCTTCACGCTGCCCAGAGAATTTCACGATGATCGGTCCACTCTTCGCACGCATTCCAGCGCTGAGTCGAAATGCTTCAGTGTAGTTGGAGATGTTGTGATTGACAATGGTAGCAAGTTTGGTGACAATCTGCAGCGGGGAGTGGTCTGGCTTCGTGGGAATGCCCCGAATAATGAGGTCACTAATGGGCCGTCCACACTATGCGGACTTGAATCCCACGCGCTTTTCGCTATACGGCCTCAGCCAAAAGCGCGCATGAGCTTTAAATCGTGAGCAAATTGAGAAAACAAATCAATTTTCATATGAAAGGCCGTACGCGTTTCTGAAAAGCCCGTATTGTGTGGACGTAAAATGTACCTTTTTAAGCACAGCCTTTTGTCCGTGCCGTTTGGTCGTGCTGCCTTTGCCATTAAAAATATCACAAAAAAAGCCATTAAACTCTATATGAAAAAAAGAGGCAAAAGCGCGTATGACCTAAGACCGCATAGTGTGGACGCACCATAAGCCTCTGGCTTCTTTTCAAGTCATCCACATGACGTATGTTATCAGTTAACTGGGAACTGATAACTTGCTTGCAGGTCTTCGGAGTGATCCGTTGATTACAGCGCAGAAACTCTCGCTTGGAGGGATTCGATATTTTTGTTGACATCAGCCAGCTGATTTTTATTTTGCTCCGTGATGGACTTGAGTCCTTCCGTTAAGCCATGTTGTATAGAGCGGAGATGCTCTTTGAAGGTCAACATGGAGTTACAAAAATCATTGATTTTAGACTCCGTAAGCCGCACCGAAGAAAACAAATCATCAATTTTATTAGAAAATTAGTCTTCAAGGGCGACAAGTAGCTCCTCGATCGAATTTTCTCCCTGAATTTTTTCAGCTGACGTCCGAGCTGCACCTCTGGTCATAACGGGAGATGGAAATTGGGGATTCTTTTTTGACGACACTTTGCCGGGTAGAATTTTCACTTTATCAGACATAATGTTATAAAAAAAATATAGTGAATAAACACAGCGAATAATAAGTACACAAATTACTAATTAAGTCGACGCCTAATATACAATCGTCTTTTATTTTATATCTGATCGACTTAATTCGACATTAGTCGACTTTCACAATAAGAAATTTTAATATAGACTCGAAGTCGTCAATTTACAATAGGCCCCATATACTACGTTTATAAGCGGAGTTTCACTCCTGGATCTTCAATCCAAAGTAAAACTCCCGATGCGTTTATAAGCAATGGGAGTGTAAATCCAAAATACTTTCTGGTTTGAGATGACAGCTCCAAGCTCAAATTCAAAATCATAGCAAAGACAAATATAAACCCAATGTTTAATTTAATGTATTTTAAAATATCAATAAACAAAGAAAAAAATCTATTGTTGCAAAATAAAACACCCAGCTTCTTCTTTACAAAGTTTTCCCACTTCGGAAAAAATTCTCACTCCCAGTCAGCGTTTATAAGCACAACATAAACCGGGATCGAAGTTTCACTCCAGCTTTTTCTTCGGGAGCGAAAATCCAAGTTCTGGATTTTCACTCCTGGTTTATAAGCGGTGTTTCACTCCGGATCGAAACTTCCATCCGGAGGGAAACTCCGCTTATAAACGTAGTAATAGACAATCGACATTTATGTTACCTTCTTGATTTGCAGAAATTCCGTTTGTAGTCGCTTCATTCTGGCGACCTCTGTGCTCTGTGCAGGTTGTCGGTCTGCATCTTATAATTTCATTCCAATTTTAAACATCAGCTATATTTAAATATCCATTGGTGCCTTAGTACATATTGATCGGACTATAGGCAACCATAATCATGAAATCCGGCTAAACAGAAAAAGGCTTCATATAGTAAGTCAAGATTTGCTTTAGCGAATCTAAATATTTAGATAAAGGTCTAAATTCTTTGAGGTCTAGAATTGGTTGATAAAAAATGTTTTCACTTGCTTTCTTTCGACCATGGGTTAAAGTTTTTGGTCTAATCTGATAGTCGGATATGATAGCCGGAACCGATAATCGGTTCTGATAGTCGAATTCGAGTAAAAATAGTCTATAAAAAACTAACAAATACGTTTTTATTAACTTCCCAGTATAGGAAGTTATTGTAATCGGTCCGAAAATCGAAATCGAAAATTTCAGCGTATTTTACTCTTTCAAGGTCCCAGGAGCATTTTAAGCAAAAAATTGGGAGGAAGTATGTGTGTGTGTGTGTGTGTGCGTATGAATGTGGTCATTTTTTCCTGCACGATATCGCGCGAACCAAAACTGATATCGACTTCGTTGAGGTGTCGTTCAAAGCGTATTAACCGAAATATGATCTGAAAAGATTTTTATGAAATTCGGTCCAGCCGTTTTTTTCTTTAAGCCATGTAAGTGATTTTTGTATCTGCACGATATCGCCCGAACCACGAAAGATATTGACTTACTTGAGGTGCCGTTCGAAGCGTATTAGCGAAAATATAATCTTAAAAATTTTTATAATATTCGGTCTAGCGGTTTTTTGGTTTAAATGACTTAAGTGATTTTTGTACCTGCACGATATCGCGCGAACTATAAAAGATATCGACTTATATATATATATATAGATTTTCGAGGGATATCGAATCAGACCACTATTTGCGGGTCCCTTTTCGTCCCTCTGCCTAGAGTCATCTTATGGGGGTTGCAGTGGGTTGTCCCATTGCTCCCTTACTTCGACTCCCCTAGTTATCGCAAGCAGCTGATTGAAGGGAGTCTGCCTCATGTCCTCCATCCAATGGAGTCCAGTTATGGCAGCCCTTTTCCTCGCCACCGCCCTTCAGTGACACACTATGTGTGTGGCCGTCTCAGGTTCCTCCAGGCAAATCCGACAGGTGTCATCCTCCAGAATTCCCATTCTTTTTAGGTGATACCTGAAACATCCGTGTCCTGTAATCAGTGCCACCAACCATCTGAGGGTTCTCCTTTGCATATGCAGGATCCTTCTTCTGGCTGCGGTAATCGGCAACGTAAGCACCATCTTAGCCTGCCTACACGTGGTCATAGCGTCCCACCGTCTCCGGTGTTCCTCAGCGACCCATTTCTCGATGTAGTTCCTTACCAACCCTCTGTCAATGGCAGAGTATGGCTCCGGTCCCCAGAATTCCGAGGTTGACCCCTGTTTTGCCAGGTTGTCAGCCTTTTCGTTCCCATCGATGCCTGTATGTCCTCTAACCCAAGCTAGCGTCACGTTGTTTTGTTGCGCACACCTGTTCAGTTTTTGGACACATTCCAACGCCAGAGACGCATTAATCTCTGTCTGATTCATGCGCTTAATCACAGCCTGATTGTCCAGTGCTATAAGGATACTTCTTCCCTGCACCTGACCCTCATTTATGTGATCCAGCGCGTGCAGCAGAGCAAGAATTTCTGCCTGGTAGACTGAGGTGTAATTCCCCAAAGCCAGAGAGCAGGTCAGATTTAAGCCCTCTGAGAAGACTCCCGCACCTGCTCTGCCGTCAATCATGGATCCGTCCGTGAAGATATATATGTCTTCCGGTCTCCCTTCCGGGAGCGTTCCGTTCCCTATGAGGGTTTTATGATACCTTTCGGTCACCCTCATTTTTGTGATCCCTTCCATGGGCATCATGAGCTCCCTAATCCCTTTAATGCGATCCAGGATCTTCATGTGCCCATATAAGGTTCCTGACGCCTGCCATGCGGCATCCCGTCTCATCCGAATCGCTGAGGCTGCCGCATTCTTCATCACCTGGAGATCTAACGGCAGCAAACCTAACAGCGCCTCCAATGCCGCGGCGGGTGTGGTGCGGAAAGCACCGCTCACACCTACGCTGGCCATTCTTTGCACCTTGTCCAAATGCCTCTTGACGGTTTTCTGTGTGGCTTTAGTCCACCAGACCACCGAGGCATAAGTTATGCTGGGTCTCACCATCATGGTATATGTCCAGTATGCTAACCTTGGTGAGATACCCCACCTTAGTCCACATACTCTTCTGCACTGGTGAAGCACCCTTGTCGCCTTCTTAATCTTCTCTTCAACGTGGTATTTCCAGGTTAGTCGCGAGTCCAAGTATACACCCAGATACTTGACCATCCCAGACACCTTGATCCTCGATCCAAAAAGCATGAGGGGCTGAAAATCCAGATCTTTAATCTTCCTAGTGAAGATTATCGCGTCTGTCTTATTGGCATTTATGGTGAGGCCCTGTTCCGTACATCACTGCTCAACCACTTGGAGTGCATTCCTCATGATATCTGCCGTAGTGCTCATAAACTTGCCACGTGCCACAATGGCTACATCATCTACATACCCAACGGTATGCACGCCCATTACCTCTAGCCGCCTGAGCAGAGTGTCCACAGTGATGTTCCACAGGAGGGGCGATAGGACCCCGCCCTGTGGGCATCCCTTGCTGACCCTCCCTCGAAGCCGCGAGTCTCCTGTCTGAATCCTTACCGCTCTGTTATTCAGCATGCTGTCCACCCACCTTACAATCATGGGGCTGACCTCGCGCCTCACCAGAGCGTCTTTGAGTTTGTTGAACTGTATCTTGTCGAAGGCGCCTTCGATGTCCATAATAACGGCCATCGCTATGCCTCCGGTATACAGTTCCCCCTCGGCTACTCGCACCAATTGGTGAAGTGCCGTTTCTGTAGATCTGCCAGCCTGGTAAGCGTGCTGGCTTCTACTTAAAGGGTGCCTCCTTAGCATAGTACTCTCCAGGTGGTCTGCCACCACTCTTTCCATTGTTTTCAACAGAAAGGATGTTAGGCTGACTGGCCTGGAGGACTTCGCCTCGGTGTAGTCCTTCTTGCCTGGCTTAGGGAGAAATACCACTTTGGTTTCCCTCCACACCGCCGGAATGTATCCTGTTGCTAGACAGGTAACGAATATTCCCCTAAGCCTGGGTGCAATGATTTCTTTGCCCCATTGAAGCAGCGCAGGGAATATTCCGTCACGTCCCGATGTCTTGAAGGGAGAGAATGTGTCTATTGCACGTCTCACCCCTTCCTCCGTCACCACCCCGTTAGCCTCCTCTCGGTTCATCCTTGTAGCCATTCTGTTACGAATAGCCCAAGATTTACCCGAGATATAGCTGCCAGGAAAGTGAACTTCCATCAGGATCTTGTTGGTTTCCTCCAGCGTCTCCGTCATCCTCCCCGACGGGTCACGAACGAGTCCGACTTTGGAGACCGGGTCCCTGGAGATCATTTTCTGAAGTCTGCTGGCCTCAGATATGCTCTCCATGCTCGAGCAGAAGTCCCTCCACGACTCCCTTTTCCGTCGTCGCAGAGTTTGTTTCATTTCTCTTTTCTTGGCTTTGTAATTCTCCCAGGCAACCGGGTCATTGCACCTCATCGCTTGGTTGAAAGCCCTTCTGACCTCTTTCTTCAGTTTCTCTAGTTCCCTACACCACCAGGGTGTGGGATCATGGTCATCCACTGACGTAAGAGGACACGCCACTCGAAAAGCGTTCTCTATCGCTGTCTGCAGGACATGCAACTGAGACTCTGCTTCTCTTGTGGTTTTCGGTGCCCTTGGCACGCGCTCCCCGAGATTCCTAACTAGATTCCTAACTAGATTGTTGCATTCCACAAATTCGAGCAAAGCCTTTCCTCTATGGTTGTCGTTGGTGCTTCCCCACACCGTGTTGTGTGCATTTGCGTCGCAACCAACTATTAACCCTGTGCCTTTTTCGCCACAGGTAATAACCAGAATTTCAAACTCCCTGGTGGGCGGAGGATCTGGCGAATCGTACGGAAGGTAGGCTGAGGCTAGAATGAAAGCCCCACTTCCAGTACCTACGCGTACTGCTGTGAGATCTGGTGTGCACAAGTGCGGCAGTAAAACCGCCTGCACTCCGTGTTTCACCAGCACACACGTCCTCACTCTTTCATTCGCATTGGGAACGTACTGAGTGTCAAAGCTCCCAGATAGTCCCCTAATCCTACCCTTGTATGTAGATCCAGGGTTCCTGTATGAGAGCAATATCCAGCTTCATCTCACCGAAGCCTCGCGTCATCATTGCTGATGCTGCTCTGCTATGGTGTAGATTCAGCCGGCAAACCTTTAATTGCCGGAACTGGCCCACCTCCCGCCCAGCTGACGAGGATTCCATTTCACTGGTCCCCTTGTTCAGCTGCCTTTCCGGCCGGCTCTACCATTTCCTCCGGCTTGTCCTTCTGGAATCGCACGTAGGCAAGGTCCAGCCCGCAGTTGAGTTTCCCCCCTGCATGCCTGACCGCCTCCGCCTCCTCCTTCGGACACCATACGGTGAGAATGGTACCGCCGTTTTTCGCGTCACCATATCTGCCTATGCGACTGACCCTCCACTTAGAAGTGTCCGTCACACAGGCATTTTGACGACGTAATCTGGCTAGGATGGTTTCCTTGCTCTCCGGCGAACCGGGAACTCGGATGATCATCCTCCTCACATCCTTAAGGATGTGAAGGCGCTCCACTCTCAGATTGACTCCTTCCCATAGGTCAGTCATCTTTCCGACGGCTTCGTACAGCCAGGCCTTGGATTTTTGGTTCACGCACCTGAGTGCAATGACCCCGTCCTCCAAGTCTACCTCGGTAATACCGATGTCGCCAGCGTTGTCAGGCAGAGAGTCTAGTGCCTTGAGCAGGGCCGCTTTAAAAACGGTTACCTGCTTCGTGCCCAGACCCTCCTCCCTTCCATCGTCGGTCACACCCAAACGGAGGTCACAGCTTGCTATGCCTGCGTAGGTATTCTCCGCCACAGGCTCCGCACGCACGACCCCCGAGACAGAAGGGTTGACTCCTCCCTGTTTTACAGGTTGAGGTTGTCCACCCTTCCTTTCCCTGGCCTTCTCCTCCCCTTCGACAGTAGAACCCACGGCTGAGGTGCAGAGACTTTCACCTCTAAACCTCTTCGTGGGTCCCACCTCCTACGGAGTGGACTCGGCCGATCCCCCAACAGAGGAAGTTGCCTTCTTCTGTCTTTTGCGCTCCCTCTTCCTCTTCTGCTTCAGCTGCTTTCGCAGCCTCATTTCCGAGTCGGATTCCTGCGCTAACGTAGGCCCAGAGCCGGCTGACCTCTTGACACATTGCTGCATCGCATTGTCCACCTTCTCTGAGCATACCTCCATGTTCAGCTTCACTAGCTCGCTTGCCGCCGCTTCTACGCTTTCCTGCGTGACTGCGTTGACATGCGAGTCGTCCACTTCCCTGTTCCTCGTAAGCAATAGATGGCCTCCCCCAAAATCCATGAGGCCGACCTCCGTAGAGGGTGGATTTCCCTGGCTTGCAGGTTTACCACCTGGGGTACAAATTTCCTTTGTTTTATCCATTGCTTTTAAATATCTATATTAGTCAGGGCGTCCTAACGGGACCACGCAAGCCTCACCACCACGTCAAGGTGTAGATACATCGGTGAGGAAGATATCGACTTAGTTGAGGTGCCGTTCGAAGAGTATTAACCAAAATATGATCTGAAAAGATTTTGATAAAATTCGGTCGAGCCGTTTAAGAAGCGTAAGTGATTTTTGTACCTGCACGATATCACCCGAACCACGAAAGATATTGACTTACTTGAGGTGCGTTTCGAAGCGTGTTAGCGACAATATAATCTGAAAAGATTTTTATAATATTCGGTCTAGCGGTTTTTTGGTTTAAATGACTTAAGTGATTTTTGTACCTGCACGATACCGCGCGAACTAAAAACTATATCGACTTCATTGAGGTTTCGAAAAACATTAATACATCAATATATTTTCGTCATCCTAATCTTGTAAGTGCGCACATTTAGTTTGACATTTTAGCGAAAATATAGATAAACAATTGTGACAAATTCTCGGTATTATACATATATTCTATATTGCCTATTAGGCTAGTGCAAATAGGTTTTTGGAAAAAAAAAATTAATAGCAGGCAAGGCTCAGCAGTTAAATGTGGTCAAGGCTATAACTAAGAGAAAAAAAAACTTTTAAACACGAAAAAAGGGGAAATCTTAAAATGGGGATGCTATTTAGGGGTTGAAAACGGTTTTTTGTGATTTGCGGTGAAACATGACCTCCTAGTGGAAAACGCTTCATGCAAAAGTTGTAGATAATAAAAAAATCTATAACTTTTGTATATAACATATTTTGACATAACCTCAAATTCTATAAGAAAATGGCGGAAAACCGATTTTTCAGTTTTTAATTTTTTTCTCACGTAAAATTAATTCAATTTAAATGAAAATTTGTAAGAATATACCTTGTATTGTGTTAAATAAGCATGATTTTTTCTTGGTTTGAAAAACGAATGGTTTCCTAGATATTGACATTTTTCGAAAAAAATACCCTAATTTTGCAAGAACAACTTTATTGGTGTTTTTTCGGATTTCGATGTTCAAATAAGTGCTCAATTAACCGTTGAAATGTCTACTTTCAAATGGTCTATATATGTTAATACTTTATTCTTCATTACACTGCTTAAAATTAAGAAAAACCGAGAAAGGACTTTTCGGATCACGAATTTTTCAATTTTACAACTTTTTTAAAATTTTGAATTCTTTCCGTTAATGACGGTTAAATTTGAATGACAGAACTTATTTTCATATAATATTACTTAAATTAAATAAAGTTAATTACAGAAAGTGGCACACACCATCCGCAACATTTTAAATAAATAAAAAATAAAAAAAAAATATGTACGTATAAATTTTGTTTCACTTGAATTACCCGCCCAAACCCATTTACCCGCCTTGGGTGGGCGATTTCAAGCCTGGCAGACACCACTTAAACGCACTCTACTAAATAGTACGGGCCAAGATTTGTGATGCTGGCTTGTAGAAGAGCACCGTTTTCACAAGAAAAATTTTTATCAAATCAAAAAAATAAAAACAATTTAATTCAAACTATATCAGATAAGCTACAATCCGACGGTTTTTTATGTAAGCAAGCTCCTGAAGACGCCGAGGTAATGATTGTTAATACCGCAATTGAACTGGCAAAAAATGATGATAAAACTGTCGTTATCGTAGGTCAAGATATTGATTTATTAGTACTTACAATACAAGGTATATTCTTACAAATTTTCATTTAAATTGAATTAATTTTACGTGAGAAAAAAATTAAAAACTGAAAAATCGGTTTTCCGCCATTTTCTTATAGAATTTGAGGTTATGTCAAAATATGTTATATACAAAAGTTATAGATTTTTTTATTATCTACAACTTTTGCATGAAGCGTTTTCCACTAGGAGGTCATGTTTCACCGCAAATCACAAAAAACCGTTTTCAACCCCTAAATAGCATCCCCATTTTAAGATTTCCCCTTTTTTCGTGTTTAAAAGTTTTTTTTTCTCTTAGTTATAGCCTTGACCACATTTAACTGCTGAGCCTTGCCTGCTATTAATTTTTTTTTGTTTTGAAGCATTTAAATCGTATTTGCACTAGCCTATATTGTTTATTTATTATTAAAATATCCAATCATAATATTCAACATCCATCATACTGGGAAGTTGATCGTTAGGACCGAAAGGGTCGAACCCACATCCCAACTAGTTACTTTTGCTACAGAAAATATCCAATTGGAACTACGGCGAGGTGAGATTGTAAACACGAACTGCAGAGACATTTTCTTACCGCTTTTGCCGCAGTAAAATATCTAATTTAAACCGAGCCGTGGTGAGATTTTAAATACGAACTGGATAGAAATTTCTTACATTTTTGGAGGCAGTAATATTTTAAACTAATGAGACAATTCTTACATTTTTTGAGTGATTGAAGTTTTGTACTCGAGAGATATTTCTTACATTTTTCGAGGGAGGTAAATTTTGTATTGAAGAGACAATTCTTTCTTTTGTTGAGCGAGAGGCATTTCTTATATAGTGAAACACAGCGAATAATAAGTACACAAATTACTAATTAATAAGTGAACAAGTGGAATAATAATTAAGTTGAAGAACAATTAGTCGGAGATAGCACGGAGCACGGGAAAAAGCGTCCTATTCACCCATCGATATTACTACTCAACAATGCTTGTGCCAGTCTTAATAAAGACAGCGCCCTTGAAACTGTAAAAAATGGTGCCCACCAAAAAGCTTTGGTTAAAAATAAAGCGAAAGGACCATTATCGCAATTAAATTTTTTAGAAACGGCTTTATAATCGGAATCGTGGGGATCTATACTAAAACAATTTAATATAGTCTGCAAAATTCTTCAAGGTGTCGACACGGGGGTAGGTAGTTTCCAAGCTGTACGAATCCCTTATTTCTTTTATCGAAAGCAAGCGGGAATCTTTTGATGCTTTTGAGGAGGCTGGAAAGAAAAAATCAAACACAGAAGAATACAGGAGCGATCACAAGAGAATTATTAGGCTTAATACTTTTTTCCCAATATGTGATCAATTGTTGAACGAGCTTAGGAGGCGCAAACCTTCATATGACGTAGTAAGTGCCAAATTTGAATTTTTATGCAAATTGGATGCAATGCCTGAATCGAAAGTTAGAGTTAGCTCCATGAATTCGCAAAAATTATACCCCATTAATCTGTTTGCCAACTGGTCTTTTGCCATCTGGTAGTAGATACAGGGCTTTTTTTGGTATCCTTCAGTCATCCATTCTTTGGACATGGCCGGCCCAACGTAAACGTAGTAGTTTGGCATGGGTCGAAAATTTACATTCTTTGTATAAGTCGTACAATTTGTGATTGTAGCGTATTCTCCATGCACTATCTTCATTGATTGGGCCGTATATCCTTCGGAGAACCTTCCTCTCAAATATATCCAGCTTGTCTGCGGATTTATGGGAGATACTCCATGCTTCACATCCATACGTAGCTACTGTACGTATGATGGTTTTGTAGATTCTTATTTTAGTTTTTCTGTGGATGTCTCTGGATTTCATTACTGGCAATAGTATGTATGTTCTGTTCGCGGCGTTTATTCTTCTTTGTACGTCTATCGTTTCATCGTTGTCTTCGCTGACTGTGGACCCCAGGTAGTTAAATTGGTTTACACGTTCAAAGTTATATTCCCCCCAGGTGGTATTGTGGTTTCTTCTTCTTCTTTCCACCCTTGACTGAATTAGAATCTTACTCTTCTCTGCGTTTATTTGCAGCCCTATATGTTATGCTTCATCTTCTAATTCTGTAAATATTTCTCTAAGATATGACAGTGATCTTGCAAGGCAGTTTATATCGTCTGCATACCCTGCCAACTGTTTGGATTTATTAAGCTGGGTTGCGTTCGCATCAATGTTAACCTTGCGAATTACTCCTTCTAGGCAGAGATTAAATAGCATGGGTGCCAGCCCATGGCCCTGCTTTAAGCCTTGCTTGACTGGGAAGGATTCCGTCAATTCTCCTTGTATTCTGACTGCACATCTTGTGTTTTCCATTGTCATTTTTGTTAATTTTATTATCTTCAGGGGGATGTTTAGGTCCAGCATTGTTGCATTCATTTGCTCCCTGTCGATGCTGTCGTATGCTTGTTTAAAATCGATGAAAAGTTGATACACGTCAATGTTGTATTCCCAGCATTTTCGGAGGATTTGCCTTATTGTAAAAAGTTGATCCATTGTTGACCTATTTCTTATGAATCCAGCTTGGTGCTTAAGACAACAACGAGTGAAATTTTATACTAATGAGACAATTCTTACATTTTTTGAGTGATTGAAGTTTTGTACTCGGGAGTTATTTCTTACATTTTTCGAGGGAGGTAAATTTTGTATTGAAGAGACAATTCCTACTTTTGTTGAGGGAGAGGCATTGTACTCGAGCGAGAGGCATTTCTTACTTCTTTTTTAGGCGAGGTGCGATTGTAAAATAGAAATTTCTGGAGGTATAGCTTTCGTACCTACTCTGGGTAAGTTTAATGCATAAGAGATTCAAACCCGTGATTCTGAAGCCATGCCAGTATCTACAACTACAACATTGCCTCCGCCTTCGGAGCTGGAGTGTAGTATTTGGGATGACTTTACTAAGCAGGTGTGTGACTTAATAAAAACCACAAATCAAACAACTGAATCCACAGATAAATACCTTGTAGAACCCTGTTGCTAAGACACAAAGTCCCAGCAAAGTAGTGGTATTTGAGAAAAGGTTAATATTCCAGACACTATTATCTTTTTAAAGTAAGACTGTGAAGCGTTGCAACTTTTGCTCCTTCTGAACGCCTCTTTTCTAAAGTGGGTCAAGTTCTGGTAGAAAGAACAAACAAACAAAGTGTCATAGATACTACCTCTAGCTATGGCAAATAAAATATTTTCGTGCTATTTTCAATTTAAGGGAGTTTCCTTTTAAATCTATAAATAGTTTTTAATTATACAATTAACAACAACAAAACTTTTAAAGAATATATTTGAAATTAAAATTCATTGGCAATTCATTGGCACCATCATTAATATTCCCATTCATTCATTCATCATTTATTGTATCCCCTCTTTCTACAGAAATCGCAAACGCAACAGATTTACCCGCATCGCAACATTTGAGCCGTTCAATACATCACGTGCTAGCAATACAATGGCACCTCGCCTAATTTGAAGTGAGACATTGTACTGGTTCAAAAGGAAAAAGAGGCTCCTCTTATAAACTCATTTTATAATCGTGTCCTACCCAACACTACTTATGATACCATTTCATTTGATACCCTTGCCGGGGGTCGGGGAGCACACTTGCAAAATTCGGCCGCCATCTTGAAACCGCCATCAAGATGTATTTATAAAATGGTAAGATTGCATTGTTAAGCGAGCTATACATATGTGAAAAATTTGAAGTTGTTAATTTGATTGGTTATATGGAAGTTGGTCAAAATCAAGTTGCAAAATTTGTCTACATACATGCGTATATGCATAAACCCAAGCAAGATCGTCTCAACTACAGACCTGAAAGTAGAGTTTTTATGTGCGCTAGTGCTAGGCCCAGAAGAAATTATATCGGGCGGCGTAGGTTTTCCATATATTTTTTCAGTAAAAAGGGATAAATTAATATATTTTATCATTTTTTACTGAAATAAAATTATCGTTGATTAGTTATAGTGCTTTAATTATTGAAATTAGAGAGTGAAATCTGAGAGTACGTGATGTTAGTGTTAGTAAACTCGAATAATTTGTAGTTGAGACGGACTTGATGCAGGTGAAGCTAATATAAAGCGTTTAAAAATATGCATGTACCCCAGAAAATACTGAATCTTCCAGTGAAAGTTCCATTCCAATCGGATTAGCCGTTCCCGAGATTAGTCAGTCAGTCTGTCAGTCTATCATGCAGACACACAGCAATACAGACAAACAAAAATTTTAAAAATACTCGATTTTGTTTTAAAATCATGAAAATAACCATATGAACCAATTATTTTAAAATCACAGACAAAAACTACAGTTTTATTTATACTCGTATAGAAGATTAATTAATAGATCACATTACACACTCGAAAAGTTCAAGTGTAATGAAATAAGCACATTTGCTCCAGCACTGCTCTAAAGTATCAAGTATCACAATCTGCAGTCGAACGGACTGCTTCAACGGATTGCAATTTAATGCACAGGGAAAGTTTTTAATATTTTTGAAAGTTGCAGCGAAGGAAACTTAAAGAGTCATGAGTTTGCGGAATTTATTTTCTTTGATGCTTTTGTGCAATGCTGTGCTGGAAAACGTCTGCTATAACCCAGAATAATTCGAAACATAACACACAGAAATGCTATATGTAATACGACAATTAATTACCAGACTGGAAAATTTTAAAGTTATGCCAAAAGTAAGAAAATTTCTTGGCAACGAACAAAACAAGGTAATTATGAATCGCAAATTTTAATTTTGAGTGCAAAATTTCGGAAATAGAATACTGGCTTAGTCTGTTCCACTTTAAGAGCCATAATTTTTGGTATACGCTTGGCCAGCACTACGTAGATTAAGTCAGGAGGTCTATGGAGCAAATATTTATAATTTAAATTAAGTATTTTAATTATTAAGGATTGAACATACTCCAAAGGATGCAAACATGATTTGGTTAAAGTTTACTATGGTGCCTAGAAGCCAGGGTAATAAGAAAAGGTGTGTGCTTTCGAGTAATAGGAGTAAATAATATCAGGTTTTCCTGAGCATTCTTGGGTGCAGTTTGAATTCATAGAAATTCGATTTGATTGCACCCACAAAAAAATTAACTTTGCTAATGCAATTGAAATAAATAGAAAAATTAATAAAAACACAATAAAATATTGGTTTTGGACTTATTACACCGTGACATAATCTTAATTAAATAATTTAACTGAACTGAATTTTAATCCAAACAAATCCATTCGAAGGTCCTCTTTGCAGCATCTAAAATATACCAATAATACCGATGGGATCCTGGAACTTAGTTTATTTCTACGAATTAACACAGATACAATCGCAATGGGGAAAGAATCTGCCATAAGATCGTGCAATTATACTATATAAAAATTACGTTTCAAAATGTTTGTACACGCTTATATCCGAATCCGCTCAACATATTTAAAGGAAAATTTGGAAATCTGTAGCGTTGGCTGCATATTGACAGATAGAATATAGATTTTGGTCCTGGTAAGTAAAGCTGTTGTCGATATATAAAGATTTTCATATACTACGTTTCCATGACAGCTTGAGTACTCGAAGGCTTGAAAATTTCAAGAACTCGAGCGTGTATGTGCTCTGCCTACTTGAAGCGGCATATTAGCTTAAACTGAGCTTGAGTTCTTTAGCTGTCATTTGAAGTTACTATTATATTTCTTTTATTTCTTCCTTTTGTCGTGCTTTTATTTCTTCATTAATATTTCCCAGCGGGAAAAATAGGGAGCAGTCCCAAAGGGAGGGAAGTTGGAGGGCTCTCAATGGACTCCCAAGGGAGCATTATTGGAGTTATTGAAAGAAATTGAATAGGCCAAGCTCAAAACTCAAAATTGTGTTGATGCGATGACTCATTATTATACTGAAAACGTAAAATTACTGAAAAATTCTTATGGTTCTTTAATGTTGACCTTTACTGTAGATATTTAAAAACGCTCTATAATGCTCTTTTTTGTCTCCAACTACATCGTTGCAGGAGTGCTCCTATGGGAGCTCAAATGGAGTGCTAGCCTAGGCGGACATATAATGTTAAAAAATATATGGAGAGGGAGCCGAAAGGGAGCACTCCATGCTTCCATAGGAGTGCTCCTCCATTGTCCTTAGAGCACTCCATTTCCCACTGGGTTTTGTCTCATATTCCCACACATTACCTTTAGACACATTTACAGGCCTAACTTTCGCAATTTCGAGCACTCAAGCTTTCAAGCTCGGTTTACATGACAAGCACTCGAGCCGATCACAAAAAACTCTTTTGATCGACTCCAGTAGAGCTGCTTGCGTTTACATTTGTACTTGAAGTATGCTTCAAGTAAGCTTCAAGCTGTCATGGAAACGCACTAATTGTTTCACTAATTATATTTAAGTTGGCGGGCCGAAAACATATTTAATTTTAATTGTCATGGTCACATAAAAAACCGTTCAAAATTTTATCGGACCATTTTTAATTTTTTAGTTGCAATTTAGTATACTCAATACACCGTTAGATAAATGGCGGCCGTCTCAAGAGGGCAGATTACCACTTTCTTCACAACCCCTTAAACAAGGGTATCAAACGAAAGGGTATGATAAGTAGAATAAAATAAGAAATATATTATACTCAATATTCCGTTAGATCCATGCCGGCCGTCTTAAAAGGACCGCTTTCTTCACAACCCCGTCGACATGGGTGACAAATGAAAGGGTATGATAAGGGTAAGACGAAGTTGATAATTTTTAGAGTAGCTTATATCTGGTTATTATCAATCCTGTCTACCTCTTAAGAAAATTATTAATTAATGATGTATTATATTGATCATACCTTCCCCTTCCATGTTCATACGAACTTCTAAACATTCATACTTTTCCTAAACTAACCATACCAATGAACGCACAGTGCACACAAAACTATGTTGGAAAAATCAGAGCGTCGATTGCAAAGACATATGGTTTAAACAATGACTGGGCTCCGACTAATCACGCCTTGTGCGGGGGTAGCGGGGTGCTTACCTAAAATAAATATACACATGTACGTTCTATCTTCTTTTTGATTTGGACTTATGACCAACTTTTGGGCCCATATAAATACCCCTATGTGCGTCGAATATAATTTCATCATGAATTAAATTTATAAGGACAAATTGTGTTCATATTCAGCTAAAAGTTCGAATTAGTGAAAGCAAGACAAAAAGTGGCAAGGCAATTGCCAAATTATTTTATTGATCTAAACATAACGGGCTAACGAGTGAACTAAACGTTCCTTGATAAATTGAAGTCCAACTTAAACACTTTCAAGCAATAAATCAAGTCCTCTTCATAGAGTTATCTAAAAGATGAATCTCAATAATAAAATTCACCTGATATAACAAGTGGGCATCAAAGCATAAATTTTGAGTTATTTGAGGAAGAGCAACATTTTATCCTCGTCATGAATGCATAAACGACATAACGAGAAGCCATCCTTAACGAAAACGTCTTGGTAACGTAAGCGAATTTCCTTTGTTGATAGCACGTCTGTTGGTGCTATTCTTTTGTCAATTGACGCCCCATTCAATCAATCAATAAGCGGCCTGGAGATTCCCTACCAAGGCACATTTGAGGCATCAAATGACATATTTGAGCATCTTCTGCGTCGTTCCCTAAGGAAAAATTTGTCGAAGCATAAAACACCGAGAAATATAAGAAAAAAGTGCCGAAGAAAATCTTCCTTTACGTAAAGATACCTGGAGGGTGGCTATTGTTATTAAAATTTATTTTCGGAGCATAAATATGTGCCAGGAGAATACTTAGAGTAACAAATGGAGCTTCTCTACTTTCCTTTAGGCCCACCCGTGAGGAAGGAAGCTACCTTACGACACAGCCACATAGTTCCTGGGAAATTTATTACTTTTCGAATTTTTACCGTACATGAACGAAAGTTTTTTTAGAGAAATATGAGAGGACCTATCTGCAGGTGGATAGCATGCAGCTCACCTAAATCTCGAGATAAAAATATTAAAAAGCACAGCAGCCCTAGACCCGGTATGGATTATCCGCATTAAGGAGCTGGGGACCATCTCCCTTCGGTTTGCTGTTACAAACTCCATGCAAGAACAAAACTTTTGGCAGATAACAAAACGTTGTTATGCCACGCATTACGCTTCGCCCTCGATCAATGGGGAGCCAGACCGTTAAGTTGTAAAAGTTTCCCCAAAAACAGGAACTAGACAAGCAAACTTTTACAAATTCCTTGTTATTACGCCTGTGACCTTATCCTTACAAATTTGTGGCCGATCTTGGGGTGGTAGTAGCTACTCGTAGTTGTTAAAAGAAACTTGGTTTTCATGAGCCGAGAAAATTGAATTTCACATGTTAAAATAATGGAAAGCGAGAATCCTCCGACTGCAGGGGGTGGGGAAGCTCAATCCGTTCCGTTAAGGAATAACGGGCGACATGCTGTTTGAAGTTTGGCAAGAGTAACCTTAAGATTTTATTGTATTCGAGTGCAAAGTTTCAAGACTTTGAATGAATTTCTCAATGAAAGAATGGCCAGAAAGTGGCGCACTCGAAAGGGTGTTTGAAGGGAAAATTTCACAAATGGTAGTGACAAAGTGACAGCCCATACATTCCGTAACTTAAAACACAGTTTCTTCGCTGCCAGATTGCGGGAGTCGTATTGAAACGAAACTTTAATTACAAAAGCACCAAGGACATTCACCGCCACAGCACATACACAACTTTATAACGTAGCTTTATGCTTATACGAATAATTATAAGAATTATAATGGTTATAATGGTAACTTGTAAGAAAGTACTTTGCAAGTCTGTCATAATGGAGCTACAGTACACAGCTCGAAGTGCTTAAGTGCAAAATACATATATGTTTCGAGATATTCGCCCTCAAAGATTTATTTAGATTCAGAATTGTGCACAAAACCACTTCTTCCCCGGTCCGATAACTCAGCAAGCACAGTTCAGGTTAAGACAAGAATAATAACAATGATTAAGAATAAAATGCTAAATACAACAATGCATAAACTCAAAATCGACAAATTCACACTTAAGCACTTCTGGCTTTTTACTGTAGAGATGCCGGAAATTGGCTAGCTCACTGAACTATCATTCAATGACCGATAGAGAGTTTCGAACGATCGTTTTAATCGCCCCGGAAGTTGTTGTGTGACATTATGTAAAAGTTAGTAATTAAGTTTACACGGTCACCACACAGTTCCTCGTCTGTACTGTCGGCTTTATCCACAAAATGGAATACTCTCGGTGAGTTTGAAAGATTTTAGGTTTTTGAAGTTATACTTCTTTAGGCGCGTTTTGAAAATATTATGAGAGTAAATTTTGAGCAATTTGCAACACAGGAATGCGCAAAACAGGAATTCGAGAAGGCGCAGAACTGACGATATGGGCAAAGGGGCGGAGGCAATGGAGGGCAAGCATTTCAACTCCCATTCTTAATGCGCACTGGGATTATCATTATTATGGGCATATGAAAATTCGTAGACGATGCCGGTTCACGATGTCTATGGCTGAGCGGGTTTTTATGCCGAGGTTCTGGAGGGAAATAAATTTAATGTTTGATTCATAGCTCAGCGTAACTTGGGTTTTTCGTGGGCATAGGAAGATTCGAGGTGTTTATTGTGTGCTGTTTGTGAGTGAGGGATTTTACCGGATGCAAACAATTTCCCTCACTCGTAGTGTAATATCATAGAAGCGGCAAGTTTTTAACTTTATTTTTGCAGTGACAAGTGGCAAAATATTGTATTTTAACAGTTTTTACTGTACGTGGATTACCAGTCATAAGTTAGTGATCTGAGTGAATAAATTAAAAGAAATTGATAAGGTGACTATTTTAATTTAGGGAAAAACTTTTGGATTTATGTGGTAATGAAATTAAAAGTGAATTTAAAATGGCAATTATTATGGAATAGTTATTAAAACATAAGTGCAAGTACCACAATATGAATAACAATAACTTTTGAGCTTTTTCCTACACATTTTCTGCCCTAATATTTTTAAAAATTATTGTAATGATCAATGAAAATACACTGCGCTTCCTCTGGTACGGTTGCATACAGACTGCAATCTGTCTTTATTTATGAACAGTATGATGCAGATTGTTGTGTTACACTTAGCCGTGATTCTTATACTCTTACAATTATTCTAAAACAATCTTTAATCACTTTAAATTTAGTTTTAACTCAATAACCATAAAAATTCAACATTTTCATTTCATTTTACTACTTTTATTTTACTACTTTTACAATTCAATATTTTACTACTTTTTACTACAACAATAAACTTAAGAACTTGGCTCCACTATGTTATTACACGAGAAATGTCATCCATTCAAGCAAATGCAGGATTGGCACCGGCTACTTATATGCCTGTAGCTACGAAAGGCTTGCTGAAAGCCCTGTCAGAACCTAAAATAAGCAGCGTGCTGCAAATTTAAGACATGAGATGAACATGTAGCACGCTGCTGTGGTGCTGCTTTGCTTATCATTTTACCAGCCTCGGCCACTGACATATAGAATGGACTGCTCATGAGAAAATTTCCATGGCACCAATGCGTTCCATAAGTGACAAGACTTTTTTCACCGTTATGTGTAGACGTCAGTAACTTATTTCTTAAATTAGTATTTGGAAAGTGGAAATTAAATTAATTTTTGCTAAAAAAAATATAAGAAATAAAATTTCGATGACTTTACCCTTTTTAAACCCTTCTTTTCATTAATTATAGATTATTATGTTAAACAAAGCGAGGTTCTCTGAATCTGTTTCAACATATTCCGGGGGTTATGGGGGAAAGAGAAACAAATAAAAACTAGTAGGATGTTGTGCCTAGAGACTAGCCACTAATTTCGCTTTTCATGGTATTCTTTCTGTTGAATAACACTTCAGACTGGATGACCATAAAAAATCAAGAAAATTATATTTTTTCACTATTAATTACATAAGTAAATGTTTATGTTCTCCTGAGTATCGAACCCTAAACGTTTTTGGGGTCGCTGATCACGAAAATCGAGGTGCCGCGGTCCTAAAATTAGGGGGTTTTCGAGATTATTTCCGTAATAATGAAAACTAATGCGATGAAATGTACTTTTTTAAATATTTATTTGCGAAGGTGGTTGATTTATATTAAACTAGCATAAAACCCGCGTGCCTTGCAACGCCTTTAAATAAAAACTGTTTATTATGTGCAATGTTTTCCTTCAAAAAAAAAAACTAACAAAAAAGTCAACTGTTATTATCCTTAAAAAGGGTTTATTATACTGCATTTTTTTAATAAATATGGTAAACAAATTGCTGCGTATATCACCTTTGCTCAACAAATCTGCAAGTTTTGAAGCAGAGATTGGCATGCTTATGTCATAAATAGAAGTGACATTTTAGGGTTTGACGAACGTTCGTTAAGTTTGTTCGTCTATTTACGTGGGTGCAAGAAATTATGAAGTAATCACAAATGAATATTAAATAAAGTGAATTTCGAGTCATTAATTTCTTCGTGATTATAGGGATGCACTGTCAAAATTTCAGCCCTTCAGCATCAGAGGTTTGGGTTAACCCCACTTCATCCCCTTAGGGGATGAATTTCGAGTAATCGCCTCTTAGTGGATGTCCACGTCTTTATAGCGATGCACTGTCAAAATTTCAGCCCTATAGCTCCAGTAGTTTGGTAACCGCATTTCACCCCTTTAGGGGATGAGTTTCGAAAAATCGCTTCTTAGTGAATGTCCACGTCATTATAGAGATGCACTGTCAAAATTTCAGCCGTTTAGCTTCAGCGGTTTGGGTTAACCCCATTTAACTCCCTTAGGGGAAGAATTTCGAAAAATCGCTTTATAGTGGATTCCCACGCCATTATAGGGATGCACTGTCAAAATTTCAGCGCTATAACTTTAGCGGTTTGGATAAACCGCATTTCAACCCCTTAGGGAATGAATTTAGAAAAATCGCTTTGTAGTGGATGTCCACGTCATTAAAGGGATGCACTGTCAAAATTTCAGCCCTATAGCTCCAGCGGTTTGCGTAAACCTCATTGGACCCCCTTAGGCGATGAACTTCGAAAAATCGCTTTATATTGGATGTCCACATCATTAGAGGGATGCACTGTAAAAATTTCAGCCTTATAGCTCCAGCGGTTTTGAGTTGACCCCATTTCACCCCCTTAGGGGATGAATTTCGAAAAATCGCTTTATAGTGGATGTCCACGCCATTATAGGGATGCACTGTCAAAATTTCAGCCCTATAGCTTTAGCGGTTTGGATAAACCCCATTTCACCCTCTTAGGGGATGAATTTCGAAAAATCGCTTTTTAGTGGATGTCCACGTCATTATGCAGTGTCAAAAGTTCAGCCCTATAGCTCCAGCGGTTTGCGTAAACCCCATTTGACCCCCTTCTTCTTCTTCTTAAATGGCGCTACAGTCCTTGCATAACTCGGGCCTCTTGAAGTCTCCTCTTCCAGTCTTCTCTACGTCTTGCTAGCTCTCTCCAGTTTGATATACGAAGTTTTCGTATATCTTCTAGCACGTCATCCATCCACCTACTTCTTGGTCGTCCTACTCTTCTCCTTCCAGATGGTCTTCCATTAAAAATCCTGGCTAGCATTCTTTCTTCTGGAGCCCGTAGAACGTGTCCAAGCCATCACAGTCTGTTCAATCTTATGTATGTAGATATGTTTATTTCGTCATACATTTGTTGAAGTTCCTCATTTGTCCTAATGCGCCATTCGTTTTGGTTAACCCTTACAGCACCAAATATTCTTCTTAAGATCTTCATTTCGAAGATTTTAAGCTGGTTTTCTGTTTGTTGGGTCAATGTCCAAGCCTCAGACCCATAGCATAGAACTGGCCGGATTAACGTTTTGTATAGTCTGATTTTGCATTGTCTTGAAATTTCTTTGTTTTTAAAGACCGGAACTAGTGCGAAATAGGTTTTATTTGCTGCCACGATGCGTCTATGGATGTCGTCCTTTATATGGTTTTGTGCAGTAAGCATTGTCCCTAAGTAGATAAAGTTTTCTACAATTTCCACAATATGATCGCCAAGGCTGATACTTCGTACTAGCCGATGTCCTTGTTTTGATACGATCATATATTTTGTTTTTATGTCATTTACTTGTAGATTGAATTTTGCTGAGCTTTCTACAATCTTGAAAAAGGTTTCCTTTACCTCTTGTGCTTTGCGTCCAATTATGACTATATCATCTGCGAAGGCTAGTATCTGGATGTTCCTTGTGAAGATGCTATTTGCTCCATTAAGCTGTGTTTCTCTCATTATTGCTTCGAGAGCAATGTTAAAAAGTATTGGTGAGATTGCATCTCCTTGTCGCAGACCCGATTCGTGAGGAAAATTGGTTGAGTTACAGCCTCGTATTCTCACTTGTGTTTCACAATTTTTGGTCGTCATCCTGCAGAGATCTATTAATTTTCTGGGGAAACCCATTTCACTCATCCTATTCCACAACTCTCTTTTATTTAGCAGATCGTAAGCATTTCTATAGTCTATAAAAAGAAGATGTATATCAATGTTTTCTTCCCAGCATTTTTCAAGTATTTGTCTCATTATGAAAATCTGGTCTGTTGTCGATCTGTTCGTTCTAAATCCTGCTTGGTAATCACCTACTTTATCTTCCAACCCTTTATCTTTTACCTCCTTAGGTGATGAATTTCGAAAAATTGCTTCTTAGTGGATGTCCATATCATTATAGGGATGCACTGTCAAAATTTCAACCCTTTAGCTCTAGCGGTTTATGGTGAATTTACACGAATGACACGCTTGTCATTTTTTTGGTCATTAATTGTCATAATCGTTTCAACAATCATAATTTGTGTCATTATTTCTGTCATGAAAAATGGCAAAAATTATTGTCATAAAAAGCTTAACAAGCTTAGAAATAATGAAACAAATTATGACCGTGCAAACGATAATGAGAAATTATGTAAAGTTATGGCAAGTCATCATAAAAGAATGAACTTGCTCATTCTTTTATGATAGACTGTCATTATTTAAATGTAAAATCCAATTTCAACAACAACAACAAGTTTAATAATAATCGAAAATAATCCAATATTTATTGGCGAAAGTGGTTGATTTATACCAAATCAAGCCCAATTTTATGATAAGGGATAATCCTAAACAGTTAAAACCACCCCTAAATGGACCGAAATTAAAAAAAAAATAGGCTTCAAATTTGATTGAATGCGTGTAGTCAGGTACAAATAAATTGTTTTCAACCCTTAAGGAGTAAAAACTACCCCTACATTTTGAAAAATTAACATTAAATAAAAAAAAAATAAACTCTTTTCAAGCCAAAACAAAACTACTTTCAACTACCCCTACATTAGGGGGCGGCCCCATAATCAGGAAACAAAAAAATATGTGCGGAAAGAGTTTCAAAAAGGTGTTATATTTTGATACCCAAACATTCGTTTTGAATGGACTATAATATACCGGAAACACACCCCCGCAGTTTATTTTCATATCCTTTATGATCATTTTTATTTATCTTAACAAGGCAAATCTCATATAGGCAAGTCTAAATATTTAACACTCGTAAAAATGCAAAAAGGAAGGGAATTTGTGTTCAAATTATTTTTAAACAAGGCGAAAGAGTATGAATTTGTTAAAAAGATGAATAATTATATCAATTTACCTCACAGGATATTATCATGAAGTGCGGTAGTGTTATTTCAAAGGGGTTTACACTCAAATCAGCACCTAAACCTGGCTATTCAAAACAAACCGGACCATGAATTAATCAAGTGTCTGCAAATGCTCAATACACTAGACACCAATTCTTTTCCAAACAAACAGGGCCATAAAGTAATAAAACAGTTCCGACTGTTGGAGACAAAAGAGCCGACTCTGTTTTGAATCCCTGACTGACTGACGAGCGCACAGCTTCCTTTATATATTTCTTACACATAATAAATGTCGACTCTGTTTTGAATCCCTCTTAAAGGAGTATGCACACATATCAGTGCCGTGTTCGGGACGTCGCAGATCCGTGTTCCGTCAAGGGCTCCGAAAAATATCGGTGCGCAAATTTTATATGAACTCGTTCACACATGTCCGTGCTCAGGCCGGAGTAAAAATCTTACGTCCCGGGCATGGCCCTGGTTATGTGCGGATACTCCGCAAGAAATCTAGAAATCTAAGCGTTATCGCAAGACGTTCTCCAGAAGAAATTGGCTGACGCATGTTTGTGGTTTGCTTTTCGATTAATGGGGCCACTCGATCTAGGAGGAAATCGAAATCATCGGAAGACAGCTTTAAAAAAATTTTAAACAGCTCTGGATCATTTCGTCGGAGTTGCAATCGCAATGTCTCATAAAAACCACTTTCTAAAAACATAGGACGCACCCATTGCGATTTCTGTCTTCTTCTCCTTTTATTGTTCTTTGCATAAAATGTCTCTTCTTCCTCCTCCTCTTCAATCAATAGCACAGCAGCAAAACATCCTGCAACTAATTGTTTGTCCGCTTCCATGCTAATTTTTTTTAATTTTTATTTAATTTGACCTGTTCTTCATCCACTACGCAATTAAATTCAACTCTGTCATAATTTGTCTTTCATACAAATTCAGCTCTTGCCATTATTTATGGCAACTTGCAATAAATTAATGACATTTTATAATAGAGCTTTTCACATGTCATTATTTGAGTCGTGTAAACAGCAATGCCATTAATTATGACCAGAAATTGTGACCATTGTCATTTTTTGTCATTCGTGTAACCACCGCATAATGCGTTGTGCGTTGTCTGTCAGTCAGTTAATTTGTAACGGTCGGGTTTTTTTTTCCTGCAAATTGCCTGAAAATTACTGGATTCAAAGCACTGTCTAAAATGAAAATGGAATATTTTTTTGAAAAACGCTAGTAGCCTGGACGATTGAAGAAAAGAAAAATAAAAATGAACTAAGATTTGTGAGGGTTTTTTTTGTTGGGAAAAAGTTGGAGAAAAGAGTCTGATTTGTTTTTTTTTTGAAAAAAATTTGGTTTTTTTAAAATCCTTAGCCGGAAGATAACTCTCAGTTTTTTAAAGACAAAATAGCCATAGTTTTAGAGTTTTGGTATTTGATTTATTGGGAAGGCTACGAAGGAAGATTTTCCTTAAAGGGACTAATACTGGAAAGCATACATGGAACAGTTCGAGGAAGGAGCGGCCAAATAAAATAAAAAAAAAAATTTAACAATTTTGGGAAGTGCAGATTTAGTAACCGAAGGTATATTGGTTTTTTTACACGTGCTCTTGGGAATCAGAAAAAGGAGCTACACGTGGGAAGACACGTCGTTTAAAACTTTGTTAAGGAGGCCGAAAGAGTGCGATTGTAGCTGCATGGTGGGTCTATAATAAAAAAAAAAAAAAATCCGTGGTGGAATATCATGTGTGTTCCAAAATTTGCTCTATGGTCATTTAATCACAGCATGGCTTTTCAAGAATAACCCGATTGACATTAGAAGGACCTCCAACAAATTACATAATGATGATGTAGGAGCTTTAACTTCGAATAACATACCGTTTGGATACATAATTACCTTTCTATATCAGAGGGTATAATCCTAGTAAAGATTTACTTTTTCTCTTAATTTATTACTTCATACATACTTAAAAGTTCCTGATGTACGTCGATACCGAATAAGTGGCCGGCATGGTTGTACTTTTATTGCTAAGACAAGGTCAGATACAAGGACATCGACTAAGAATCAAACTTTATTATAAGAAGAATTATCGCTGGGAAATTTATCAATTATATATATTTACTGCGAGCCCGCCGTTCCGTAGTGGGGGAAGCTCTCGTCTCAACTGACTACTGGAATAAATGCTGCTAATCTTTTTCCCAGCCAGTGTACGTTTTCGGTCGGGGAGTCCAAGAGAGGTCGACTCCAGTTTTGGTTTATTAATCTTAGACGTTTCAAAAAGAAAAAAAATATTACCATTATTTTTTAAATACCGTTAGTAAACATTACATTCAATTTCTAAAACTTTGACACTACTAAATAACCTTTTTATTTGTTTCTCCATCATCTTAAATATATTTAATCACGTTTGGTTTCTAATAATGTTAATTTTCAATTGCACTATACTCATAATTGCTTGAATTTTTTTATAAATAGTTTTGATTATCCTATATTGTATAAATATATATGTAATTTTTCTGTACACCGACGACGTGCTGGTACCAGAACGACGAGGGTTATGTAATTAATAACTACGGAATTTGTGAAAACTATAATTGTCCTATCTTTTTGATTCGGTTTGAATATTTTTGTCATCGATTGAGGTTTTTTTTGTTGATATCTAGCGAATTCTTGTAAGAAATAATTATCATTTAATTTTGATTTTGGGTTGCAATTTTTGTGTCATCCATTATTGTTGGTCGTCAAGTATCTGGAATAAATATAAAGTAATTATAATGTCGGACTAAAATTGAGTATTTTTTTGGGATGGTTGAGTGGGGGTTGATTATCTTTCACGATCCATAGGTGGTGCCTTCTCATGCTGGTTAATGATACTTAGTGTCATGAACGATTACGGGAATGGATGACGACGGTATAATTCTGGGGCTATCCAGTTGAGGATGTGAAGAGTTGAGATTTTGTATCGTAACACAGGTAAGTGGTGAACCATCCGCGGTAAGGCCCGGCCACACACCCCACGACCCACCCGGCGAGCAGCCAGAGAACTCCGTGTGGCCGACGGCATGTCCCCCTAACAGTAGGATCGGCGTTTAGGGAGGATAAGGAGTTCCGATATATTTTTTTATGTATGGTATTGTGCTTTTGGCCAGGCTTTTCCGGGCTTCCGGCTGAAGGGACAATACCTCGCATAAATGGCGCCCAATAGTTTATCGCGCCATTATGCTGTTTATACAATAGAAAAAAAGTAAAGAAAAAAAAATCCCCTTACAACTTATTGAACCCCATTTCACCCCCTTCAACCCTTTTTTTCTCCATAAAAAGTAGCCTATGTCCGTCTCCAAGGTATAAACTATGTCTGTAGCAAATTTCATCAAAATCGGTCCAGTGGTTTAGGCGTGAAAGCGTAACAGACAGACAGACAGAGCTACTTTCGCATTTATAATATTAGTAAGGATTAAGGTGAACTTAATAGTAAGGGGTACTCCTAAAGGGTTGAAAGTATAGAGTTTTCCAAACCTCGTGACATCTGGCGCATATTGGGGAAAAAATTTCTTAAAAATGCTCAAAAGCTTAAGATAATTTCTCTTCCTCTCTAATTGAGAAATAAAGCTCTATAAATGAAGGCCAAAGGCGCACGGAAAAGAATTATCAGCAATTCACATATAATTTCTGACACCATGTGGGATATTTTACGGCGACTCTGTTTTTTGATAAGAGCTTCCGTACATCCCACAGTGACTTAAAAAATCTCAACCTGAAAACGAAAATTATGTTTTACAATTGGAATAATTAGTAGAAATTTTAACAGAACCGCAAATAAAATAAAAATCCATATGAAATATTTTAAACATAGTTTATTTAAATCTTCTTAGTATTATTTTTTTCTTACAATAAAGCGAAAAAGAAATAATACATATTTAAATTATGTATTTTACTTAAAGTTTATTAAAATTAATAATAATTACAAATTTACAGGCCTGTCTGGGTTTTTTACTATTCTTCATCTCCATCGGTGCCATCAGAGTCCTCTCCTAAATTAATTATTATTCTATTGGAATTGAAAAACACCCTCTTTACGCAAATAATCTTCCTCATGCCTACAGCTGTTTCTCCAGTCCTCGTCCGTTATAGCTGAAAATTCCTTATTAACTATTTCTAAGAGCCTAGCTTCTTTATACACAATATTTTGAGCAGCAAGTCGTCTCTTTAATATTCCCCAAATCAATTCAATGGGATTTAATTGGGGATGATATGGTGGCAACCTGGAACAGGAGAAGATCGTAAATGAATGAAAAATATAATTTTAGCTTTTTAATTCTTACCTCAAAACGGAATGGCCATGACTTTCCAAAAGTGCATCTTTACTATATTCAAGATGTTCTCCACGAATAACAAATTAACAATAAAGCACATTCATTTTGCAGAGTTATATATTTGCAAAATCCCTCACTTGTTAATAATTGGATAATGATATTCTTAGAAAAGAATAAGCTCAGAGGAAAAATTAAAAAACCCTTCGCAATAAACGCCCACCAACAGGTAAATTTATGACACTGACATTTTTTCCAAACCTTTTTTTTTTTCATTTTACAAGAATAATAAAATTTTATTCCTTATTGTTTTATTGTTTATTATTTCTGAAGTAACCTGGAAAAAATTATATTTTTTGGTGCAAGTATCTTAAGTGCAACTACTACAATAACAATGAATCTTCCGGCAACTGACTGTATTGATTGGTAACCCGGCCTAAAATTTATAATTTAAATATGTTGTGCTACTTGCGGCTGCGGACAACTTTCAATTTATGAATGAAAATGCTTATGAACTTAAAAGAATTTTTTTCAGCATAGTTTTTAAATTATTTTCAACTTAGGGATTAAAAAAATTTCGTATAATTATAGTAAAACTATTCATATTATGATGAATAAACTTTGAGCACGGTTGATGTTGAGCACGGTTTTACATATATTTAAAAGCTCTTTTCAATACATATAAAGATTACTTAACTTTATTCATCCGGCATGCGCACATCCCTTCCCAAATTATTTTGTTGAGTTTTTTCTGCGTTTGTTGCCTTTTTAAGTTAAAAGAGGGGAAATGATAGAACAAAATTTATGAAATTGGGCAACGAGGTGCGCAGAATCCTTCAAATTATTTGTGTCACGGCGTTTGAAAAAATCTATACCCCTAAATTGGCGAAAAATGGCAAAAATTGGAAATGGAAATTTTTTTCCCAAGTTTATGCTTCAAATTTGATTGTGGGCATACTGTCAGGCAAAAATAAATTATTTTCAACCCTTAAGGGGTTAAAACTACCCCTACAATATAGTTCATTGAAAACTAGGTGGGGGTGTTCCAAAATAACACCGTTAAGAAAATCGAACCCTACACGTTTTTGGGGTCGCTGATCACGAAAATCGAGGTCCCGAGGTCCTAAAACATGGGCGTCCCCCTAAAAATGCAAAAAAACACCCCTTTTTGTGTAATCGTACATCACATTACATTCCTCACTAAATTAGTTTATTACTTCAACTTCCAAGTAACTGCAATTAAAATTTACTAAAAAACAAATTCGGGTGCAATATCTTAATCTTATTACTTTGCCTCCGTTTTTACCTGCCTAAATGTCATTGTAAAAAAAACGGACCTCCCCATTATTCAGAAGTACCTCAAATAAATTAGGATACATATTTGGCAATTATTGTGTGATTGTCGTTTTTACAAAAATGCAGAGTTTATTTAAAAATTACACGAAATGAAATATTTCTCAATATATTTTTTATTTTTTTTCACTTTAGGGGTGGTTTAACCTCTGTACAAAGGAGTTTATAGTGAAATGTTCCAAATGTTGTAATGATTACAAATGGAAAATAAAATTTAAATGTAAAACAATAAATTTTAATTTGTTTCAATTACAATTTTAATGTTCGGGTAGTTGTACCCCCTTAAGAATTGAAAAAAATATTTTTTTTGCATTAGTTTTCATTATTACTAAAATAATCGCGAAAACCCCCTAAAAGGGGTGGTTTTAGCATTTTTAGGGGTGACGCCCTAATTTTAGGACCGCGGGACCTCGCTTTTCGTGATCACCGACCCCAAACACGTTTAGGGTTCGATTTTCTTAACCTTCTAGACTTGCAGGCGCTAGTTTGCACGATTGAGCGACTGGCCGAATGGAATTATTGTGGACTACAATCTGCCTTATTCCCTCCAAAACAGCAACATAGTCAATTTTCTCTCCTTTTTTTGCGTAGTAACGTGGCATGCTGGCTGCAAAACGGAAAAGAGTCAAGATTGCAATAAGTCAAAAAGGATGTAAGGGTACGTGCGGAATTTAATATTACGTCCCTCACGTTTACACGTTATATTACGTCCCTCCCAGCTCCGCTAGTGCATCGAAAAGCACTGATATCAAGTGCCTCACAATTCCCCACTAAAAGTGTCTCACGATTCCCCACAAGCTATGTTTTGCAATATAACGGAGTGTAAACGACTGAGAGACTTTTCATCCAAAGAGAGGCTAAAGCCCAACGATGAAAAATAGCATGTTTACCTGAGTGTAACTAAAAACAAAGCTTTCGAAACACGGGCACACAGAAGAGCGCGAAAACACTTTGGAGGGCGCGATTTTCGAATCACTGTCACCAAGACGCATACACTCGCGTACACTGAACAAATGCTATTGCAAATATGATGTACGATCGAGGAGAAACAATATCAGCTGTTTCCATATGTCTCCGTCGACGCATGCGCAAACCACAGCCCTGTCTCACGATTCCCCACGTCTCACAATTCCCCACTTACTTTATTAAAAATCTCTTTTTTGTTGTTAAATATACTTCCGGTTGGAATTTCCAGACCATTTGCTCAGTTTTAGGTCTCTTGATCAAGAGCTACAATTTGAGATATAGTCCAAGTCTGTAGCGACAGTACTTTCAGAGATGAAAGAAGGTCGCAGACGGATAGACGGACAGAGCCTCTGCGCATGCTTTTTTTTGAAAAAGCTAAAATCACTATACTCATCCATTTTTGAAGCTATATTTCTTTAGGCGCGTTTTGAAAATATTATGAGAGTGAATTTTTAGGAATGTAAGTTACATAGAAATGTGTAACACAAGAATCCAATCAATGCGGACGATATGGGCGAATAGGTAGAGGCTATGGAGAGCAAGCATTTCAATTCCCATTTAATATGCGCAGATTGGGTCTATGATGGGCATACGATTAGGTTTACCATGAGCATAGCCGATGTCTGTTCACGATGTCGCTGGGTGAGGAGGTTATATCCCGAGGTTATCATCAGCTAAGCGGCATGAGTTTGAGGTTTTTGTTGGCATAGGAAGATTCGTAGCTGATTTACTGTGCACGACGTTGATTGGTGAGGGGTTATGTCGCGAGGCTATGGAGTGAAATTCGATCCGTGTCCTATATATCATCTATGCGAGAGTTTCTAAAGGCCAGTTTCACACAAGCCGGCTTTTCAGAAGATTTTTTTTTTGGTTGGTTTTCGGCCGCTGTGTAACTGGCCAAGATAATAATAAAGCTATATGGCCATATGGGAGTTGAAGAGAATGGCAAGCGATTAGCAAAAATATTTCTTGCCACATGTCTTTTCGAATCTATTAACTCCAAACCGTTCATTTTAAATATATTTTACAGTTCCAGATGTGGTAAAATTGTTGTGATAAATATGAAAATCTATAACAGATAAACTGATAATAATACATACTGTAACTCGTACATCACCCGTCCTTCGACAGACGAAGCCGCTCTTCCTATCTCTGTCAACATTACTTCCATTCAGTACTGAAGCAGAAAATCAATATAGAGCACTATTTAAATATGTTAAAGTGTTAACCATTGATGAAATAGTATGACCGGCCGCTGAATTACTTACTCAGTCGACTTATGATTAATACCTGTGACACATATACCATCATAATGAAAGTAACCTTCATTATCGCGGCAAAACCCCATCATAATGAAAGTTCAAAATGAAAGTATTTTACCTTCATTTGGACTGTAATTTCGGTTAAGTGACATCTGTTGCAAAACTGGAAACTAATTTTTATAATAAATTTCCCCTCCTTTCTCCTTAAAACTGACAATTTAACCGTCAATTCAAAACAAACAAACAAATCTGAGCCCAAGTATTTCAAAAATAACGATGTCTCAGGAAAACTCGAGGAAAAAAAAGCAATTGTGGCCAAAAGAATCGGTTAGTATCTTATCTTTTATCACTTGCAAATGACACATGCAAATGAAAGTAAATGTGTCACCCCATCATTTCCTTAACCATCATAATGAAAGTATAGTGTGTCACAGGTATAAACCAGATTATAGAAGATTTCAGTTGTAACTTTTTGGTAGAGATGTTATTTTGATTGGAAAGCTGCACAAGTTTCTACCACTTCGGGCTACTCGAATAAGAAACGAAGAGAAAGGCAGTAAAGCTTAGAAATTCCAGCAGTATTAGCAGGTAAATAAAAGCTGGTCCATCTGGCGACGCATAAAGCTTTAGATTCATTACATTTTGATAGAAAATTAGCCAGTATCAAGAGAATTTAATGAGGCTTCTGAAGCCGCCTTAAGACCATTGTAGTTAGGCCAAATGGTAGGTGATTTTAGTTAGGATGAGAATCCGGTATAACCGACAGGCTGGAGCGTATCGTCATCATGATGATGCGTCCACATGCCAACGCACGAAATAATAAAAATCCATTAAATTATTTGTATGCAAGTTAAAAATTAGTCTTAAAATCACACCAAAGAAGCATAACTTCTAATGCGCGTACATAAGTATAGAATTTTTCCAACTCCGTGACACAAAAAATTTGAGCAATTCTGCTTACCTCGTTGCCAAATTTTATAAATAATGTTCTATCATTTCCTCTCATTATAGTTAAAACGGCAACAAACACTGAAAAAACTCAACGAAATAATTTGGGAAGGGATGCGCGCATCCCGAATGAATAAAGTTAATTCATCTTTCTATGTGTTGAGCAGAGCTTTTAAAATACATGTAACGCCCCTGCTCAACAAAGGCAGTTTATTCAACATAATAAGCATAATTTTACTTTAATTATGCGAAATATTTCTCATTTCTAAATTTAAAATAATTTAAAAAAATGCTGAAAAAATTTGAATAAATGAGCGTTTTCATTCATAAACCGACAGTTCCCCGCAGTCGCAAGCAACACAACCTCCCCGGGCAGAAGTGCGTATGCGACTGGCAGGAAACGTCAAGTCAATAATCTAGTAATCAAAGTGATAAAACACAAATTTCGTATTTTTTAGTAGAAATTACTACAAATTATTTCTGTAGCATTATGTGTAAAATATAATAACCTTAAAATAAAAACTAGTTGGGATGTGGGTTCGACCCTTTCGGTCCACACGATCAACTTCCCAGTATGATGGATGTTGAATATATGATTGGATATTTTAATAATAAATTAACAATATGCAATATAGAATATATCTGCAATACCGAGAATTTGTCACAATTGTTTATCAATATTTTCGCTAAAATGTCAAACTAAATGTGCGCACTTACAAGATTAGGATGACGAAAATGTATATAAAATTGATGTATTAATGTTTTTCGGCACCTCAATGAAGTCGATATAGTTTTTAGTTCGCGCGGTATCGTGCAGGTACAAAAATCACTTAAGTCATTTAAACCAAAAACCGCTGGACCGAATATTATAAAAATCTTTTCAGATTATATTGTCGCTAATACGCTTCGAACGGCACCTCAAGTAAGTCAATATCTTTCGTGGTTCGGGTGATATCGTGCAGGTACAAAAATCACTTACGCCGCTTAAACAAAAAAACGGCTGGACCGAATTTCATGAAAATCTTTTCAGATCATATTTTGGTTAATACTCTTCGAACGACACCTCAACGAAGTCGATATCAGTTTTGGTTCTCGCGATATCGTGCAGGAAAAAATGACCACATCCGTACGCACATACACACACACACACATACTTCCTCCCAATTTTTTGCTTAAAATGCTCCTGGGACCTTGAAAGATGAAAATACGTTGAAATTTTCGATTTCGATTTTCGGACCGATTACAATAACTTCCTATACTGGGAAGTTAAAAATATATAAAAACAAGTGTTTTCAGTCATAATTTGTAATTTTTTAAAATAATCATTGAAGTCTCAGAAAAATACTCCCTTTAGCAATACGCAATCGCGACTGATTACATGGCAACAAGTGATTTGATAGGAGGAGTTAACTGAAGCTTTTGTCTGAGCTTTTAAACATTTTTAAGAGCTTAGCTGGGGAACATCAAAGTCTAGAAATTAACAAGTCTTTCATCTTCATATGGTTAATAAGTGAAAGACGAACAGCTATATGCACAAGTTCTTCAAATGACCATATCAGTTTATCAGAGAGAGAATGCAACATTTTTATACGCATTTGCACACAACTAAACACCGGAAACTTTTATGAGTTTTTATGGGGATAAACTGGGGATGTATTGGTGCATTTTGCTCGTTTGTTTTGATTTAATTTTCTTTCCTGTTCTGTTATGCATACTTGATCGAAGAGAAAGAATCTGGCTTTGTCTCGCCGAGCTCACGAAGTATGCGTTGAGTTTTGCTCAGCAGTGATGTTCGTATAAGCACGCACACAACTAACGGGGGGAAATTTTGTATGAAGACGAAAGACTTGTTATTACTAGATTTTGGGGAACATGGGCGGGATGTCACGAGGTTTGAAAACAACTATACACTGATAAAAAAAATTCTTAGCTTAAAAGGCTTTTTCTTGAACCAAGCAAATAACGTTTTGAATATTACAAAAAAAATTGTCGGATAAACAATACTCATAGTTTTGGTTTTATTGTCTTGGATGAAGACAAAAGTTGACTAGAAGTAAGAAAAAAAATTCTTGGTTTGAGATACTCATTTTTTTAATTTAAGCAACTCAAAGTAATAAAAAGTGAATTGCCTCAATAAATATTCTCGAATTAAAACTTCATCGTGTCTTTATTTAATACAAATTTTGTTTTGAATAACAAATATTTAGTTTCTTGAGTACAAATTACAACAATATTATTTCGAGAAAAAAAATATCTTGTCCGAAAATATAAGAGTTGAGCGAAGAAATATAATTGCTTGCCTGAAGAATTTCTAGTGTCTTACTCTGAGACAGCATTCTCATGTTAAGACTCAAAAGTGTTTCTTCTCAAGCCAACGAAACGAAGACTATGGATTGGCTGGAATCAAGACAATTTTTCTATTAGTGTACACACACCGCTTTTGTCCAAAGAAACCAGCAACCCTGGATCTCGGACACAACCTGGCAAAAAAAAAGAGCGCAGGGGAGCCCTAAAAAATAACGTGACCCCGAAAAACGCTACCAACTTGAACGGGAATACTTCCAACCGGGAGGTAAAGAGAAGTGTCCGGCGTGATACAAGGCAGCTCACAGAAAAATCAGAATACGCGGCAAACATAGGCAACAGTAAGATGCTGTACCAAATCACTAAACAGCTCTTGGGACTCTACTAAAAAACATGCCATTAAGAGTGCGGATGGAAGGCTGTTGTGCAGCGACGAGGAGGAACTCCAAAGATGAAGAGATTACTTCTTCACCGCTCTGAATGGTTCACTTACACAGGAGCCTCAGGAAACTAGCAACAATGCACAGCCAATAAGAATCACCACCCGGGCCCCATCCAAGACGGAAATAGTAACCGCAATTCATGCGATGGCCAATGGTAAAGCAGTTGGAAAAGATGGCATCCCGCCAGAATATTGTTGAAAGCGGATTCAAGCCCCATAGCAGATGCGCTTCAGTCAATCCTGGAAATAGCATGGAACACCTGTACCTCTCCGGAGGATTGGACGGAAGGTTTCATAGTCAAAATACCAAAAAAAGAGGGACCTAACAATATGCGACAACTGGAGAGGCATCTGTTTACTGTTAGCAGATTCAGGAAGGACTGCTCATGGTTTTATAATATTAACACCTTGAGAATAATAGTGGAGCAGTCTACTGAATTCCGATCCCCCCTTTAACTTGCTTTCGTAGACTATGAGAAAGCGTTCGACTTGGTTAATGGGAGCTTCATTTGGCAGGCACTACGACGACGTGGGCTGCCTGATAAAATAATTGAATTGATAAAAGCCCTATATAACAATTCCACATGCAGAGTTCTCCATAATGCAAAATTATCCGATAGCTTTGAGGTGAGCTCAGGAGTACGACAAGGGTGCCTACCAAACGTCATTACTATTTCTTATAGTAATAAATTACATCCTTGTGGGCGCTCTAGATAGTAGAACAGGTGGCTTACAATGTGGTTTGCTAGATCGCCTTAAGGATCTCTACTACGCAGATGATATCTATTTCCTGGCCCACAGACACCAACCAGGACCTCAAAAACATGCTCAACAATTTGGAAACAGAAAGTAGTCCAGCAGGCTTAAGGCTAAATCCGACTACAACTAAAGAAATGCGGATAAATGCAAACAGCATTGAGCGGACTGCGATGAATAACCGTGACGTGAAACTGGTAGATAAATTCTGCTACCTCGGTAGTATTATTGCCGAAAATGGTGCTGCAGAAGAAGATGTCAGTTCCAGAATAAATAAAGCACGAGGCCCATATGCATGCCTGTTCATGCATGGAGATTAACGGAGATCTCAACTAACAACAAATTGCGGTGTTCAACTCCAACGTTAAGGCAGTTCTTTTGTGCGGTTCGAAACATGGAAAGTCACCCAATTTATCACGGGGCGCCTACAAATCTTCATCAACAGATGCATGCGTCGTATACTAAAAATCCGCTGGCAGGATAAAATTTCAAACGAAGAACTATGGCGCCGTGCCTACCAAGAAAGGATAGACGACCAAATCAGGCGAAGGAAATGGAATTGGGTTGGCCACACCTTTTGCGACGCGTAAACGAAAATGAAGTCAAACAGGCCCTTGACTGGAATCCGCAAGGATCCCGTCGAGTCGGAAGACCTAGAACAACGTGGAGGAGAACCCTACTAACAGAAGCCGCAACAACTGGGAGATCCTGGTCGGAGCTGAGAGTTGTCGCGCAAAACAGAGTCCGCTGGAAGGCAACTGTTTCCGCCCTATGTCCCATGAGGGATTGAAGGAGCGTAATGATGATGAATGATGTATATTTTGTTCCTATTTATGATAAAGAGCCCATTATTGTGTTGCATCAGGCAATTCATATCAGTAATTCCATCGGACTTCATGATATCCTTAAAAATTTCGCTGGATTCCATCGGAATCGTAATTTCAGCGGAGCTCAGAATAGGCCTGATAGTATTAAGACTTTGCTTCGGTAAACAAAGATCTCAGTTTCTACCTCAGTTAGTATTGGCCGTTTTTTAATTTTCTTTAATGATAAAAAAGTCAAAAATAATGGTTTTTAAAGTTTTATAATCAATTACACTCCCACGCACAAATTACACGCATTTCCTTCTTAACACAATTAACTAAAGAGCAAAATCCAAGAAAAACTTTTTTATCCTATTTTCATGCTTTTAATTAAATTGGAAATTACTCGGAAAGTTGAAGCTTATTATTTTTAACAAAAATTACACAGTTGCTTTAAGATATCCACAGTATCCATTAAGTTGGCTCTCATAAAATTTATTGTCATATCTTCAGAAAATAAGTTGGTAAATATCGTCCTTCTCTCACATAGTTTTACGTCTTTCTTATGCTATTCCAACAATGTCCTTTCTGAAGAATGGAGCTTTCCTCCTTAGGAATTTCATGCGGTGACACCTTTGGATACCTGGAACCCATTTTCTCGTCGAGGATAAAGAAATGTTTTCTTGTCAAACTTGAAGTGCCTTACCATCTTTTCATCCCGGGAAACGCTCATGGTACGACCGCATTTCCTTTCTGTGTTATGTCACCTGGAAAGTACGTACTTCTGCATTTTTGCTTTATGGTCCTTAAGTGAAATACTCAGTAAGGGAACCCAAGTTTCCTTCTTTAACTAAGTGTACCAGATGTGTATATGTATGGGTCTTAAGGATATTTCAATTTAACTTTGCGCTCTTTTCGGTTCGGTTTGAAATCCCACGAGTTATAGGGGAAGCATCCTTATAAGGTTATGCATAAGAGCAGGCATATACAGATCCTCCTTTCTGTTTGTATTCATTTTGGAACATTATGTAAATGGGCAGTTCGCTGTTATACATCCTGGATGAACGGCAAACAGGGCCCAACTAAAGTGCTTTTATCCATGCTAAACAGAGGCTTCAGCATGCAGGCGAGTTCGCGGCTACAACGGATTAGGATCAAATTAAAAATGCTCAAAGTCCTGCAGGGACCTAAAAAGTGGTCTGGTCGAATACATTTTAATAATTTATAATGCTTCTAAATTACATTTGGGATTGGCCTTAGAGATAGGTTCTAGTACTACTGTTTGTTGTAAATTGCACCAGGGAAATGTTGCTATCAATATATTAAAGAAACCTCATTTTAAAGCTGTGGAAAATGTCCGTGGGGTTTTTCTAGATCTAATGAAATATGCTTGATTTGGCTACAATTTGTTTTGTTTTAATATGAAAAAGTCAAGGGAATCAAACTTTTTGCTACTAGTCTGCCATTTCATGAGGTCGTGGTACAATGTCCAGTAGTAAGCTCTGGTCCCAAGTCCAGGGTGTGAAAGGAGGAGGGTGGTCGATCTGCCAAATTGACCACAATCTAGGCAAGTACGCATTTTTTTATAGTGGCACCGACAGCACCGTATCCTGCGGGGATGTGCCGCTCGGACCGCTAAAGAAGAAGAAGAAGTAAGCTAAGTACGCGAAGTAGAATAGGCTTATAGCTAGGAGGAGTCAGGAGGGTGTTGATAGGGTGGCGTAGGACCATGCATTTGTACACTTGGTTGTTGTAGGATTTGGAAAGTCTGTAGGTATGATTGATTTTAATAAACTAAAAGAATTCAAATTGAGATTTTACAAATATAAGACGATAAAGCTATTAGTCCATTCGTCAGAGTAAAGTGATTATCACAGTCTTCATAAGACGCGAGACATGGGTATCAAATACAAGGGTATGATTCGTTGAATTCAATAAGCAATATAGTACACTCAATATATCGTTAGATCCATGGCGGCCATCTCAAGAGGGCATATTACCATTTTCTTCACAGCCCTTTTTATATAGGGTCAAATGAAATGGTATGATAATTAGAATACCATAAGCAATATAGTATACTTAATATACCGTTAGATCCATGACGGCCGTCTCAAGAGGGCGGATTTTCACTTTTTTAACGTGGGGTGCATACATGATTGATGCGAAAGATTTCTCAACCCAGCTACTCTACACTCCTTAGTATTGTCTATAGTAAATTCACAATCACAAATTTTCAGGACTATCTGTATGGTGTTGGGAATATGTTTGAGGTTCTAAATGTGTATGGCGCTTGGAGCAATTATTTTATACACTTTTTAGTTCGTTATAAAAACGTGCTATATTAAAAAGTTTTTTTTATCTATATAATTATTTTCTGCTTTTTAATCTTGTATGTGACATTTTGCAATCAATTCTTAACATCTTGATGATATTATGACGGATACATGCGGAAAATTGTTACCTAAATCTACTAATAATATACCAATCGGTTTAATTTTGAAATTCCTGAAAATTAAAATGAAGAAGTAGGCTAAATTAATTTTATATGATTTTTATTTCAATAATAGCTGCGTCTCTTTTCTGATCATTTTTACTATTTCCACTCGTGAGTACTCTACTCACTACTCTTTTACTGAAGAACGTATAGAACATCTATAAATTAAATTTCAATCGTAATTATCTAAAACTTTTATCTCTCATTTTACTTTAAAAAATTTACGGTATTAATTTCCATTATGTAACTATTATTTGATTCTACAGGGCATATCCTAACGACATAGCCTATTGTATTCTACTTATCATGCCCCTTTCATTTGATACTCATGTCGAAGCGTTCTGAAGAAAATGGTAACCCGCCCTGTTGAGGTGTCGAGAATAGATCTAACGACATAGCCTATTGTATTCGACTTATGATGCCCTTTCATTTGATACCCAGGTCGAGGAGGGTTGTGAAGAATATGGTAATCCGCCCACTTGAAATGGCCGCCGTGGACCAACCGATATATTAGTATACTATATTTCTTATGGTTCTCTACTTATCATACTGTTTCATTTGATACCCATGTCTCGGGTGTTGAGAAGAAAATGGTAAATCCGCCCTTTTGAGATGGCCGCCATGGACCAAACGAGATATTGAGTATACTATATTGCTTATGGTGTTCTACTTATCATACTCTTTCATTTGACACCCATGTCGAAGGGGTTGTGAAGTAAATGGTAACCCGCCCTCTTGAGGTGGCTTCCCTGGATCTAACGATATATTGTGTATACTATATTGCTTATGGTCTTCCACTAATAATACGCTTTCATTTGATACCCATGTCGAAAGGGTTCTGAAGAGAATGGTAACCCGCCCTCTTGAGGAAGCCGCCATGGATCTAACGACATAGCTTATTGCTTTCGACTATGATACTCTCTCATTTGATACTCTTGTCGAGGGGATGCCCTCTCATTTGACACCCATGTGAAGAATATGGTAATCCGCCCTCTTGAGATGGCCGCCATGGACCAAACGATATATTGGGTATACTATATTGCTTATGGTGTTCTATTTATCATACCCTTACATTTGATACCCAAGTCTCGGGTGTTGTGAAGAAAATAGTAAACTGTCCTCTTGAGATGGCCGCCATTTATCTAAAGACATAGCCTACTGCATTCTACTTATAATGTCCTTTCATTTGATATCCATGTCGAAGGGGTTGTGAAGAAAATGGTAATCCGCCTTCTTGAGATGACCGCCATGGACCAAACGATAAATTGAGTATACTATATTGATTTTGGTGGTCTACTGATCATACTCTTTCATTTGATACCCATCTCGAAGGGATTGTTGAAGAAGATGGTAATCTTCCCTCTTGAGATGGCCGCCATGGACCAAACGACATATTGAATATACTATATTGCTTATGGTGTTCTACTTATCATACTCTTTCATTTGATACCCATGTCGAGGGAACTGTGACGAAAATGGTAATCCGCACTCTTGAGATAGCCGCCATGGACCAAAAGATATATTGAGTATACTTTTAGTTTTTTTTTTTAGTTTTTTAAAAAGCGTTTATTACACCTAACAGCTATCGTAATATAAATTTGGCTAAAAGCTTAAAGTTAATTGTTTTAAACTATTCCAATCTATCTAACTTACTGGCCCTCAGCAGGCACTCTAAATTAATCTATGTCTTAATTTAACTTATGCCTTTCGGCTAAAACTTATGTATTTTTTTTTTATATTATATATTATTTCTAGTCGTAAGAAACATTTGAAGACTTAGATGCTATATTAATTATTTTGTATAAAACTTAAGCTAACTTAGTCTACTCTACTAACTAACTTAACCCTAAGAAACCTATCTGAGCGGGGGCAGCAGAGTTGAATTCTCTCGGGTGGCCACGGGCTTGATCTATAAGAAATAACAATAGCTCGTGGAAGCTCGCACCACTAACCTAGACTTACTTAAAGTTACCTTCATTACAAAGTAAAAACTGGAACTAAACCCTATCTAAGTACTAAGCTAATCTTTTAAAACTAACATGCATTAAAAAATATTCTATAACTTCATTAGAGAGGTAAAATACCCAACTAAGGGGGGTCCTCCAGCCACCAGTACAAATTACTGCCATTGGAGGCCTCTTTTTTATCTTTTTCTGAGATTCGCGTACTGAACCTCAGGATACCCTGTATTTCTCTGCCTTCTTGAATAGCGCGCACCCGTTTATCACATGCATTGCGATGCATATGATATAAGAGGGGCAACCTCGAATTATCCTGAACCAATTTTTTGGAATCTAGGTAAATAAATGCTTCTGGGGGATAAGCCCGCGCTCACAAGCTGCTTTGTGGTATTCAGAGTTCCGGTAGAACGCTCCCCGAATAAGAGGATTGTCGCTCTCCGCCGAATCAACTTGATTATGAAATTGTCGATCCTGTTAACAGATGTCTTATCATAGAGGATATTGTTGCGTGATATTTTACGAAGCCCGATTCGGGTGTTCGATACAAGCTTAGGCACGCCCTTAAGCATTGTCTTTCAAAAACTCGAAGCTTTTCCATGTAATAAGGAGATATGTTGAACCATACAGGACAACCATAAGTTAACATTGGTCTGACCAGGGCTTGATAGCATATCACCTTGACCCGTGGGCTTAGGTGGCTGCTGTAAAAAAGTCGTTTGGTCATATGAAACGCCTTGTTTGCCTTGGTAAGAGCAGCACTTACATTTCTATTGAAATATAAGTATTTGTCCATCCAAAGCCCAAGGTATTTCACTTCCAATTTGTTTTCTAATGCTTGCCCCGCATTGTTCGAAATTTTGAGTGTTTTCCAGTTCCTCCGCACATCGCGAGAAGCTTTGTTTAGGGGAGTCCTGAAAAGGATCGATTCACATTTGCTAAAATTAATCTTCAATTTCCAATCTATACCATCTATACTATACCATTCGATTGTTTCGAAGTCACGTTGTAAGAGCGTCTGGATCACTCCAATCTTCTGCCCCGTCCTGTACACAATCAGGTCATCCGCATACGCTAGTGCGAAGGGGAGTGAACTTATTAGGTCACTCGTATAGATAATAAATAAGAGTGGCGAGTTTACTGCGCCCTGTTGCAGACCATTTTTAATGTCAAAGACCCTACTTGATGTGAAGTAGCCACTTTTGACGACGAACTTCTTTTTTTAAATCATATTGTAAATCATGTCATGGTCCAGTCATGCCGAGTCTGACCAATTTGTAGAGAAGACCTTCGATCCACACTGTATCGAATGCCTTCTCAAAATCGATCAGGCATGCTCCTGTACACTGGCCTTTCATGAAGTTCCAGTGTATGTCTGATACCAGTTTGGACGCGGCATGAATGGTGTCATGTCCCGCCCTAAAACCGAACTGGTTATCGGGAATTATCTTTTTGTCCTCAACCCATTTGGCTAATGATCTATTAATGACTGTTTCAAAAACCTTGCTGATATTCGGCAGCAAACTTATTGACCGGAGATTGGCAGGGTTAGTTTTATCTTTATCTTTTTTAGGTATTGGATACACCGCTGCCGTTTTCCGGTGACCTGGGAAATGGGCGTTGTTTAATGCATTATTAAACAAAGTGGTGTATATGTCTATAGCCACCGGGGGCAGATGTTTCAGAACTATGTTTGGGATACCATCTATTCCAGCCGATTTCTTATTATTCAGACGACGGAATGTTAGCAGGAGGTCTATTTTTCCAATAAACGTCGAGTTTACTTGGGCCTCGGGTGTATCGTTCGCTGGGCAGTCTTCATTGAATTCGATAATTGCTCGATTCTTAGATTTCCACGATTCGATTTCATTAGATAACCTCAAGTGGTTCAGCGAGGCCCTATTCTCGAGGTCAGAATTCGTACGAACACAAGTGTTCACCGAATAAATCTCTTGATAGTAGGCCCCCACTAAGTCCACCTTCTCCTGCTCGTCCTCTATGCAATAATTATCATCGACGTGGCTGGTTTCTTCCGGATCTATGTTCACAGACCTCATCAGTACCAAAGACTAGTAATAACAAGTCTTTCATCTTCATACAAAATTTTCAACCGGTTGGTTGTGTGCGTGCATATATGAACATCACTGCTGAGTAAAACTCAACGCATACTTCACGAATTCAGCGAGACAAAGCCAGATTCTGTCTTTACGGTAAAGTATGCAGAACAGAAAAGGAAAGAAAATTGTATCAGCTGTCAAAATTGAAGTCATCAAAACAAACGAGCAAATATGCACCAATACATCAACATTATCCCTATAGAAACTCATACAATTTTTTGTTGTTTAGTTGTATGCTAGCGCTTATAAAAATATTGCATTCTCTCTCTGATAGCCTGACATCGTCATTTGAAGAACTTATGCATATAGCTGTTCGTCTTTCACTCATTAACCATATGAAGATGAAAGACTTGTTAATTTCTAGACTTTGATCAGTACCTGGTTAGTTGAAGTCCTAGGGATACGTAACTTGTCTGACCGGTTATGTGTTTTACTCCTAAAAATTTTATTTATCTGTGGGAACATTCTCGCGCTATTAGTTTGAATAGCCCGAATCTTTCCGTTCCAGTACAGATTCACAGACTGTGAAAATTGTTGGAGATTTTTCATAACCGATTTAAGAGTTACAATCTCCGGACTTCGTCTATCTCGAAACTGACGGTGTAGAGCTTTCAGTCTCGTTAGTATTCGGCTTTTATGTTTTAGTAGTGCGTCGATTGTAGCGTTTCCGTAACAGTCTATACTGTTGTTTTCTTTGTCCTTGGTATGGTTTTATCCATCGTCTGTATAATGTCCATATTTTTCAAATATTAATCAATCTTATTGTTTGTCAGGTTTCTAGTTGTTGGTGGTAAATGTCCAGAATTCTGTATTGCCCTTTCCATAGCTTTTTCGAATCTTGGCCAGTGCGTCGCTGCGCGCGTCTTTTTTCTTCATGATATTTCAAAGAATGTTCTTTGTTTTTAACGTGTTTTTAATTAATGTTTGCTTTTAACCTGAATGTTTAATCAAACTAGTTGGGATGAGGGTTCGACCCTTTCGGTCCACACGATCAACTTCCCAGTATGATGGATGTTGAATATTATGATTGGATATTTTAATAATAAATGAACAATAGGCAATATAGAATATATGCATAATACCGAGAATTTGTCACAATTGTTTATCAATATTTTCGCTAAAATGTCAAACTTAATGTGCGCACTTACAAGATTAGGATGACAAAAATGTATATAATATTGATGTATGAATGTTTTTCGGAACCTCAATGAAGTCGATATAGTTTTTAGTTCGCGCGGTATCGTGCAGGTACAAAAATCACTTAAGTCAGTTAAACCAAAAACCCGCTGGACCGAATATTATAAAAATATTTTCAGATTATATTGTCGCTAATACGCTTCGAACGGCACCTCAAGTAAGTCAATATCTTTCGTGGTTCGGGCCATATCGTGCAGGTACAAAAATCACTTAAGTCGCTTAAACAAAAAAATGGCTCGACCGAATTTTATCAAAATCTTTTCAAATCATATTTTGGTTAATACTCTTCGAACGGCAGGTCAACTAAGTCGATATCTTTTATAGTTCGCGCGATATCGTGCGGGTGCAAAAATCACTTAAGTCATTTAAACCAAAAAACCGCTGGACCGAATATTATAAAAATCTTTTCAGATTATATTGTCGCTAATACGCTTCGAACGGCACCTCAATTAAGTCAATATCTTTCGTGGTTCGGGCGATATCGTGCAGGTACAAAAATCACTTACGTCGCTTAAACAAAAAAACGGCTCGACCGAATTTCATGAAAATCTTTTCAGATCATATTTCGGTTAATACGCTTCGAACGACACCTCAACGATGTCGATATCAGTTTTGGTTCGCGCGATATCCGTACGCACATACACACACACACACACATACTTCCTCCCAATTTTTTGCTTAAAATGCTCCTGGGACCTTGAAAGATGAAAAAACGTTGAAATTTTCGATTTCCATTTTCGGACCGATTACAATAACTTCCTATACTGGGAAGTTAAAAATGAATAATATATTCTTAAAGCTAAGGATTTTATCTTTCATTTTATATATTTAACAATTTTTTTAGCAGGCCCGGAAACTTGTCATTTTTCCGGGTGTGGAGCTTCCAAGGGTGGATCCAAAGGGGTGTTCGGGAGGGGGTGGGGAGCCAAAAATTGAGGTCTGTATACCTATGTACATATCCAAGAAAATCCAAGAGCTCAATGTTCGACTAAAACAGCACGAACAAGATTATGAGAATCCGTACACATGTTATCTTCTTAATATTTTTTCAATATGTTTTTATTATATATTTTCATATAAAAAGTACACATATTTTGATTTTGAAGAGAGTTAAACATATGTATGAACTTAGTACTACATACTAATATAATATCGATATATTATTACTTAAATAAAGATTAGATTATCGAATATTTCAAAAATTGCACTTTATGATATTCCCTGCTTCTCTATCCTTAAATTACCTTCTGAGCACCGTGAAATCTCTACATAAACTAAATGTACATTGTCGGTGAGAGTTGCGTGATATAAAGTCATCCATTAATGTATCGAAATTTAGTAATTGGTCCAAAGCTTCTTTATGAATATATAAGATGCTCAGAGAGCACAATCTGCTTTGGGTCATTGTTGATCTTAAAACATTTTTCATGAGTTTTAATGCGCTGAACGATCTTTCAGCAGTGCAGGAAGACGCTGGCTGCGTAAGAATTATTTTTACGAGCTTAGTGAGCTCAGAGCAAAGATTTCGTAGAGCTGCATCTTCCCTGAGGATATGAAAAACATCTCTTACAGTTTTTACTTCTTTTTCATTACCTCTTAGGGAATCGATAAACATGTTTCTATGTAGCTCTAATCGAGCCTTGTCAAAGTCGTCTTTGTAGAACTTCACGATGCTTTGAGCATCTTTGAGCTCCCCAACAATAAAATTTTCGCACGTTTTGAGAAACTCGTAGTTCTTAGACTTGAAACGATCCTCCAGGGATGTAATCACTTGATCTAAGATTTCATTAAAATTCTTTTCATAATATTTTGCAGGCGAGTCAAAAACATGAGCATTTGTAGGATTCTGATCAATGCGTTTGGAAACTTGTCGTTGTCTAGGCGCTTTTGGCTCTTCAAGATCCAAAGCTCTCAATGTTTTTATCGCATTGTCCCAAGCCTCTGTGAAACCATTCGATCGCAGCTGTTTCAAACTTTCCAGAGTTCGGTTCACTTTCGCTTGCGAATCATTGACGCACAATTCTTCGTCCTGCAATTTCTTATTAAGAGTCTCAACCCTTTCAAGAGCTGCAATAATTAGGTGCTGCATAATTAGAAAATCGGATTTTGACATTACATTATAATGTCCATTGGCTTGAGCTGCAACAGTCCTCTTCTGCGTATTATCATTTGCGATAGATTCAAAGAAATCCAAACATGCTTGGTAATTGTCACGTATCCTTTTTTATGCCTTAATTCTGACTAGCCATCTGCAGTGAAATAATAAAATTTATGAATTTAAGTAAAAAATTACGAATGTACAAAGTGGTTCAAAATTAATCAAATAGTTATTGCACTCTTTGAGTATTGGGAAAGCCAAATTTAAAAAAAAAAAGGAAATTACTGAAAAAACATGACAAAATGAGGCAAGTAAGAAATTTCTCGGGATCGCTCGTTTTTCATCCGACATAGTTCTGACCTCTACGGGCTTGACCGTACATGTTATCCGGGGCCACTGGCGATATTTTTAGCGACCTCGAAAACCCCCGATGCACCCACTACATTACTCTTACGTTTTCAATTGCCAAAATTTCGCTTTCCTATCTAATGACAAAGAGGTTTAAGAGGACTTTCTCATTTAGAATGGGAAAAAATGAACTTTTCAGAATTTTTTTTATCACATTGATTATATCCATTGAGAAAATTTCTTCTGAACATTGTTCTACATAGTATGAAGAATGTAAATTTTTTCAAGTATATATCATCTTGCGCGCGGTAGAGGAAGTTTTACAAAATAGCAGTTTTTAATCTGAGCTCCCTGTAGCAGTTTGAGCGAACATTCAAACGGGATTATGTTCACAAGACTTCGTTCTAGACATGAACCTAAAAAAAGTATAGCTTTCGATATTCTGAATGGTTTTATACACATTACAATAAAAAAAAATTTCTCGACTTTTTTTTTCGAAGTGCACTATATTTTCGAAGATGAACTATCCTTATTAAATTTTTTTTTACATTCTTCATACTATGTAGAACAATGTTCAGAAGGAATTTTCTCAATAGATATAATCAATGTGATGAAAAAAATTTCTGAGAGAGTGCGTTTTTTTCCATTCTAAATGAGAATGTCCCCTTAACAACTTTTTGATAAATTGAACAAGAAAAGTCAGATTAATCCCTACCTCGTTGGTGCATATTGAATCAAGGATTGCGCTCCATCTTCTTGGGCGTCTTTGAAAAGTTTTATTCGATTGGGAGAATCTCGAATGAATGTTATGATCTCTCTTGCTTCATTTATTGCATTTCTTGCACATGTTACATTTTGGATAGCATCCTGGGCAGCTAGATTTGTTCTGTGGCCGGCGCAGTGATTATACAGCGCACGAGGCTCTTCTTCACAAACCCTGGTTTGTAGACCACTCAACTCTCCGCTCATAGACTAAAACTATTTTTTATTATTTTGATATATATCAGTAATAAACATAAACAATTATGAGATAAATAGAAAATATACGATATTGAGATCAGAGCGATGTGAGATCAGAACTTCCCTGACATATAATAATTATCATTATTTATTATAGTAAATATTGACACACGCACAATTTTCTATATTGATCAGCGGTTCCCGGGCAGCAGATGACGGAGAATCCTCTCTACTGTTCACATTAATGTTCACAGACGATGATCCATTTATAAGTTTCGGACGTTTATATTCAACCGGGAATGATGCGCGAGCTTTCATTTGTTGATCGGGTTCAATTCCACCGAAAAATTCATATTCCTCCAGCGCCCCTGAAGTCACTGTGCACGGCGCACGGCTTGACGAAGCGATAGTGGACAGTGATTTCAAAAGTATTTCTTTAGTGATCATATCTCCAATCTTTCTTTTGTTATTTAATGAATTTTCAATGTAACCCTCAGCTACTGCACCGAACCTCCATCCTCCGTGTTGCTTCATGGTCCTCAGGTTGGCCCCGGCATCTGCAAGGAGTGTGGCTGAGCTCCGTCGGAAAGAATGTCCAGTGTAGGTTTCAGGATTCTCCAGTCCCAAGAATTCTGCGATTTTCATTGGCATTTTTCCGATTTTATTCTTGCCAATGACCTGATTCGTGCATTTGCCTTTTTGATAATAATTCAACAGGAATCTGTTGGTCGGTGCCGACGGGGGGCGAAGAGAAGAGAATTTCTCTACTATTTCTCGCAATTCTCCGTCAATTACATTTTCGCGGCAAATTATTTTTTGTATCGGGAATACTAACAGTCAATAAATTTCCTTCTTTTTTCATATTCTGCAGCGAAATACTTGTTAATTCATCTGAACGGCACGCTCCGGCTATTCCTAGAACCGTTACTACTTTGATGTCCAAATATTCCTGATCCGGCGCGGTTTTCAGAAATTTCTCGATTTCTGATGAAGACAACACGGGTGATTTTTTTGCCACATATCCTACACTTTGCTTCTTCAGAAATCCCCGTAACTTCTTGTACGATTCAATGTCAATGTTTTCATTAATCTGTAATGTCATTTTCAACATTGAATTTGTTGACAATAAAGTTGAAGACTTGAACTTGTCTGACAATTCTTTAAAGTACACCAACATCAAACTTTCGCTAGTTTCCTTCAGTTTCTTCTCTTTTTTCCACTCTTGAAAATGCTGATATTGCAGTCCGTAGCGTCCTTTTGATTTTCCGGAAGCAAACTGGCCGTAATTAAATCAGCTCGCACGCGCGCATGATTAGTATATATGGGCAAAAACGCGGAAAAAGGCATATGCGTGTCCGGAGCCGATGACCGTTTTAGAGTCGGAAATGAGTACCCAAAAAAAAATGATTTCGGTGGATATCGACCTAGACAACATTTTTCCACAAAAAAAACGGCCATCCAGCCAGCCATAAAGCCCGGCAGGCCCCAGAAACTGTGCAAAATGTCCCCTCCGTGGCATGTCCCAACTACAAAAATCCAGATTAATTGCGCATATTAAATGGACCAACTTGTGCGATTCGGGCTAGGACATTCACGAATGGTTTTAGGGACCTAAAACTTTGATTTTTTCTCTTTTATCGCAAACCGGAACACCAGAATACAGAACTTACACGTATTCGAATTTTGTCCGAAATTTTCCGTTAAAATGGCGAACCGCAGAGCCGCTAGAGCCTGCATGCGTTCGAATGTTCTGTTGGGGCTCCCTCTGGTCGGGGGATGTTTCATGAACCTGCAACAATTCGAAAACCCATTCGGCGCGTTCGATTTGAATCCCTAACTGTAAAATTCGCTTGTTCTAAAATTCAAAGTGCAAACGCATATTCAAACAAGTCCCCTCCGTGGCAGTCGCGGTTTCAACTTCAAACCGAAAAAAACGCGTCAGAAGTGGAAAGTTCAAGTTGTTCTAAGAAGCTGTAGTCACCGGTAAACGGAAATTCACTCAGGATTCTTCCTGAACTTAGAAAAGCGATTTTAAGTCAAATAGTCCCCTCCGTGGCGGTCCCCTCCGTGGCAGCTTTTTCTCGAAATCTGAGAAAATTTCCCCAAGAATGTTCCAAAAAATAAGGATTGTCCCCTTGTAACCCCTGTAGCAGAAACGGGCTTGTTTTGGGGCCATATGGGGGGAGAACCCACAAAAAACTCAGTCGGTAAACTTTTTTTTTGCTGGGTTTTGAATGTGCAAATATGCCTTTTTTCGCGTTTTCGCCCATATATATATATATATATATATATATATATATATATATATATATATATATATACTAGCTGGAACCCGGTGCGCCTCGCTGCACAAATAAGCCAATAGTATGGCGTGCGCCAAAACAATTGGGAATCTCAAAATCGATGGGCACTGAGAGTCTCAAATCCCGGGATGCAAGTACATTCGTAAAGAAAAGTGTAACTCCGTTCGTTTAAAAACCCAAATCACTTGCTCATTTATATCCCTAATCACAATTCAGCGGTCTCACTGCCACTCTTGTCGTGGTCAGATGCTATGAGGGAGTGTTTTTGCCCGTAAATGAATTTCGAAGAAGAAATTACAATGCACGTCCGCTTAAACTTTATCCATACACGAAATTTTAATGGGTGTGAAATTGTCAGTTCGCCGCCTGTGTTTATATTTCCAATTCTTTTGGTACGCGCTATAGCTTCCGTTTATTTTGCAGTTGAGGTGATAAGAATTTTAATATACAGTAGGAGCCATTTTCGTATTTTTGATTCCGAATAATATCGATGCTATCGATTGAAATTTCGCTATTTGAAATGACCAAAAGTTGGTTTTTTCAATACTGTTCCATAGATGTGATGCTTTCAAGCATGCATCCGTTCAGCTCATTTGCAGGCTTTGATCGAAGTATACCAGGCAAAGTTGAGCAAGTAGTGTCAGAGCGCCTACCATGGATTAGGTTTTCCTCGGAAATCTTGAAAAGCCCTGTCATGCGCTTCGACCTATTTTTTATAGGCCATGGTGCATTCGCTCCAAAATAATAATTTTGCACGGATGTGGCAATACGGGAGTTTTTACTGATGTTACATGTAGGTGTCTCTCTCTGGTTCAAATTCAATAGGAACTTGGGTGCTCAATACACTAAACATCCACCATCAAGTAGCGTTGATGCAATTCCCGATGATGTCACACTTCACACTATGAATGGAGACAGTTAATACGTTCAATAAGCAACGTTTGGCAACATTGGGCGAACTTTTCAAACATTTAACGGCATGATAAAGAATAATTTTTCCGTAAGAAATATGAAAAAAAAATATGTCCCATGCAAAATTATTGTATGTTGAAAAATCAAGCACCTTGAAATCTATGCAAATTTCCAGGTACCATAGCTCAAAAAGAAAAAGCGACGAACATCTGATTATTGAATTTGTCGTCTTTTTGGTTTCGAGACCTTTCATTTAAGCCATACATTGCTAAAATCAGGCACATGCAGCCGAAGTTACTTCAATCCAAGTTCAGAGAACCGCGTCCTTCGCGATAAATCTGATTTTTTCAACAAAATTGTACGGCAACTATCCGTAAATAAACTCCGATCGATCTGAAACTTTGGAAATCGTATTTTTTTTTCGGAAAAAAACCAAAACAAAATGGATCTGACTTCTTTAGCAGAAATTTGAAGAGTACCTCCCATACAAAAGTTTCGGATTTTTCTATATCAGTACACTACAGCTACCCGAAGGTTTCGAGATAGCCTATATGTTATTCTGAAGTATGAGCTATATTATTGTAAAGTTTCATTAAAATCTATTCAGTAGTTTTTGCGTGAAAGAGTAACAAACATCCATACAAACATTCGCGTTTATAATATTAGTAAGATAGCCTATAGCAAAAAACCTGTGTGCGTTGCAAGGCTTTTAAATAAAAAAAAATTATGTGTGCGTTGTACGCGGTAAGAAAAAAAACAATAAATCTGGAAAAAAATTCCCTCTTCCCAATCTTATCGGTGATTCAATTAGAACAGCGTTATGTATTCAAGTAGATGCATCTAAACATGTAACTTCTCGGTGAATTGGAATTTTAACTTTCTCTTTTCGGTTAGCCGTTACACTGCTCCCTTCTTACTCAGTATTCGTCCCGAACATAGCTTCCTCCAGGTCCCGTTTTTTCCGATCGAACTTTTTGGAAGCGATAGATGACATCGTTTAACCTCGTGATGACAATGTAGGGGCGCACAAATTTGCAAACTTCGACTCTTTCTACCGTTTTTACTGTTTCTATACTGGTTAGAGGGAATTTTAGAAATTTACTACATTTCAGAATGTGGCTCGGGAAAATTCGTGCGTCATATTGGACCCGCAATTTTGAATTTGTAAGCTTTGATCATAAATTCGTTGTTTGCCTTAAAAGCCCCCAGATACCGATTTTCATTGCAATCGGAATACAATTGGAAAAATTCGTCGGCCATATTGGCTCGGCCATTTTGAATTTATAAGTTTTGATCATAAATTCGTTATCTGCAACCTTAGAAACCCCTAGATATTCACTTTCATTGGAATCGGAATACAATTGGAAAAATTCGTCCGCCATTTTGAATTTATAAGTTTTGATCATAAATTCGTTATTTGCAACCTTAAAATCCGCCAGATTTCGATTTTCATTGGAATCGGAACATAATTGGCAAATTCGTCGGCCATATTGGCACGGCCATTTTGAATTTATAAGTTTTGACAACAAATGCGTTATTAGCGACCTTAAAAACCTCTATATACCAACTTTCATTGAAATCGGAACACAATTTGCGTGGCCATTTTGAGTTTTCGGCGGCCATGTTGAATTTTTTTATAAATTATAGCCTATATGTTATTCTGATATATGAGCTATATTATTGTAAAGTTTCATTAAAATCCATTCAGTAGTTTTTGCGTGAAAGAGTAACAAACATACATACAAACATTCACGTTTATAATATTAGTAAGATATATATATATATATATATATATATATATATATATATATATATATATATATATTATACTAGCTGGGACCCGGTGCGCCTACGCTGCACCCATAAGTCAATAGTAAACAATAAAAACCATCCATTAACTTAATATTTTTCGAGATATGAATTTTACACAGATGAAATGCCTCAAAGAACATGGGTCTTGCGTCGGCCGCCATGAATCGGTATATTGAGTCTACTACATTGCTTATTGTATTCTACTTATCATACCCTTTCATTTGATACCCATGTTGAGGGGGTTGTGAAGAAAGTAGTAATCCGGCCTCTTTAGACGGCCGCCATGGATCTAAAGATATATTTTGTATACTACATTGCTTATTGTATTCTACTTATCATACCCTTTCATTTGATACCCATGTCGAGGTGGTTGTGAAGAAAGTGGTAATTCGGCCACTTGAGACGGCCGCCATGGATCTAAAGATATATTTTGCTTATTGTATTCTACTTATCATACCCTTTCATTTGATACCCATGTCGATGTGGTTGTGAAGAAAGTGGTAATTCGGCCACTTGAGACGGCCGCCATGGATCTAAAGATATATTTTGCTTATTGTATTCTACTTATCATACCCTTTCATTTGATACCCATGTCGAGGTGGTTGTGAAGAAAGTGGTGCCCCGCCCTCTTGAGACGGCCGCCATGGATCTAAAGATATATTTTGTATACTACATTGCTTATTGTATTCTACTTAACATACCCTTTTATTTGATACCCATGTTGAGGTGGTTGTGAAGAAAGTGGTAATCCGGCCCCTTGAGACGGCCGCCTTGGATCTAAAGATATATTTTGTATACTACATTGCTTATTATATTCTACTTATCATACCCTTTCATTTGATACCCATGTCGAAGTGGTTGTGAAGAAAGTGGTACCCCGCCCTCTTGAGACGGCCGCCATGGATCTAAAGATATATTTTGTATACTACATTGCTTATTGTATTCTACTTAACATACCCTTTCATTTGATACCCATGTTGAGGTGGTTGTGAGGAAAGTGGTAATCCGGCTTCTTGAGATGGCCGCCATGGATCTAAAGATATATTTTATATACTACATTGCTTATTGTATTCTACTTATCATACCCTTTCATTTGATACCCATGTCGAGGTGGTTGTGAAGAAAGTGGTACCCCGCCCTCTTGAGACGGCCGCCATGGATCTAAAGATATATTTGTGTACTACATTGCTTATTGTATTGTACTTAATATACCCTTTCATTTGATACCCATGTTGAGGTGGTTGTCAAGAAAGTGGTAATCCGGCCTCTTGAGACGGCCGCCATGGATCTAAAGATATATTTTGTATACTTCATTGCTTATTGTATTCTACTTATCATACCCTTTCATTTGATACCCATGTCGAGGTGGTTGTGAAGAAAGTGGTACCCCGCCCTCTTGAGACGGCCGCCATGGATCTAAAGATATATTTTGTATACTACATTGCTTATTGTATTGTACTTAACATACCCTTTCATTTGATACCCATGTTGAGGTGGTTGTGAAGAAAGTGGTAATCCGGCCTCTTGAGACGGCCGCCATGGATCTAAAGATATATTTTGTATACTACATTGCTTATTGTATTCTACTTATCATACCCTTTCATTTGATACCCATGTCGAGGTGGTTGTGAAGAAAGTGGTACACCGCCCTCTTGAGACGGCCGCCATGGATCATTTTAGTTTCAATATCGTCATGGCCTACCTATTGTTTGACAGCTGCGTAAATTTGAAATTTTCATTAAATGTAATGATTCAATTTAATGACAATTTTACATTTGTCGAACAATAGGTTGGCCATGAAGCTATTGAAACTACAATGAAGTGAAAATTCCTAAAATTACCATTTTTTTTGGATTTTGCAGCTGTTTTTTTGGTTAAAGGTATAAAAAATAGCGTACGACCTATTCTCAGACCTACCAAATATACACAAAAAATTTCATGCAAATTGGTCAACCCGTTTCGGAGGAGTACGGTAACAAACACTGTGACACGAGATTTTTATAGATATAGATATATATATATATATGGCCGATTCTCCAGAACCTTTAACCTGCTTGTCGCTTCGAAATTTTTATGACTAACAATTTTTATAAGAAGGTTAAAAATAAAAGAAGCTATCAATAATGTTAAGAAACTATTAATGAACAATAAGATATAAGTACGAAGTCATTTAAAACGATATATTGCAATAAAATTTGAAAAAATGTTCCGTTACCTGTCACTTTTCGGCCTGTCTTTAGCGCTAATCTGAATGAAAAACTATTTATATTTGTGATAGGAAGCGTTGAAACAAATAGTGAAAAGTGAAAAGTTGTAGTTTAACTCTTAAGGAAAAATGCAGTTGTGTTCGGTGCAGTGTCAAATCGCTATATTTTCCAAAAAACAATTCTGAAGTTTGTCCCTAGGTTTTGACGTCAAAGTTGTAACCCGCATGGTAAGTCGAAGTACTCCGAATTGTCTCATTTTATCATAAATTTTTTTAAACGCACTTATTGTTCAGACACTAACGAACATGTGCATACATTTTGTGACAAAAATAAGTTGAAATTGGTTGATTTTTGGGCAAAACTGGCTAACGTGAAAATAGGTTACATTTAAATGTCAAAGTTGTAACCGCAATTAATTTGCTCATATTTCATTAAATTCATCCCCGTAAAATTTCTTATGACCTATTGTAACTAGTTAAATCATATGTAATGTTTCCTTCACTTAAATTGTTTCATGAATCTTAAAAAAAAAGTAATTTAAGCGAATGTCAAAATTGTAACCATGTCAAATTTGATGTCAAAATTGTAACCATGTCAATATAACCATGTCATAAAAAAAATATGCGCATTGAATTTTTTAATGTTCTACATCAGAAAACATTTATTTATGAAATAAGAAACACAAAAAATATCATGGCACGGTAGTGCTATCAATTTGAAATTTCATTTTTCCAATTAGCTCAGGTTAAAGGTTCTGGAGAATCGCCCATATATATATATATATATATATATATATATATATATATATATATATATATATATATATATATATATATATATATATATATATATATTAAAAACAAAAACAAATCTGCAACCACACACACTATCTCATTCGCTAATTATATTCGTTCGTATTCATGGCTCGATGGCTTAGTGGTACAGAGTACAACTGGCAATCTCAGAGTCGCGGGTTCAAATCCCGCACTCGGCACCTCTGGTTTTTTTTCATGATTGGAAAATCCTGAGGAGCGGGCAGTACATAGTCTCTTCTGAAGTGGGCGATAAAAAAATTTTACCTCCCGCCTTGAGACTTTACCTCCCGCTCGCTCGGAGAGGTCTGGAAAACGCCAATTTCGGCATAGAGCACATGCACGAAAAGAGGCACTTTCGGGGCACGTGTGAAAAAAAATATTACCTTATGGCAAAATTTTTTTTTAATATTTACCCCCCTCTTTGTGTTTGGAATGGCTAAAGTCAGAGAAAAATTTGAACAGCCCATTTTTTTAAAAAATATTCGAGTTTTGTATGATTTCAAAGTTGTATTGTAAAAATGTTTGTATGGGGAGGTTGAATTTTGGTTATTAATGAAAAGACTTACTATATAGGAGGATGTATTATTAGGCGAACATGTTATGGTAGAAATCAAATAGTTTTTTTAATAATACCATTTTAATTAAAAAGGGCGATTTTTCATTTAATTTTGTACTTATATTTGACTTTTAAAAAAATGGCGGGATATGGCGGGGTTCTAATTGGTATCAAATTTAAGTAGAAACCCTCCTGCATCGATGGGAAAGTTTGGCTGCGACCACCTGCGACCTTCGGAGGAAATCATGTTTGAACTAAAGTATACTTTCGTAGTCGTGTGGGTATTTCCAGACAATGTTCCCAGGAATTTGCAGAAATGGAGGAATTTTATGACTTTTAAGACTATACTTATTTGATTTGTGCTTGTTGTTGTTATAGTGAACAGATTGAGGGAAAAGCCCACCTTGAAGTCACTGGTAGAGGTATTAAGACAATCGTCTTCTCGCGGGGCGGTGTGTGAAAGCAACTATCAGGACAAGTTGTCAGAACCAATTAGTAAAAATTAGGAACAATAAATAGAAGTAAAAAGGGTATAGATGTGTTCGGTACAAAGTAAAATAAAAACCGTTCAATTGTTTTCTGGTAACGAACTCGCATTCTTTGCAACTCCCATGAGCACACAGACTCGAGCTCCAATATCAAATTCCAGCCCGATGTAAAAAAACAAATCGTAACGGAGCTGAATTCATTTTTGCAAATTTATCAAGCTGTTGGACTTTTTTCGGACACACTCCTTCTTATTGATCTCGAGCGGAGACATCAGTTTCGATCAGACGCGATTCCTCTTAAGATATTAAAAGTGTCAATCAAATTTATGAATTTATAATAGTATGTGAAATCAAATAGTATTAAAATAGTGCATTTTAAGACAAGTTTGAATTGTGAGAATTACTTGCAAAAATATTGTAACGTAGTGACATAAAGAGAAATATTCATGTATAAATCAATACTTTTGATTCTGAAGTGATTCTGAGTTTTGTGGCGAAATTAAAGTTTTCCAGGATTATCCGGCACAAGATGAGCGACTAGTAGGTGACAGGCACCATAAAACCAAATGTACTTTACAGACGAAACCGACAAAAACACAATAAAAGTAGGTAGTAAAAAGGTCATTAGTAATTCCGCGAGTACGATTCCGTACAGATATTCAGAAAATAAGTGGTACATGCAGAGGTATCTTTTGAAAAAAAAAAAAAAACACTATTAAGAAGGATACATAGGAAAGTGATAGTTCAGTTCGCTAGCGGACATCGCATATCGAGTATCGAGTTGCCGGATTATATTTGTTGAATTACGTGTGAGAGTTTTGTTTAAAAAGAATTATATTGCTTACTTTTATTTGAGACACCGCCAAAAACCGAGAAGAATGGAAGCGAATCGTGAATAGAGTTCGGGACCCAGTGGCACCGACAGCAGCGTATCCGTTGCGGGGACGTCCCGCTCGGACCGCCAGCTAACGGATCAAAGAAGAAGAAGAAGACTTTTATTTGGTATAACAATTATACGAAGAAATCATTATGCAGATTTTGTATTGTGAACTTTATAAAATAATCCGTGAAAATAATGTTACGGAATACCAAGAGTTTGTGCGTCTTCTTTCAAATACGTGCAATGTTCAAATTGTGGATGAAGAAAGATTTGGGTGATTCTTTCGGGGTTTCAAGGAAAAGTGGCTGCTTAGTACTACGAACGCGCAAAAGTTTGAACAAAAGAATGACTCGTTGTTGAATACAGTAATGGAAATCAGTCCTAAAGAACTAAAATCATCCGTGTCATCTCAACCATCTACTTAAACATTTGGGACGCCTACATCTTCACCTTCTACGTCAAAATCGGAATTTTTTTCATGAATATTGGAATCTTCTGCATTAATCTTGCAGCCTTCTACATCATCCGGCAGAGGTAGAGCAGGTAAATCCCTCGATGAGTGCTCGGAAATCACCAGAAAATGAAAACTCAAAGAGCATAATCTACATTTATCAACGGAATTAATAAACCAATCATTTTGCCAACAATATTCTTCTTAGAAGCTAGCTAAAAAAAGCTCTATCTACATGAAACCAGTCCAAACCGTGTGAGTAGAATTAAGGATAGCATCCCCACCGCACAAAATCAGCCGCAGTAATTCACTCCTGAGGAAGCTTTGTCCTTGTTTTTAGACTTGGAACTTTCTAAAGCCAAGTACAATTTTGTGAGAAAGGAATTGAAAACAAGAAAACCACGATGGTTTACCAAGCTATAACAAAATTTTCGCAGCAAAAAAAGGATGTTTTTAATTAAATATTGGTATGGAGATAATAAAATAATGAAAGATTTAGTAAAAAATGTGGTTAAAACTATTTAAATACCATTAATATTTCATTTATTGACTACTTCAAATTTTGTTGATTTATTTTAAGGCACCCTATAAACCATTTAAACTTTTTTTTTTTCAATTAAGAGGTAATAATGTCAATATTTATTTCCCAAAATTTCATTATGAAATCTTTAACACAACAAAAGTGACAGTTTTTTGATAGCCAACAAGTCGTTTTGGCCCACTGTGCGGCATTGTCCGAGTTGTTGGAATTCTCCCAGAAGCTGAGTGGGAGTTCTCGAGGAAACATCCAGTCATCCTTGATGCAGCGCATCCACTCGCGCCAATGATCATAGATGACCTGCATTTAATGGGCAACCATGGGGGGCCACAGCTATTAGAAATTCTGCTTAATTAGAGGTATCACATAATGGATGGACGAAAACTAATAAAACGGCGTGCGAGACGATGCGTTATATGTACACGATATAGGACGAAGGCAACAAATGGGAGATCTGCCACCATACCGTGTTCGAGTATGTCGAGCATTCCTGAATACCGGAGTGGATTACGCGGGGCCCGTCACAGTACGGTCTTGGAAGGGAAGAGGAGGCAAGCGATACAAGGCATATATCGCGCTTTTCGTTTGTATGACCACCAAGGCTATCCATCTGGAGCTAGTGAGTGAGCTCTTCTCATTCTTGCGGCACTAAGGCGGTTTGCTGGTAAACGAGGATTCCCTGCGCGGGTTTTTAGCGACAAAGGGAAAAATTTTGTTGGTGCCATAACGTGAATTGGATGAGTTACAAGCTTTATTGAAAACGTGAAAGGATCATGAAGTCATTGCGAACTATTTCAAGAACAAGTACTTCGAACTATTTCAAGGAGTACGAATGGCATTTTATACCATCGGGATCGCTACACTTCGGGGGCATGTGGGAGGCTGGCAATGAAATTTCATCAACGGCGGGAAATAGAGACGTTCATTTAACCTTTGAAGAATATCAGACCGTGGTGTGTCAAATTGAGGCGCGTTTGAACTCGCGTCCATTATGCCCGAGAAATGGCAATGTCGAAGTTTTAACGCCAGGGCACTTCTTAATAGGAGAATCTCTGAAGTTGGTGCCGGATTGAAATTTGCAAGGAACCCAACTTAGACACCTTACAAGATTTAAGTATATACAACGGATCCAACAACTGTTTTGACGAAGATGGCAAAATGAATACCTCGTTAATCTTCAAGCGAAGTATTTTCCTAATCCTTCTCGTTGCTTTACTTTCCTCGTGGCCTACTCAAGGCTCGTCTACTGTTTTTATTTTTATTTGAAATTTTATTTTAGTTGTAAGCAAACATCCCGCCCCCGTAGTTTCCCTTAGGTCTCTTTAGCGTGCCCCCGCTGTTCTGACCGTGACGACTCGGAGGAGCCCGTCCTTTGCTCGATTAACTTGCTGGTTGCCCATTTTGCTGGTGATAGTTGTTTTTCTCGTAGAATAACTAGTTGCCCGAGTTGGAGATCTCTCTGCAATTTATTACAGCATTAAACACTGATACTTTCGCACATTATGACACGGAGCGCTGCAATTCTTTTAGAAAAAATATAGAGAACGGAGATACTAGATGTCATTATATCAGTTAATAGTAATCATTACATTTCAGAACATTTAGAATTTACTTAAGTTGACAATTTGCTAAAATGTGCGAGTAATTATTATGGTACATCTTACCGCAAGTATTGTGTAGTTAGGCTATTTTAAGAATTTATAAGAAGAGAAGGAATCGAGTCAGTAGTCAGAGGTCGGTTAAAGTCGGTTCAAGTAGAGGGAACAAATTAAAGTGACAAATTTTATATTGTACTAGCTGGAACCCGCTGCGCCTCGCTGCACCCATCAATGTGGTGGATGGTTACCATTCAGCTCTTTCCGCAGCATTATCCGTTGTACAATATATACGCTGGCCATTTTCTAGATGACCAACCAAATGAACAACAGTTGCATATCTTTTATGAATGGCGAATGAAAGAAATTGCCATACCGCTAGATTATTGCTAACTTTACGTCCCATTTAATATTGTGTTATTTTGCCGATCGCATTTGCATTAGCACCACCGAAAACAGCCATGTCGCTCCCCTTCATTATATATTTGAATATGAATTTGATTGATTCGACAGAATTGCAAAATTCAACATTTATGAGAGCATTGAACGTCTTGGACAATAATGGCGAATAGAGTACGACCCAACGATTGTCAGCTTCACAATCGTAAGCTTCCAAGTTATCTCTTTGCCATTGACCTTAGTCGGTCGACGAAGATACATTGGGTAACCATTGTTCCCGATTACATTTTCAGAAATTAATGCTCTTGAATACCGCTTTGAATATGTCTCACATGCATCATGATTCAGTCTCATCCCATTGTGGATTGCAAGTAAAAGTTATGAACAAATCTGACGACCATATTGATATTGGACATATGCTTTCCGACACACAATGCATCAAAGATTTTCGAACGTTCGTTTCGAACTGTATCGATTTTCCTTGCTGAACCTAACTAAAATTGTTAAAGTAACCGCTCGGCTGCGCCAACTTTGATATTTTTGTTCTTTTTCACATGTGCCTTTGTCGAAAACTACTAAATAAAGTCCATTTTAACATAACAATTGGGTCAATAGCAAGAGAGGGAAGTATTGTACCTTGTTCAACAAAATTTTTTGCTTAGAAACTAACACATGCACAAATGCCTTATAGATAAAGAAACATTACTTGGCTATAGCCGTTGATATCCCATCTAAAGGTAATAAGTTAATCTTGGTGAGACCCATGTACCCCGAGAGTATGATAACAAACCGGTTAACCAAGTGTTAAATATTGACCCGTGTACGCCAGCCTAATGAGAGTAACATGTAAACGCACTCTAACGTTACTACTGTTACGTTTCGGTTAATGCATTTATAATTTGACACCACTATCGCTGCTACAATCCTTTTTTAGAACGATTTTACTTTTTTTATTTCATTTAATAAAACAAACCGATTTCACGTACAAATCATATCAATTAAATGCGAAGAAAAAATTTCCAATAAGGATATCGACAATTCTTTTTCAAGCGCTATTACAAAAATACCAACAGAGATAATCATGGAAACTATATACATAAACCTTGCTATTGAGGTCTTCTAACATAAACCACACTCAATTAGTCATTTCATACAGCCAATTTTTCAAACATCGATTACATACAAAACAATGATTCATTTTTATATATATAGATTTACTAGTAGTACGTGATACTAAAGTCCAGAACCTAAAGGAAAATTGTGCATAATTTTTGCTTAAATCTATTATTTTATTAAAAAACTGTTATTAATCTTAAAATATATAATCTTTTAATTCTTTTGAAAGCAACATACATATAGGTCTATATTTACTTATCTATGCATATTAATCTATCTTCTTTTTGAGGATAACCACCGAGCGTGGTCTCGACCGTATCGAGAATAGTTATGGCAGGTACATAAAAGACCTTCACAAAGAAATGATTTTTTTCGTTGAATAGATTACCGGTGAATCTCTTCATTAAAAATGGAACACAATTACCAGATTTAAAATGGCTTCACCGGCCTTGGTAAGGGTTAAGTGGGCCAATTACTATGCCAGAAAAACGTGGTTTGAATCGTCTTCATCTCTTAATTTATACCATAGATAACTTTCACACTTGCTTGATTGTCCTCTTTACATAAAACTCCTTGCCCTGAATCTTACCATCGCTTATCTTCTATCTTCTTATTATATATTAATAAAAGAAAGTGTGTGTCTGTGTGTCTGCTTGTGCGTACCGTCACATACCGATATTGACTTACTTGAGGTGCCGTTCGAAGCTTATTAGCGACAATATAATCTGAAAAGATTTTTATAATATTCGGTCCAGCGGGTTTTTGGTTTAAATGACTTAAGTGATTTTTGTACCTGCACGATACCGCGCGAACTAAAAACTATATCGACTTCATTGAGGTGCCGAAAAACATTAATACATCAATTTTATATACATTTTCGTCATCCTAATCTTGTAAGTGCGCACATTTAGTTGGACATTTTAGCGAAAATATTTATAAATAATTGTGACAAATTCTCGGTATTATGCATATATTCTATATTACCTATTGTTCATTTATTATTAAAATATCCAATCATAATATTCAACATCCATCATACTGGGAAGTTGATCGTGTGGACCGAAAGGGTCAAACACACATCCCAACTAGTTTTTGTAGATGCATGGATACCCGAGAAGGTGGAAGTAAGTTAAGTTTCCGTTTTTCGCTATTTTGATTAGTTTTTTTTAATTAATTAATAGGTACGATTTTTCACCATTTTTTACGCTCTACGCCTGATATTTCGGCTAATGTATATCGTAGAACTTTTTTTTTCTCTTGCATAAAAAGTAACTGACTGACAGACAACGCACAACCTAAACCGCTAGAGGTAAAGGGCTGAAATTTTGACAGTGCATCCCTATAATGACGTGGACATCCACTAAGAAGCGATTTTTCGAAATTCATCCCCTAAGGGGGTGAAATGGGGTTTACCCAAACCGCTGGAGCTATAGGGCTGAAATTTTGACAGTGCATCCCTATAATGGCGTGGACATTCACTAAGAAGCGATTTTTCGAAATTCATCCCCTAAAGGGTGAAATATTCTTTTATGATTGCTTCATAATTTCTTGCACCCACGTAAATAGGCGAACAAACATAACGAACGTTCGTCAAACCCTAAAATGTCACTTCTCTTGATGACATATACATGTCAATCTCTGCTTCAAAACTTGCAGATTGAGCAGATGTGATATATGTACGCAGCAATTTGTTTACCATATTTATTAAAAAAATGCGCTATAATAAACCCTTTGTAGGGATAAGAACAGCTTATTTTTTTTTTTTGGTTTAAAGGAAACATTGCACATAATAAACAGTTTTTATTTAAGGGCGTTGCAAGGCACGTGGGTTTTATGTTAGTAAGTATAATAAGCGAGGAAGAAATTTGGTGTTCGGTCTGTCAAGGAACTATTCGGCTGGCCGTATACCAAAACAACATACGCAGCTTTTCGTCATTTATATATGGAACAAATCGTCACATACCGCTTTGCGGCATAAATTTACATACAGTAGCTTTTGGCGTTGCGGGTGAATTTCTCGGACTAGAGTTTGTTGTCCGATATTACATTACGCATTGTAACAAATTCAGGCTTGGAATTCAAAGTGTAACAAATTTAGTTTGCTCAGGAAAACTTCTTTAATTCTAAGTTTCAACTTCCACAGCTCACATCTAACAATTTCCAAATGCAATTCTAGAAAAAGAACATGTGAATGTCAAGTTGAAAGTTGCAGAACTTCAAAAGTATTTATTTGCGAATCTGATTTAAATGTTCGATGGTGAATAATAAGGATATAAATAAAAGTTCCCATGAAACTTTTATACACGAAAAAATTATCTTTTAGCAAAGAAGAAGAGGATATTTCTTCCATGCAGGAGCAGTGCTAAGGAAGAAATCTTTGTTTGTGCACTTTCTTTCTGGCAAACACTTAGCAAACTTTTACAACTATTGTCAACCAAGTGAAAATAGTCACTTAAATGACTCTAGTGCTCTTTCTGTTTTCTAAATTTACTTATCTATTGCAAAGTTTGTTTAAATAAGTTAACAGCACTTAAGAAATTCAACCAGAACTTTCCACAACTGCGATAAACTTGGTTAACTTTTGGATTTAATTTATTTGCCTTTTGTATCTCCTTGTTACTTGCTGCATAAGTAATCGGTTTGTATGGTTATCAAAATTATGTTGACCAGAACCAGAAGGATCCACATAAACGGCACAGTTGAGCCGGTTAGAAGCCATTTAGACCTGAAAACAAAATTTTAGTAAAGTTTGTTTTCTTTTACAAAGTTAATGACCATTTTTTAAAGGGTTAAAAATTGTTAGATGATTAATTTATACTTTGGGGATGTAAATCTTGGAAGGTTAAAAGCGAAATTAAAACCCATATAACGTATTATTGGAATTTTCTAATTGGCTAGCTAGCTTTGCCCGCCGGCTAATATTTATCACACAATATTTTTGTGCTTTTTAAATTAAATGTATAAGAATATGTGTAGTATATGAATACAGGAAACAAATATAAAAAAGTCCCACCATACTTAACTTCTAAACGTCTGAGCCTATTTAGATGGCTGGGGTACTATTGGAATCGTTTAATGATTTCAAGTTCGAGTTCGGCGGTCGTCAGTCGCAATTTACGTCACACTCGATTTTTGAAGTGATAAATTTTTTATTCACGACTGGCACTTTTTGGTAAACTAGTAGGATGTTGTGCCTAATTACGCTTTTTCATGGTAACACTTTAGACTGGATGACCATAAAAAATCAAGAAAATTATATTTTTCAGTTTTAATTACATAAGTTTGTTCTCCTGAGTATTATTATTAAATAATATAATTTAGTGATACATTCAAAACATTTTCGACCGAAGTAAAAAATAAAAATTATTTCACCACGGCCGGCCGAGGATTGAACTTAGTTCCCCGGGGTAGGATTTCAGCGCCTTACCTCTAGGCTACCGATAAATGTACTTTATTAGAAATCTCTTTTTTGTTATTAAATATACTTCCGGTTGGAATTTCCAAACCATTTTCTCAGTTTTAGGTCTCTTGATCAAGAGCTTCAATTTGAGATATGGTCCAAGTCTGTAGCGACAGTACTTTCAGAGATGAAAGAAGGTCACAGACGGACAGAGGCTTCTTTTTTTTGAACAAGTTAAAACTAGAGATGCGCCGAATGTTCGGCCGAGTATTCTTTTATGTCCTATGCCGGACCCAACTAACACACAGCCGAAACGGCAGCCGTCAGAGGATTCTCCGGCTGGGCAGGGACCCTAGAAGAAGACTAAAAGGGGGAGTCGCAAGAACCCTCATACCGGGACAAGTTAGCTGGGATCACCATGGCAGTGGTTCTGGACAACTATCCCTAAGGCAAATTAACGGAGGAGCATTTCTCCTCTATTTGCGATGCCATCCTGAGTGAAGTGGACAAAATTCGTAAAAGCCATTGCCCGCGTCAGTTTTTAAGTGTAAAGGTGGCAGAGGGTCTCATTAAGATCATCTGCGCCAACGAACCCACTAGGCAATGGCTGACAAATGCTGTCACCAGGGTGCAGGTGTGGGAAGGGGCCAACCTCAAAGTAATCGAGGAAAAGGATCTTCCCAAATACAAGCGGATCGCATTCTGGGTTCCTATCGATGTTTGGGAACCGGAACAGGTGCTCTGCTGGCTGGAAATTCAGAACCAGCCAATTGAGGTGATCTCTTGGCAAGTGATGGGTAGGAAGGTGGACCAGAACGGTCAAACTCTTGCCCTTAGCATTGACGAGAGGTCGCTCACGCAGCTTAAAGAGCAGGGCATGTCCCTATTCTACGGCTTCGGCCGAATTAGAGTGAAGGAGATTGTGAAGGAGATTGACTCCTGTTGGTTCACAACAGAAGGAACAACCCTAGGATCCGGGGGGTACACTGCAACCTGCAACACAGTAGGGCTGCCTCCCCAGTCCTTTGCAGGGTGCTGGCCACCGAAGCTATTGACGTGGCTCTTGTACAGGAGCCATGGGTAAATAACGGTGCTATACAGGGCTTGCGGGCAACCGGCTTCAGCATTGCATGCAGTGACGGACGGACTGCACCTCGACGGATGACGGACGGCGACCCTCGGACCTGTGTAGTCAAGAGACCTGGCAGTGGTGATGATACAGATTAACAGGGGCAACAAGAGCATGATTATCGTATGCTCGGCATGCCTCCCCTACGATTCCAGAGACCCACCACCGTCCAAAGAACTGAAGGATATCGTGGGTCACTCTAACAGGAGCCGTTTGCAGATCATCGTCGGATGTGATGCGAACGCCCATCATGACGCCTAGGGCAGTAGTGGAGTGAACAAGAGGGGTGTACAAGCTTTTGATTACCTCTTAACTACTAACCTGGACATATTAAATCGCGGCATGGATCCTACCTTCGAGAACGGTAGGAGACGTGAGGTTATAGACATCACGCTAGCTACTCAACACGTTTCCACTTACGTGAGTGACTGGCGGGTTTCCGATGAGCCATCGTGCTCAGACCATAGATACATTTACTTTATGGTGGGTGAGTCTTTGGAAAGTGTGAGTACATATAGGAATCCTAGATATACGAACTGGGTAGACTTTCGGGGGGCGAACTCAGTAGCGTATTGAAGGGTTCCATGCACTCATTCAAATCTACGATGGATGTAGAACTATCCGCGGACTTCTTTACGGAGACGGTTAATGCTGCTTACAACAATAACTGCCCCGTTCTGATAAGAACGCGTAACAGGTAAGCTCCAAGGTGGAATATTACGAGGAAATTATTCAACGCAGCTAAGAAGAGCGGCAACTGGGAGAGTTATAAAAGCTCGCTAACCAACTATAACAGGGCGATCAGACGAGAAGAAATAAATAGCTGGAGGAATTTTTGCAAGAGTGTCGACGACAAAGCTTTATGAAAGGGCTTTTCGGGAGATCTTGAATCTATCAGGAGAACCGATGTCTCTTTCACACAATCATTTCAGGCACATTTCCCAAGGCACAACCATTTACTCAAATGGGAACACAACTTCTGCTGGGCAGCCAATAGGCCCACTTTATAAAGTGCCCAAAGCGGCCTGGACAGAAGTAAACACCGTGTTTAACCACGAAGCTATTAGGGAGGCGAATAGATCGTTCAAACCATACAAGTCCTGGAACAGATGAAATCTATCCCATTCTGCTACAGGAGGGTTGCGACCTAGTCACTCCCTTATTATGCAAAATATTCAGGGTTTCCGTCGCACATGGTTACATCCCATCCGTCTGGAGGAACGTCAACATAACATTTATACCTAAGCCAGGGCGTTCGGATTACACCTTGACTAAATCTTTCAGGCCGATAAGTCTCTCGTCTTTTGCCTTGAAGACCAGGGAGAAAATTGTCGACCGAGCGATAAGGGAAACTTATCTTGGGGAGTCGCCTAAACTATTGCGTGACGACCTCAGGGGTATATGAACAACATAGCGTCCTTCCAGGAGTACGATAATGAGTCTCTATGAAGTGTTGTTCACATTCAGCTTCAGAAGGAGTGAGTTGAGGTGGAGTAGGGGAGTAAACGTGTTACAGTGGATAGAAGTACCGAATCAACGTAAAATGAATTGTGCTGGTTTACAGTAGATATGATTTCATAAGAGACAGACGTTCTGGCTCGTCCGACCTCGACTTTTCCGACTGTTTCAACAAGAACATGTACCTTTTGTTTAGGTAGACGAAGTAAATTGGCTAATGATGTCGTCGTGAAGTTGGATTCAGAACCTGGATCTATGAGTGCTCGAGCTTTAATGATTCTACCATCTGTTGATTTGATGAACACCATAGCAGTTGCTAACAAGACTGACGACGAGTATCGTGAATTATTTGCTAGATGAGCACTGGTTTTGCGAACTAGAGGAGTTTCCGCTAAATAAGCTAGTGAGGTAGCTGCTGTGGACGCTGAACCATTAGGCTTTTGGTTGGTAACAGCTTTGTGTACCATCGTGTGATGCTTCTGTTGACAGAGCTGGCATCGTTTGGTCGACTGGCAATCCATAAATTTATGATCCATTCTAAGGCAATTGGTGCAGAGCCTCTTGGTTTGCAAAAGAGCTAATCGTTCTTCAGGGCTTTTTGATCTGAACTGTCGGCAAAAAAGTATGAAGTGATTTCGTTGACAGTGACTGCAGACTGGCGGTACTGTTGAAAGGTGACTTCTAGCTAATGTAGGAGAAGAACGATGAGATGACATATTTCTCTTATCTATGTGAAGATTCGGTGTAAATGCATTAAGTGTATGAATGCGACCTTCCAGAAATGTTTTCAACGAAGCAAACTGAGGTATATGCGTGAAAGATTTTAGCGAGGTTTCCCAATCCCTTCGCGTGACTGGATCAAGTTTAGTTGACAAGAAATATGTATACCAATCATCCCAATGTTCAATACGCCTCTTCAAGTTTTCCAACGCTTTGACTGCTTGGGTGAAACCATCAAGGACTCGACGGAGTTCTGGAGCTGTCTCAGCTGACATGATTGGAATGGTGACCAAGGATACTATATTCGCATTTACCAGTACTCTGGTATTATCAAACCGATTTATCAATATTTCCCAGGCTGATTAATAATTTTCGGAGGTTATCGCCAAATGTTGTACGAGTTTAAAGGCTTCCCCGGTTAAAGATGATTTCAAATAGTGCATCTTTTGAATTGAAGCTATGGTATGATTGTCGTGGATCAGGGATCGATAAGTATCTCGAAACGAGGGCCATTCGAGATAAAGCCACCAAAGCTTGGTAAATTGAATTTGGGTAACTGGACAGCATTATTATTACTAGCATTAGGTGCAAAACTCATCGATAAGTTATGCGATGATTGAAGAGGTTCTAACTCTTCTTTCAGCCAACTTATTGCTTCTGTATAAGCACATTCGACTAGTGAAAATATACCCTGCTTCAGGACTTCCTCGGCTGCTCTTTGGTCTCCAGTAACAACTTCATTCAGTTCATCATAAGATTCGACGAATTGAGCAAAATAGCTTTCCAGTAATTGAAGACGGGCATTTAGAAAGGATACTGTACGCTTATCTTTTGCTGTCTTACTAGAATTCACCTTAAATTCAGTAGGTAATTCTGTCTACCCGTGAGCTAGCCTTAGTTTTAAGTGATTCGAGTAGTGTGTTTGATTTGTATGTAGTCATGGTATATTATAGGAAGACAGCGTAGCAGTATAGCTACTAAGGATCGTTAACGTTTAACTATTAGGAAAAATGTGCAAAACCTTGTTCTAAAACCGTGTTAGAATATACTTATAATATTATATATTCAAGTTGCAAATGTATATATTTAATAAATAACGCCAATAGTTGTTTTATTCAATATTAATTTCAATATAATTTAGTATAGTTCAATATAATTTGCACTTCGATGACACGTAATCAGAGTTTAATTAATATGCGCCTAGCGTTAGACAATAAATTTTCACTATATTCCTAACATCAAGTGTTTTGGTTATATTATCACTGTATGATTATCAAAATCACATAAAGTATAAATGTAGCAACACTGGAACAAAAATTAGTAAACGAAGTTTTATTAATGAGCACGTAAATGCTTAGTATGTTGCCACAATCATCAAAAAGTCATTGTAATTTGTCCATAGGAGTACACAGGCAAATGCAGTTCTCACTCCAGATGTTGACAGTGTAAATCCATGCAACAATGTTGATATCAGTTAGAATGTTGCAAATGAAGCTAGAACTACTGACTCTAGAAATCAATGTGAATTGATTCCGTCTGTAAAAGCGTCTGAATACAATAACGCAAGTATGCATTTACCGCTGCACGTTTTTGCAGTAAGAATGTACTTTTGTGTTAGTGCATATAAATTAGAACGGACTCATCATAGAATTAGCACGATATGAATGTAATGATCGTCCGATGTATTATCAATTTTTCCAGTATCGCCTGCACACCTGTAGATTTTAATAAATTGCTCCAGATATGATTATTGTTGACTTATTGAAAATTGTTATTCCACTTCGTCTTTTAAATGTTTTTTCCACATGTCTTAGAACCACTTGCACTACTTATGATCACTACTTATGATTACTACAATAAGGTACCGGTAAGTAGATCCAGCTCGAAGGACGAAAAATGTAAGCAAAAGTTAAATTTGCAAAAAAAGAGGGAACTAATTAAATGAAACGCTGATGGTACAATTAAGAAAAATCCAGTTTATTTTGTACTAGCAAAAACCCGCGTGCCTTGCAACGCCTACTCGAATTTTCACAGATATCTCTTATTTACACTTATTAATTTCCACTTTAATTTAAAAAATCACAGATTGGGAAAAAAAAAAAAAAAATTCAAAATTATCTCAATAAATTCACGCTAAATCACCAAATCAATTAAAACAATTTTTTTTCTATAACCAAGGTTAAACTGCTTCGTCACAAAATCACTTCGTTACGAAACAAAACTCGATCATTCAAAGCCTTCTTCAAGACTAAAGTGTTGAATGAAATACTCTAGCTTCCTTTAAAGTGTACCGTTACAATAATTGGCAGAACCTTGTTTTAAATATCCTATTCATAGACTTCTTTTTAACCCATCATAAAAAATAGGTACTCGTTTTTTTATTGCCATTCCTGGAAGGCCGAATTTTCGACCCAAAACAATACTTGAACATTCACCTGTTTACCTAATTTCTCTTGTAGGATAATATGGCATGCGACTTTTGTATTTACATTGTTTGCGGTTTCCTTTTTTAATATTGTAAATTGTCTACTGAAATTGAGGTTTTGGAAGTTCCCTTTGCTATGCATGCTTCTTTAATTCTATAAAATGGAATCCCAATTACGGCTCGCTAGTATATGTATATCAACAAAATAATTTTTTTTTTCGAGTGAAAAAGAAGCCAGAATCAGAAAGAATGCGTACCTATTATTACAATCAATAAAAATCCTTCATAGCGAGGAAAGTCAAAAAGTGGAAGTCATTTTTAAAAGAGTCGAAGTTTCAGAAGGAGTAGTATTTTCAAGGCCGATAATAAATATCGATGGCTGCCTTTCGAAACCTTATTCTACTGTCGGATCAGACTGAAAAACCGAAGGCGATAATCGGGAAAAATATATCCCTGATAGAGTACAAACTTTTTATCATTGCAATTGTAGACCTGAAAGAGCCTATTTAAATATCGATTGTTCCGTGAATGTTTCCTATAAAACGATCAGGATATTTTTTGGAATATCTAGATATTTAGATACAGGTCTGTCAAGTATACAATTCGAATGATCACTTGCTTTCCTTCTCCTATAGGTTAGACTAAAAAGTAACCCGGTAGTCGGACACGATAGTCGGTACCGATAATCGTATCTGATAGTCGTATTCGCCTAAAATATGGCCGCAAAAGTATTAAATCTTTTTGTGAAATTCCCATTGCAATACATACAGCCAACAATTTTAAAAATGGGTTTTGAAATCACAGACAGACACTCCAATTATAATTATATAGATAGATAGATAGATAGATAGAAGATCGATAACCATATGAAACAGAACTATATTTTTAAATCACAGACAGGCACGCCATTTACATTTATATAGATAGATAGATTTGAATGACGCCGCTCAGGTAATAGTATTCTACTTGTCATATCCTTTTGTTTGGTACCCATATCGAGTGGGTTGTAAAGAAAAGGTGAGTCCGGCATAGTTGGTCGCCATTTTGAATTTATAATGACAAAAAATAGGTAATTGTACTCTAATTATCATCCCCTTTCATTTGATACCCATGTCGGGGATCGGCGAGCCCAATTGCGAAATTCACCCGCCATCTTGGAACCGCCATCTTGATTTTTTTACAAAGTGGTCAGATTACATTGTCACCCGAACTAAATATATGTGCAAAATTTGAAGTTGAACGGTTATATGGAAGTGGGTCAAAATCAAGTTTTAAGTTTTGTCTACATACATACATCCATACATACATACAGATAGAGCTAATATACGGTGTATATAAATAGCCTAAAACATGCTCGCAAAAATACTGAATCTTCCAGTGAAAGTCCCATCCCGATCGGCCCAGCCGTTTCCGAGATTACCGCGGCCAAACAGACAGACATACAGACATACAGAAGGACAAAATTTTTAAAAATAGTGGATTTTGTTTTAATTACATGTAAATAACCAAAAAAACTTAAAAAAACATAATTATTTTGAAATTACAGACAGACACTCCAATTATATTTATATAGAAGATGACTAACACGCTTCAGTGCTCGAAACCAAGAGATCGAGCCGGTTAATTGTTTGGCTGAAGGCCTGTACAAAATTTGTAGTAGTAACAATTGTGGTAGTAGATCATGATGGGGTAGTAGATCTAAACCAGCGAGCAATAATTTTAAGTAACATTAACCGAACTAAAATTCTATAATTGGGACTTTGTAACTCATTAGCCTGAATAATTAAGAATTAATATATCCAGGTCCCACTTAACCAGGTTTCACTGTATATCGTAACAATGCACTACACAGAGCCGGTCTCTGTCGAGCACTCCCACTTGATCGGCCAAAACTCTTTTTATTAACTGAATATTAATTAGATAATTAACGCAGCGCACGCGTGTAAATTGATATTTTTACAAATCCGAACGCGTTTATTTTTTAAATAAAAACCGCAATGGCTTTCAAAGTCCGACTTTGATACCATTAAATTAAGAACTGTCAAAATTTTTCCAATGCACATTCCAGCCACTTCCCCTTCATTTTTTATCTTTCTTTCACATACGCTCAAGGCTGCATCCGCCAGCCTATGCTTACGCCTTTCTAAGGCCGATATAGATGTCGTCCTGGTACAAGAGCCTTGGATCGTCCGGGGCCTTGTATGCGGAATCAGGACTCCTAAATACAGGTTGCTGTATCCCAGAAATGGGGGAGGTAAGCCAAGAACCTGTTTAATTGTTAAAAATGACCTTAACGCTTTTATGTTGTCTAAATTTAGCAATGCTGATAATGTACTGGCCTGCTTGGACAACAGGAAAGGCGGTAGGCCTACGTGGATTGGATCTGTCTACCTACCATATGAGGAAAATTTGGACAACTCCAGTCTCTTTGTTGCCGCAAAAGAAGCGGCTAGTCGTGGAGCCAGCCTCATCGTTGGATGTGATGCGAATGCTCACAACACCGTTTGGGGCAGCTCTGATACAAATATAAGAGGTGAGTTGCTTTTTGATTTATTACTACAACACAATCTCTTGCTATGCAATAGGGGAAATGAACCCACGTTCATCACAAGGGTAAGACGAGAAGTCTTGGATATTACCCTTGTTTCCCCAGATCTGCTCAACCGTGTGGAAAACTGGAGAGTATCCAGTGAACACTCTTTTTCTGACCACAGAGTCATCCTTTTTAATATCAATATGTACCCAACTGTGAAGAAGGCCCCTGGTTACAGGAATGTCCGGAACACAGACTGGGTCATATACAGACAAGTAGTGGAAAGATCCCTCCCTGAGGATGTTCCCACCCACCCTTGGAATGCTGAAGATCTCGAACATCAAGTGACAAATCTCAGTAACCTCCTGAATAACGCATTAGAAGCAGCCTGTCCCATTAGGAAATATGGGGGTAAAACCAAACCCCCTTGGTGGAACAGCAGACTTCTCAAACTAAGGTCTGAAAGCAGAAAGGCCTTCAATAAGGCCAAATGGTCTAATTTGGCTTCGGACTGGGACAACTACAAAAGTCGTCTCAGGGAGTTCAAATACGAACTGCGAAACTCAAAAAGGGAATCCTGGAAAACCTTTTGTGCGACAATAGAAGGTTTTTCAGATGCCGCAAGAATGAGAAAAGTTCTCTCGAAAAGCCCAATGTGCCAAGAAATGCTGCAACAAGCAGACGGTACATGGACCACAAGTAGTCAGGAGTCACTGAAACTCCTACTCGATACTCACTTTCCTGGCTCAACATCTCTTGCTGCATCTGCAGAAACAGGTTTTGAGGGCCCAGCTAGCACACATAATTTAGGCACCATTGACAGATTGATAAACAGAGATTTACTCCTGTGGTCCATAGAAGGCTTCATGCCTTATAAAACACCGGGACCAGATGGAATTTATCCCATTGAAATTCAGAAAGTCAGTGACCTAATTCTGAATTGGCTCGCAGCCATCTATAGGAGCTCCCTTAGCCTAAGCTACATTCCAACATCCTGGAGAGTAGCGAAGGTAGCTTTCATTCCGAAAGCGGGTAAAATCTCCTACCACAATCCAAAAGACTTGAGACCTATATGTCTCACATCCTTTCTCCTCAAGATACTAGAAAGACTTGTGGAGATCCATGTTAAGCAAAGCATTGATAAAAAACTGCTTTCTCCCTCGCAGCATGCCTACACGAAAGGTAAATCAGTAGACACTGCTCTCCACTCTTTGGTAGCGGTCATTGAAAGATCCCTTGAATTCAAGGAATTCACGTTGGCTGCTTTCCTAGATATTGAAGGTGCTTTCAACAATGTTGAACCCTCTGCGGTCACGAGGGCACTCCAGCGTCTGAATGTTGATGGGTGCTCCAGGTCCTTTATTGATCAGTTGCTAGGGTGCAGGGTCATAAAGTCTAGCCTGGGGCTTTCGGAAGAAGTCAGACGGGTTAAAAGAGGCACACCACAAGGTGGGGTCTTATCGCCGCTCCTTTGGAATATGACAGTCAATGAAGTATTGATAACTCTAAAGGAGTCTGGGTGCACCACGGTGGCCTATGCTGATGATATTGTGCTGGTGGTGACCGGCAAGTACATCTCAACAATAAGAGATATAATGCAACAAGCATTGAATACTCTTTCTCATTGGGCCACTACAAAGGGTCTAGGCGTCAACCCAACCAAGACTGAAGTAGTGCTCTTTACAAAGAAGCATAGACTTCCCAATTTTCCTCCTTTAAGACTCTGTAATGAAACACTGCATATAAAGGAGGATGCGAAATTTCTAGGTCTCATACTCGATAGGAAACTAACGTGGAGACCGAATCTTATAGAAAGAGCAAATAAGGCCAAAACAGCTCTCTTCCTATGCCAGAAAACGATCGGAGTCAACTGGGGCCTTAAACCCCGCATCGTCCACTGGCTCTATACAGCCGTAATCAGACCTATACTTATGCATGGCATATCGGTATGGTGGACTGCATTACAGAAGATTACGTATCGCAAGATACTGGAAAGGGTCCAAAGAACAGCTGAACTGTGTATCAGTGGTGCAATGAGAAGCACCCCTACAGCTGCGCTGGATGTCTTACTGCATCTTACCCCTTTTTATATACACGCCGAGCAAATGGCAGCCTGGACGGCTGCCAGGACAAAGGCTTCTCTTGGATGGACTCCATACTCATATGGCCATTCATCCATCCTTAGGAAATTCGCCATCACTGCGAACAACCTAGATTATACTACACCTACGTGGACCTTGGAGAAAGGTTTCAATACCATCATTCCGGCCAGAGATGACTGGACAGATGGTGTTATCCCAACTGGGTCATTATGTATTTTCACAGATGGCTCAAAAATTGGGAATAATGTAGGCTCTGGTATCTTTTCCGAGGCATTAAATATAAATACCTCTCTTCGTCTACCCGATCACTGCAGCGTCTTCCAAGCGGAAGTCACTGCGATCTGGGAGGCTCTCGAATGGCTGAAGATAAATAATATATCTCATAAGAATATATGTATTCTATCGGATAGCCAGGCGGCCCTCAAGGCTCTTAATTCTGTCGTCACAACATCCACGACTCTTCTGAACTGCCGCAGGTCTCTGTGTGAGACTGCCACTCAGTTTGATATAACACTGTGTTGGGTTCCTGGACACAGTGGGATTAGGGGAAACTGTAGGGCAGATGAGCTTGCTAGACAGGGAACCGAAGTGGAAAGGACACCCCACTTAACCCAAATGGGAATGCCCTTAGCCACCTATAAACTAGCTGTGAGAAAAATCAGCTTAGCTCGAGCCGGGCTGAGATGGACCACAGCAACGGTTTGTCGCACTCTTCATGCAATGTGGCCAACTTTAGACGCAAAGCGTTCAAAATCTCTGGTTCAGTTGAACAAAAAGGAGATAAGCCATGTGGTAAGGGTGCTGACTGGTCACTGTCCCTTCGGCCCACACGCCGAAAGATTAGGACTCCCCCACAACGACTTATGTAGAAGTTGTGGTAATGAAGAAGAGGAAGAAACTGTCTCCCATCTTCTCTGTACATGTCCCGCCCTAGCAAGGAAAAGAGGGACTCTACTTGGCTCACCTTTTCTTGACGGATTGAGCGAGCTGCAAAATATTGGTGTCTCTAGACTCTGTCGCTTTATTAAAAGCTCGAAATGGCTTGAAATGGCCTGAACTATGTCCCAATACCAGAATGGCATCACAATGGGCCCAATGGCGTGCCTAAGTGGGCTCCCTGGTGGGGGCAGCCATTTCAACCTAACCTAACCTAACCTTCACATACGCTGCGTTTAGTGGCTAAGTAATTCTGCCTTCTTTTATCATAGATATTACTTCTTTGTTCATTTTGACTTTTTCACTCCTATTGAAATTTTTATCAGCTGATTTCAAGGGCAATGAAACATTTTTAAAAATTTGTTCTAGCTCATCACTCTTGTTATTAGTGCTCGCTGATCTAAACAGAACACCTTTCAGCCTGCTGCAAATGGCCCTGGCCGATCGGACTTTGATGAAGCATACTGAACGCTGGAGGTCCGCGCCTGGACTGGCCAACTCTAAGCGGTTCCTTCCTGTGCCGTCCCCTAAGACGCTAAATTACCATTTTTGGAGAATAGAAAGGGCGGAGGACCCTACATGTAGGGTTTGCCTGGAAGAGGATGAGTCTGTCCTCCAAATCCGAAAATCGAAATCGAAAATTTCAACGTATTTTCATCTTTCAACGTCCCAGGAGCATTTTAAGCAAAAAATTGGGAGGAAGTATGTGTGTGTGTGTGTGTATGTGCGTACGGATGTGGTCATTTTTTCCTGCACGATATCGCGCGAACCAAAACTGATATCGACTTCGTTGAGGTGTTGTTCGAAGCGTATTAACCGAAATATGATCTGAAAAGAATTTCATGAAATTCGGTCCAGCCGTTTTTTTGTTTAAGCGACGTAAGTGATTTTTGTACCTGCACGATATGGCCCGAACCACAAAAGATATTGACTTACTTGAGGTGCCGTTCGAAGCGTATTAGCGACAATATAATCTGAAAAGATTTTTATAATATTCGGTCCAGCGGGTTTTTGGTTTAAATGACTTAAGTGATTTTTGTACCTGCACGATACCGCGCGAACTAAAAACTATATCGACTTCATTGAGGTGCCGAAAAACATTAAAACATCAATTTTATATACATTTTCGTCATCCTAATCTTGTAAGTGCGCACATTTAGTTTGACATTTTAGCGAAAATATTGATAAACAATTGTGACAAATTCTCGGTATTATGCATATATTCTATATTGCCTATTGTTCATTTATTATTAAAATATCCAATCATAATATTCAACATCCATCATACTGGGAAGTTGATCGTGTGGACCGAAAGGGTCAAACCCACATCCCAACTAGTTTATAATTTGCATTGATTTCAAATATCTTGAATGTTTCGACATTTTTGGGATACGAATTATTAGTAAAATGATAAAATAAGAATTCTTGCTTCACAAAATAGCACTATCACTTGAAATTTTTACTGTAATTCTCGCTTGGAGTAGACTGAAATTGGCTATTCATCCGTCAGCCAACAACAAATATAACACAATGCAGCAAAATATATCACGCAATAGCAAAAATGTCCAAAATCACAAGAAATACAAATCAACATACAGAATCTTTGCATGGGTCAAATGACCCCTTGCGGTAGTTAGGGCAGATTACATATATTTATCGGTAAAAAAATTAACAACGGAGGAGTAAATCTTGAAAAACGCATTCAATGTATTTCTTAATAAAAGTCGTAAAGGCAAATGGCGATGTGATATGTTATTTTCAAGAAATTCTGACAAAAAGTTTAAAATGGGTCATTTGACCCGTCATGGTAGGTTTAGTGTTAGATATTAGGAAACCTTATCAATTTTAGGCCTTTCTGATACTTAACCGAAGTTTTTTTCATTTAAACAAAAAAAAAGGCCGGCCGAATGTTATGAAATTTTTCACAGCATTTTTTTCTTAATATTCTCCTTTCGGCACCTCAAAGAAGTCAATATCTTTTGTGGTTCGGACGATATCGTGCAGGTACAAAAATCACTTATATAGTTTAAACCAAAAAAAACGGATCGACGGATCAAATTTTATAAAAATCTTCTCAGACCATATTTCCGTTAATACGCTTCGAACGACACCTCAACGAAGTCGTTACCTTACACACACATATTTCTCAATGCTTAAAATCAGGGTCTCGAACCCTGTAAATTTTGGGTGCGGGTACGTGTTCGGGTTCAATACCCTGAAATTTAGTGGGTTCAGGTTCGGGTTCAAGCTTTTTCCCAGCAAAAACAAAAAAACATTTTCAAATACTATTTATTTTAACACTTTATTTTTATTTATTTAAATGAAATTTTCATTTAAACGCACAAATAAAATATTTCTCAGTGATTGTTCAGAGAGATGCACTCTTTGTGGGGATAAAATAAACTTCAGGGCAGAAAAAGCCCTCTCAACACTCACTTGAGTTGCCGGAACAGCTAATATGACCTGAGCAGCTTCAAACAATAGAGGTGCATCTATTTTTTTTTTGCTCCCAGAATTCTAAATTTTGTTTTTCTTTTTAAATCCTGGGATACGTTTCATGAAGTTGAAATTCCTTCTTGAGGGCCTTACTAACAGTGAATTTGTTGTTAACATTTATTGATGAAATCTTTTCCTTGCTCTTTAGCAGCTCTTCTAGCATGTCTACTCCTTCACAATCGGAACTAGATATTACATTAGTATCGTTTACATTTCCAGTTGTAGATTCTACAATAGTTTGTGATTGCGTTTCTGATTCTCTATGTAAATATTTCAATTCTTTTACGGTTGTTAAAATTTTGTTTTTAGCTTTGGCAACGTTCTCATCATTTAATAGTAGTCGAAATCTGGGATCTAATTACACTGCAGCATTTAAAAGTTCATTATCAATAATCGATTTTTCACGTCTACGAACATTTACGTACAGATCGGCACCTAATTGTTTTTGTTTTTGTTTCTCCAAACCAAACATAAATTTCAACCATAGCCCATAAAAACCGGCTAAATTCATCTGTTCATTTTGTAAGTTTAATGTTACCTTTTGAACCGAGTCGAAAATCTCGACGAATTCTGAAATAAATTCCCACATTTTGTTATCCATACTCAGTTCAGAATCTATAACATCTGAGCAACTTTCATAATCCAATAAGCGTTGGAGCATATCGAAAGTGGAATTGCACCGAGTTGGACCATCAAGCATAGCTTTTCTTAAGCCTTATCTTTTGGCCAAAGAAGCTTTATTAGGCGCCCTCAGCTTCTTCGAAAAATCTCTGCATTTAGTAATATTATGATTAACTGCAGATGTTGTATCATGAACTGCCAACTGGAGAGTATGAGCTATGCACCTAAAGTGAATGATATTGGTATAGCCACTAGAGAAGAGTTCTAATCTTTCTTCGTTTTCACTTACTTCTCCTTCCTCATCTTTTTCATCTTCTAATTCTTCAAGATCAGAAACTTCAAATTCATTTCTTAGTAATTCAGTCGCTTTAATCATGCTTCTACCATTATCAGCTGTAACTGAATAAATTTGATTTAATGTTATGCCATAAGATTCGATCACTTCAACTATGACATTTTTAATGTAATTAGCTGTTTGGCGCTCTTTAACTTCGTACATTGCTAAAGTTCTCAAATGAATTTTTCCATTGCTTATGTACTGAGCGTTTATACCAATCACGCTTCTACCAAGCCGGGATGCTGAATCAATTTTTATGGATATTAATTTTCTATCAAGTTCAGATTTCATTTTATTTTTTACTTCATTTGCTTTATTATTTACAAGATCTTTAATATTTTCTGAATTTACAGTCAATTTTAGTGTTTTCATTATTATTGGTCCTATTATATCCCGCATTCCAGAATCTTTGCAAATTGTAAACGGTCTTCCATTAACTGTAACTAATTTAACGCAGGCAACAATGAAACATTTTGATGACATATCAATTTTGATTACACCGCAATATTTTTCTATGGAAATTAATTTTTCGTCTTCCGTTTTAAGTTTTTTAAAGGATTCTGATGTAGATGGTTGGCTCATCATCTTTTCAGTAATACCGCGGGGCTCATCAGGATGTTTTCGTTTGACATGGCGACCTAGATTCGCAGCATGTTTATCTTTCATTATAAACGAGCATTTGCTACATGTAGACTGATCTTTAGTGATATCATAAGAAAAAAATCCTTCACTTGGTTTCCCGACATCTTCATAGTAAAACAAATTGAAATAAAGCTAGTTTAAAAAAGAAGTAACGGAACAAAAAAGATGTTAAGTTGTACTTACCATAAATGTTTGTCTTATCTTTTGCGTAGAACCAATTTCCATACGCCGTAACAATAATTTATAATTTTTGTATCCCTTTTTTATATATGTAATTGTATTTAATGCTTTTCCTTGAATAAAATTTATGAGCAAATAACTTTATAGCAAATCTTTAATTTTTTACTTCTGACTGCAGCGTAACAAAACTTACAACCCAGTGGGAAAAAGGAGTGCTCCAAGAGCCATCTTGGAGCGCTCCAAAAGGAGCATAGAGTGCTCCCGTTGCCATACCCGTTCTATATTCTTTTTAACATTGCATGTCATTGCGAGGGAGCATACATTGATTATATACTAAGTAGATATGGACAAACGCGATTCAAATTAACTTCCAGTTACGGCACCACGAGCTGGGGGCGCTAATATCGCAGGGTTTTATGCTCCGCTATATATGGTTAGTTTCCGAAATAAACTTTCTTGTTTATGTGAAAGCCCTTTGCGCATTTGAAAACAAAATCAGAAGCTGCAGCTTTGAGTTTAGTGGCGGTGGATCTAAAAATAGATTTCTATGCGCTTATTCCTATTGTTTTGTTCGGGAAGGGCAAAGAGGGTTATAAAATGATGATGATTTCGTAGCCGATGGGTGAAATTTGACAATGAGGGAAAAAAATGAATGGACGAGACAACTTTAATGGGAAATTTGGCTACAAGCATGTTTTTATTATCTTGAGAAATGAAATGGATTTGAAGGAATTATTTCACTTTTTTAGCGAAAAAGTGACAAATTTTTAGATTTTTTTCTCAGGTATTTTAGTTCGTAGAAATTTGAAATTTTTAGGGATAATTGTATTACTATTGATATATGTATATAAAATAATTTTTATTTTATTTATCGTTATTTATGTATGTGGCATGGCCAAAACAACCCTTTGTACCGTTAGTACATTATGTCCTTCAAGTCAGGATGCAGTGTCTATTAGTAAGTTTAGGTTAGTCTGGATGGTGCGTCAGTAGATTTCGATGAACCTTGGGTTTTATCTATGAGGTGTAATATGGTCCCAGCAACACCGACTGTGTTCTAATTATTAACGAAGGGGAGGTATTTAGTGGGCTTGGGATGGGCCGAGTTGGCTAGTCTTGGAAAAAAAGGTGCATGTAGGTAAAAGCGGTAAAAATTAGCGAGGGCTGCTACATTTCTACAGTGGCTTGAAGAGTCTATAGAGGAGCAAAATGGGCCAGCCAAGGCAAGCTAGTTTTTAGGGTAATATAGGTTCACGCCACGCAACCGTCAAAAACAATTAAATTTAAAGTCTTTTATTACAACAAAAGCTAAGGATTTAGAACGAGTTAAAATAAATTGAGAGGACAATTAAACAAATTATAGTAATTACAACCAGACGTATTTTGATAGACTAAACCGAAACTGAATCTCTGTTCTTTAATTTAATTTTTCCAAACGTGAAAGAAGAGATTACACCTGACTTACTTAATATTAATAATGTTACAATATTGCTAACTAAGCGTCTGGGGGTAGCCGGATGCTCCCGAAGTATCGATGTCATCGATGGTGGCTCATGAACTTATGGTTGGGGTCATGTGTCGTATGGGGTGTGGCCGTGGGAATAGAACTTTTACCCAGATATACGAGTTACGTTCAATACAATTCAATACAAGGCGGAATGTAGGAATTGTAGATTGTATTCAGGGCAGTTGGCTGAAGGAGGAGCTTGCTTCTCTTGAGAAATCTCAGTCATTGATAAGCTTGTTTGGCGATTTGGAATATGTGATTACTTCATCGCAGATCTGGGACCTTATTCTCTATTACAATATTGTCATATTTTTTCAATGAAATGCCGAAACCGTATTTTCTATTACAATATTGGCATTCATTTTTCATGAAAATTTAACAATATTGGCAAATCTTTACTTGGTCATCCCTTAAAAAGTTATTCACTGTTGAAATTTTGCAAAAATCACCTTTTTACGTTATTGCGACTTTGACGCTGGATTGTAAGACCCCAAAACTCTCCCACCCAACCTCTACCTCATTCTCGAATTGGGCAAAATCATTTATTGCTGCTTATTTAAAGTAAACAATTACCCTATATAAAAACATTTAAAAAAATCTTTCAAAATCGGAACCTTTCTTCCTTCATTGACGACTACCTAATCTTGAAAAATATGAAGTAGAGTTTTAAACGATAATTCTGATATTCTTTATTATAATTCTATTATTGTAAGTATATACATATATGTATTTAAATTGACCCAAACTAAATGACTTAAATTTTCTCTGTAAGCAATAATAAAATAAATACACAAAAACTTGAATTTTTGCTCAAAAAAAAACCTATTTCATTTTTCTCAAATTGAAAAAACGCGATGCAAAATTTCCTATTAAATCTCTCTTCCCATTCATTAATTCATTGTTCAGCCACCGACCAAGAAATCATCGTAGTTTTAGCCCACCCACCCCCATCCAAAACAAAACAAAAGGAATACCCGCGCAGGAATCTATTTTTAGACCCGAAACTTTTGGCTTTTCTTCTAACATGCGTCAAGGGCTTTGAAATGCTTTTTTAAATTCAGGCGCAAACCCGCTTTTTTCAATTTTTACTAAAAAATAACAAAATTAAAAAATGTGTCTATTTTATGATTATTATGCACTTATAAAGAAATATTATTATTTATATTATTAAACTAATGTTGAAAACCCATCCCCATTGATTTTAGAGGATTAAAACAAAAATTTCTATCACTAAAACTTAAATCGGTACAACTATCGCCATCTAACAAACCAGCTGGAAAGATGTTTGTCCATATCTACTTACTCTATAATCAATGGAGCATACGTTTTTATGCTCCCAAAAAGGCGTCGTTGGAGCATTATAAAAAAGCTTTTTAAAAAAGAAATATTCATGGGCGCCTGTGGGTATGTGATCCGTTATCGAAAAGCTTTTATTTTGTTTATCTTTTGCAATTGCCTTTTTCTTTCCAAGCCCGAGAGTGGCTTTACCAAAGCAGGCCCCCAACTAAACTCTATCAACTTCCAAAGCTGCTTGTCCTCCGTATCGAACGAGAGCCGGGCTATTGAGTCTGCTAATGTCACATTTTATGGGCATGAAGATAATTGCCCGTTTTCTTTTTTTATTTAAAATTTATGAAAACTCCAAGAAAGCTCCCTTGAGAGTGCTCCAAGTACACTCCCCTGTGCATCGCTCCCAATTTTTCCCACTGGGAAGATTAATGAAAATTACAAAACTTACTACAAATCCAAGAATCAATAACAACCAAAAACATAATACAACAACGAATAGAGGTGAAACCAAAAACGCCCAGTAGGACCGGTAAGCTTACAGAATTACTGAAATCAGCACTTACTGGTAAGGGAAGGCCTTACCACACCCCTTACATAAGTGCTTATTTTTACACACGATGTCATAGGAGGTAAGGCCTTACTTTAGTACTTACCTTAGAGTACTTATAGAACTGCTCATCTGTAAAGGGTATAGTAAGGCATCAAATGGAACATTGCAAAAAGAAATATTCATGGGCGCCTGTGATATGCAACATTGTCATCTTTCAAACGTTTGCCTCTACCGTTACATTGAAGGATTTTCCTGACGCTTTGTATTTCTATTTCTTAGAAAATTCAGTGTAATTTTTTTAATGACTGTCTGAGATTCGCTATCAATTTCACTTGATTTCAAATTCTTGGTGAGAGGGTTTGCGATATTTTTAAAATAGGTACTTGGTTGAGGTTTTGGTTACGACTTTTTTTTATTTTCTTGTATTTCGGTATTGACTAACTCGATTGATTTTAGAAACTAATTTAGGTATTTATTCTTTATTTAATTTTATCTGAATTTTCGCTTTCAATAATGTCATTTTTTGTAGCTGTTAGAAGTGAAATGTATAAATTTAAAACCGTTTTGTTTTTACTGGAAAACCCAAATATTTTTTTGTAAAAACCGATAAACCCTAACATACACCTATTAGATAAAAGATAAATTTTGGAAACGATACCTCTGCTCTCGGGCATAGGAAATCACCCCCACCATTAGCGGGGATGGCTAAATTATTTAATTGAAGGTTAGGTATAAAATTTTTAATGCTTTATATAATAGTTAAGGAATAGTTTTTTGTCTTTTTTATATACCTACATATTTTATTTTTATATTAACTTATTAGTTTTTTTCCCAATAGTTGTCAGTCACTAAAGAAATTGTTCTTCTTTTGTACACTTTTTTTTTTTTAAATAAATACATAAAATAAAATAAATAAATTAAATAATTTAGTTTTCACCCCCTAGGGTTGGGGTGGTTTCTGCCTGAGGAATAGGCATGTTTTAGAAACCATGTCTTTTATGAAATATATGTTCTTGTTCATTAAAAAGTGGCGGTGAAACCTTTATTTTGGACATAAAAAAATAATTAAACTTCAGGAGTGGCTCCAAATAGAGCTTATCTTAAGGGATATTTCTACACGAATTGGCGGGGTGTTTTCATAAGCAAGTGTGAAACCCTCACATTTAGTAATAAGGGTTGTCCTGGGGGTAGTTTTCTATAAAGTTAGAGGGTTGCCTTTTTTTCTATTGAATTCGCCATACCCAAATTAGCACATGGCGACATTATTAGCGGCTGGTATCAGCTCTTCCGCAGCTGAACATATTTTTTATATTGCGTTCATTGAACATTCAGCTTTTCAAGTACCTAAAATATTTTCATTCAATATGATCCCACTGTCGTCAGTAGGTACTAGGTTCCCTATGCCGGTGCCGGTTCTAACGCAATTTAACATGGGGTTTTACATATAACCTCTGAATTCACCTTTTCCGCCATCTTGGATTTTCTTCGCTGTGCCAATTGGTTTGTGACGTCACATGGTCATGTACGAGAGAAAGAAAGGGTAAGTGAATGTGTGGGCATGCGTGTGTTCGTGGATGCTCATATTACATCATGTTGTGAAATAAGGTGGTTTTTATTTTTAGGGATTATCATTACACGAAGAGAGGATAATAATTATTAACATCCGATAATAATACATAATTTCTAATAATAAAATATTACGTGAGAACAATCAAAGTATTTATTTGAATGCAAATAGGCGTATGTATCAAGCTAAGTAACAGGAACGCAGACTTGAAGAAAATCCAGAAGCACGATTGTTAAACTTGATCGCAGTTGCAAAAGCCCGCGAAATCTGGTAAAAGAAAAAACAAATATAAAATACTCTCGGTAGAATCAGCCAAGCAATTTGATTTTGTCAGATATCTTCTTTCACTCGCAACAAAATCTGCTAGAGTGCATAACTTGTGCAAAAACTTTTCCTTCATGTCAGTAGACAACTTGCTGCTTTTTGTATAGGAAGCTCCTTCCTAGCCACAAGACGCCAATTGGATTTATAATTTATGTGGTTTTACATATACTCGATAAGGGCGTTCTAAGTATATTAAAATCTTGTGCACATGCAATTCTGTTAGCTAGGAAAAATTTACATCGAATTATTTTTTCGTTTAAGAATGGAATTTCTTAATTAAGTGTAACCATAGATCGTGATTAATAATAAATAATACCTTAAAAAATAAACTGCTTTTGCTGTTGTCCAGTCTATTGTTTTTGCTAATTTATATAATTATAAAAGAATAGGATAGAAGAGGAACATGTTTTAGTAGTGTAGCAGAAATATTAAAACCAGCCATCCTATATTTTTTTATTATTAACAGCAATTGATAATATTATTTTTAATAAAAAATATTATGCGTGAACAAACAAAAGCATCAAAAGCAAAATAATTACGGGATGTACCAGCTAAAGGCAAAGTAACAGGAATACGGGAGAAAGAGAAGTCAGAAACACACCGCACAGTTGCGCATGATGTGATCACAAATGCAAAGAGCCCGCTAAATCAAGTATAAGAAAAAACAAAATCGGAAACTAAGTAAATTGATTGAGTCAGCAGGTTGTTTTACTTACAGCAAAGTCCGCTAAGTGCATAACATTTTAACATAAACTCGAAGGTTACCCCATATATACATATTAACATTGCTACAAGCACTAAAGCTTTAGTGTTCAGTAGAATAAAGTGTGTTTTGCTGGAGGAAAAAATGGGTTTTGCTGTATGCTTTTTGAATACCTGGTATCAGCCTTTTAAAACGAACCTATGAAAATCATATTGATCTTATTATGAAGGCAGCTGATTCTGGCGAACAAGTTTTATGCGCGATAAAGTCGACTTAGTTGGTAAGGTCTGATAATAATCTTTCTTTAATTCTGTGATTCTGTTACTTTCGCTGCTTTTACGGACACTTTGTTTTCACTCTAATTTGGTTTTTAAATGTTTTTGATGATTGTTTTTGCTACGTAACATTTATTTAAATAATTAATACTCGTAATAAAAAAATGTTGGCAAAAAAATTCTCTCTTCCGATGATTATAATAAACCGAAAATAAAATTGCTTTTTTCACATCATAATGTAGCATGAACGTACACCGTCATCTTTCTCTCGCACACGACAATTTCAATTTAAGTTACATACATACTTTATATAAAAAGGTATTGTTTTTATCTATAATATAAAAATAAGTCGGGTTTTCCTTCCTGACGCTATAATTAGAGAACGCCCGATCCGATTTCCACGGTTTTGCATTCGTTGGAAAGGTCTCGGGATCCGTGAGGTTTATAGCAAAAAATTTTCAACAGAAAAGCAGCGTTTGGTCCATAGCAGCCATCTCAAGAGGGCGGATTACCATTTTCTTTACAACCCCTCGACATGGATATCAAATGAAAGGTTATGGTAAGTAGAACACCAAAAGCCATATAGTATACTCAATATATCGTTTGGTCCATGGCAGTCATCTTAAGAGAGCAGATGACCATTTTCTTCACAACCCATTCGAAATGGGTATCCAATGTAAGAGTATGATAAGTAGAACAATATAAGCAATATAGTATACTCAATATGTCGCTTGGTCCATAGCGGCCACCTCAAGAATGCGGATTACCATTTTCTTCACAACACCTTCGACATGGATATCAAATGAAAGAGTATGATAAGTAGAACACCATAGGCAATAAAGTATACTCAATATATCGTTTGGTCCATGGCGATCATTTCAAGCGGGCGGATTACCATTTTCTTCACAACCCCTTCGAGATGGGTATCAAATGAGAGAGTATGATAAGTAGAACACATAAGCAATATAGTATACTCAATATATATCGTTTGGTCCATAGCGGCCATCTCCAGAGGTTGGATTACCATTATCTTCACACCCCTCGATATAGATTTCAAATGAAAGGGTATGATAAGTAGAACACCATAAGCAATATAGTATACTCAATATATCGTTTGGTCCATGGCGGTCATCTCAAGAGGGAGGATGATCATTTTCTTCACTACCCCCTCGACATTGGTATCAAATGAAAGGACATTATAAGAAGAATGCCATAGACTATGTCTTTAGATTCATGGCGGCCATCTCAAGAGCGCGGATTACCATTTTCTTCACAACACCCGTGACATGGGTATCAAATGAAAGGCTATGAAAAGTAGAACACCATAAGCAATATAGTATACTCAATTTATAATTTGGTCCATGGCGGCCATCTCAAAAGGGCGGTTTACTATTTTCTTCACAACCCCTTCTAGATGGATATCAAATGAAAGAGTATGATAAGTAGAACAATATAAGCAATATAGTATACTCAATATATCGTTTGGTCCATAGCGGCCATCTCGAGAAGGCGGATTACCATTTTCTTCACAACCCCTACGACATGGGTATCAAATGAAAGAGTATGATAAGTAGAACACCATAAGCAATATAGTATACTCAATATATCGTTTGGTCCATAGCGGCCATCTTAAGAGTGCGGATTAATATTTTCTTCACAACCCCTTCGAGATGGGTATCAAATGAAAGAGTATAATAAGTAGAACACCATAGGCAATATAGTATACTCAATATATCATTTGGTCCATGGCGGTCATCTCCCGAAATCAATTTTCCCAGATTTGTTCTTTTTTCACTATAGCTTTTTCCTATCGCAGACTGTGTCCTCATAATCTTATTTTATTGAAAGGCGTTGCAACGCACGCGGGTTTTTGCTAGTATATCATAAAAATATCTGAAACAAAAAAACAATTGCCTCCATTCGCGATGGATTTAAACTGCATTCTGAAGCTTTAAAATATTTGTTTATTCGCAATTATTTAAAACTATTCGCGGTTTGATGCCGGCTGCAACTGAGAAAGTAGGTTTGAAATAAAGCGTTTAAAGCTCTGTTTATTAGTGTAACTCAATTAGGCAGAAGTCGCATTTATTAGAATCATCAATGGAAAGGAATTTTTACCCTTTTTTTAATTTTTTTTTAGTTAAATAATAACATTGAAATTGATTTTTACATGATGTAATATTTTGTTCTGTTTTGTGAGAAAATAATGTTCCCTTCACAGTCGGTCACATTCAGTTCAAAACTTAAAAAAAAAATGTATTTTGAAATATGTGCATGTATATTGTAAAAATTGCTTCTCTTTTCTTTAACATTTATCTGATATTAAAAATTTAAACATAATATATAATTTAAACGAAATTATAACAATCGGTTGTAATGAGGTCCAAACCATTGGTTAATTTGATATGGAATGACCCGGTTATAATTTTTTCATCTTCCAAACATTGTTTACAGTATATGTTTACGGGCTCAATATTTAACTACTGTTGATAAGGGGACTCTAAAACGGATAAATCTTGTAATTGCAAGTCCGAGACTGAATTCCTTCTGTCATACGTTTACCCTGAAAATTGACTTGACTGAAGCCTTTCCTCATCTTCATTAATTGAAGAGTTTACAAATAACAAGGAAGGTATTGAACCTATTTTTAATTTATTTTTACCAAAACAATTACGGTGGAAGGGTTTTGAGCAGACGTACGATTTTTTATTGTGGGCGGGGATTTCACTTTACAAGCATTTAGGAAAAGCACTTGTCCCAGATTTTGGAAATCGAAAGAATTTCAGATTTGGCTGAGCACGTTTAATCGTTTTGCAACTTTGGGTGACGCAAACAACTCTCCAGGTTGTGCAACTTTGTGGCATTTTTTATAAAAAATGTGCAAAAATCTACACCCAAGATATATGTACCTACAACAAAAGACTTACGTAAAGCCAAAACCCAACATTTAAAGCCAATAGCGAAAATTCAGATAAAATAAAATAAAGAATAATTACCTAAATTCGTTTCTAAAATCAATCGAGTTAGTCAATACCGAAAAAAATCGTAACCAAAACCTCAACCAAGTACCTATTTTAAAAATATCGCAAACCCTCTCACCAAGAATTTGAAATCAAATGAAATTGATAGCGAATCTCAGACAGTCATAAAAAAAAATTACACTGAATGTTCTAAGAAATAGAAATACAAAACATCAGGAAAATCCTTCAATGTAGCGCTAGAGGCAAACGTTTGAAAGATGACAATGTTGCGAGAAACATTCTGTTGTCAGTTCCTTTCCTTGCCCCCTAAAATTCTAGCTTCCTTATACACAAACTCATCGCATGTCTTGTGCTGCTGACCATGACCACGTTCGCCTCCTTGTGTAGCTGGAAATTCTTTATGTTGCATGTTGCTAAGGTGGAGGCAATCTCAGAGGTCTGCCGCTGCGAAAAGCGTTCAGATGGTGACAGAATTTCGCGCAAACGCGGTGCGGACATTGACAGACAGAATAGAGTATGTGTATTGCAATGCGAACTAACGAAATGTGGCTTGAGCGGTACGCCCACACCGCGTAAGTTGCTTTACTTTCCACTTCTTGCGCGTAGCCGCGCGGTCCAGCGTAAAAAAGGTTGTTTGTGTGTTGTGTTTTTAGTCGTGTTTTGGTGTTGGTGGGCATTTTGTTTATGTTTTGAATCGTGTGCTGGTGATGGAGATAAGAAATTTGTTGAATTTGATAATTATTTCGAAATTGTGGTGATGAAATTAGTACCTAGAACAAATACAAGTCCTGTAGGATAGAAAATTAATACGCAAATCATACAGCTTTTTCAATTTATTTCGTATCACGTCCACTTGTCACTTTGATTTTTAGGTTGTGTCAAAGTCGGAACGCGACACCAGCACCGCGACTTTGTGTCAGTGAATAATCCGCACACACCGCGAAGCCAATGTCCGCACCAAAGTCTAGGTCCGCACCGCCATTGCGCGTAATTCTGTCACTAGCTTTCGGGTTCTTTATTCTAGCTGTGGCATCTTTATACAGAGTATTATGTTATCGCTGGTACAGATCTCAGCTACAACGTCTATGTATTGCGAACAGTAATATTTTTTTCGCTTAATGACCGCTAGTAATAGCCTTATGACACTGGCTTCATCGAAGGCTGAAAATACTGCCTTTGCTAGAACTGAAAGAAAAAATTCAAAGGAGATTTTCCCATATGTTAGAGTGAGAGGAATATACTCAAACTTTTATCGGCTGAATTTGAAGTGTTATAAAAAGTCTAGAAAACTGTTATATGAAGCATAGGAATTCATGTTCCTTTTCCTATGCTTTTTATAACAGTTTGCTACATCTCTAGACTTTTTATAACGGTGAGTGAGAATCAAAATAAATTGAAGTAATAAATTGAAATAATTATAATTGAAGTGGCGGCAAATATAATTGAAGTGAGAATAAATAATACTTTATTGAAGGGTAAATTTTTAGTATTGGGGCTCCGGAGTAAAATCGCTCCAAACAATTTTTGATGTGTTTAGTATGATTTTTAATTTCCCCAAAGTAATTTCAAATCGTGAGAGACATATTTTTGTTGTTACAACGGGCGGGTGCGCGTTGTGAATTGGGGGAGTCTAAAAGAATAATATTTTTTTTTTCAATTTTTTTATAAATAGTTGTTGAAGTATTTTTGAAAATATTTGAAGCTATTGTTTTACTCTGGAGGACTCAGGTCAAACAAGATTTTTTAATGAGGAAGTAGCAAATTGAAAGGAACAGAACAAAGAATTTTAATTTGCCTGATGTTTAATATTAAATACAATAAATTTAAATTAATTTAATTTTAATCATAATAAATTTGAATATTTCAAATATTTTCAACGGATTTCTTCTCCCCTTACTATCTGTTATAATAATCAGATAATCGTTCTCTCACATACTATCTCTGTCCCACAGTATAACAGATTTCGTCATTTTCAGCCTAGTCAAGGCAGCATTTTCAGCCTACGATAAAGCCAGTGTCATAAGGCTATAAAATGCATTAAAAAACTTCACATTTTTAAGGAATTATCATTTGTTTATTACTATTTCAGAAATAAATCATTAAAATTTGAACATTTTGATAAAATAATTTATTCTATCGTAAAGTATGGGCCTTTAGCTATATATTGGCCACCTATATTGTTATTGATGGTTTTTCTGAAACTCGTGAAATAAAAGGTGTGTATTGAAAAAACTGCGCCAAAGTGACTCGCCTAGACTTTGTTGGAACGAAGTTCCTTATCGCGCGTTGCGAAAGGGGGCTAGACGGAAAAAATTAAGACCAAAAGTTGTAACGACACTTTTTGGTATAGTGTGCCGTGCAGCGTGCGCATGTTTCCCTGTCTGTCTCTCTCTCTCTCTCATAGAAAGCAAGCCAGTTATTTTCGTTTCGTCTTTCTATTTGTACAGTGTGGTGTCGCGACGATTATTTTTTTGAGTGTATACAGGTTGTTTTTGTTGTTTTTGTTATTTTTGTTGTTTTTGTTATTTTTGTTGTTTTTGTTATTTTTGTTGTTTTTGTTATTTTTGTTGTTTTTGTTATTTTTGTTGTTTTTGATGTTTTTGTTGTTTCTGTTGTTTTTGTTGTTTTTGTTGCTTTTGTTGTTTTTGTTGTTTTTGTTGTTTTTGTTATTTTTGTTGTTTTTGTTATTTTTGTTGTTTTTGATGTTTTTGTTGTTTCTGTTGTTTTTGTTGTTTTTGTTATTTTTGTTGTTTTTGTTATTTTTGTTGTTTTTGTTATTTTTGTTGTTTTTGTTATTTTTGTTGTTTTTGATGTTTTTGTTGTTTCTGTTGTTTTTGTTGTTTTTGTTGTTTTTGTTGCTTTTGTTGTTTTTGTTGTTTTTGTTGTTTTTGTTATTTTTGTTGTTTTTGTTACTTTAGTTGTTTTTGCTGTTTTTGTTGCTTTTGTTTTTTTGTTGTTTTTATTGTTTTTGTTGTTTTTGTTGCTTTTGTTGTTTTTGATGTTTTTGTTGCTTTTGTTGTTTTTGTTGTTTTTGTTGTTTTTGTTATTTTTGTTGTTTTTGATGTTTTTGTTGTTTCTGTTGTTTTTGTTGTTTTTGACGTTTTTGTCGTTTTTGTTGCTTTTGTTGTTTTTGATGTTTTTGTTGTTTTTGTCGCTTTTGTTGTTTCTGTTGCTTTTGATGTTTTTGTTGTTTCTGTTGTTTTTGATGTTTTTGCTGTTTTTGTTGTTTTTGTTGCTTTTGTTGTTTTTGCTGTTTTTGTTGCCTTTGTTGCTTTTGTTGTTTTTGTTGCTTTTGTTGTTTTTGATGTTTTTGTTGTTTTTGCTGTTTTTATTGTTTTTGTTGCTTTTGTTGTTTTTGACGTTTTTGTTGCTTTTGATGTTTTTGTTGTTTTTGTTATTTTTGTTGTTTTTGTTGTTTTTGTTATTTTTTTGGTTTTTGTTGTTTTTGTTGTTTTTGTTGCTTTTGTTGTTTTTGATGTTTTTGTTGTTTTTGTTGCTTTTGTTGTTTTTGTTGTTTTTGTTATTTTTGTTGTTTTTGTTGTTTTTGATGTTTTTGTTGTTTCTGTTGTTCTTGTTGTTTTGTGTTGCAGCTTTATGTGCAGCAGAGTGTGTAATGGAAAACGGCGTTACCTTAATCATGGCAGTCATATATGTCTCACCAAATAACAAATTAATAGATATTCAGGAGTTCATTCATCGAGCACTGCTAGAGTATTCTAAAGATGTATCTCGAACGCTTAGCAGATACAACAAAAATTTAGATAAAGTTCCACTCATTTTGGACGGTGATTTTAACATCAACTTCAGTAATGAAAAATCAAAACCATAACTACAGTTTCTAGAGGAAGAATTTGATTTAAGAATAAACAATAATCCAGCAGAATCAACAACAAAATATAATACTACCATTGATGCATTTTTTTCCAGACATTTAAATAAAATAGAATCCCAAACATATGTTTCCTACTTCAGTTACCACAAGCCAATTATCACTAAAATTGAGCTTACTGATTAAGTTTATATTACATTATATTTATTAATAATAAAAAAAATAGTATTATAACTTAAAAACAAAATTTTTATTACAATTCCTTCACTAATTAATCGAAAGGGACTTCGTTCCATCCGGGTGTCCCTTGACACCTCCTTGTTTTTTTTTTCATTTAAGTGTATTGATCTGCATATACATAATTCATTCTGGGTCACAAATCCCAAACTTTTCGTAGGCTTGTAGTCTTTAACATCATCTAGGGGCTGTTTTTACTAAAGTTACCAAGGGGCCGGCCGTGGTTAGGCTTTGCATCGATGAACAAAAAAACGTAATGTAATTTTTTTTTGCTGGACTTTTATATATCACCCTGTATATTTGTAACTGTACAACCTATTTTCTTGAATAAGCTACCAATGAATGTAAAATTCATCTCCACCTAATTTTGATGGTAAAGGCGATGGTTCTATTTCACCATCTTTTGGAGTTATGAGTCGCCAAATACCAATTTTTGGGTGTTTTAAAATAAAAAACCAACTTAAACTACAGTTTTCTCGTAATAAGCCTAAACTTTTTTTTACAAAGTTAGAAAGCTTGGAATATTTCCAGCGAAATATGCCTGTTAGTTTTAATGTGACTGCTTTTAGTTTTGAAGATATAAGTCTGGTTTAGGTTACTGGTTAAGTCTAATAGAACCAAAATTTTACATTAGAGGTATAATAAAAATAGTGTTTCAATATATTACTAGCTCATTTATTTTATACAAATAAATATTAAAAACTAAATAACAAATAATTTAATTATACATACTGGTCGAAGACCCTCTATCTTACCTAACACACAGTGAGCATCTTCGCCTTATTGCCCTACATATATCAAAGTTCCGCAGGTTGGTTTTTATTGGAACGAAGTTCCTTATCGCGCGTTGCGAAAGGGGGCTAGACGGAAAAAATTAAGACCAAAAGTTGTAACGACACTTTTTGGTATAGTTGTGCTCTCTCATAGAAAGCAAGCCAGTTATTTTCGTTTCGTCTTTCTATTTCGCATTGTACAGTGTGGTGTCGCGACGATTATTTTTTGAGTGTATACAGGTTTTTTGTACACAGTAAATAATAAAATTCGAAAGTGTCAATGACTGGTTTTTGATTTGAACCAAGTGTTCTAAGCAAATTTTGACGGTGTTCGGAAACCCTTTGATAAGTCAACAATTTGATTATAATCTGTGCAACAAAGCAGTCTCTTAAAAGCAAATGCAAATGTGAAATTGCCGTGGCAATCTTTTGATCGTCGCAGGACTTGTAAATTTTTGATGTGATTGCAAATTTTTGACATTTTCGAAAAGTGTCATAACAATAATGAATCCTGACAGTGTTTCTGCACAAGTTCCGAATATTGCTGATGGAGTTAGGTAAGTAGAGATTTTATACAGACAATAATAAATGCTTATGTATTTTTAGCAAGTACGCATTATACTATCTATATCATACGCGTTATAATCTCTCCATTATTGTGTGTTTATCAAGTGTACGCGTCATACCTTTAATAAATTAAAAGCAAATTATATTTTAATATTACAATATCAATGCGTATGTATTTAGCAAGCCGTGCGTGTTCTAACCTATAGGCTGATGTGTTTACGAAGTCGCGAGAGTATACCTATATATATATATATATATATGTGTGTGTGTGTGTGTGTGTGTGTGTGTGTGCGTGTGTGTGTGTGTGTGTGTCTGTGTGTGTGTGTTTGTGTGTATCTGTGTGTCTGTGTGTGTGTATGTATATGTACATTTTTTGGCTTTTTTTATTTCAATAGCGAATCAACTATAGCATCGACTACTGAGGTGCAAACTGTAACATCAAGGAAAAAGCCAAATGCACAAAGATGTAGAGAATATCGTAAGAGAAAGATGTTACAAAATACAATGGTACAAAACATAACTGCAGAGAGATCACATGAATGTAGTGAGACTGATCAATTGCAAACTAAAAAACCTAAAACTAATGTAGAAAGAAGAAAAAAACATTATGAAGCGCAGAAATTAAAGCAACAAGAAAGTAAAAAAAAACAAAGAGGTGTCAAGGGACACCCGGATGGAACGAAGTTCTTTTCGATTAATTAGTGAAGGAATTGTAATAAAAGTTTTGTTTTTAAGTTATAATACTATTTTTTTTATTATTAATAAATATAATGTAATATAAACTTAATCAGTAAGCCCAATTTTAGTAATAATTGGCTTGTGCTAACTGAAGTAGGAAACATATGTTTGGGATTCTATTTTATTTAAATGTCTTGAAAAAACTGCATCAATGGTAGTATTATATTTTGTTGTTGATTCTGCTGGATTATTGTTTATTCTTAAATCAAATTCTTCCTCTAGAAACTGTAGTAATGGTTTAGATTTTTCATTACTGAAGTTGATGTTAAAATCACCGGCCAAAATGAGTGGAACTTTATCTAAATTTTTGTTGTATCTGCTAAGCGTTCGAGATGCATCTTTAGAATACTCTAGCAGTGCTCGATGAATGAACTCCTGAATATCTATTAATTTGTTATTTGGTGAGACATATATGACTGCCATGATTAAGGTAACGTAGTTTTCCATTACACACTCCGCTGCACATAAATCTGCAACACTTGTACTTGCAACAAAAGCAACAAAAACAAAAAAAACCAAAAAAAAACAACAAAAACAACAAAAGCAACAAAAACAACAAAAGCATCAAAAACAACAACAACAAAAACATCAAAAACAACAAAAATAACGAAAACAACAAAAACAACAAAAATAACAAAAACAACAAAAATAACAAAAATAACAAAAACAAAAAAGCAACAAAAACAACAAAAACAACAAAAACAACAAAAACAACAGAAACAACAAAAACATCAAAACAACAAAAACAACAAAAATAACAAAAACAACAAAAATAACAAAAATAACAAAAACAACAAAAATAACAAAAACAACAAAAACGACAAAAGCAACAAAAGCAACAAAAACAACAAAAACAACAAAAACAACAGAAATAACAAAAACAACAAAACTACAAAAACAACAAAAACAGCAAAAAACAAAAAAAACGACAAAAGCAACAAAAACAACAGAAACAACAAAAACAGCAAAAACAACAAAACAACAAAAACAACAAAAATAACAAAAACAACAAAAGCAACAAAGGCAACAAAAACCACAAAAACAACAAAAACAACAAAAACAGCAAAAACAACAAAAACAACTAAAATAACAAAAACAACAAAAATAACAAAAACAACAAAAACAACAAAAACAACAAAAACAACAAAAACAACAAAAACAACAGAAACAACAAAAATAACAAAACAAAAACAACCTGTATACACTCAAAAAAATAATCGTCGCGACACCACACTGTACAATGCGAAATAGAAAGACGAAACGAAAATAACTGGCTTGCTTTCTATGAGAGAGAGAGAGAAACAGACAGGGAAACATGCGCACGCTGCACGGCACAACTATTCCAAAAAGTGTCGTTACAACTTTTGGTCTTAATTTTTTCCGTCTAGCCCCCTTTCGCAACGCGCGATAAGGAACTTCGTTCCAAAAATACCTAAAACTGTAAAACAAAAAAATAAATAATATTACGATAGGAAAAAAAATTTCAAGCTTTAAACACTAAATCATCATTCAGATGCGTAAGTATGAATCGAAAGGAACTTCGTTCCACCCGGGTGTCCCTTGACACCTCTTTGCTTTTTTTTTCTCTTGCTTCTGTTAGTCTCCATAGCTGATTTTCTGTTTCAAAAGCATCGACGTTAAATCTGACGATCTTAGTGGCCTACTGATAGTTCCTTCTCGTTCAATCCATGTGTTGAAATTCAACGTCAACCATTGACTAATTTCTCTGTCATAATGGGCTGGGGCTCCATCTTGTTGGAATATATACGCAATCGGAAAGTGGTATTTTGGCTAATATGGAGGGAGGAGTAGATTTCAAGAACTCCTTGTATAATTCCACACTTAAAATATTCAGAAGGAAGAATGGCCCATTCAATGTATGGTTATGGTTAATGTTACTCCACGCCATTCATTGATGGAAAACCGTTCCTGAAATTATCTGGCCCGTGTATATATCGGATTTTCACTGGTGTAGGTTGGGAAAGTTCCTAACACCGTCTCTGGTGAATTGAGCATTGTCCGTCCATAGTCCATAGGGCAAAAAACTAGGGTTCTGACTATCTCTTCTCAGCATGGGAGGCAAAACTGCAAACGTTTTGGATAATCCCTAGGAAGAACATCTTAGACAGGAGTGTAGTGGTACGGATGCATCTGATTACGTTGTAAAATCCTGTGGATATGGTAAAGAGATGTTCCAAGGCGAACAGCAATCCTTCTGGTTCTAACCTCAGGATTGTTGCCCAACAATGTGTGAGCCACATCTTCTAAATCAGAAGACTGCTGAATAAAAAAAAGAAAATAAATAAATTCACAACTAACAACAAAATGCAACTGAATCTTATTCGAATAACGGCGTCTGTACTCCTGAGCTGCCGTGCTACTGCTAGAATTGCATAAGTCTGCCTCCCTGCCTCCACGGAAATCTTATGCCCGCAACACCAGATTGGCCCACGCATCTCATTCCCTCCACCTGGAATTCCCCATGTTAAAGTACCATTTTTGCCATGTTAAAGTACCATTTCCATGGACTGTAAACTGTGAAATAGTCTTCTTTCAGGGTGAACAGGAGAATATTTTGACGTAACCGTTAAAAGATTCCATAACTCATAATTATATTTCATAAAAACCCTATATCTTGGGGTATTATTTTCTATTTTATTCACATCAAGGTTTTTGACCTCAACTGCTTCACTCATTATAAGAAGATTACTTTACCTCTTCGTTATAGATAAACTTTTAATATAACTTAGAACGACCGTAATATTTCATATTTAAGCTCGATTCTTAATACATCATTGAACGATAAAGTTTCGACCTTCTCATAACAGAAATCCATCGAAACGTAAGTGATACCTCTCTGCTATTAAAAATCACAGGTGATTGTTTTTTCAGAGCAAGCATTAACATCAGCACTTAAATATCGATTTTAAGGTTCAAGTTTCCATAAAATATTTAACAACTGTCGACATTTGAAAGCTATTTTCCCGTCTGGTATACAGCGTGCTCGGTAATGTTGAGTATCGTTTTAAGTGGGGAACTAATAACGTTAATTACAATCATTAGATATAAACACATTTCCGTAGTAGCATTCTAGACTACTACAAGCAGTGAAAGAAAGTCTCACCGACAGTTTCACGTTACACCTCCACCCGGTACCAAAAGGAGAGTGAAACTCATTAAAATTTCCAAGGCTGAATCATTATACCTCAAGTTTGTTGAAAAGTTAACTTTATAAGTCCCATTACGTGCTTTAATAGTGGACCAAGAAGACGCCTTAGCCAAGTTTAAGACAAGTGCGCCCAAAAGTGTCATCCGCAATTTTACCAGCACGTTAGCAGCTCTCTACCCAATTTGCGTGGACATTTTCAAAATTTCTTCTCACCTTGCATCATTTGGGCTTTCTTAAACTTTTCGCCTACGGCTTCCATCTATATGAAGATAAAGTGCTCTTGGTAACTTTGTAATTCGAAACCCCACTTAACTTTGTCAGTTAGAAGAACTTTAACATATTTAACACCTGCTCGTCATGTGAGGTGAGAAACTTCATTTTCGCTCAGTGGTATCGGTACTAAGAACGCAAAAATTGAAGTGAATTTTAACATAGGCTGTTACTAATTTGAATTTATTGAACTATTTATAAAGAATCTATTTCAGAATTTTGTTGTAAAATAAAATCATGAGCTGCACATGGGGTGAAGTTTTAAATTTAGTGCAAGTCTGAAGAGTCGCTGGCTAAAATAATTAAATACGAAATAGGGGAAGTTTTTCCTCAGCTGGATGTTTTTTGGGTGCTGAATTTCAAGCTTGCTGCCTCGAAGGAGGTCGACTTCATAACCCAAAAAATTTACCCATTTTTTCATTTTTTAGCTTATATCTCGAAAACTAGGCGTTTTTCGATAAGCGATTTTTTGGCTCTTCTGTGAAAAGGTATAAAACGCCCAACTTCCACCCCACTGCTCGAATAATATACACGTTATCAACAAAAAGTCTTATACTACCTACGTGCAAGTACTTTAAATTTCCTTCAAGACGCCTCTCGCGACATAAAGCGAAAATTACAAAAAATGGTTTCTGAACCACTCACTCATAGCCCCCCCACTGTACTGGCAATAGAAACATAAGAGTAATATAAGTTAACACCACAAAAATATTTCCCAGGGAATACTCGCTTTTATGTAATACGATATAAGAAAAATATTTTTTAAGAAATTCTTGGTTAGAGACCTTTTTATGATATGCGATAATTATCGCAAAAGTTTCTAGGAATTCTTGTTAATCTTATCTGCCCCCACAACTGCATATTGTACTAAAAATAATTTAACCGTAAGCTAGTCGGCCCTAACCATTTTTTTATTACCTCATAGTATAGTTTCCAGAGTAAAACAATCACTAAAACTGCAGACAAAATTGTAGGTTAATGAAATTTGGAATGAGCGGAGTTTAGCAATAGGAGAAAAGGTAACCGTTGAGTTCCTGGCCGTACTTTGTGAAGATCAGGAGAACATTCTATTAAACTGATTTTCCGACACTTTTCTGGCCGTAGTTCGGGACAAACATCGATATTGGAAAAATGTCACGAGAACAAAAATAAACCTATGAAAGTTCTCGACAAAAGAGGTCCTATAAGCTTTTCCCAGAAAACCTCACGTTTGATATGAAAATGGAGGGTAATTAAGAAAAATTATTTCGAAAATATATTGTTTTCTTTATGCACGGTGTCCCACCTAAAGTTACAAAGCGACAGGGTGTGGATAGGTTTTGGAGAGATGAACAAAAAATCGTAAGGGAGGGGAGAGGAAATCGCAATGGTTTACTTGCTAGGGCGTTTTGAAATTTTTTGGTAGACGATTACTTATCACCCGGTATCACTTTCATCATTAAGGTAACAGTATACGTGAATTAAATTTCGTATCTTGTAAAAGTTCAGAAAAACGCGTTATCTTATCGTGAATATTTATTAACTGGTGTGTGCAATAACACCAAACGGGGAAAATTTAACTTATTGGAAAGTGTAACAATAGTGATGAGCAAACGCAAGAACAAGACAAGATTAATCTAGTCTTGTTCTTGTTCAGTCTGTCTTGCTCTTGTTCTTGCAAGCATAACTAAGTCTTGTTCTTGTTCTTGGTCTTGCTAAATGTGCAAGAACACGGCAAGACTGCAGGAGCAAGACCATTTTTGTTCATCACTAGCAACAACGCACGTTGTCGCTGAAAAAATTAAATCCAACTTGAGTAACAGGAACGCAAATAGCAGCCTAAAAACCTATGAAATCCTAGTCCAGTCAATGTACAATTTGCCTGGAAATTCTACCAAACAGCACCGATTTGCACCAAATTTACACTCTTCTTCAAAGTTGTCAATATGACGGGGGTTGCCTTTACCCTGGGTGGACGGCACCCTTCTCGGGAATATAGGATATATATTATATAGTATAGGAATGGATAGATTGACTAATTCCAAGCAGCTTTTGTTATATAAAGTTTTTACTGAAAGTCAATATTTTTCGACTTATTCGAGAGTGGAAATGTCAATTTTTTAACAAAAAAACCCCGTTTTCAGACGTTTTTTCATGAATAACTCTGAAAATAAGCATTTTATGAAAAAATCATTCAAAGTAAGTAAGTAAGTAAGTAAGCTTATAAAAACACATAAAAAAAATACCGTGTTTAAAATATCACTAGACCAAATACTAACGGATTAATAGCTTGTTAAAGGTTGGTTCTTCTTCGTCAAACACCAAAATCAAAAGTTTCAAAGTGAAATATCCCAAAAACAACGCATTTTTCAGGGAAAACTTATGTGACTTTTTTGAAGCGCTTAAAAAAACCTATCTTTTGTTTTTTTATGGAAGTTCCTAGTATCGAAATTAAGCGTGTTATGACAACAACAAAATTGGTTCTTATTTATTTGGCGGCAAAAAATTGTGAAAATCACCCTCTAATTACCACCCCAATTGAAAATGTGGAAATCGTTGTTTGAAAATCGTTACCACTTTACTATTTGCTTTAATTATGTACTTGTTATATGCTCTGTAAGTTTGGCCGGTTTACAGTGCTTAGTTTTGGAAATAATTGAGCTTGAAGTGAAGAGAGCTTTTTTGCAAGTTTGCAAAAAATTGGGCGCTTTCAGTAATGCAGGATGCGTGCGCAAATGACTTATTCAGCAATTGAAAGTGAAAGCTTTCAATGACTGAATAAGTCAATTGCGCACGCATCCTGCATTACTGAAAGCGCCCATTGCCTTTCTTTAAAAAAACCTAAAAAACCTACTTTTTCTGTACGATAAAAATTGAGTAAGATATGGCCGTTTCAAGTTCGCATATGTTAGAAAATAGTAACCTTTTGAAGCTGTTTCAGCTTAAACCTTTTAAAAAATAAGACCTTCAAAAAAATTTTGTTTACATCAGCTTATAGCTCTTAAAAAACGTACAAAATGGTTTTTTGTTGAACTTGATAGCTCAAAAACTAAGCGAGTTACCTTATCACAAATTTGTAAATTTGTACAGTTACAAAAACACATATAATGTATACAACACTGATGAAGAAGATACCTTTTCACACATTGTGAGGCACACACAAAAATGATTTTTTGAACCTGAAAAAAGGGTTGTGGTTCAACCTGTTCAACATTCAGCGGAGACAACTGTCCCAATGGTGCTCCAATTCACTGCACAACAAAAAAAAATTTTTTTTAAATGTTTCCTTGACTTAATGAATCAATTCTCACTAATTTTGGGTTGATAAAAACGAATATGACAAAGAAAATTTTTTATTAGCTCTAGTTTCTATGATATACAAATAGATGAAAATTGTTCATATTTAACGATTAAAAGAAATCGGAAATATTAATAAATAAGCTAAAACAACATTAACAGTGGTAATCGTTCCTTTTTTATTGATAGTTACATCCTAAATTGATGAAAGAACACTAGAGAATAAATTGGTGGCTTAATGAGTTCGCTTTCTTTTGGCTTTCCTCTTGTATGTGAGTTCTGGAGCATCCCTACACACAAACCAGCAGTAATCCGCAAACATTGCTTCATTCCAGCGGCCCTGATATCTCCGTTCCATGACAGAAATATCCTGATGGAATCTTTCTCCGTGCTCGTCACTGACAGCTCCACAGCTAAGTAGGTGGGAAAAAATCGATTTTTAGGGACATGTTGCATCCGAGTTGATGGTATTTTTGTAGAAGTACTGTCACCAGCTGAGTGTAGTTATCATCTCTTTTGTTCCCTAAAAATCCATGAATAACTTCCTTGAGAGCTTCCCAAACTTCCTTTTCTTTCCCTTCCAAAACAAGGTCAAATGCAGGGTCCTTTATGAGTTGACGTATTTGTGGCCCAACGAAGATGCCTTCCTTGATTTTTGCATCACTTAACCTAGGAAATTTTTCTCTTAAGTATTTAAAAGCCTGACCTTCTCGGTTCATGCCTTTCACATAATTCTTCATTAAACCCAGCTTGATATGTAGGGGTGGAAGAAGAACATCTTTTGGATCCACGAGAGGCTTGGCAACGACATTTTTCTCACTAGAGTTAAGATTTCCTTCAGGCCAGTCTGCTTGAATATAATGTGATTTCCTATCCCTACTGTCCCACATACACAAAAAACAACAGTATTTAGTGTACCCTAATTGCATTCCTAAGAATACTGCAATGACTTTTAGATCGCCACAGATTTTCCACTTATGTTCAGCATATTTGATCGAGACGAGGAGGGATGTCATGTTTGCATAAGTTTCCTTCATGTGAACTGCATGACCAACAGGAATTGAAGGAAGACGGTTGCCGTTGTGAAGTAATACAGCTTTCAAACTAAGCTTGGAGGAGTCTATGAATAATCTCCATTCAGTTGGATCACGCTTCAAATTCAAACTTTTCATCAAACCTTCAATGTCACAGCAAAAAACAAGATTGTTTTTCTTCTCAAAAAAAGGAAGCAGATCCCGTTGACGCTGTCTGTACATGGAGACCCTGACATCATGAAGAAGAAGATTCCATTGCTTCAACCTTGATCCTAGAAGTTGCACCTTCTCCTGTGGCAAGTCAAGGTCTCGAATGAGATCACTCAGCTCTGATTGGCTCAATCTGTGTGGTTGATCATCTTTTCCTTCAAAATCAGAGTCATGGGATGTTGAAGGCTTCTTGGGTTCTTCTTCTTCAACACTGTCTTCATTTTCTACTTCCAACTTATAATTTTGTGGTGGAGTAGGAACTGGTAAACTGTCTGAATGTGGAATAGGTCGAGTAACAGACGGAACATTCGGGTATTGAACTGTTCCTCTTTTTTTCCTTGACATTCCTGTCTTTATAGGGGGAGTCAAGCAAAAATAGCAGTCTGTTTTATAGTTTGTAGGCTCCCGCCAAACCATAGGGAAAGCAAAAGCCATTGCTCGTTTTTTATTTTTCAGCCATTCGCGTAATATGACTGAACATGACTTGCAACATATATGTGGAGCCCATGACTTATCCTGGTTTCCTACCTTCACACCAAAATAATGCTGGTAGGCAGTTTTCACAATAGGCGTTAAGGCGCAATTCCATTGAGGCAACATTGAACGACATGTGGCACGATACTTGTTGCCTGCTGTCGCCTGATTACAGGTGTGCGACTATGTGCTACAAAATTTAATAATTTAGCATGCGGATTTTGTCTCCCCTTATCGAATACGCTTTGTCGTCGATATTTGTAGTATGCTTCTAAAACGATTCTATTTAGGAAACTTCAGTTTGGCCTATCATGTATTTATTAACAGTCGCGGCAGCTGCTTATTTAGTAATAGCTTCGAATCATAAAAAAAAGAAGAAAGCCACGTTGGTGGAGAAGAAAACTGTTTATTGATCATCAGGAAACTCAATATAATTTATATAGCAGGTTGGTTTGTGACGATGAAGCTTTATTTCGGAATTTTACCCGAATGGGTGAAAAAGACTTTGGTTACTTGCTTGAAAAAGTCACACCTGTTATTAAAAAATATGATACCAATTTTCGCGAAACAATACCACCTCGTGTCAGGTTATTAGTGTCATTGAGGTATTTGGGTACGGGTGATAGCTATTCATCACTCATGTATCTGTTTCGGATATAATTTATTTTATTTAGAAATTCGGAAAGTAAAGGAAAGGACAAACGATTTTCTGGATTTTTCTAAAGATTCAGAAAACCTGGATGTAGATGGCTCAGAGGATAGAACGCGGTTACTATAAATGCTGTGAAGAGGGGCACCCGAAGGTGTTTTAATATTAGTAGGCATATTATCGGTCCCAGAAGATGGAACAGTGCTACAAATACTACTTCCGAAGTTATAATGAGGAGTACTGGTATGACTAGGTTCAATTTGAGCATCATATTTGCCCATAGCTGCTTCAAATAATATGTTATTTACAATGTGTTTAACCATTGTTTGTGCCCTTGAGCTTAAATTTCGCAGCTCATTAGCAACATGCTCCCCAAATATTGAACAATCATCTCGTTGACACGCATTTTTTAAAATATTATATGCCTCCTCTTCGCGATCTGAAGGAGATACACCCTTCCGTGTTTTTTAGGGGCAATATATTTTTCACGTTCCTCTTCACAGCCAGTTCTACCGTGTTTTCTGTTTAACTTTCGAGACTCATTGACTTCCGCTTGATCATATTGAATGTCTCGGCTGCCTTCTTCCTCTTCTTACTGCAATTACAAAAATGTAATTATAGGTTAATATAGTAATTCTAAATTTTTTCAGATGCCATGCTCTGAGGGCGAGTGGAGAATGATAGCAAGAAATTTCGAAGTTTTTTGGAATTATCCGCATTGTGTTGGAGCTTGTGATGGAAAGCACGTTGTGATCCAAAACCCTAAAAACAGTGGCAGTATGTTTTAACTATAAAGGGACTTTTAGCATTGTTTTGATGGCCATTGCTGATGCAAACTATAATTTCATATACGCTAATGTTGGATGCCAGGGCAGGATATCTGACGGAGGCGTTTTTCGAGAAACGTCATTTTATAAGAAGTTGGAAAAGGAAAGCTCAAATTACCTAAATCAGAACCACTTCCTGGTAGCAATAAGCTATCGCCTTATGTAATCTAACCTGTCAAAGACTGTACAATTATAGGCATTCACGCGCTCGTAGAGTAGTGGAAAATATTTTGGGTTGTTAGCAAGCGTATTTCGTCTGTTAAGAAAACCACTAATGGTCAATTTGGAAAACGCTGAAATTGTTACAAAAACGTGCATTTATCTTCACAACTTTTTGAGAAGGAGTAAAACTTCGCAATCACTATACCGTCCCCAAGGGACTTTAGATAATGAAAGGCAAGATGGAAATATTATTCCTGGTTCATGGAGGGCAGTGGCAGTGGCCGGTCTGCAGGATTTGCCACATAGAGCACGAAAGCCAACTTTTGAAAGTGAGAAATGAGTTTATGCGATATTTTCAGTCAGATGAAGGACGCGTTCCTTGGCAGGACTTTTATGCTTAACTTTAATAACGAATTAAAAATATATTTCAATTTAATAACAACAAAATATATAGTTTTATACAAGCTCACCTCCGCATCACTGCCACCAATTGACAATGTTGATTTAGGCTCATCTACGTCCACTAAAAAACTAAGCAGCTCAAATCCAAACCATTTCCCTTTTTAATTTGGAGATGAGCCACTTTTTTTTTTAATTTTAATTTTTTGCGCTCACGGTGAAAAGCTGACCGCAAATTCTTAATTTTCTTCTTTAGGTCAGCCACCATACAATTGTATTTTGTCGCCAATTTCTTTAATTTGTCGTTTTTAATTTTGAGGTCTTTATAATCACTTATTTTATTATTCCATAATTCCGGGGAATTATGGTAATCTTCAATAAATTGAATGGTTTTATCACAGTTCCAATCCATGCCGCAAGATACAAGCCGCACTGATCCGCTGACTGTTGGATAACGACGACACTGTTCGACACGTTGAATCATGTCGAAAGGTAATGCATGCGTCCTGGAAAAAACTATCAAGTCGTAGTAGGCGGCAAGGGGTTTTTTTGTCGCTTCGTGTTCCTTCAAAGGAAATACTATGTGAGCTATGTATGTGTAGCATGCGTCAATGGCGCATGCTACATGTTGCCTGAAAGTTGCCTCAGTGGAATTGCGCCTTTAAACTGCGTTTCTGTGACGAAAAGGTTATTTCACCACAAATGTAACAAAAATTGTTCACTAAATTTACACATTTCCGTGGCATGTTGATGTAACAAATTTTACTTTTTAAAAACACTCCAAAGTAAGAAATTCCGCCACAATTACAACCGAAATGATATTAAATTCACTGTCACAGCAATAGTCGTTTATAACTTACCCACAGCTAGACTACTCTTCCGATTAAATAAAATAACACAAAATAAAAAAATTCTCTTCTGAGAAGCGAGTGATACTCGCTTCACTGACACAGCGTTTGTGTCTATCGTAGCCTACTCAGCTCTGTTGCTGCTCTCAAAAATATTCAAATTTGCTAACGGCTTTTTGAAGGTAGAAAACTTAAAATCGCTATAACTTTTTTATTCGTGAATCGCTTTAGTTCAAATTCCTTATTACAAAAGTATTCTATAAAAAGGACATTTTCTGAAATTTTAAACGAAATCGGTTCACGAACAAAAAAGCCTTAGCGTTAACAAACTTCGTGTTAACGTATTAATATATAAGATTGTGACCGTTGGCAGTGGTGCCAACATCCAAACACAAATTTTCCCCAAACTGAAAATTTAGATTATAAAGAATATAAAATGTCACTGTATCTTCAAAACAAGAGCTAATCGGTAATTTTTATGGTGATTTTTGAATTCAGCAGGTGGAAGTACATAAGAATCAGCTATTTTCGAGTCCGAAACATTTTCATTGTTGTGCAGTGATTATAGATCAAGAGGATGCCGAGGAGGAAGAAGAGAATGAGGCAGACTTGGAAAGGACTGAGGATGAAGAAGAACTTCTGTCCGTCTGTGACCTTCTTTCATCTCTGAAAGTACTGTCGCTACAGGCTTGGACCATATCTCAAATTGTAGCTCTTAATCAAGAGACCTAAAACTGAGAAAATGGTCTGGAAATTCCAACCGAAAGTATATTTAACAACAAAAAAGAGATTTCTAATAAAGTACATATATCGGTAGCCTAGAGGTAAGGCGCTGGAATGCTACCCCGGGGAACCAAGTTCAATCCTTGGCCGCGCAATGGTGAAATATAATTTTTTCTTACTTCGATGATACTCATAATGATACTAATGATACTCAGGAGAACATAAACATTTACTCTAAACTAAAAAATAAAAAGCAACTCTCGGCTCATTAACAACTTTGAAATAGAGAGTAAGCAGAACCGTGCTGCTGTTTGGCAGGATTTGCAGGTTTAGCCGTTTTTCCGTACATTGACTGGAATATCCATGAATCAAAGTTTTGGGAACGAGGTCACTTAGCCACTAGTGATGAGCAAACCCAAGAACAAGACAAGACTAATTTAGTTTTGTTCTTGTTCAGTTTGTTTTGTTCTTGTTCTTGCAACCATAACTAAGTCTTGTTCTTGTTCTTGATCTTGCAAAATGTGCAAGAACAAGACAAGACTGCAAGAACAAGACCATTTTTGCTAATCGCTAGTTGGCGCACAATGCATTTAGAGTTATTATGTACTTAAGTACAAATGCTTTTACAATTATCATACTAAAAAATAAATATACACACATGTATTTATATCATAATTACTTGAATATCATAATCAACTTAAGTCTTGCTCTGCGTATTTTTCTGCACAGTTAATCTTGTTCTTGTTCTTGCAAGCATAACTAAGTCTTGTTCTTGTTCTTGATAAATGTGCAAGAACAAGACAAGACTGCAAGAACAAGACCATTTTTGCTCATCACTATTAGCCACCGCATGGAAGCAGAAAAACAGGAGTTCAGTGGCGGTTCTTCTTTGAAAACAAAGAAAGCACTGCTTTCCAGCCTCTTCCCGTATTGCAGATTCCGAGCCTTATACCTAAAATTTCAGATTTTTCCCCATAATCCGATTTTCATTGTAATCGGAATACAATTTGCAAATTCGTCGGTCATATTGGCGCGGCCATTATGAATTTATAAGTTTTGACCACAAATTTATTATTTTCGACCTTAAAAACCCCGAGATACCCACTTTCATTGTAATCGGAAAAAAATTGGCAAATTCAACAATATTTCCGCAGTCATTTGGAGTTTCGGCCAAATATCGGCGGCCATTTTGAACTTCTTAAAACCGAGCTTCGAGCTGCATCATGGGAGACCCCATGAACCTTCATTACGAAATTTATAGGTTATACAATTTTCTGCGCATTTTTCTTAATTTTTATTTTCGTAAGTACCTTCTACAAAATATTAGAAAACTTAAAAAAAAAGATGAATGAAATCAGTAAAGTCGGTCTCAAGCGACGACAAACAGAACGTTCTTATTAGCACGCTGTCTTGTCTGTCTGTTTATCCGGTACAAATTTTGCAATCGATTTTTAGCATACTTCCGGTTATCCGATTATGTTTTGCACACCGCTTTAGGTTCGATGACATTGCAATATGGTGTACTCAAAATACCGTTAGATCCATGGCGCCCATCCCAAGAGGGTGAATTACCATTTGCTTAAGATCACCCGCAACATGTGCATCATAACTAGTCGTAAGTACCTTCTACAAAATATCACTTGAAATCAGTAAAGTCGTTCTCAAGTGACGACGTGACCAAAGCAAACAGGGATTCATTTTAGAACGTTTTTATTAGCACGCTTTCTTGTCTGTCTATCCGGTACAAATTTTGCAATCGATTTTTAGCATACTTCCGGTTATCCGATTATGTTTTGCACACCGCTTTAGCTTCGATGACATTGCAATATGGTGTACTCAAAATACCGTTAGATCCATGGCGGCCATCCCGAGGATGAATTACCATTTTCTTAAGATAACCCGCGACATGGGTATCATACGTAGAATACAATAAGCTATATAGTATATTCAATATATCGTTATATCCATGGCGGCCATCTCATGAGGGCGGATTACCATTTTTTTAACAACTCCTTTGGCATGCATAGGTATCAAATGAAAGGGTATGATAAGTCAAATACAACAAGCAATATATTACACTCAATATATCGGATGATTACAGCCAGCTTAAGAGAGCGGATTACCATTTCCTTTACCACCCCCTCGACATTGGTACCAAATGAAAGAGTATCATAAGTAAAATACAATTAGCTATGTCGTTAGATCCATCGCGGCCATCTCAAGAAGGACTATTTTCTTCATAACCCCTTTCAACTTGGGTATCAAATGAAATGGTATCATTAGTAGAATACAATAGGCTATGTCGTCCATAGTCTTCGGCCTGCTGGCATAAGCATACAGAGAAGTCTGATGCCGTTAAATCTGAAGAACGAGGTGGGCACTTCAAATCATCAAACCACCACAACGTGTGTCGGGAGCTTGTACTGCAACTGCAAGAACTTCATCGTAGCGGCTGCGGTGTGGCAAGGTGCGCCGGCGCCGTCTTGATAAAAATAGGAGCTCGTGACAGGTTTTCACGCATTTTCGGGCACACAAAGTTTGCGAATATCCAACGATAGCGTACGCCCTCGACAGTTTTTCCAACTTTGAAGAAAAATGGTCCGATGATGGTTTTGAGCACACTCCGGCGCAAACAGTGACTTTCTCGCCGTAAAGTGTTGTTTCGTTAATAAAGTGTTGTAGGATTTTTATTTATTGACTCCGCCAGAGTGAGTAAAATGAACTTTCTCTGTGTATTGATGCATACCTAAAATGGTACTCAAAGCCAGTACGTAGGTCGAAATGTCCGAGTTATTCAATGTTGAAGTACCGAATGTCTAGATGGCGTACAGTGTCAAAATCAATTTTCAAAAATATTTATTAAAAAAAATAATGATTAAATACAAGCACAGAACCTCTTATTCCCATCCGGCTTGCACACTTTTACATACGTTTTGTATATTTTTGCTCCCATATACTTTGTACCGCGCAGTCAGCGATAACATTGCTCATAACCCCAAACTTAGTCCATCATCAGGAATCAGGAATGTATGAATGCAATCAGAAATAAAGAAGCCGCCTTTCGAGCTTACAAGAGCTCCCCGAGTGAATCGCTCCGTTTAGAGTATATAAAACTGAGAAATTCGTGCAAAGTCACCATCAGGAATGTCAAAAATTCATTTGACAACAAATTGAGAAGTAAACTCCTTAATGCAACCTCTGGTAGCAAGAACTTCTGGTCCTTGGTAAGCTCCATCAAGAAGAATTTCACTTCATCCACAACTCCTTCATTCATCCACGATGAGAAGGTGATAACAGACAAGGCCGATTTATTAGCATCTCTGTTTGCTGCCAATTCTTCTTTACCCCAAACTGATATGCTACCCCCAGTTCTCGAGCACAGCGCTCATTTAATGCTCAGGGTTTTCTTCAGAACTCGCGAGGTGTACAGGTGCCTCAAGGAGCTCGATGTCAATAAATGCACTGGACCCGATAATATACCCCCTGTCGTCTTAAAACAATGCGCATCACCTTTGGCTAAACCCCTGCGCAAACTTTTTGCTCTATCATACTCCTCCGGAGTTTACCCAGACTCCTGGAAACTTGCCCATGTCCAGCCAATACCGAAAAAAGGTAAATCCAGCCTTCCCTCCAACTACCGTCCAATAGCAATTACTTCTATTCTCTCCAAAACCATGGAGACGATAATTAACAAAAAGCTAATGGGATACCTAGAATCCAACCAACTTATCAACGACAAACAATACGGCTTCCGACAAAAAAGATCCACTGGTGATCTTTTAGTTTGCCTTACCGAACACCTCAGCCGTAGTCTGCATGTATCCGGTGAGTCTAGTCTGGTTGCTCTAGATATCTCCAAGGCTTTTGATAGAGTATGGCACTCAGCCTTGTTAGCTAAACTCAAAGCTATTGGAATTGACTCGCTTCTGTATAAGTGGGTTGAAAGTTTCCTTTCCGGCCGTTCAATTAAGGTAGTATTGGATGGCGTCAAATCTGAATCTCACCCCATTTCTGCGGGGGTTCTCATCTTTATAAATGACCTACTTTCAATCCCCTCCAACCCACTTCTCAGCTTCGCTGACGACGGTACTTTACGTTACTCGTACAGCTACGATACAAGACAGACTCATGCCAGATCCTGTCTTGATGATCGGGAAATTATGTCCATCTCTGTTAACAACGACATTGAACTCATTCTAGAGTGGGGAAAGAACAATCGTGTTGATTTCAACCCCGACAAAACCAAGCACTGTCTTATTTCAAAGAAAAAGATCAACACCTCACCATCCTTGAAAGTGGATGACGTGGTACTAAAGGCTGATCCATCCCTACACATCCTAGGTGTGACATTAGCCAAAGACTTGCGATGGAATGACCACATATTCCAAATCGCAAAACAAGGATCCCAGTGCTTGGGATTTCTCAAGAGGTGCAAGTTCCTCCTCCAGCCATCGGCCCGTGCTGTTATTTATAAATCCTACATTCGGCCACTTCTCGAATACAACTCCCTCGTTTGGGGCGGCGCTCCAATAACCACCTTAGCATGGTTAGATAAGGTCCAAAACAGGGCCCTTAAGTTAATTAATGACGATACCGCTTGCTCCACCATCGACCCCTTGAGCCACCGTAGGAATGTAGCAGCACTGACCAAATTTTATCGCTACTATCATAGTGACTGTTCCTCCGAGCTAAACGCTCTCTTGCCTCCACGGCAATCCTATACCCGCAACACCAGATTAGCCCACTCGTCTCACTCCCTCCACCTGCAACTCCCCCTTTCACGCACTCAACAAGATATGAATTCGTTTGTAAATAGAACAACTCGACTGTGGAATAATCTCTCGCAGTCAGTTTTCCGAGCTCCTACAACATCCAAGAGTTCAAACGCAGGGTTCATCACCACCTTCTTCAATACCCCCCCCCGTACCTTTATAATCCTTACCCTATTCCCCCTCCCTCCCTCCCGTACTAAGCTTACTGCTAGACATTGCACCATGACGTGACAAATGACATGACGGACTAGTAGTACAAAGGGTGACTCCTGAGCTTAGCACTGCCACATAAAAAAAAAAAAAACCCCGTACTAACGACGTGCCAATGACATGACGAGCCGTTAGTCTTGTTTTTAACCACCAGGGATCGTAAATAACTGTTATATTTGTATTTTTGATTTAAAAAATCAAATAGTAAATGTTGTCTGATCAAAATGTTCAAAATGTAAAAAAGCGTGGGGCTCTTTACCTATATTCATATATATGCCACATATTTTATTAACATCGGTACTTTTCGCCCCACGCTTTTTTACATTTTGAAAGGTAGGTTGTTTCCATATACTAGCTGAAGCAATAAAAACTTTACATTCAAAATTATTTTTTACTTTTTAGTTCATTTTAAAATAAAAGCGTATTTTTTAGTTTTTTTATACTATTTTTTTTATTTTCTACTTTTTAGTCTATTGACGTGACAACGTCTTATAAATCGGTATACCCTGGGAGTCATTCGCAAAAAAGTTATCAGCAAATTCTCCGTTACCTCATGACTCATCGCTCTGTTCGAGTCTCAAGTCTCAAGTCTTAAGTCTCAACTCTCAGCTCTCAACTCTCAAGTCTCAAGTCCCAAGTCTCAACTCTCAAGTCTCAAGACGTTGTCACGTAAAAACTTCGCCCGTATACGGACTTTACAGGCAACCAGGTATTTTTATATGTATTCCCCCATATTAGATTTAAAGTGATGTCACTCAGCTTACTGTACTACACTCTTCATAAGCTTTTATTTGATACCCATACCAAGCGCGTTGTAAAGAAAAAGGTGATCCACATTTTGCGTTCGTCGTCATTTTGTTTCGGCCGCCATTTTGAATTTGGAGTGACTCCACATAGATAATAGTATTTTACTTGTCATATCCTTTCATTAGATACCCATAACGAGTGGGTTGTAAAGAAAGCCATAGTCCGCCATTTTGTGTTAGTCGCTATTTTGAATTTTGAATGACGCCACATAGTAAATTGTATTCTACTTGTCATACCCTTTCATTAGATACCCATATCGGGGGTCGGGGAGCACAATTGCAAAATTCGGCTGCCATCTTGGAACCGCCATCTTGATTTTTTTTTTAAAATGGTCAGATTGCATTGTCATCCAAACTAAACATGTATGCAAAATTTCAGCTTAATCGGAAACCGGGAAGTGGGTCAAATTTAACTTCCAAGATTTTATTACATATTTACAAGTGAAGCTAATAAAAGCGTATTAAAAAATAACAGTTATATTTAACTAAAAAAGTTTTAGGTCATTAAAAACACTTATTTTTGTTTTTTATTTGAAAAGTCTTTCAAAACTGTTATGAGATGACTTTTATTTTTAAAATCAAAAATAACTGTTAAAAAAGACTTTTATTTTTTTCTGTCTTGCATAAAAGTCTTTTTAAGATTTTTATTTTTCCAGTTTTTCTATAAAAGTCTTTGAAGACTTTTATTTTTAAAATATAAAAATAAAAGTCTTTTGCTGAAAACAGATAAATAGTCCATTCAAAACGTTAAGAAAATCGAACCCTAATGGTCTTTGGGGTCGCTGATCACGAAAATCGGGGTCCTGCGGTCCTAAAACATGGGCGTCACCCTTAAAAATGCAAAAAAAAACACCCCTTTTTGGGGGGTTTTTCGCGATTATTTCGATAATAATGAAAACTACTGCAATGAAATACTCTTTTTTAATATTTATTTGCGAAGGTGGTTGATTTGTACCAGTGTTGGGCAAAATTTAATCTGATTGATGATTAATGATTGCGACTAAAAGTTGTAGTCTGTAATCATGATTAGAGATTGATATATTTAATCAGAGAAGTAATCATTTTAGGTGATTGATGATTGATCAATTTCAACCGCAATCATGATTAAATGATTAAAATTTTCGATTAAAAATGATTTTTTTTGGAGATGTTAAGTTTAAACGTTGGATTTCTATTCTTTAATGTTTTATTTAAATATTTTATTTTGTGAATCCGTCAGTAAAGAGTTTTGTGGTCAAAATTTGTGAATTAAAAAGTGGGAATAATTTTGGCAATTGTGCTCCGATTGCACTGAAAATCGGCCCAGCATTTTTACATTTAAGTACTGTAATTTTAAAATTATCTTTTATATTTTATTAGTTCATTTTAAAAATGATGTTTGTAGTTTTTGATGTGAAAACTTTTTAGGAACGTTGGGCAATTTTCCGTCACGGTCATTTTTTAACCGACTTCAAAAAAAGAGGAGGTTACTCAATTCGACGTGTAGGTATTTTGTGGTCCTGTTCACGCATAACTTTGTAACCCAATAACTGTTTTGCCTTTTTTTTGGTTCATTTGAAGGGGGAGCTTCCCACGGTGGTCCCGTTAAATTTTTTCTAAAATCTGATAACGGAGTTCGAAGTTAGGCAGAAAAAACTGTTAAAATTCAACCTGTTAAAGTTCACCTAAACATTTCATGGGCACCGAACAAATTACTTTATTGTTGAAAATCTGGCAGCAGGCCGATGGCGGAGTGGGTAGAGCGTCGAATCCTCGATTCAGCGTTCGCATGTTCGATTCCGGTCGGGGCAGCCGGTTTTTTTCTTTTTCTCTTTTTCTTTTTTCTGAAATGATTTATTAACATATTGGTCAGCGGTCGACAGTACTTGACATAGCGCAAAGGGCTCGAGACAAGTATTCTTGTCTGTGGGATCTGTGGGGTGCGAGTTCGATCCCGAGGGCTCGCGGTGCTTTTTTTTCTATATGTCGACAAAATAATTATTTTTTAATTTCCTTCGGAGAATTTTGTTCCATATTAAACAATTTTTCGACGTGAATGCGTCTGTAAATTTGCTTCCAGAACAAAAGCCGATAAGAACGAAATTATGGCGAAATTTGCAGTTCAAAAAACTATTGTTTATATCGAATAAATAAATATACCATGACGTGGATGAAGAATCAAAGAAGTTTATTGTTTACATTTAATTTCCCCGATATCAATGGCAACTTAACTTTTTATATGCCTTATATTATCTTGATCTGTATGTGTGTATAGTGTAAACAAATCTTGCAACTTGATTTTGACCCAGTTCCATATAACCGATCAACTGCAAATTTTGCACATACGTATAGTTCGCATGACAATACAATCTGCAATCAAATTTTGCAATTGCACTCCCCGACCCCAGACATGGGTATCAAATGAAAAGGTGTGATAAGTAGAATACACTTCGCTATGTGGCGTCGTAAAAACGTAGGCTCCTTGCAATGACAGGCAATATTAAAAAATGAATGGACTAAAAAGCACGAAATAAAAAAAAATTTTAAAAACCGACTTCAGAAAAAAACCCGCGATGCACAAAAAAGGATGAAATAATTGTTTGTAATTCTTAACAACATCAATCCAATAAGAATGGATCTAGAAAGAAGAATCACTTTTGAAGACGGTGCTAACACATGTGGGTGAAATATTAAGGGCATAAGCCTAACAAAGAAATGTAAACAATTGCCGAAGTAATAGTTAGTGCAATCAAAGTCAACTACTACCTGGCACCGTCTTCAAAAGTGATTCTTCTTTGTAGATCCATTCTTATTGGATTGATGTTGTTAAGAATTACAAACAATTATTTCATCCTTTTTTGTGCATCGCGGGTTTTTTTCTGAAGTCGGTTTTTAAAATTTTTTTTTTATGCGTACCGTGGGAAAAATTTTCCTTTGGGGATTTCAGTTTTTATTGTAGGAGTTAGTACTATGTACTACGTAATATATACTATGTTTTATGTACTAAGTGTGTACTATGTATTAGGTACTATGTACTCGGACTATGAACTGTGCGCTATGATTATGAACTATGTATTATGCAGTATGTACTACGTACTGTATACTTGTTTAATCGCCTATGTGATATAAATATCAGCTGAACGAACAAAACGTTTAGTCGCCTATAGGATATAAAATATCGGCTGAACGATCAAAACGTTTAATCGCCTATGTGATAGATTATCAGCTGAACGATTAATACCCAGGCCCAAATTGATGTACCTCTGAAATACAAATTTGAGGAGTTGGGTAGCAAAGAAAAATAATAACACTCGGTTGATAATTCAAACTTGTTTTGCTTTATTCGTAAACGTAATAAAAATTTATTCACAAAAAAATATATGTATATATGTATATAAAAAATAGCCGTCGTGTGTCCTGGTGTTAGAGCTGCGGCGAAGATTCGCACGTTGAAATTTTATTTATTATAAGTTGCAAACGCATATAGAACCATATTTAACCCATCAGGCATATTATGGCTCTCTACTGTTTGTTGTATGTACTTTTTGTTTTATTTTTTAATATTTTAGAGCAAACGTATGTAGAACCAAATTTAACCTTCAGGCATATTTTGGCTCTCTACTGTTTGTTTTTTTGTTTTAATTTTAATAATTTTTGGAGCAAACGTATCTAGAACCAAATTTAACCTTCAGGCATATTATGGTTCTATACTGTTTGTAATATACATATATACTCACCCAAATTATCTTTCCGCTGAACTAACACCTTGAGATCACACTAGCCGTAAGCATACCATGATCTTCCGTTGAAAGTTCCTTCGAAAGTGGTCAAAAGCAGAGAGAGCGAGCCCTTGAAGATGCTCTGTTTATATAGGCTTGAAAAAACGGAAGTAGCCGAACTGCACTGTCGGCATGTAAACATTTTCCAATTATTACTAATTTAGGGGATAAGCGTCCCTTGACCGCATAATTAGATTGTAAAAATTCATTCATGATTTTTCAGATGTAATTTCATATTTATTTGCAATTAACATTCATGTTTTTTTGCATTTTTATTTTTCCTCATAAAAATGGCGACAAACAATTTATTTCCTCCATTTTACGAAACTATTTCCATCCCTTTTACTTCCTGCTCCTTGTACTTCTCTTTCCCTCTTACATAATCTTATGTAAAAACATATTTATTCAAACTAGTTGGGATCCCCGTTACCGAAATTCGGTCACAAAACCAATAAATATATAAAATTCTCGATTTGTTCGAATTTAAATTCAATTTAAATATTTTTATTTAAAAAAAAATTATTCGCAATGGCGAATTTTTAATTACTATGAAACATTTCCATTGTCGCTCCAGAGCATCTAAAATTTCCCAGGATTTTTTTAATCGCATCCATGACGTCTTGCTTGGCTATGTGGTAAAATGATAAATGCCATTTACAGTGTCATTTGACAAATTACACTCAGAGCTAATCATTGCAAAGGCAGCATTATACGAACGAATATTTGCAAAAAAAAATTTAGAACGACTTTTAATACCACTTTCATTCGAAGTTAATCCTTCAAAAAAATTATTGAAAAAGTAATTTTGAGAAAGTGGAGGTAGATTAACTTTGCCTTTATGACAACACAAAGAAAATGCCCCAGTATTACGTAAAGTTACTTCAGTCAGAAAATGTTTGGCACGACAAAAATGACAACTCATATTAAAAGAATCACACGAAAACGAATCAAAATTAACCGGAATAACATTCAAAGCACATTTAAAAGAATCAGTCAAAATTTCTAAAGGTGCAATGAATCAATTAAAATTTCTAAAGGCATTCGCCAAAAAACGAACGGCAGCCGCAGCCCCTTACACAATACAACTCAATAATACTATACACAAAAGAGTATAAAAAAATGCACGCACAAAGTGGCCGAGTTTTTTTATGTCAGTTATGCCGCCAAAAATCCACACAAACGCTTGTTTTTCTATGTTTCTCATTCGCTTCACTGAAACGGCATTTGTGTCAATCGTAGGCTACTCAGCTCTACGTTGATGCTCACAAAAAATTCAAATTTTCCAACGGCTTTTTAAAATTCGAAAAATTAAAATCGCTATAACTTTTTTATTCGTGAATCGATTTCGTTGAAATTCCTTATTACAAAACTATGCCATTAAAAGAACATTTTCTGAAAATTTAAACGAAATCGGTCCACGAACAAAAAAGCCTTAGCGTGTACAAACTTTTTGTTTGCCTTTTAATATATAAGATAACTTTTTATTCATACATAATTTTGCCTTCCTGGCACCACCAATCGAAAGCTCATTAAATTCTACATCAATTTGATGTATCGTAGTATGTATGTGCATAAAGTTTGACATTTCCGCGCTGTCACAAGTTGTTCGCAGCGTCGCGGTTTATTTCGCGTATTTACACCTGATTCGCACAGTTCAGGTACGTGTGTGTGTTCAAGTGACGTTTTAGTGACTATAGTATTGTTTTTACTGGTGAATATCGTGTTGTTTGGTGATTTTCTTAGGCGCAGGATGAAACTTTTACAAAGGTAGGTTATGTTGTTTACATTTTTGCATGCATTAATTTGACTATTATTTGTCAATTAAAATGTGTTTTAAGGCATAATATATGTTAATTGTAATGCTCTTTAATGTTATGTTGCATGATATGTCGGTGAATCATGTTATTTAGTGGGTTTTATGCATGTTTTAGTTTGACAGGTTGTTGTTGTTGTTTTTCTATGTAAATTCTTATGTTGTTTTTAAAGCTCAATTTGTTGCTTATTTATTGGGATTTGAGCATCAAAACAATTTGCTATGTACTTAATTTATTAATTCATGTCTTTTATTTTCAGTTTATATTGTGAGGATGTAAGTAGAATACATGATATGGGAAGATTTTATTCATGTAAACTTTTCCTTTCAGATTTGAAGTCCTAATGGAAAACAGGTAAGTATAGTATCGTTGTTTATATTTGTATAATGTACTAATTCTGTTTTCTTTTTAGGTGCGATGCATCATGGAAGCAGGTAAGTATGATGTATTAATATTTTTATTTGGGCTGAGTTAACGATTGTTTATTTTCAGATTCGTAGCTGCTGTTTTAATTCTAAGTAAAATTTTAAGATTTGTATATGTATAGTTCAAAATTATTTATTTTTAAGTATTTATAATTCATTTAGGTTAATTTGTGTACATATATTTCTAGTTTTAAGTATTTATAATTCATTTAAGGTAATTTATGTACATATAATTCTAGTTTTAAGTATTTATAATTCATGTAAGTTAATTTTAAGTATTTATATGTTTAGTTATTTATAAGTATTTAATTCAATATAATTATGTATATAGTATTTTATTTTATTTTTTTGTTTAATATGATCCTTCTTGTTTTGGATGTTTATTTTTAGGTTCACTGTGGCTGAACAATACTATAAACTATGTATTATCTACTATGTACTATGTACAAGGTATTGTGTACTATGTATTATGTACTAGGTATTATGAATATATAGTACATAGCTCTGTTGTATTTTGTACTATGTAGTAGATGGTATGATTAGGTACCATATACTCTGAGCTATGTTCTATGTATACTATTTATTATGTACTATGTACTAGGCATTATGTACTATGTATTATCTATACACGGTATATTATGTATTACGTATTACGTACTAAATATTATGTACTATGCACCATAAATTATACACCATGTTATATCTATTATATACCATGTACTATGCACTATGTATATTGCTATGAACTATGTATTATGTACTATGTATCAGTGTTAGGCACAATCAACTAATTTTTTAATCAGGCCAATAATCATGATTAAAACCAATAATGATTGAGGATTAATGATTATGAAATCTATTCTAAACCTGGATTGTGTTACCATTGTATTGAATATCAGTATCGGGAGGTTTTAAGGGCTCCCAATAACGAATTTGTTGTCAAAATGGCGGACGAATTTTGGGAAATGCGTTCCGATTGTACTGAAATTCAGTATCGGGGGGTTTGAAGGGTTCCAAATGACGAATTTGTGGTAAAAATTTTAAAATTCAAAATGGCGCATGACTGCTAAAAGCCAACATAGCCTACTATAGTCTGTCAAGGCTCTTTAAATCCAAGCATCTAACTATAACGTCTAAACTTTTACTATATAAGACAATGGTCTTAACTGTACTCACATATGTATCTGAAACGAGGGTGCTTAGCAAAAAGCACTCAAACCTCTTAGCCATGTTCGGGAGGAACACACTTCGGAGGATTGTTGGCCTCGTATGGGAGGAAGGACGATTCCAGAGACTCTACAATGACGAGATTTACGAGCGCTTTCGTGATATGAATGTTGTAAAGAAAATAAAGCTCGGTAGGCTGCGGTGGGCAGGTCATCTAGCTCGTATGAGTGAAAATGAGCCTGCTCGTAAGTTCTCTGCGGTAGGACATGTACATAATAGCAAAAGGTGCGCTAGTCACAATAAATTTGTGTCTCTCGCGAAGAGAGACATCCCCCTTCCAAGAACTCTATTATTTATGAAAAATATGTCAAGTGAAAGCAGTTGAACTAGAAAATTTACCTCTCAATATACATAATTCTTCTTCTTCTTTGATCCGTTAGCTGGTGGTCCGAGCGGAACGTCTCCGCAACGGATACGCTGCTGCTTGGGCCTCTTTAAAAAATGCAGTTTCTTGCCTAGTTTCTTCGGTCAAATCGGCAGGCCGACCACTCTCCTCCTTTCACACCCTGGACATGGGACCAGACAACGGCGGAGTTCGTTGGAGACTCGTTCAATAATCACATATAAGACACAAGACACAATTTCAACATTTAAGTTGTAGAAGACACAAGACACAATTTGAACTTTTAAGTCGCAACAAACAGTGCTCTTTGAAGTGGGAGGAGCGACTCCTGAATGCGCTTTTAGAGTATAACGAAATTCCTCTCAACTTCATAAAAATTTGTAGTTAGGATAAATAAATTATAATTTTATTTAATTTATTCTTTCATTACGATTTTCCTGGATTCTCTTATTTTTCTTAAACATTTATTTAAGTTTTAAATTTAACGACTTAATTTTTAGAAGGCGGTTAAATTATATAACCGAAAGTTTTTTTATTTCATCAATGAAAACTTATACTACGACAATTAATGTATACTGACAATGAACACAATATAATAAGACTATTCAGTTAGACTATTAACGTAAAACTAACACATTTCTATTTTTTATTTTTCATGACAATGAATCAGTGTATCTATGTTTGAATACATTTAATACTTGTACAGTGTAAGCGTACGTGATTGTGATTTCCCTAGAGTGTATTTCCAAAGTAGTAGTGAAAATGACGTAACGCACACTGTACTCCAAAATTGTAAGTACACGTATTTAAATTAGAAAATTAAACTCGCAATAAGATAACAACAAAATTAATGCGTAGCGACCGCTACATAACTCCCCCTTCAGCGTTAGCGTCTATAAAAAAAAATATTAAAATCATGATTGAAAACTTACTTTACAATCGAAACCGAACTCTTTTCTTCGAACTACGTGTTACCGGCTTATTACTGTCTTCGTTTCTTTCTATGTGTGCCGGTTTTAGTCTATCAATAGATACTTTTACTACCTTCCCGTTAACATCTATCGAAAAATTTTTTTCTCCCCTTTTGATCACTCTATACGGTCCTTCATATGGATTTTGCAATGAACTTCTCACCCTATCCGTCCTCAGGAAAACAAATTCGCAGTCCCTTAATCCCTTTGGCACAAAGAAATCTTTCTTTTGTTCACGAGAGTCCGTTGGAACAATATTTCTCATATGGTTTCTTAGCATTGCCACAAAATCTGTTGGGTCTGATACAATCTCTGTGTCTCTTATGAAGAACTCTCCTGGGATTCTTAGCGCTTGACCGTATACTAACTCTGCTGGACTACACTTTAGGTCTTCTTTTATTGTAGTTCGCATACCCAGCAAAATAGCTGGTAAATGCAGTAACCAGTTCGGGTTATTCATCTTGGCTCTCAATGATTCTTTAAGTTGTCTATGAAGCCTCTCTACCATTCCATTCGCTTGCGGATGATATGCCGTTGTTCTGATCCTATGTGTACCCAAGAGCTTCGAGAATTCCTCAAACATTTTTCCTTCAAACTGACCTCCTTGGTCAGTGGTAACCGTCAATGGAATTCCGAATCTTGGAAAATACTGTTCGTACAATGTTCTAACTACCATCTGTGCAGTGATATTTTTAAGAGGATAGACTTCGGGCCACCTGGTGAAACGGTCCACGATCGTTAATAAATACGTGAATCCTTCTGCTGGCTGGAGTGGTCCAACTATGTCTATATGAATGTGTTCGAACCTTCCTGTTGGCGCCTTAAATTTTTCGACTGGGGATTTAGTATGTCTATAAATCTTGGCTTTCTGACATTCTATGCATGTTTTCGCCCATAAATTAATTTCGCTGTTCATCCTAGGCCAAAAATATTTTCCTGTTATCAGCCTTCTTGTACTTCGAATACCTGGGTGTGCTAAATTATGTACAATGTTAAAAACTTCTCTTCGTAGAGTTTTTGGAATGAACGGTCTGTCTCTACCCGTTGAACATTCTAGCCAAATTTTATTACTTGTTGCAGGTACATCTTTTTCTATTAATATTATTCTTGAATTTCTACCAGAATCTTCCATTAAATACTTTAATTCTAAATCATCTTTCTGTTCTTCTGCAATAATTTCTAAATCTATTTTCTTTTCTTTAATCGCGTCACAATCCTTACTACCTGTCTCTACTCGGGATAATGTATCCGCTACTACGTTAGCTTTCCCTTTGATATATCTAATATCCGACGTAAATTGCGTAATGTAATCCAACTGTCTCGCCTGTCTTGGACTTCTTTCAGCTTTTGTCCATATTGCCGAAGTTAGCGGCTTGTGGTCTGTGAAAATTGTAAACTCACGACCTTCCAGAAAATGTCTAAAATGTTTAATTGCCAAATATATGGCTAAAAGTTCTCTATCGAAGGTTGAATATTTCGATTCCGCGGCGCTTAATTTTTTCGAATAAAATGCTAGTGGTTCAGGCCCATTCTTGCCTGTTTGCTCCAGCATTGCTCCTACAGCCACGTTCGATGCATCGACTGTTAAACTAAAAATCGCGTTCTCAGAGGGATGAACTAATAGAGTTGCTGAAGTAAATGCGTTCTTAGCTTTGACAAAAGCGTCCTCGCATTCCTTTGTCCACTCTAAATTCTTCACTTTCTTACCTTTTTTAAACTCTTTGGCTAAATGACTATGAATTGGACTTAAAATTTCTGCTAGTCGAGGAATGAATCTATGGAAGTAGTTTATCATTCCTATAAACTGTTGTGCCTCTTTTATCGATTTGGGTGACGGAAAATTTCTAATTAATTTAACTCTGTCTTCTGATGGAAGTATTCCGTCCTTTGTAATTTTGTGGCTTAAAAATTCCAATGTATGAACACCAAAAAGACATTTCCCTGGATTAATGTTGATTCCAAATTTTTCAAGTCTTCCAAAAACTTTTTCCAAATGAGCTTTGTGCTCTTCTTCGTCCTTGCTTGCTACAAGAATGTCATCAATGTAAACGAAAATAAATTCTAGTCCGTTTAGTACTTGCTCCATGAAACGTTGAAAAGTTTGGGCAGCGTTCCTAAGACCGAAGGGCATTCGAGTAAATTCGAATAAACCGAAAGGTGTAGTAATAGCTGTCTTGAAAATATCTTCCTCTGCCATAGGTATATGGTGATATGCTCTAACCAATTCAATTTTTGAAAATACCGTGCACCCATTCAAATTCAACGTGAAATTTTGGATGTGTGGAATTGGGTACCTATCTGGGATTGTTATTGCATTAAGTCTTCTATAATCACCACAAGGTCGCCAGTCTGAACAGTTCTTTTTCGGTACCATATGTAAAGCGGAAGAAGCTGAGGAAGAGGATGGTCTACATAAACCTAACTTAATCATATGGTCAAATTCCAATTTTGCTATTTTGAATTTATTGTTGTCAAGTCTTCTAGGTCTGGAAAAAGGTAACTGACCTTTTGTTTGGACAGAGTGTACTATGTTGTGTAGTACTGGTAAGTCATAACGAGGTGGTTGAGTTAGTGAGGGAAATTTTGATAGTATTTTGCCGTATCCACTGTCAAAGGAACAATGCCTGGGTGATGGACTGTCTGCCTTAATCATAATTCCGTTAACACTCAACTCAGTATCGCCGTCGATTAAACGTTTCCTTTTAAGATCAACCAATAAATTAAATTGCGTAAGGAAATCTGCACCAATTATAGGTTTATTGACACTAGCTACTATAAATGGAAATGTTAAATCTCTTCTTAATCCGAAATCGATTTTCAACAGTTTATTTCCATATGTGTTTATCGTCGAACCATTAGCTGCTGAAAGAATAAAATTGGGATCTTTCTTGTATTTGCCAAAATAAACGTTAGGAACAACAGATAATTCAGCTCCTGTATCTATCAGAAATTTAAATTTATTTTCTTTATCAAAAACAAATAGTCTACATGACTTTCTTGGAATAACATTTTTACAACACGCTGAAGGGATACTTAGTTTTTTGAATTCTTATAACTACATGGTTTAACACATCTTTTGGCATTATCTCCAAATTTAAAGTGAAACCAGCACAAAGGCTTATTATTTTCTCTATGTCTGCTATTTGAACGACTTCTACTTCTTGATCTAAATCCGTGTTGAAAATTATTATTTTTATTATTAATAGTAAGTCTCTTGATTGAATTTGCTAAATCTTCAATTTTATTCTCCAGTAAAGTTATTTTCTTTTTAACATCAAGGCTATTTATGCTGAAATCTTCTTTGTTCAGGAAAGGATTTGCCGAATTGTTACCGATTGCCGAAATGAATTTAAATTTAGATGCTTCGAAAATCTTGTCTGCTAACAAAATCAAATCTTGAATATTCTGCTTTCCAGATGCCATTAGAGCAATATTTATATCCGAAGGCAGTTTCCGCATCCATAACTTCTTGATTAATTCTTTCCCTAAATGTGTTGATGTTCCAGCCAAAATGTCCATTGATCTGTAGAAGTCTGACGGTTTCCTGTCTCCCATCTCCGAGTTGGATAAGAGTTGCTCCAACTTATTCTCTTCAGATTCCGTGAAGCGTTGAATCAAGGTCGATTTAAAGGCCTCGTACTTGCCTTCCTGAGGTGGGTTTTGAATGAAATCCAAAACATTCATAATTATTTCTAAGGGAAGCGCCTGGATGACATGCTCATATTTCGTATCATCCAGCCTAACTCCCTTAGAATGAAATTGGCTTTCCGCCAAAACAAACCATGCTTCTGGACACGGTGACCAAAAGGAGGGTAGTTTAACGGCAGAAGCGTTGATTTCACTATTTGCAAAAGTATCCCCCGAATTTTGCACACTCATTATTTTCACACTATATAGGCACTAACGTAACACGAAATTCTTTTAAAATCAAAGAAAAGAGTTTCGATTCACTTAAAATTCGCGGAACTTCTTATAAATTAATTTCGCGGACGATAGCGTTGACGGAGGACTCAAACTTTAAAACCGACCGTTAAATAAGGAAAATTTCGACTTTTAAAAGAAAAGATCATATAAATCAATTAAAGAAGAGAAATTAAATCAGAAATTCACTACTACCAGGAAAAGTTTTGTATTTTAAAAAGAAAATTTTTGTGTTTTGTTTTTTTTTTTTTAAAAGAAATTAAAAATGGTGAAAATTATTAATTTAAAATGAACTTAACTTCCCTTAAAAGTTTTATTGAATCTTCTTTCTTCTCCTCTCTTATGTGTATTCTTTCTTCTTTTTTTTTAAAAAAAACCTTCTTCTTAAAATTGTTCTTTTATTCTTTCTTCTTTCTTCTTATGAATTTTCTATTTTATTTTTGAATTAAAATCCTCTTCTTTTTTGTAATACCTCAATCTTCTTTTTTAAAATTGTAGGAAAAACTTCTTTCTTCGTTTCGGGGTCACCAGATGAAGTGGGAGGAGCGACTCCTGAATGCGCTTTTAGAGTATAACGAAATTCCTCTCAACTTCATAAAAATTTGTAGTTAGGATAAATAAATTATAATTTTATTTAATTTATTCTTTCATTACGATTTTCCTGGATTCTCTTATTTTTCTTAAACATTTATTTAAGTTTTAAATTTAACGACTTAATTTTTAGAAGGCGGTTAAATTATATAACCGAAAGTTTTTTTATTTCATCAATGAAAACTTATACTACGACAATTAATGTATACTGACAATGAACACAATATAATAAGACTATTCAGTTAGACTATTAACGTAAAACTAACACATTTCTATTTTTTATTTTTCATGACAATGAATCAGTGTATCTATGTTTGAATACATTTAATACTTGTACAGTGTAAGCGTACGTGATTGTGATTTCCCTAGAGTGTATTTCCAAAGTAGTAGTGAAAATGACGTAACGCACACTGTACTCCAAAATTGTAAGTACACGTATTTAAATTAGAAAATTAAACTCGCAATAAGATAACAACAAAATTAATGCGTAGCGACCGCTACACTCTTGACAAAAATAAACTGAAGTAAACTTGCACGATGCATGCTTTTAAGTTAGTTGGAAACAGGGGATACTTATAATAGTGACAATAGGATCATCAAATTTGGTTGTCCTATTGGCTATTAAAAACAAAAGACCATAAAAGGACATAGCTAATCCAAAGGCAAAAAGTGCAATGGTTACGCATGGTCAAAAATTCTGTCTAGAGGATTATCGTTGAGTCATTTAATCCGGATAGACTAGAAAGGTCGACTTTCTCGTGAAAAGCGATCTTTTTGCCCCTAAAATGGTCTTACACCAATTTGTATTAAAACAATAAAATTTTTAATCCCTTTAACAAGCGGGCATGCATGCAAGCCTTGAAGTTTTCGTTGAGGCCATGAACATTTTTGCACTTGACTTCACAACTTGCTATGCTAAACTGTCGTCTTCGCTTGCGTGTCTGTAGGGAATCATGATGTCACCTGCATGCCACGGCCTGTCAGGCGGATAGCTGAAGTCCCCATCCCTCAGTCATACTGAGTATTGTGTGGCCTTCATCGGGCCATGCCTGCCGAGCTGGCCTGCTAGCGGCATGAAAGTGGAGAAACATGTTTTACTTAGTTTAACTACACCATTTTCTAGCAATTTTACACTGTTTCCTTGAGGAAAAAATTACGTTTAGATATTTTCCGAGATCCCCTCCCCGCAGGTGAGATTGGGTGAGATTCGGCTTGACCCCCCTCAAGGCTTCACGTAATTAGTGGACGATCTCTTACCTCAGGGAGCGGTAGTGCAAATGGATCATTCCTAAGCTTATAACCGTTGGCTTGCCTTGAAATAATCACGTATTCCAAATCATTTCAGTAGCTGGAGTTTCTGAGAAGGCTCAAATCCTTGCTTCATTCGTTAGTCCTGAGCCATAATCTACAAGTCTAATATTCATCCCCACGTCGAATTCAATCCATTTATCTGGGCCGGGGTTCCGAAGACCACTTTAGCATCAAAAGCGGGTTCTTAAATTGCGCTCCTCAATTTACTCATTTAGCCACCGTAGGAATGTAGCAGCTCTGGCAAAATTTTACAGCTAGACGCTGTGAAATAATAAATCAAGTTTCTATCAAGGCGACTAGGCTCACTCGCACTGTCTGCAGCCTTTTTTGGTGTATACTTACTTCTAGGTATTCGTTTATAAGCAGACTATACTGCGGAATAAATTTCTACAGCTCAGCTCAGTGTCCCGGAACTTGATAGAACAACCTTTAGTTAAAAGAAAACTCAGCGCTCCTAGCTCCCTCCGCGTGCATCCATACACTCCGCTTGACTTATCCTTTCGCTTTACCTATCCTTCGAACTAAGCTTTCTTCTAGACATCAAGGCATGAAAAGCATGGCAGACTTTCACATAAAAAATACCTTATTTATTATTATTCTTGTTGAGGGGCGCTTTAGCGGGCACTGCGACCTATTTTGTTTGGTCTATTGTACCATCCCCTTCTTTAAAAGCCATCAAGGTTAAGGCTTCTTCGGTAGCCTAAAACTGATTTAGGGTTGCTGTCCCAAATCTCCCTGGGAGTAGGGAAATCACGATGGAGAAGGCTCAGTCTTTTCCTCGCTGTAGCCTCACAGTCGCACATCAAGTGCTCCGCGGTTTCGGGAGCTGTCCCGCAGAATCGACAGCCAGAGTCGGCCACCAGTCCTATTTTGTTTAGGTGATAGTTAAGCGAATAGTGGTCCGTCAGGAGCTCTGTTATTATTTTTAGCTCCCACCTCTTGAGATTTAAAAGTTTGCCCGCCTTAGCTTTATCGATTTGGATGAATCTTTTAGCTTGACGAGCACCCTGGGTCCTAGACCAGCTTTGAAGAAACATCTGGTCAACCCAATTCTTTAAGGCCATTTTTACGTGGCAGCTTGCTAAGCTACAGAAAGATTCCGGACCAATAGGTAATGAGTTTGCGCCTGCTCTAGCCAGGCTATCGGCAATCTCATTACCAATGTGACCTTCGTGGCCCGGAATCCACATCAGCGTGTCATTATTGTTCCTGCTGAGGAATTTCAGGGATTGAAGACAATCCAGGACAGTCTTTGATGACATTCTGTGCGATTTAATGGCCAGCACTGCAGCTTGACTGTCCGAGAAAATAACAATGTTAGAGCTATTTGGAGCTCTATTAATACAAGTCTGAGCACACACCTGGATGGCGAGTACCTCAGCCTGAAAAACAGTGGGGGTAGTGCCCAGAGCCATGGATATTTTGCTCCTTGGGCCATAAACACCCAGCCCTACCCCTTTATCGGTTTTGGAACCATCTGTGTACCAAAAGGCCGTGCTTCCTCTAAAGAGAGGCCTGCCCTGTTGCCACTCTGACCTGCTTCGAATAATCGTCGTAAACGGTTTGTCAAAGTCAAGAGTAGCAGGAATGGTATCGGACAAAGATATCATTGGCTCCAAGTTCAGCTCCTTGAGGATCGATAAATGATCCAGCAGGTCTCCTGGCTTAAAGGAGAATAGCTCCCGTAGACGCAGTGCCCCTGCCAGAGCCTCTTTTTTCACCACCAGGTGTAGCGGAGGAAGGTTCAGTAGAGCTTCCATAGCCACAGTCGGACAGGTGCTTTTGGACCCTGTGATACCAAGACAGGCCAGTCTTTGCACCCTGGCCAGCTTAATCATAGCACCCTTTTGTTTGGTCTTAACCCACCATACGATGGATGCATATGTGATCATGGGCCTTACGACCGTAGTATATAGCCAAAACATTAACCTAGGTTTAAGACCCCAGGTTTTTCCTACGAATTGGCGACAAACATGGGGAGATGCAGTTGCCTTGGCAGTTACTCTCTCAATATGAGATTTCCAGGAGAGCTTTTGATCCAGGATTATGCCTAGATATTTAGCCCCCTTTGAGAAACCTATTTCTTTGCCGTCCACAGAGGGAGCTTTTAAATTTAGCTTCCTTCTATTAGTAAACGGTACGATGACAGTTTTTTGTGTACCTTAAATACCTTAAAAAATTCGTCGATTACTTCCAGCTTTCCAGGGAGTACTGGAGCAAGGCAAGCATGTTATTATAAAGCCTGCTGAACAAGTTGGGTGGTGACACGTTCTACCTTTTTGAAAAGTTTTGCATTATCCCGTTACTTTCTACTTATGAAAAATAAACGAAAACTTTCAAATTAAGAACTGCTCGAGCCTATTACACACAACTGTTGTGTAACTAAGAAGAATCCTCCACTACGACTAGCACCTATCTATTGAAGGCTTCGGTAGCAGTAATTCAGGTATGGCGTCTTATTGACCGAATAAATACAGGAGTCGCTTTGCAATTCAATATAAAATTTCCAAGATTGAGACATGCTTCAAAGGCAAGAAGAAAGATTATCTGAAAATGAAGTTATTGACTGACGGATTTCTCTTTATTGTTGTCACCATAGAAAATATTAGGTTTGGGGAGAAAGAAGAAAATGGTAAATCCTCTTCCAGCCTCCCTGTGAAATTAAAGACTTTAAAGACAGAAGCGTGATGGATACAAGTTACAACTTCCCCGAAAAGGACGACTTAATCAAATCTTAGGCCACCGATTTTCGAGAGCTTTACAGTAAGGAAACTTTTACTTGTTGTAATTTGAATAATCCCTTAAATCTTTGCATATCCATCCCTCCATCAAAGGGTGGGGCGGCTTCGATTTCTTCTGACCTTTTTTCGTATAGGATAATTGTATAGGAGAATTTCCAGTGTATCCGAATATACATATAACGCTTCGAGAAGTCTTTGACGAATACCAAGAGTTCTCGCACTGTTTGCAGGCTAACGGAGCAGGAGGGGATATTTCGTCTAGTGTCCCAAACAGGATTTGAAAATCCTAGGTATATACAGGATAACTGAGCTTCAGCTGTGGTGTCCTTAGTCTTCGGCTATCAATTTGCGGATAATTGAATGATACTACGTGAACTAGGAGTATCTATCTGTTGTTGGTCGTATTTATTGGGATGGCCGAATTTTTTGGATTTGTGTTAGTGCTGGGCGATTAAGCATCAATAAGAGACATCGATATTATTGGAGACTTTCCAGTCTTATTGAAAAGTATCTGCATGTACTGGGCTGTTCAAGGGAATCAATTTGCTTAAAGTGAACCCAGTAGATTTTTGGATTAGCGAAACATTTACTGATTTGCGCTTAATAAATTTAAAAATATTGCGAATTTTTGGGGCAAGATACTTTTGAGGGTAAATAATGTTTATTTTAGATGTTTGCAGAAATACCACAATTTCCGTATCTTTTTGGACTTAACTATGACTAATTGTAATTAAGATTGTTTGGTATTGCCTTGCTCTGCTTCCAGCATTAGCAGTTTTTTTTATGTGGTAGTGCTAAGCTCAGGAGTCACCCTTTCTACTACTAGTCCGTCATGTCATTTGAGTATGAGCTCGGAAATACAAACTGCAAGAGATTATTCCACAGTCGAGTTGTTCTATTTACAAACAAATTCATATCTTATTGAGTGCGTGAAAGGGGGAGTTGCAGATGGAGGGAATGAGACAAGTGGGCTAATCTGGTATTGCGGGTATAAGATTGCCGTGGAGACACGAGGGCATTTAACTCGGAGCAACAGTGTCATAACAAAACATAAATATATAGCGCCATCTTGTAGGACTTATACACATTATTGTTCAGTGTATAACAGTCATTTTTTTGTGTTATATCAGTATAAGTATTATAGTTAGTAGTGGATAAGAGTCTGATATGAATAAAATGTGTTACCGGTTAATTCTCTGAGTTTTATTATATTTAATCGAGAAACATTATTTGTGCGTCGGTGGGTGTCGTATTTTTCAGGAAAAAACCATAACAAATTGGCGACGAGGTGAAAACGGCCCGATTGCTGAAAATAATAGGAAAAAAGGAAAAAAAACTAACCTCTAATTGCAACGTGTCAGTTCAGCCATCGAAGACAAAACTACAATCAAAAAGCATCAAGAACAGCCATCGAGGGAAAATCAAAAAGAACAAAATAATGGATCCAGAACAATTTAAACAATTTATGGATGTTCAACAAAAAATGCTGAAGTCAATATGGGGGAAAAACTCCGATAATAATCAATCAACTAAGAATATACAGGATATGGCAGTAAACAAAGCATTGTTATCAAACTTTGAGCATTTCGACCCATCAAAAGAATCATTTCGTAATTATAAGTTACGTTTCGAAAATTATCTAGCGATGAAAAATATCGCTAACAACAAAGATTACTGTGCTAAACTACTTTTAAGCTCGGTCGGAGCAAAATATTTTAATATGATTTCAGCTTTATCTGCGCCAGAGCTGCCAACAGAAAGAACATATGATGAACTTCTGTGGACCGTAGTTGATCGACGTGCTGTTTGAAAGTGTACCCATTATCTAATTTCACAAGGTAGTGTAGATGCCCGAATTTCTTGGTAATTGTTCCAAATTTCCAAACATGTTTGTTAGCCGAATAATAGCGTGCTTGTACACGTTTTCCCACGCTTAATTTATGTATTTTCTCCCTTGGTGCGTTGGTTGGCTGGAACTTAGTCGGTTTCAGTGGATCCAGTTGGATACGGATATTGCGGTGTAAATATTGTTCTGCTGCTGTGTTCTTTGGTTGTGCAATGGCGTTGCCCTGTACCTGAAAAGAATCTCTCGTACCTTTTCGCGCATTGATACCGGTTCGTCGATCATTGTTGCTAATCGTTTCTTCAAGGTTTGCACATTTCTTCACACACATCGTTGAATACAACAAAATATCAAAATCACCGGAGAAGATCAAAGCTGTAGCAGAAATGTCTAGACCAAAATCAAAAGAAGAAATAAAGTCTTTTCTGGGATTCATAACGTTTTACAGCCGATTCATTCCTGATGCTTCTACAATAACAGCACCATTGCGACAGTTGTTAAAATACAATGTTGTTTTCAAATGGTCACCAGAATGCGAAGCGGCATTTGTAAAGCTGAAACAAGAAATCGCGGGTGATCGAATCGTCATGCCATTCAACCCTGAACTACAGGTTCCACTTGCTTGTGACACAAGTCCCACAGGTATCGCGGCTGTTTTATCACACATAATCGACGGTCAAGAAAGACCAATTGTATTTGCGTCTCGTTCGTTAACTAGTCCAGAACGGAATTATTCGCAACTCGACAGGGAAGCCTTAGCACAATCGTGTTCGGAACTGATAGATTTTTTCAATACCTATTCGGACGTCATTTTCAACTCGTCACAGACAATCAACCATTATCAAGGATATTTCATCAACATGCAAAATTACCGCGGATGACTTCAGCCCGCCTACAACGATACGCAGCGTTCCTATCAGGGTTCGATTATAAAATTGTGTTCAGGAAAGGGTCTGAAAATACAAATGCTGATTGCCTGTCCCGAGCACCCTTACCATCATAGTTAAAAACGTGTACCGACAAAATGATAAACGAGGAACTTGAGTCAGTTTGTAAAGAAACAATAAACAGAATTTGCACACCAAAAATCACTTTTAAATCGATCCAAAAAGAAACAGAGAAGGACGAGCAACTTTCCAACATTCTACAAGAACTTCTCGAAAATAGCACATCCGACTTGGAATTCACCACAGATAATGGGATCATATTTAGAGGACAACGTATTGTGGTACCATCAACATTACAAGCGGCAGTGTTCGAAGAACTCCACCGAACGCACCTCAGGACTTCAAAAATGAAACAACTAGCCCGCCGTTATGTATATTGGAAGAACATCGAAAGACACATCGAACATCTTGTCCGAGCATGCTCCAATTGTGCAAAAATAAAAAGCAGCCCATCGAAAGCCCCTCTTTATCCTTGGGAAGAACCGGAAAAAACTGGCAGCGTATCCATATCGATTATGCCGGACCATATCAAGAGTACTATTTTCTAGTAGTTATCGACGCAAAATCTAAATGGGCAGAGATTGAAACATGTTCATCAGCTCCAACATCATCATCGACGATCGATCTACTTCAAGGAATTTTTTCAAGGCACGGATTCCCAGACGTAATGGTCTCCGATAACGCCACGATTTTCACGAGCAAAGAATTTCAACAATTCTGCAGAGAATCAGGCATCTTCTGTAAATTTATCGCCCCAGGGCACCCCGCCACAAACGGATTAGCAGAAAGAAATGTGCAAACCTTGAAGAAACGATTAGCAACAATGATCAACGAACCGGTATCAATGCGCGAAAAGGTACGAGAGATTCTTTTCAGGTACAGGGCAACGCCATTGCACAACCAAAGAATACCAGCAGAACAATATTTACACCGCAATATCCGTATCCAACTGGATGCACTGAAGCCGACTAAGTTCCAACCCTCATACCGAGATAAGTCAGCTGGGATCACCATGGCAGTGGTCCTGGACAACTATCCCGAGGGCAAATTGACAGAGGAGCAATCATCCTCCGTCTGCGATGCCATCCTGTCTGAGGTAGACAAAAGTCGTAAAGGCGATTGTCCGCCTCAGATTTTGGGTGCAAGGGCGGCAGGGGGTCTCATTAAGATCACCTGCGCCAACGAACCCACCAGCCAATGGTTGACAAATGCTGTCACCAGGCTTCAGCTGTGGGAAGGGGCCAACCTCAGAGTAATTGAGGAAAAGGACCTTCCCAAATACAAGCACAGGTGCCCTGCAGGCTGGAAGTACAGAACCAGCCAATTGAGGTGACCTCTTGGCAAGTGATGGGCAGGAAGGTGGACCAGAACGGTCAAACTCTTGCCCTTAGCATTGACGAGAGAGCGCTCACGCAGCTTAAAGAGCAGGACATGTCCCTATTCTACGGCTTCGGACGAATTAGAGTCAAGGAGATTGGCTCAAAAAAGGAGACTCCTGCAACCTGCAACACAGTAGGGCTGCCTCGGCAGTCCTTTGCAGGGTGCTGTCCACCGAAGCTATCGACGTGGCTCTTGTACAGGAGCCATGGGTAAATAACGGTGCTATACAGGGCTTGTGGGCAACCGGCTACAGCATTGCATGCAGGGATGTGGACGGCGACCCTCGGACCTGTGTAGTTTACAATAAAAACACTGACTGCTTTCCTCTCACAGATAAATCGTCGATAGACCTGGCAGTTGGTGATGTTATAGATTAACAGGGGGGGCAGCAAGAGCATGATTATCTTATCTTCGGCATACCTCCCCTATGACTCCAGAGACCCACCACTGTCCAAAGAACTGAAGGACATCGTGGGTCACTCTAACAGGAGCGGTCTGCAGATCATCGTAGGATGTGATGCGAACGCCCATCATGATCCCTAGGGTAGCAGTGGAGTGAACAAGAGGGGTGAATACCTTTTTGATTACCTTTTAACTACTAACCTGGACATATTAAATTGCGGCACGGATCCTACCTTCGACAACGGTAGGAGACGTGAGGTTATAGAAATCACGCTAGCTACTCAACAAGTTGCCACTTACGTGAGTGACTGGCGGGTCTCAGATGAGCCATCGTGCTCAGACCATAGACACATTTACTTTATGGTGGGCGAGTCTTTGGAAAATGTGAGTACATACAGGAATCCTAGATATACGAACTGGACAGACTTTCGGGCCGAACTCAGTAGCATATTGAAGGGTTCCATGCACTCAATCAAATCTACGATGGATGTAGAACTATCCGCGGACTTCTTTACGGAGGCGCCATGTCAAGGCGCCTGCAGCAGGCACTTGATCTGTTCTCTAGCTGGTGCGAGAGCGTAGGTCTAAAAGTCAATCCCGACAAAACGATTCTAGTTCGTTTCACCAGGAAACGATCACTACCGGGAATTTGGGAACCTACATTCGCGGGCAGAACTATAGGCTTTTCACAACAAGCCAAATATTTAGGAGTGACGCTAGATGCCAAGCTCAACTGGAAACAGCATATGGACACTGTGATGTGTAGAACGCGCAGATCCCTGTGGGCTTGCCGCAGAGCTTGTGGTTCCACCTGGGGTTTGCAACCGAAAACCATGTATTGGATACATACACCACCATCATAAGAGCCATGGTAACTTATGGAGCTTTAGTTTGGTGGCACAGAACGAAGCTTAAGGGTTCCATAACCATTTTAAGCAAAATTCAAAGAATGGCTTGCCTCTCCATCACTGGGGCCATCCGCACTTCCCCAACGGCAGCGCTGGAGACTCTCCTCAATTTGGTACCCCTCCACCTTGAGGTAGAGAAGTCCGCCATAAACGCGGCGCTGCGGCTGAAAGCGAATGGTAACTTGGGCGCTGGTCTTGGGCGAGGACATTCTATAATAATCAACATCATAGAAGAGATTCCGGAAGCGGAGAAGCGGCAAGCCCTATAAAATCTCAAAATTTAAGCAACCTACTGTACATATACAGGAAAGGCTTACCTGGACTTTTCCTAAAGTTTTGCCGGGCGGGCTAGTATGGTACACGGATGGCTCTAAAACGGAGACAGGTGTAGGCGCAGGAATCTGGAGTGAAAGTCCCAGATTCAGCAAGGCTATAAGTCTAAGCACTCTGGCAACTGCCTTTTTATCAGAGGTGTACGCTATTCTGGCATGCACTCATGAGAACCTAAGAAGGGCCTACCAAAATAAACGGATTTTTATCATCTCTGATTAGAGCGATAAGGCCCCGTAGGACCAAGTCGAAATTAGTTTGGGACTGTCAACGTGCTCTTCATGAGTTCTCAATCAAATTACACTTGTCTGGGTCCCGGGTCACCGGGGCTTCGAAGGCAATGAAAGTGCGGATGCCCTGGCTAAACAGGGCTCTGATTTAGAATTCATTGGTCCAGAGCCGGCTATTGGGACACCGTCCAGCTTGCTGCAAAGGGCCCTGGCCGATCGGACTTTGATGAAACATATTGAACGCTGGAGGTCCACGCCTGGAATGGCCAACTCTAAGCGGTTCCTTCCAGTGCCGTCCCCTAAGCCGGCCAAGGAATTATTACGGCGCAGTAGGAGTGATGTTAGGACACTGGTTGGCTTAATTACCGGACACTGTGCCCTAAATTACCACTTATGGAAGATAGGAAGGGCGGAGGACAACACCAAAGCGTCAGAGGTCCCTTGAGGAACCTAATCACCCTGAGGCTAAACGTAGCAGGAACACTTCCGTACATCCTGCTACTACTAAGACCTACAGCCAAGTGCTGGAAGGTCAGATCGTGATCGCCGTCATCGACGAAAACTATCCAAATGGCACCATTTTGCCTGATAAATGGAGGAAACTTGAGGTCAGGCTCGCGACAATTTTCCTCCCAATCCTTCAGGAGCATACTGGCACTGCTCCTCACTGTCGTTATAGCGGATGGTTTCAGGGCCGCGTGAAGCTCATCGCTTGTGCCGATCAGAGATCTGTCGATCTCTATAGGATAGCAATATCCAGAATTGGGGAAGCATGGCCAGGCGCCAAACTCAAGGCTGTTATGAGGGAGGAAAGGTCGTTATGAGGATCCCAGCAGAACCAGCCGAACCTCAGGCTATTCTGGATATTATTCGGTTGAGTAACCCACAGCTACAGACGTCTTCGTGGAGGATTACGAAACTGGAGGACCCTAAAGGCGACGGCCGAGCAGTTACATTAGTAATTAGCGAGGAGTCACTGGGACCTTTGGCGAAATCTGGAGGCGTCATAAGCTATGGGTTTTCTTCAATCACCCTGAGGCTATACAAAAAAGACTCTTTGCCCCAGAGTGGAACGGTTTCAACTGCTCCACCTGTGGCTCCAGATGGTGAGCCCTCGGGCACTGCGGGTGTTACAGGTACGGATGTTTCTGATTCCAACGTACCTGGCACTGCGGGTGACACAGGTACGCAAGTAGCTGAACCCAATGTGCCTAGTATTGCGGATGCTACAGGAACAGGAGTAGCTGATCCTAAGGTGCCTGAGGATACTCACCTACCAACCGTGGGTTCAAACGACCCTCTCTTCTTATCCTCTGAGGATTCTAACTTCTCAGTTCCTTCACCGTCAAGGACGGAGGATGAACTGGGTGACTTTGCCCAACTTCTTTCGGTGGGAGATGATGATATTACTCTCACACCGGAAGAAGACGAGGCTGATATTACGGTGATCGAGATTGATCCCACTACTCCCAACCACGATGTTGAGAATAGCGCAGATTAATCTCCATAACAGCAAGGCTGCATCCGCCAGCATATGCTTACGCCTTTCTAAGGCCGATATAGATGTCGTCCTGGTACAAGAGCCTTGGATTGTCCGGGGCCTTGTATGCGGAATCAGGACTCCTAAATACAGGTTGCTGTATCCCAGAAATGGGGAAGGTAAGCCAAGAACCTGTTTAATTGTTAAAAATGACCTTAACGCTTTTATGTTGTCTAAATTTAGCAATGCGGATAATGTACTGGCCTGCTTGGACAAAAGGAAAGGCGGTAGGCCTACGTGGATTGGATCTGTCTACCTACCATACGAGGGAAATTTGGACAGCTCCAGTCTCTTTGTTGCCGCAAAAGAAGCGGCTAGTCGTGGAGCCAGCCTCATCGTTGGATGTGATGCGAATGCTCTTAACACCGTTTGGGGCAGCTCTGATACAAATATAAGAGGTGAGTTGCTTTTTGATTTATTACTCCAACACAATCTCTTGCTTTGCAATAGGGGAAATGAACCCACGTTCATCACAAGGGTAAGACAAGAAGTCTTGGATATTACTCTTGTTTCCCCAGATCTGCTCAACCGTGTGGAAAACTGGAGAGTATCCAGTGAACACTCCTTTTCTGACCACAGAGTCATCCTTTTTAATATCAATATGTGCTCAACTGTGAAGAAGGCCCCTGGTTACAGCAATGTCCGGAACACAGACTGGGCCATATACAGACAAGTAGTGGAAAGATCCCTCCCTGAGGACGTTCCCACCCACCCTTGGAATGCTGAAGATCTCGAACATCAAGTGACAAATCTCAGTAACCTCCTGAATAACGTATTAGAAGCAGCCTGTCCCATTAGAAAATATGGGGGTAAAACCAAACCCCCTTGGTGGAACAGCAGACTTCTCAAACTAAGGTCTGAAAGCAGAAAGGCCTTCAATAAGGCCAAATGGTCTAATTTGGCTTCGGACTGGGACAACTACAAAAGTCGTCTCAGGGAGTTCAAATATGAACTGCGAAACTAGAAAAGGGAATCCTAGAAGACCTTTTGTGCGACAATAGAAGGTTTTTCGGATGCCGCAAGAATGAGAAAAGTTCTCTCGAAAAGCCCAATGTGCCAAGAAATGCTGCAACAAGCAGACGGTACATGGACCACAAGTAGTCAGGAGTCATTGAAACTCCTACTCGATACTCACTTTCCTGGCTCAACATCTCTTGCTGCATCTGCAGAAACAGGTTTTGAGGGCCCAGCTAGCGCACATAACTTAGGTACCATTGACAGATTGATAAACAGGGATTTACTCCTGTGGTCCATAGAAGGTTTCATGCCTTATAAAACACCGGGACCAGATGGAATTTATCCCGTTGAAATTCAGAAAGTCAGTGACCTAATTCTGAATTGGCTCGCAGCCATCTATAGGAGCTCCCTTAGCCTAAGCTACATTCCAACATCCTGGAGACTAGCGAAGGTGGCTTTCATTCCGAAAGCGGGTAAAATCTCCTACCACAATCCAAAAGACTTGAGACCTATATGTCTCACATCCTTTCTCCTCAAGATACTAGAAAGACTTGTGGAGATCCATGTTAAGCAAAGCATTGGTAAAAAACTGCTTTCTCCCTCGCAGCATGCCTACACGAAAGGTAAATCAGTAGACACTGCTCTCCACTCTTTGGTAGCGGTCATCGAAAGATCCCTTGAATTCAAGGAATTCACGTTGGCTGCTTTCTTAGATATTGAAGGTGCGTTCAACAATGTTGAACCCTCTGCGGTCACGAGGGCACTCCAGCGTCTGAATGTTGATGGGTGCTCCAGGTCCTTTATTGATCAGCTGCTAGGGTGCAGGGTCATAAAGTATAGCCTGGGGCTTTCGGAAGAAGTCAGACGGGTCAAAAGAGGCACACCACAAGGTGGGGTCTTATCGCCGCTCCTTTGGAATATGACAGTCACTGAAGTACTGATAACTCTAAAGGAGTCTGGGTGCAACACGGTGGCCTATGCTGATGATATTGTGCTGGTGGTGACCGGCAAGTACATCTCAACAATAAGAGATATAATGCAACAAGCATTGAATACTCTTTCTCATTGGGCCACTACAAAGGGTCTCGGCGTCAACCCAGCCAAGACTGAAGTAGTGCTCTTTACAAAGAAGCATAGACTTCCCAATTTTCCTTCTTTAAGACTTTGTAATGAAACACTGCATATAAAGGAGGATGCGAAATTTCTAGGTCTCATACTCGATAGGAAACTAACGTGGAGACCGAATCTTTTAGAAAGAGCAAATAAGGCCAAAACAGTTCTCTTCTTATGCCAGAGAACGATCGGAGTCAACTGGGGCCTTAAGTCGCGCATCGTCCACTGGCTCTATACAGCCGTAATCAGACCTATACTTATGCATGGCATATCGGTATGGTGGACTGCATTACAGAAGATTACGTATCGTAAGAGACTGGAAAGAACAGCTGAGCTGTGTATCAGTGGTGCAATGAGAAGCACCCTACAGCTGCGCTGGATGTCTTATTGCACCTTACCCCTTTGGATATACACGCCGAGCAAATGGCAGCCTGGACGGCTGCCAGGACAAAGGCTTCTCTTGGATGGACTCCATACTCATATGGCCATTAATCCATCCTTAGGAAGTTCGCCACCACTGCGAACAACCTAGATTATACTACACCTACGTGGACCTTGGAGAAAGGTTTCAATACCATCATTCCGGCCAGAGATGACTGGACAGATGGTGTTATCCCAACTGGGTCATTATGTATCTTCACAGATGGCTCAAAAATTGGGAATAATGTAGGCTCTGGTATCTTTTCTGAGGCATTAAATATAAATACCTCTCTTCGTCTACCCGACCATTGCAGCGTCTTCCAAGCGGAAGTCACTGCGATCTGGGAGGCTCTCGAATGGCTGAAGATAAATAATATATCTCGTAAGAATATATGTATTCTATCGGATAGCCAGGCGGCCCTCAAGGCTCTTAATTCTGTCGTCACAACATCCACGACTCTTCTGAACTGCCGCAGGTCTCTGTGTGAGACTGCCACTCAGTTTGATATAACACTGTGTTGGGTTCCTGGACACAGTGGGATTAGGGGAAACTGTAGGGCAGATGAGCTTGCTAGACAGGTGACCGAAGTGGAAAGGACACCCCACTTAACCCGAATGGGAATGCCCTTAGCCACCTATAAACTAGCTGTGAGAAAAATCAGCTTAGCTCGAGCCGGGCTGAGATGGACCACAGCAACGGTTTGTCGCACTCTTCATGCAATGTGGCCAACTTTGGATGCAAAGCGTTCAAAATCTCTGGTTCAGTTGAACAAAAAGGATATAAGCCACGTGGTAAAGGTGCTGACTGGTCACTGTCCCTTCGGCCCACACGCCGAAAGATTAGGACTCCCCCACAACGACTTATGTAGAAGTTATGGTAATGAAGAAGAGGAAGAAACTGTCTCCCATCTTCTCTGTACATGTCCCGCCCTAGCAAGGAAAAGAGGGACCTTCCTTGGCTTACCTTTCCTTGATGGATTGAGCGAGCTGCAAAATATTGGTGTCTCTAGACTCTGTCGCTTTATCAAAAGCTCGAAATGGCTTGAAATGGCCTGAACTATGTCCCAATACCAGAATGGCATCACAATGGGCCCAATGTCGTGCCTAAGTGGGCTCCCTGGTGGGGCAGCCATTTCAACCTAACATAACCTAACCTAAGGGCGGAGGACCCTACATGTAGGCTTTGCCTAGAAGAGGGTGAGTCTGCCCTCCATGTTCTCTGTGAGTTCCCTGCAATAGCGAGGAGAACTTTGTTCGAAAAGTCCCTGCTCGAACACTCAAGTCTAAGCGACAAACCACTAGGCAGACTGCTGAACTTGTTCAGGCGGTCTGGCCTACAAATATGAGGTGTAGGGGTTGTAGTACAATAGGCCAACTTAATGGCCGCAGTACCTTTGGACCTAATACCTCACACAGGGAAAAAAAGTTCCAGCCAACCAACGCACCAAGGGAGAAAATACGTAAATTAAGCGTGGGAGAACGTGTACAAGCACGCTATTATTCGGCTTACAAACATGTTTGGAAATTTGGAACAATTACCAAGAAATTCGGGCATCTACACTACCTTGTGAAATTAGATAATGGGTACACTTTCAAACAGCACGTCGATCAACTACGGTCCACAGAAGTTCATCAACCAACATCAGAAGAACCAGAAAGTACAGAGCCGTTTGTACCAGAACCACATAAGCAAAACGAACTTGGAGATTTGGAAATTATTCCACGGTATCAACCAAATATATTGAATCAACAGTGTGAAGCTTCTGAGGGCACCAACCAGCAAGGAAAAAATGATGAACAAGAGAGCCCTGCTGAACGAGAACAGGAACCGCGCAGATCCGCAAGAAGCAGGCAGCTACCAAAAAGTCTTCACGACTTTATACTTAAAATTCAATGTTAATATCAACCTCTCGACACTCATATAAGCATGCGAGAACTGTCATAACCAAACATAAATATATAGCGCCATCTTGTATTACTTATACACATTATTGTTCAGTGTATAACAGTCATTTTTTTGTGTTATATCAGTATAAGTATTATAGTTAGTAGTGGATAAGAATCTGATATGAATAAAATGTGTAACCGGTTAATTCTCTGAGTTTTATTATATTTAATCGAGAAACATTATTTGTGCGTCGGTGGATGTCGTATTTTTCAGGAAAAAACCATAACAAACAGTCACTATGATAGTAGCGATAACATTTTGTCAGTGCTGCTACATTGCTGCTACGGTTGCTCCGGGGGTCGATGGTAGGGCAGGCGGTATCGTCATCAATTAATTTAAGGGCCCTTTATTGGATGGGAGTGTATTCGAGGAGAGGCCGAATGTAGGATTTATAAATAACAGCACAGGCCGATGGCTGGAGGAGAAACTGCACCTCTTAAGAAGTCCCAAGCACTGGGATGCTTGTTTGGCGTTTAGATATATGTGGTCATTCCATCTGTCTGTGATTTCAAAATAGTTGTGTTTTTCTAGGTTTATATGTAGTGGAGTCGGATAAGCATCAAATTTTTTGGGAAAAAGGGCCAACCAAGCTTCTAGTCTCACAATTTTTTTTTGGAACATGTTTGTTACATCGAAGACTATACGAAATGGACATTTTCTACCTCTAGCAACCGCCGCTACGTAATGGGGCCCATCCACAGGCCAACTGGTTGCCCAAACTGAGTTGTGTAAAGAGTTGGTGTTTCGCAACAAACGCTACAACTGAGTTGATACTTCAACTGTCAATTCGATATTTTATAGGCAACTTGAAAGTTAATTGAAATTGTAGAAAACCCACGATTAAGTTTTATGGTAATAAAACATGAATAACGATGATTTTTTATAATAATTATAAATTTTTTAATTATTAATATGCATTTATATGTTTTTAAAATATAATCTAAATTCTAAAAATATAAATTATGAATATAATTAAATATTATGTGGACTTTCATAATTTAAATTAAAAATAATGCAAAACAATGAAAATATCAACTTGCAAAAAAATATTCTTCGAATTCAGGCTAATTTATTCAAGTAGTTTGTGAAACTGAAGCACACACAGTGCGACTAGTTGCCCAAACTCTAAGCTCCGCCCCCATAAAATTAAAAGATTTTGATTTATCCCAACTGAAACCCCAACTGTCAAATCTGTTTGCCAACTGCCCCACACACGCTGCGATTCAGTGCCAACACAACTCAGTTTGGGCAACTAGTTGGCCCGTGGATGGGCCCCATAAGTTATCGGCCATTATGTCAAAAATTTACCATTTTGGTTGTTCTTTCTAAATATAGATGGGTATATTTACTTCAAATTGCAAAATTAATTGACGTATCAGTTTTGTGCATTGCCTCGCAAGAGGTTTTTTCTTTTTTTTAAATGTAGGTTTTTTTATGTACTTTATGATGGTAAACAAGAAAAAAAATTTAACTAAAAAAAAGTGATAAGAATCAAATCGGAAATCGTTAATTTTTGCCTTTTTTCGTTATTTGTTTAAAGACAATTTTTCGAAAAATTAGATCAGCAGCCCCCCCTCCAAACGTCTTTTGTATGAAGAAAATTCAACTTGAACATCTACATACATATATTAATATACATAATTGGAGTGTCTGTCTGTGATTTCAAAATAATTGTGTTTTTTTAATTTTATATGGTTTTTTACATGATTTTAAAACGAAATCACGCATTTTTAAAATTTTTGTCTGTTTGTTCGGGATAATCTCGGAAACGACTAATCCGATTGGGATGGGACTTTCACTGGAAGATTCGGTATTTTGGCGGGCATGTTGTAGGCTATTCATATGCACTATATTTTAGCTCTACCTGTATGTATGTATGGATGTATGTATGTAGACAAATCTTGAAAATTGTTTTTGACCCACTTTCATATAACCGATCAGCTTCAAATTTTGGACACATGTACAGTTCAAGTGACAATGCAATCTGACAATTTTATAGGAAAATCAAGATGGCCGTTTCAAGATGGCGGCCGAATCTCGCAATTGTGCTCGCTGACCGCCGACATGGGTATCAAATGAACGGGAATGATAAGTATATTATAATTACCTATTAGGTGTCATTCCAAATTCAAAATGGCGGCCGGAAGAAAATGGCGGCCAACACAGATAGCGGATTACTTTTTTATTTACATCACGATCGGTATGGGTATCAAATGAAAGGATATGACAAGACAAGTAGAATACTATTAGCTGAGTGGCGTAATTCCAAATTAAAAATGGCAGCCAACACAAAATGGCGGACTACCATTTTTTACAACGCTCTCGGTGTGGATACCAAATAAAAGTGTATGATGAGTAGACTACAGTAAGCTGGGTGACCTCATTTTAAATATCGGTCACAACAAAATACCCAAGGAAAAATAAAATAAACTAAAAGGTAGAAAACTAATAATATAGTTTAAAAAATTTAAAAATATGCTTTTGTTTAAAAATGAACTAAAAAGTAAAAAAATATATTGAATGAAAACTGTTTTTGCTCAAGCCAATATATTTAGTACATGGGGCACTAGCGAGAAGTTGCAGTAATAATAAAATAAGAATATAGGTAAAGTCCCACGCTTTTTAACATTTCAAAAGGTAGGTTATTTGGCCAATATGAGATCAGGACAGTAGCAGAGATTTCGGCAACTTTACTCACATCAGGAAGAACAGTGTAGCAGTCGCTACTTGTATATACGTTTTTCGTTGTAGTAAGTTTTATTCAAGTATCGATTCAGTTTCTGTACTGTAATAATTTCGAGTACATGTTTTTGGTTACGTCATAATTTGGATTCTTACTACTATCTACTATGAAATACACTTGGGGAATTTAGATTCTCATATCACGTATGTATACACTGTACACAGAAACAATTTTAAAAAACAATTTTAAAATAATTTTGAATAATTGTAAGAGTATTAGTTGAAAGTTCAATAAAATAGGAAGTTCCCTAATTGAGTTTTTTGTAACTGTTATATAATTTAAAATAGTTATTTAAAAAAAATCTTTATCGAATAAAATAGTTTTAATAAGAAAAAGTTATAAAAGCTAATTATTGGCAATGAAAATTAAATGTAATGAAATGAGGGAAGATTATTAAGAAATAAAAATTAGTCTGACCCATTTCAAACAGCTCATTCTATGCTTTAGATACCGATACCGATCGAAGAAGATCATATCGAAAATCATGTGTGGAACAAATCTAAAAATCTAAAGTTTTACAAGACTGCATGATGACTGACTGCGAATGCGTTGAGTGTACTATGGAAAATAAAGTATCTATTAACAGAACACCGCGAGATTTAAGATGTAAAAACCAATTATTTTGGGGAGTAACTGTTTTATTGGCATAGATTCCGGGCAAATGTTGCCGGCTGTCCTGACAAATATGTGGGCCGATGATATTGATGCATGTCTGTCTGCATGTCATTTAGGGACATATTGGAAAACGTAATTTAAAGCAAAAGATGAGAACGCAATCAGAAAACTCAGAATTCAGTACTATTCTCCTCAACATAGGATATACAATAGAAAATGCTCTGAGATTAATGAGAATGATGACAGTGCGCTGCTGGCTGTTTAAAAAAACATGGCACGGCTGAGGCCTATGGATAAATTAGGTATGTATATGGATAAATTAGTGAAGCCGTATTTAGAGAAGAAGCGTTATATAGATCACGATTTATGGTGGGAGGTATGTAAGAATGACGCGGAAATTTTGATGAGCGATATTTATGACGATTTCGAAAATATCAACTCAACTAAGCCGACTCAACTCAGTAATGCCACAAATGTTGTAATACTTACAAGTGAAACATCTAACATCGTTTATAAACAAGCGTTAAAGTGGATTGTTAACCAGTGCCAGTGCGGGCAGTATGACCGGAAACGATGAAACATGAAAAAGGGAAGCAGCAACTGTCCTTTTTAGGATCAAATCAGTAGTATCGTCTTAAAATGTTAGCAGTTTTCGTCTCAAGCCATGTTCGCCATGGGGCAAGTTCTGGGTGCCAATTATCTGAGAACGTCAAAATCTACGAGCACAAGACATATTCTGAATAAAATTGGCTAGGTATCTGTTGTGCACGTAGTATAAAAGTTTTCCGATGATTAACCTCGAATTTTAAAAAAAGGTGTATGTAACATATTTTTATAGTCAACTCTAAAGTTTTTTGTATATCCAAAATCATGTCATGCAGATTTTTTCTTCAATTCATTATACCCTTTTCTTATTCCGGACTAGTCACACATAATTTTGTTTTATTAAAAGGCGTTGCGACGCACGCGGGTTTTTGCTAGTTTATAATATTACTAGCTGGGAGCCGGTACCTCTCGCTGCACCCATAAGCCAATAGTAGCCAATAGATATGAATATGAATTTTACAGACATGAAGTTCCTCAAAGAACGGGTACATGGGTCTTGAAACGGCGAAATGGATCTAACAGTATATTGAGTAGGTATACTTTATTGCTTACTGCTTTTTTTCCTTCCTGTTCCCAGGCCAGTGAACTAAGACTGGTGGACTGATGGAGGACACCCAAACGGTATCAGAAATTTCGGGAAATATAGCAGTAGGTAGGCCCAAGAGGGCAAGAGAGGCTTAACATTCGAAACTGCAGACATGCTTTAATAAACCATCAAAGTTGCAGAAATGTCCTAGACGAAGCCAAGGCAAAAGAGGGTGAAGGTGAAGTGGACAGCTTCGGTGAACCAGATCCCGAGACATCCAGCGATGAAGAATAAATGGAAATAAATATAGGAACTTTGTCAATTTTTTCAATATATATGTATATTCGAAATAGTTTTTCTGTAAAAAAAAAATGAAATTTTGACTCATAACTCTGGAAGTTGGTAGTGTAGAACCTTCGCGAACAGTTTTAGATAGGTGGGAGTATTCTGCGTATACTGCTACCTAATTCATGAAAGTAGGTCATCGGGTTCCCAAAATACAGGGTGATATGTAAACCTCTATCAAAAAAATTTCTAAACGCCCTAGTGGCTAAACCGTAACGATTTCCGGCCCCCTCCCTGATTTTTTGTTCGTCTATCCAAAGCCTATATACAGCCCGCCACTTTGTAACTTTAGTTGGGAAACCCTGTATAAAGAAAACAATATATAATACGAAATAATTTTTCATAATTTTTTTCTTTACCCTCCATTTTACGAACAAACGTGAGGTTTTCCGGGAAAAGCTTAAATAACCTTTTTTGTCGAGAATTATCATAGCTTTAATTTTGTTCTCTTAACATTTTTTCAATTTCGACGTTTTTCCCGAGCTATCGCCGGGAAAGCGTCGGAAAATCCTTTCAATCGGATTTTCTCGTGATTTTCACAAAGTACGGCCCGGAACTCAATGGTAACCTTTTCCCCTATTACTAAACTCCCACCAGTTTAACAAAAAATACTTCCTGCAGCAATAACCCCATGATACCGAGCTGATTTTGTTGGTATGGTTTTCTGCTTTCAAATTTCACTAGAATTTTTTAAATCTGCGATGACAAGACTTTTGATGTTACGGGTTCCCGCCTATTAAGCGTTCAGGGGCGAGTAATATGACATACAAGGAATCGAAAGAATCATTCGTGCTGTTTTCACAGGTTTTGGAAATTCTTTGTAAAGTTTTCAATTAAAATAAAGGAAAATTCGTGCTTCACCATTAAAAGCGTTTTCTAAACCTGCAAACGGAAAAAGCAGAAGTGGAACTTGAGGCAAAAGTGCAGGAAAATAATTTCGCATGTGCATTGCCCTAACGGCTGGGTCAACAACTTACAAATAGTTGAAAAGATCAAAAGTAAACTGAGGATTTGTTTAGACTGAATGTATGCCGCTGTCTGTTGGGACTGAATGAATGAATTAAACGCGAATAATTTCTAATTCCAGCAGTTGCTGACTTCACGGAAAAATTGGCAAATAAATATATTTCTCGGTTTTTGATTTAAGTAATAGAAGTTCGGACTTGACAACATTCTTGATACCGCCCGTTTCGTACATACAAATGTAATTGGTCTCACTCGTTCATAGAGAATTCTATCCCGACCCTTATTTGCAATCTCTGGATTATAAACAGATAGTCCCGGGATCCCCAGATATCCCCTGAATTTTGGATGGCAAGAAAAAAATGAAAAAACTATGTAAAAAGCTGTTTTGTGAAGTGAAACTTTTTTAGCAGAGTAACTTCCAACAGATCGCACTCAAGGTCTACAAAACCGACATAGAAGCCGTAGTTAACCAAGCGGCCTGCACCAAGACCACTGGCGAACCAGAAAACATGGAAACCGATGGCGAAGGCGCAGCTCAGAGCGATGGCGATGCATCGACAGACCCCGAGCTGGGCAGAGCCGTCGGTAACCTCTTCACGGAGCGACAACTCCTTAGTTCGGACTTCGACGAAGACGACTCCAGCGACGATGAAGCGGATGTGACTGTCGTCGAAACTAAATACCCTGAAAATGGTGCAGATAAACCTGCACCATTGTAAAGCAGCATCCGCTTCGCTTCTGCTTCACCTGGCATCAGGCGAAGTCGATGTTGCTCTAGTTCAATGGATCTCTGGTGACAGGATCTGTGGCTTAAGGACACCTAAATTTAATCTCTTTTATACCAAAGGAAAGGGAAAACCCAGAACATGTATTCTGGTCAAAAATAACATAAGCTCCTTTCTTCTCCCTCAATTTAGCAACGGAGACCTTACTGTGGTCGACCTAGAGTTCAAACAGAAGAAAATCAGGATGGTATCTTTCTATCTAGTCCACAATGATGAGGGCCCTTTACACCCTATGGCCTTTCAAGACCTGGTAAGATTCACCCATCCTACCACGGTTCTGGTTATGGGGGGAGATGCAAATGCGCACCATACACAATGGGGCAGCACGGACACCAATGATAGAGGGGAAGTTATTTTTAACTACCTACTGAACACCAACCTTGCTATTTGTAACTGTTGGATATACGAAGTACCTAACTCATCGTACACACATACATATAGAACTTAGAGTAACACTTGAAAGAAGTTTTTGTTCTCTCTTTTTCTCTTTTTTTATTTTGTTAGTCAGTCAGTCGTGAACCTTTGGAGATAGAGGTTAAATAAATAATCGTGTTCCAAACGCCGTGTGTTTTATTATTAATATATTATTTTTTCTTATCTCCCTGCAAGAGGTTATGGGCCCAGGGTACGCGAAAAAATAATAAAATCATATCGTGTTGGTGTCGCGAGAGTAACGTGAAGAACGTTTTTCGGAGCCAGGTAAAATGGCAACTTCAGTAAGGATTGAACCGCTAAACGCCGAAAATTATGACACATGGAAGTTGCAAATGCGTGCAATACTAATTAAGAATGATTTGTGGGCATACGTGGAAGGAAGCAAACCCTGTCCTGTTGTCAAAACAGATGAAGAAGAAACAACAACCTGTAGTGACCGCGTAAACTTAATTACTAAATTTACGCAATGTCACACAACAACTTCCGGCACGATCAAAACGATCAGTCCGAACACTCCCTCGATCAACGAACTAGTCTAGATCACGTCTAGTGATATAGCCAATTTCCGGCATCTTCATTTTGACTTCACTTCACTTGTCCTCGTGCAACGCAAGAGTCCTCTAAAATAACGCGTAAATACTAGAAGCGAAATAAGATTAGCAATATATATATCCTATATATATATATATATATATATATATATATATATATATATATATATATATATATATATATATATATATATATATATATATATATATATATATATATACATCACTATAATAAACAAATTGTGAAGTGATTATTGTGATTAAAACAAAAATAAATAATATCAATATTTAGTTTAAATAAAACTTATATTAATAACCAAAAACGTGTGATTATTTTCATCCCATGGATATTCGCCACGAGCGAACAACACAATATTGGTGACCCCGACGCGCACACGCATTATCAAAATATTATTTAAAAAATAATAATACAAATATAGTTTGTGATTTAATTTTTTTGCGTACGGAAAGAATCCCGTAAGTCAAATTACGACTATAAACGTGCAGGCGAAATTTTCATGCAGCATCGATACTGTGAAGAAGTGCAAGTTTTTTTTTAAGGGAAGTCGAAAGGTTAATCCCGTAAGTCAAATTACGACTATAAACGTGCAGGCGAAATTTTCATGCAGCATCGATACTGTGAAGAAGTGCAAGTTTTTTTTAAGGGAAGTCGAAAGGTTAATCCCGCAAATCGAAAGGTTCGTGCGCAATCACTGCACGTCGAATCCATATTGCCGCCATCAAATAAATAAAAGCAGCTTATCCGTGGATAATTACACAATACATCAGCTCAAGTGACAATAGGCGATGAACAAATCTCTTTAACAAAAGAGCTTCGAGGGAACATGCTTATCAGATAAAATCTATTTTTTTTACCTTAAATAAAATATTTTACTAATATTTTTTTTTTAAAAATAATAAATGACATTTAACATTAAGTTTAATTTGATAAATGGTGTAGGATTTTTTTTTAATTTTAAAATTTTTACATATAAGAACATATTTGGTTTTACACGAATTTTCTTACATATTATGACATAAACAGATAGCATTTCTATTACATATATACACATATTTTATTTACATAGCTATAACCATCTCACACATTATATAAACCTATACCATTATATACACTTCTATATTTATACATACACGCATATTTTGTTAATAATGAAAGACATTTAACATTAAGTAATTTAATAATTGGTGTAGGATTTTTTTTCTTTTCAAATTTAGAATTTTTCTTACGTATAAACACATATTGGATTTTACACCTAACTTTTTACATATTATTACATATACAAATAACATTTCTATCGTATACCTATATTCATATATATTACTTATTTAGCTATAACGTTCTCATACATTATTACATATAGACCTATACCATTATACACCTATATATATATATATATACCACTATATTTTGCTACATAATTTTCCCAAAAGAAAATTTTTTTTTTTAGTTATTCAAAACACTTTAGATTCGGTCGCATTTTCTTCACATAGAATTTCTTAGAATACTAGCATTTCAGTAAACCCAGCATTACGTAACACAATATGTCAAGAAACGAGGACATTAATATGGAGCATGGAGCCTCAAATATAGAGGAGCCAAAACCCGGAACTTCGGCATCTGTCGACGGCGTCAAACTGACAAAACTCGACATTCCGAAGTTCTGGACACACCAGCCCGCCTCCTGGTTTTACCAGGCAGAAATAATGTTCAAGATGGCGGGCTACAAGTCAGACAGAAGTAAGGTCTACAACGTTATGGCCGCATTGCCGGAAGAGGCGGTAACGGCAATGCGGCTCAGCACCGTTGACCATGCTGCCTCCTCATATGAAGAACTGAAACAGTACCTGCTCGAGAAATACGGCACCTCAGAGAAGCGCCGGCTCGAGCAGCTGCTGTCAGTACAAGAGCCGGGAGACGAAAAACCATCTGAGTTTCTGCAGGCTCTCAAAGCTTTAGCGGGTGGATCGTCGGCAGTCAATGACGACCTGATCCGGAACCTGTGGGAGCGGAGGCTTCCACAGGCCATCCAGGTCACATTGGCCACCGCTGCTGACCAAACCCTAGCCGGGCTCGCTGCCACGGCGGACAAGGTATGGGAGGTGCTTCCACACGGAGGCGCCTCATACGCGTCCGCCGTCCGCGCAGCTCCAGCCAACGCGGACCCCACATTGGTGGCGCTGCAAAGCGCCATCAATAGACTGACGGCCCGGCTAGACAGGCTTGACCGCAATCCGCGGAAGCCGAGAAGCCGAACACCTGCCAATCGGCAGGGCGGCCCGCGACAGCCCTCGGCCAATCGGCCACAAGGGGCCAATCAAGCTAGGGGTAGCTTGTGCTACTTCCACTACCGTTATGGTAGTGAAGCACGCCAGTGCAAGCCTCCCTGCAGTTTCGGTGGTGGTAATGCCAAGTCGGCGAAGAAACCACCCACCCACCCTAAAAAAAACTAAAGGGGCAGGGGGTCGACATGAGCGAGCATATAACCGGCCGCTCATACCGTTTATTCGTCAGAGACACCAACAATCGGATGGACTTTCTGATTGATTCGGGCTCTGACGTTTCAATTGTTCCCGCCAAGGCGTTCCCGGCCCATAACGGTAGCCCGAACGTCCTTCTGTACGCGGCCAACGGATCACTGATCCGAACTTTCGGCACAAAGTTGCTTGAACTCGAACTCGGCTTACGCCGACGATACGTTTACAACTTCATTATAGCCGACACCACTAAAGCCATTATCGGGGCGGACTTCTTAACGAAGTTCAAATTGTCAGTCGATTTTGAATATCGGCATTTAGTCGACAAGCGCACGAAGTTTCGCATTAACGTGTGCGCTACCGTCGACTACAACCCCGAAACATTTCCATGCCGAGTTATTGGCATATACAAAGAGCTATTAACGAAGTACGCTTCGTTAACAAAACCGCCCAATTTTAACCTTCCGGTTAAACACAATGTGCAACACCACATTGTAACCAAAGGGCAATTACCTTTTGTCACCGCTCGGCGACTCCATCCGGAGAAACTGAAGGTGGCAAAATTAGAATTCGACCATATGGTCCAATTGGGGATTTGTCGACCTTCGTCGTCCCCCGCAGCATCTCCGCTTCATCTGGTTCCTAAACGGGACTCTCATGATTGGAGGCCATGCGGCGACTACCGTCGCCTTAATGCTGTCACTGTGCCGGATAGATATCCGATCCCGCATATACAGAATTTCTCCGTGAATCTTCACGGCTGCACAATATTTTCAAAGGTTGATTTGGTACGTGCATACCATCATATACCAATCGCCCCAGAAGACGTGCATAAGACTGCACTCATAACGCCATTCGGCCTATATGAGTTTACACGTATGCCATTCGGCTTACGGAATGCAGCACAAACCTTTCAAAGGTTCATAAATGAAGTTACGAGAGATCTCGACTTCGTTTATGTATACTTGGACGATATACTCATCGCCAGTAAAACCGAGGATGAACATATCGTTCACCTCGAAGAGCTCTTTAAACGCCTCGATAGCTTCGGTTTAACCATCAAGCTAGAGAAATGCGTTTTTGGTGCAACAGAGATTAAGTTTCTAAGCCACCGCATCACAAAGGATGGAATACTTCCATCCTCCGATCGGGTTCAGGCTATCGTTGATCTCGCACCTCCAACTTCTGTCAAATCGATCCAGAAGTTTTTGGGAATGGTGAATTTCTATCACCGATTTATCCCAAAATTGGCTGAACAGTTGGTGCCTATAAACGAGCATTTGAGAGACCTTCTCAACCGCTCACGTGCCAATAAAGTTTTTGACTGGCCAGCAGAATGTCAGGCGGCATTCCTCAAGGTGAAAACCTCGATGGCTGAAGCAACTCTGCTGAACCATCCAATCGAGGATGCAAAATACAGTCTTACGACTGACGCCTCTGATTATGCAATCGGAGGCGTTTTGGAACAATTCAACGGTCATCGGTGGCAACCTCTAGCTTTTTATTCCAAAAAGCTGTCACCAACCGAACGGAAGTACTCTGCATTCGATCGCGAACTCCTCGCAATCTATGCAGCGATCAAACACTTCCGTTATTTCGTTGAAGGACGCAATTTCGTGGTCTATACTGATCACAAACCACTGGTTCGCGCCCTTCACACAAAGACCGAACGATCCCCTCGACAGACCAGACATTTGGGTCTAATATCTCAGTTTACCACAGACATCAGACATGTGTCTGGTAAACAAAACGTTGTCGCCGACTACTTGTCGCGCTCACTAGCAACCGACAACGTCGACTCGGTCACCTTCGACCTGCCTACACTAGCTCAGGCTCAACAAGGTGACACAGAGTTGAAGTCTCTACAAGAGCACCCCAGCAACGGCTCACGGGTAAAATTAGTTCTCACACCAATACCATTCACCGCCCATCAGGTGTGGTGTGAAACTAGTACAGGCATTCCAAGGCCTTATATACCCACTTCCTTACGTAGACTAGCGTTCAACTCCGAACATAGTCTCTCTCATCCTGGTATTCGTGCTACAAGACGAGCCGTTACCAAGAAATACTTCTGGACATCGATCAATAAAGACTGCAACGAGTGGTCTCGATCGTGCCTAGGTTGCCAAAAGTCCAAAGTTTCAAGGCATACCAAATCTCCATTGGAAGCTTTCAAACTCCCAAATAATAGATTTGACCATATCCATATGGATATAGTGGGACCCCTACCCCCATCTCGTGGATACTCTTATATCTTAACGATAGTCGATAGATTCACGCGATGGCCTGAAGCATACCCAATTCGGGATATCTCAGCTTCAACAGTGGCAAAGAAATTTGTCACTGAATTTGTCCCACGATTCGGCGTACCTCTTGAGATCACAACCGATCAAGGTACGCAGTTCGAATCGAAACTGTTCAATGAAGTTGCCAAAGTACTCGGCACTCATCGAATTCGGACTACCGCCTACCATCCGCAGGCAAACGGGATGGTTGAACGGTTCCACAGGCAACTAAAAGCAGCCTTAATGGCAAGGGACAACACTACTCATTGGAGTGAAGACTTGCCCTTTGTCATGTTAGGCATACGCACGGCAATTAAGACCGACTTACAATGCTCACCAGCCGAGCTCGTATACGGTCAGAATCTGAGACTCCCCAATTCGATTGCCATCACAACCGATGAAAATCCAATTGAAGAATCAGAATTTCTCTCTCGCCTTCGTTCTCATATGCAGAACATTAAGGCAATACATCCTCGGCAACCCGTCCAAATGGATGTCTACGTGCCAGAAGCCCTGGAGAACGCCGACTACGTTTTCATACGAGTCGACAGAGTTCGAAAACCTTTCGAACCGCCATACGAGGGCCCATATGAAGTAATCAAACGATTACGAAAACACTTCGTCGTCAAATTGAACGGCACAACCAAGTCAATATCCATTGACAGGCTAAAGCCAGCCTTCGGTTGTGACCGCGACAACGAAGCTAAGCCATCTAAAGCGGTAACATTCCGTTAACGCTACGCTGGGGGGGGAGTATGTAGTGACCGCGTAAACTTAATTACTAAATTTACGCAATGTCACACAACAACTTCCGGCACGATCAAAACGATCAGTCCGAACACTCCCTCGATCAACGAACTCAAAGTTCAGTGATCTTGCCGTTTTTGTCCCGTCCCTATCACGTCTAGTGATATAGCCAATTTCCGGCATCTTCATTTTGACTTCACTTCACTTGTCCTCGTGCAACGCAAGAGTCCTCTAAAATAACGCGTAAATACTAGAAGCGAAATAAGATTAGCAATATATATATATATATATATATATATATATATGTATATATATATATATATATATATATATATATATATATATATATACATATACATCACTATAATAAACAAATTGTGAAGTGATTATTGTGATTAAAACAAAAATAAATAATATCAATATTTAGTTTAAATAAAACTTATATTAATAACCAAAAACGTGTGATTATTTTCATCCCATGGATATTCGCCACGAGCGAACAACACAATAAACCCTTGAAAAAATAGCTCTTGAAGAATGGAAGCGCAACGACCAAAAAGCGTGTGCCGACATTTTGTTGGCTATGACCCCCTCGGAATTAGGGCTCATCAAGGAAAACACCACATCGAAAGAAGTATGGTTAAAATTACAGTCAACATATCAATCGAAGGGACCAGCGAGAAAAGCAACGCTACTGAAACGTGTAGCACTAGCACGCATGAAGGAAGGAGACAAAGTTAGAGAACATCTCAACGAATTTTTTGAAGCTGTTAATAAACTCAAGGAAATCGGTGTATCTGTAGGTGATGAATTATTGACCATATTGTTGCTGTATAGTCTGCCGGATACATACGAAACATTTAGATGTGCTGTAGAAACGCGCGACGAATTGCCGACGCCTGATGTTTTAAGAGTTAAAATTTTGGAAGAGCACGAATCGCGCAGAGCCAACGAAGACCGAGAAGACTCAAATGCTTTATTTACAAGAAAATATGATCGAAAATATAACTCGGCTAAATTTAGAGCAAGTGTGCCTAAGAGAAATGTAAATGAGAAACAACATAAAGCATCAAAAGAGCAGAGTCGTCAAGTTACATGTTTTAGGTGTGCAAAGAGAGGACACTATGCAAGGAATTGTACCGCGAAAATACAAACACAAAGTGCGCGAAAAATTGAAGAAAGAGAATTGGCCTGTTCTAGTCCAACGCGCGCGGATGTGGCGCTAAATTGTGTAGAAACTGTATTGTTCAACACAGACAAAGTTGAGAAAGTTAACTGGTGTCTGGACAGTGGATGTACGGCTCACATGAGTGCAGATAAAAACTCTTTTGACAATCTGGCGAAAGTAAACAAAACACTGAATCTGGCAAATGACCAGTCAACACAGATAAGTGGTGCGGGAAATGTCAAGTTACCAATAAGTGATCGAAATCTAAACCTGGAAAAAGTATTATACGTATCAGATTTACGAACGAATCTGATGTCCGTTTCAAAAATAACAGACAAAGGTTACGAGGTGAGATTTCGTCGAAATAACGCGATAGTGGTAGATAAACAGGAAAATGTATTGTTCAGTGCAGATCGTATAGGAAATCTATATTATGTGAAAAGACGGCAAGATGTGGCAAATATAACAGAAACAAGTAAAAAACCGACGAGTGAAATAGATGAGTGGCACTATAAAATGGGACATTTAAATGAACACGACTTGAAGGAAATGGCGCAAAAATATATGGTTCATGGCTTGAATATCAAACAGGAACAAAAATTGTCAACGTGTGAAGTGTGTATTAGTCAAAAGCAGACAAGATTAAGTTTTCCGAAAGGTAAAGAAAATCGTACAAGTGAACTGCTTGAAATTGTCCACAGTGACGTGTGTGGCCCTATGAGGCATTTATCGCATTCAGGTGCACGATTTTTTGTGACATTTATAGACGACAAATCGCGTTGGTGCGAGATATATTTTTTGAAACATAAATCAGAAGTGTTAAGCGCCTTTCAAAAGTTTAAAGCCGCGGCCGAGACTTTAACCGGAAAGAAAATAAAGTTTTTGCAATCGGATAATGGGAAAGAATATCATAACCGCGATTTTAACACATATTTAGAAGGGTGCGGGATTAGAAGACGATATGCTGCACCGTATACACCGCAACAAAATGGGTTGGCCGAGAGAAAAAATAGAACAATTGTGGAAATGGCCAGGTGTATGATGAAACAAGCAAATGTACCTCCAATATTTTGGGCGGAAGCAGTGAATACCGCGTGTTATATTCGTAATCGTTGTCCCACAAAAGCGTTAAATGGACAAGTGCCCCACGAAGTTTGGACAGGCAAAAAGCCAACGATTGTACACATGCAAGTTTTCGGAACAAAAGCATACGTCCTAAAAAAGGAAAAATCAAGGGGAAAATTCGAGTCTCGATCTGAAAAATGTGTGTTTGTTGGTTACTCGAGTGAGTCAAAAGCGTATAGACTATGGTCGCCGAATTTACGAAGAATAATAGTGACCCGGGATGTAAAATTTTTGAAAGAAAATGTATTCGAGGAAACAAATGAAGATTTTTTTAAAAGTGGAAGCGACCTAAATGCGAATCGCGAAGAGATTGAAATCGAATTTTTAAGTGAAAAAATTGATAAACATCAAAATACCGACGAAGAAAAACCATTAAATATAAGTTCAGCACCCCCAAGACGAGGCAAGGGTCGCCCTAAGTTGCTTAAATCTGGATTAAGAGGAAGACCACGGAAATTGTTTCAAATAACAACCAACAAGAAAGAAGAAGAAATGACTGATGATGAAGTTAACAAAGATGAAATCATTGAGTGCAACATTGCAAACTTCGAAGAAGTAGACGATCCAGTGACATTACAAGATGCGATGGACACTAATGAAGCGGAAGCGTGGAGAAGAGCCATGGAGGATGAATATTTAGCACAAATAAGAAATAAAACTTGGGAAATAGTTCAACGACCGAAAAAACGAAAAGTAATCAAAAGTAGATTTGTTTTTTGTACCAAAGATGATGGCACAACAAATGGAAAGAAAAAAGTGCGCTTAGTTGCCAAAGGATGCTCACAACGGCCAGGGGAGGATTTTCAGGAGACATTTTCACCAGTAGCACGTTCTACTTCAATCCGATTACTATCAGCAATAGCAGCAGAAAAAGGTTTGGAAATTCACCAAATGGATGTAGTGACAGCGTATTTAAATGGAGAATTAAAAGAAGATGTCTACATGGAAGTACCTGAAGAATTAACGACCGTATTGGAAAACATAAAATCTGGTAAACAGGTGGGATCAAATACATCTAAATATTTTGAAAATCAGGTTAAGGAGACTACTCTACGTTGGATAGAAGCATTATCGAAAGAGGAAGATGCAGTATGTTTGCTAAAAAAGGCTTTATATGGATTGCGTCAGGCTGGAATACAATGGTATGAGCGACTTACAGCCAAATTACGCGAATCAGGATTAGTACCTTGCATTGAAGATCCGTGTTTATTTACTTCTCAAAAGAATAACAAGCTGTTATTAGTTGCAGTATATGTTGATGATTTGCTAATAGCGTCAAGTGACATCGAAGGAATAATTGCGTTGAAAAAATCATTGGCAGAGTCATTCGAAATGAAGGATATAGGGCATGTTAAACGCTGTGTGGGAATCGAGTTCACACAAAATCTGAAGTCACATCTAGTTTTCTTGTCACAGCGTCAATATACTGATAAAATCTTAGAGCGATTTGGCATGAGTGATTGCAAACCAGCTCGAACTCCAATTGAGAAAGAGTGTAATTTACGTAAACCAACAACACCAGATGAATGTAAAATGAGGATGTATCCATACCAACGACTCATTGGCGCGCTGTTGTATTTATCAGTGACAACACGTCCAGATATTACATATGCAGTAAATTTTTTGAGTCAGTTCAACACTAATTACAGCGAAGATCATTGGAAGGCCGCGAAAAGAATATTAAGATATCTAAAGGGCACAGTCAACTACGGTATACTTTATAAAAGATCTAACATGGAATTGTACGGAGTTGTCGATGCAGATTGGGGAGCAAATCTTACTGACAGACGATCTTATTCAGGATATGCGTTTATATTAGCAGGAGCTGCCATAAGTTGGGAAGCGCTCAAACAGCGGACGGTGGCACTGTCCAGCACTGAAGCTGAATACTTGGCGATATCTGAAGCTGCCAAGGAAGCATTGTATTTGAGAGGCATCTTAATGAATATTGGGATCACTTCTGAATGCGTGACACTATTAAATGACAACCAGGGCGCCCAAAAACTCATAAGAAGTTTTGGTTATCACTCAAGGACCAAACATATTGATATCCGTCATTACTTCATTCGAGATTGTGTTCGAAATAGGATAATCGAATTGGAATATCTATCATCTCAGGAAATGCCTGCGGACATTTTAACCAAAGGGCTAAATGGCACCAAGCATCGTAAATGTTCAATTGCATTGGGAGTTGCATGTGAGGATATTCAAAAGCCGATGACGTCAGCACTTCGAGGGGAGGTGTTGGATATACGAAGTACCTAACTCATCGTACACACATACATATAGAACTTAGAGTAACACTTGAAAGAAGTTTTTGTTCTCTCTTTTTCTCTTTTTTTATTTTGTTAGTCAGTCAGTCGTGAACCTTTGGAGATAGAGGTTAAATAAATAATCGTGTTCCAAACGCCGTGTGTTTTATTATTAATATATTATTTTTTCTTATCTCCCTGCAAGAGTAACAAAGGTAATGACCCCACCTTTATTACTAAGAACAGAGAGGAAGTTCTTGACATCACCCTTGTCTCGGACTGCCACTCCGACCGAATAGTGGTCTGGAAGGTTTTGAAGGAACACTCCTTTTCAGATCATAGATTTATAGAGTTCCAACTGCAGGACTCGAGCCCAGCCACCCCTTCCAATATAAAAAACCTCCAAAGGACAAATTGGGGCTACTATACTAGGCTTATCGCAAAAAACCTTGCCCCCAAGCCTCCCTTTATACCCAAAAACCGGGAACAATTCGACAGCATTGTGGACATTTTCACGAAACAATGCACTTACGCCATTAATAAAGCTTGTGCGAATAGGCCACATAAAGAGGCTTCCAAACCCCCATGGTGGTCTCGCGAACTTGAGACACTCCGAAAAGAGTGCAGAAAGGAATTTAATTCAGCGAGACGCAGCAACAGCGAAACCGCCTGGGGCTGCTATAAGTCAAAGCTGAATAGATACAAAACGGCAATAAGTAAGGCCAAACGTACCTCCTGGGCTACCTTTTGCAGTAATATAGAGTCCACATCGGAGACTTTAAGGCTGCGTAAAATATTAACAAAAGCGCCAACAATGCTTAGTTATTTACGCAAGGAAGACGGCGATTGGACCGACTCAAGCAGGGAATCCCTGAAACTACTTATGGACACCCACTTCCCGAGTAGTACTACAGTTTATACAACTATCACGATCAACTCTTCAGCCTCACAATAGCTGATCAGATCTATCATAAGTAGAGCAAAAATAAAATGAAATCACCAGGCCCTGACGGCATAGTGCCGGCACAACTGCAGCACACTCTTAGTTATATTATGCCCTGGTTGCAAACCATGTTTACCGGGTGCCTCCAAAATAACTGCATTCCCTCTAGTTGGAAAGAGGTTAAAGTAGTTTTTATACCCAAGGCAGGAAAAGCCTCCCACGTAACACCCAAAGACTTCAGGCCAATCAGCCTATCATCCTTTCTATTAAAGACTCTGGAGAGGCTAATCGAAATATATCTGAGGCAGACCATATTGACCTCGGAACTCTCTGGCGCACAACACGCCTATACAAAGGGCAAATCTACTGATACTGCTCTTCACTCACTAGTCTCAACCATTGAAAAATCCCTCGAGGTTAAGGAATATACATTAGTAACATTTCTTGACATTGAAGGAGCATTTAACAATGTTTTGCCGAATGGCATTACCCTGGCCTTGACAGAACATGGGATCGATGTCTCTTATTCACCAAATGCTTACTGGCAGGATGGTGAGCTCGATCTTGGGCGATAGCTCGGTCCGAAAGGCCGTAAATAGAGGCACTCCGCAAGGAGGAGTACTCTCCCCGCTGCTATGGGTCGTAACTATGAACCAGCTGTTGCGACGCATGAAGGCAGAGGGACATGATGTCCTGGCGTACGCAGATGATGTTGTTATCATCAAAAATTTGTGATCTCATGGAGGCAGCGCTACAAACCCTCTCAAGCTGGACTGCTACCCGCAAACTCAGCGTTAACCCAGTAAAAACGGAGCTGGTCCTCTTCACAAGGAGGTATAGGACCTCTCCGTTAACACCCCCCCCCCCGGCGTAACAATGTTAGGCTCAAAATTTACAACAGTGCCAAATATCTGGGAGTAATCCTAGACAAGAAACTCCTCTGGCATGAAAACACAGAAGAGCGCATTAAGAAAGCAAACATCGCGCTTTTCGCCTGCAAAAAATCCATTGGTAAGAAATGGGGCCTCTCCCCTTCTCCCTCCCCCGATGGATCTAAACAGCGATCGTCCGCCCAATTCTCCTTTACGGGGTTTTAGTTTGGTGGCCAACTCTGAGTAAATCCACCGTGTTAAACAAATTACAGAGAGTACAAAGATGTGCGGAGTTATGCATAACAGGAGCACTTCGCTCCACTCCTACAGAGGCCTTAAATGTTATGTTATACCTCCCTCCTTTAAATCTCGTGGCAAGGGAAAGCGCAACCATCGCAGCTCTTAGAATAAAAGAATCCGGTTTCTGGGCTGGAATCAGGGGAGGGCACAAGAAGGTACTGAACTCAGTTACTATCCCCACAAAAACCGACTTCTGCATTCCCGAAATTACCTTCACGAGGAACTACGGAGTCCACATCCCTTCACGTCGTGAATGGATAAATAGACCACATAGGTTTCAGGATGCCATAAACGTTTTTACTGATGGCTCTAAGCTCGAGGGTCGAGTGGGAGGAGGAGTATTTTCCCCAGAACTTGGGATTGAAATCTCCTTCCGACTTCCCGATCACTGCAGTGTATATCAAGCGGAGATTCTAGCCATACAAGAAGCTGTTCTGCAAATTAACCAGCAAGGCGATGGGAACCGGACTGTCTACATCTTCTCAGATAGTCAGGCAGCTCTGAAAGCCCTGCGCTCCTGCACAAACAGCTCTAGAACTACCTCTGAATGTCGCAGATCTCTTAACGAGATGGCTCAGCAGTTCAGGACCCTCCTCGTTTGGGTGCCCGGTCACCGAAATATAGAGGGAAATTGTAAAGCTGACGAACTGGCTAGGAGAGGCACGACCGCTACTCTCCTTCCAGAAAAGGAAAGAGTTGGTATGCCTTGGGCCTCCTTTAAACTCCGATGCAAGCAACACACAATCACACTAGCGAAAAAGCATTGGAGGGATCTTAATAAATGCACTTTGGCCAAATTAACCTGGCCCTCCTATGATCTCAGGCGAACTACCTTATTACTGAGCCTTGGGAGACAAGAACTCTCAGTTATAGTGGGAGTCTTAACCGGACACTGTCTGATAGGGACGCATGCGACCCCGCCACATCCACTTTAGAATTTTAGTTAGAGCAAAAGCTGGTTCTGTAGCAACAATTTACTTATGGGGGTTAGTTAGAGCAAAAACTGGTTATATTTTTGTTTGAGCAAAATGTGGTTTTGTGGCCGAACCTACTTTTGGGGGTTTAGTAAAATATGGTTCTGTGAGGAAAATTTCCTTAGGGAATTTTAGTATGATCAAAAAGTGGTTTTTTGCCACTCGCAACTCCCTGGCCCTAGTTTTGTAGAAACAATTTGTCTTTGGCGGCTTTGGTTTGAGCAATAAGTTGTTTTATTGCCAAATCTACTTTTGGGGTTTTAGTTAGGGTAAAACTGGTAGGAACAGTTTGCATTGGGCATATATTCTGCTTCCAATGGCCCTACAGACCAATTCTACCGAAAAGCCTTGGTCTCCTTTAGTCTTTTGTTCCCATATCTGATTCTCCAGGTCACTTCCTAACAAATTGTGTCCCTTATGCTTCTCAGAATCTCCCTTTCAAGAGAACTTAGCATGTCTTCTATCTTTCGTGTGAGCGTCCGGTTGTATGTATATAACGTTAACTTCGTCTTTCGATTTCTGCTCTGCTCGAGATTTCAGCATTTTGCGGAGTGCGAAAAAGCATTTGTTTCCGAGTAGAATCCTTCGTTTTGCTGCCGAATCATTTGCGGGGTTTAGTTAGGCCAATAGGTGTTTCTGTGGGAAAAATTTGTTTTTGGTGGTTTTATAGTAGACAAACGTGGATTTGTTGCGAAATCCACTGTTGAGGTTTTAGTTAGGGCAATAGCTAGTTCTGTAGGAACAATTTGCATTTAGTGTATATATCTCCAAATAAAAGAATTAGTGAAATAATAGAATTCATACACAAAAGAGAACCGCCATACATAACAGAAGGTCCAGCTTTAATATATAAAAATTGTAGTGAGATTTTTATGTAAATTTCGTGATGATTTTAATGTAAATTTGGACAGAATCACAGCCACTGATGGATTTCTTGAATAATAAATTCAAATTGAAGCTGAATAGTGAAATAATTATAGCAACAAGATATGGAACACCGATTGAGCTGTATCAAGACCCTCTCAACTACAGGCCTTGCTGTAAATCTTGGCACTAACACAACTAAGCGCAAACTTAGTCTGAATTTTTGTTGAGCGAAGTAGGCAAGTGGTGGGATTTTTGACATTATGTATGGAATAACACCTATAACAATCATTTTTTTAAAGATTTCTCCTGTTTAGATGAATAAGTAATACTGAATTTATTTATTAAAAAAATCAGTAATCGATTAATTTATTAAATAATTTAGAAATGCATAATAAATAGCAAAAAATTCATCAAAAAAGGTGTAAATGTATTTTGTAATTTGAATAGAATGAAAGTGATGAAAAATGTAATATAGAGGGAAATTGTAAAGCTGACGAACTGGCTAGGAGAGGCACGACCGCTACTCTCCTTCCAGAAAAGGAAAGAGTTGGTATGCCTTGGGCCTCCTTTAAACTCCGATGCAAGCAACACACAATCACACTAGCGAAAAAGCATTGGAGGGATCTTAATAAATGCACTTTGGCCAAATTAACCTGGCCCTCCTATGATCTCAGGCGAACTACCTTATTACTGAGCCTTGGGAGACAAGAACTCTCAGTTATAGTGGGAGTCTTAACCGGACACTGTCTGATAGGGACGCATGCGACCCCGCCACATCCACTTTAGAATTTTAGTTAGAGCAAAAGCTGGTTCTGTAGCAACAATTTACTTATGGGGGTTAGTTAGAGCAAAAACTGGTTATATTTTTGTTTGAGAAAAATGTGGTTTTGTGGCCGAACCTACTTTTGGGGGTTTAGTAAAATATGGTTCTGTGAGGAAAATTTCCTTAGGGAATTTTAGTATGATCAAAAAGTGGTTTTTTGCCACTCGCAACTCCCTGGCCCTAGTTTTGTAGAAACAATTTGTCTTTGGCGGCTTTGGTTTGAGCAATAAGTTGTTTTATTGCCAAATCTACTTTTGGGGTTTTAGTTAGGGTAAAACTGGTAGGAACAGTTTGCATTGGGCATATATTCTGCTTCCAATGGCCCTACAGACCAATTCTACCGAAAAGCCTTGGTCTCCTTTAGTCTTTTGTTCCCATATCTGATTCTCCAGGTCACTTCCTAACAAATTGTGTCCCTTATGCTTCTCAGAATCTCCCTTTCAAGAGAACTTAGCATGTCTTCTATCTTTCGTGTGAGCGTCCGGTTGTATGTATATAACGTTAACTTCGTCTTTCGATTTCTGCTCTGCTCGAGATTTCAGCATTTTGCGGAGTGCGAAAAAGCATTTGTTTCCGAGTAGAATCCTTCGTTTTGCTGCCGAATCATTTGCGGGGTTTAGTTAGGCCAATAGGTGTTTCTGTGGGAAAAATTTGTTTTTGGTGGTTTTATAGTAGACAAACGTGGATTTGTTGCGAAATCCACTGTTGAGGTTTTAGTTAGGGCAATAGCTAGTTCTGTAGGAACAATTTGCATTTAGTGTATATATCTCCAAATAAAAGAATTAGTGAAATAATAGAATTCATACACAAAAGAGAACCGCCATACATAACAGAAGGTCCAGCTTTAATATATAAAAATTGTAGTGAGATTTTTATGTAAATTTCGTGATGATTTTAATGTAAATTTGGACAGAATCACAGCCACTGATGGATTTCTTGAATAATAAATTCAAATTGAAGCTGAATAGTGAAATAATTATAGCAACAAGATATGGAACACCGATTGAGCTGTATCAAGACCCTCTCAACTACAGGCCTTGCTGTAAATCTTGGCACTAACACAACTAAGCGCAAACTTAGTCTGAATTTTTGTTGAGCGAAGTAGGCAAGTGGTGGGATTTTTGACATTATGTATGGAATAACACCTATAACAATCATTTTTTTAAAGATTTCTCCTGTTTAGATGAATAAGTAATACTGAATTTATTTATTAAAAAAATCAGTAATCGATTAATTTATTAAATAATTTAGAAATGCATAATAAATAGCAAAAAATTCATCAAAAAAGGTGTAAATGTATTTTGTAATTTGAATAGAATGAAAGTGATGAAAAATGTTATATGACATTTTTAGGAGCTACATTATTGTTAGCATTTACTAGACTTATTTAAAAAATGTTTCACGTAAGTGAAATAATAACAATAAAAATTAACAAAATAAAATTCTAATAAATATATACAACATGCAATATATACATATCCATATATACATATCCATATATACATTAAAAGCAATAAAATTAAATGAACAACAAACAAGAAATAAATAATTCCTTTTAGGTGTCTACATAAATAAAAAAATGAACATGCAAATATAAGTATAATTAAAAACTTAAAACAATTTGGCGCCTTCATCATAATCTCAAAATTTTTGATTACATTCTGCAATTTTGACTTATGGTAAAGACGTTTTGCCGTAAACGCACAATTTAAACACTTTAATCACTTCCCTATATAATTTTAAAACAAAAATATTATTAGAAATAAATATTATTTTAAAAATCATTTTCACTGCACAATAATTTCAAATTTTCACATAAATCAGGAATTTTCCTAACACTTTCACTATTTAACTTTATTTTCACAATTAACCACTATTTATCTTTATTGTGTCACCTTTAAATTATTATATTTAACCGAAAAAACCTATTAGTTTCTTTTACTAACGATAAAAACTGCTCCGATTCCCGCACTTTTCATATAAATTTGACAGTTCTTCAGAGAACTTTTAGACTAAGTCACACATATGCAAAAATTTCCAGCAAGGCCTGTAGTTGAGAGGGTCTTGGCTGTATGTTACAAATATTTGAATAAAGTTAAATCACGTACTTTTATCTGCCCCGAAGCTTATCTCCATTTTCTTGTCTTCCCACCTTGACCTGGTTTGCCAACTGGTCTTTTGCCATCTTGTGGTAGATACAGGGCTATTTTTGATATAAGTGAGTCATTCATTCCAGCTTGGCATGTGTATGTGTCGAGAGTTTACATTCTTTGTATAAGTCGTACTATTCGTGATTCTCCATGTATTGTCTTCAATGATTGCACTGTATATACTGTTCAATATCCTTTCCTTGATATTGAGTAAATAATGCCAGTTAATTTAATTCGTCTGCTTGAAACACATTTATTGAAATAAAAACACGTTTTTTTAAATGTCATTAACATTTTATTTTAATTTTAAATCAACTTTTTATTAAATCAAGTCGACGTAAACAATAACACAAAATGATATTTTTTGATAGTCTTTACCTTCAATTCGAATTGAAACCACAAGTATAATACACCTAACAGAATGCAGTTTGGTAATCCCCAACCTGCAAGCTAAACCCTATCTTTGGACTTCAACTCGAATTGGTATTTGTATAAAATAAAGTGAGTGCTAATCCTAACGCAACGCAGTTTGGTAATCCCCAACCTGCGATCTAAACCCTATCTGTGGCAAATATCCACTGCCTCTTACTTGTTTAGCTGGTAATCCCCAGTTAAGTAATGAGCAATTTTTATTATTTGTATCGGCTATTTATAGTAAGCAAGCTTCAAGGGAGTTCAGACTGGCTCCCAAAACATGTTTTATGAACCAGTCGTTTTAAAAAGCTCAATAGTGTTCACACTGGCTTGATATGTTTTAACGTGTTGTCAATTGTCAGTTTTGATACACAATTATCACAGATGTTTGGAGGAACATTTTACGGTGAAATGGAAAGTGAATTAACTTGCATTTTCATAAATATATGCGAGTTTTTACGGTTTCCTCTCAGCTCGTTGATTCGTTCTCCCTACACTTCAATTAATAAACTTTCTTCTTTCGAAGACCAATATTTTCTACTACACTTACTCATTTTAAAAAGAAAATCGCGCCGCCCGGGTTTTTTCTGAAGTTCAAAATACACAAACTTCAAAACAAAAATGACGTGCTGATTACAGCTGAACGAGTATTCAGCATTGTCAGCAAGTGTTTTGTACGTGTTTTATTTGAAAAAAAAAGCTCGCTCCATATAAAATATATGGGTAAAACACATGTTTTACCCTGTTTTGAGCCGAAACTTGAAGAGCTTTCTAAAACATGTTTTGGGCGTCAGTGTGAACCCCATATTAAACGCCTTGCTTTCTATGTTTTGTTTTTATTGTCAAAAGCTTTTTAAGCTCTGTCCTACTTGTTGCCTGTAAACTTAGTCATGCCACACCTGACACTTTGTACAATTTGTACTAAATACTTGTCATTTTGACATATAAGTTTTATAAATTATCTGTTGTATATAATTAAGTTCTTTTTAGGCAATCAATTCTTGTCAATCAATTCCTGTTGTGTAGCTGCGCCACAACACCTTCCTCTCAAATATGTATACATGGGCGAGTTTCGAAATGCATCACTACGTTGTTACTGCGGTATTCAGCTACAGACTTCAATTGGAAGTCTGTAGCTGAATATTGCAGTGATACCGTAGTGATGCATTTCGAAACTCGCCCCATATCAAATAGATTTGAATAATAACGAATAAATATATATACGGATAAATGAATATAGTTTAATTCTTCGTTTTCGCTACAAATTTTCCTTTCCTGTGACTTTGAAGTTCCACTCCAATAGCTCAACATTTTTCCGACAGGTGGTGCCCAACCACGAATTTTAAAAAAAGTTATACGTAACATATTTTTTATAGGCAACTAAATTTTTTTATGTACCCAAAATCATGTTTTGCAGATTTCTCCTTTGTTTTATGGTACCTTTTTCTTACCACGAACTATTCACACATAATTTTTGTTGAAAAGGCACGCGGGTTTCTGCCAGTTAGAAATAAATAAGGCGTAAATTGTCACGACAATAGGATTTATTGACCTCGACCTGTTTGGGATACTAATATGCTTCTCTAGCCCTGATTGAAACCAGTGGCGGTTCTTCTATGGAAGCAAAGGAAGCACTGCTTCCCTAGACCAAATACGCAACTTCATAAAAATTAATTTAAATATATCAAGATTAATCAGAAGAAAAATCTCAATATATTTCCTCCTCTGGAAAAACTAAGCATGTACAATTCAAATTTATCATACTACAGTATACAAAGACTAAAGCCTTGGCCACGATACGAGCGGCAAGTGGCGGAGGGGCAAATATTAATAGGCCACACATCATGGGAAGTTGTAATATCTTGAACTTTTTCTTCACAGAAAATCAACGTGAAAGCTCAAACACATTCAATTTAATTGAACTGACACGCACGCAAAGGCTTGCGTTGAAACAAGACCGTTGCTATTACAGGCCTAGAAGTAGGCTTTTTGTATGTGTTAGCGGTAGGCCCAAAATCTGACGTTTAAGCATGCATTTTAATCGGGCGGTGTAAATTTCTCGTACCTTTATGCAGTAAAAAGTGATAAAATAATATATTTAATAACTTTTTACTGCATTAGAATTATCAGTGATTATAATGTAGTCAAAGTGCCACGAACAAAAGATATGTATACATACCCTCTTAACCCTAAAAATTTATAGATACTGTTTTTTTACCAATCATAACCGTGTGAGATGGTGATGATACGCGCGAAAAAAAACTCTTCCGACAAAAGTGCCGAGCCGTTAAGGGTGTCTACCACCCCAAACCTGCTAAATTATGGGCTTCCAAAATTTATTAATAACAAGCTGATTTTTCAGTATCGTTTAAAAAAACGCTGTTACTATTACTACAATATTAATTTTTTGACGTGACAACGTCTTATAAATCGATGAGTACCTATAGGAAGTCATTAGCGCAAATAGTCCCCACTAAAAAATGTGAATGGTTTACATAAAGTTTGCGTGAATTTAACTCTGCATTGTAATAGAGGATGCGCATAATTTTTTTAGGTTTTTTTTTTCTTTTGGAAGTATTTTTGCAAATGCTGAGTTAGATTTATTCAAACTTTATGTAAACCATCTACATTTTTAGTATAGTTATATTAAGTACAACAAAATTACCTTGGCATGTTCAAATTGATATCTCATCTTGTGTTAAAAATATTTTGGTACCGTAAATAGAACTCGGAAAAATGCGAAGAATTGGGGATGAGACACTTTATCACGTAATTGTTTTACCTTTTTAAGGTAATTTTTTTTAAAACATTTAATATTCAATATTTAAATGTTTACATTACCATCCAATAATTTTATAGATTCTTGTGTTCGTCGGTTCATAGCGCAAATTGTAAACAAAATTCTTCGGTTCTTAACCAATAAACTGCAAACAAAATGAAAAAAGTGCGCACAACAACCATGACACAACAACCTAATAATAATCAGGAGATAAACCTTGACAATGTACCGGAGCCCGCGCAAAATGTCCCATTGGAAACACAAAACGAAATTCAAGTGAACCACGTCCAGCATCAACTTTTACTCTTGCCGCCGCCACCACCACCTTACTTACTTTAAATGGCGGTCGTTCTAAGAGTTCCTACCAACTCTTTTCTTTTTCTTCGATCCTGAAGAAATTGTACTTACAATTTCAGAAGACATCATCACCTTTTCCCACAAAAAATACTACTACTATTTACCGCAGTTTAATCTAATCGAAATAAAAGCTAGTGTTGCCTCATTAAAAGCAAACGTTCTAAATGATATATTACAAATTTGTATGAAAATTATTCCATTTTTACGAAAACGAGCTGTGTGAAGTTGGCCCCCCGAATTGCGAATTTCAAATTTGTACTGGGGGAATCGATTGACCATTTTTTGACCATTATTGACCACCATTAACTTTCGTTTGACCACCCGCCATTTTCGAGAAACAATCAAAACAACTTTTGGGGGGCTAACTTCACGCTAGCCCCCCGAGTTTGATATTTCGATAATTTTAAATCGGAAAAGGATTGACCACTTTTTGACCATTATTGACCACCAAAATATGTCGTTTGACCACCCTCCAATTTTACAAAAAAAAAAAAATTCAATGTATTAGTCACCTGCGAAAGAATTCGAAATGCAACGAGCAGTTTCTCCAAAATTTTAACCGCCGTTCTCTAACATTTTGTATAATTAACTTGAATGTCTCATTTGAAATTGTTTAAAATTTTTTTGACGCGTTTTCAGAGGTGGTCAAACGTCAAATTACGTTTCTAACGCCTTTGCGAAGGTGGTCAAACGTTTTCAGCGTTTGACCACTCGTCATTATCAAATTTCACTAGAACAACCGCGAAAAATGATCTAACTTCGTGATGCGTCTCTTTTGAAATTGTAAAAAAAAAATTTTACGCATTTTGAGAGGTGGTCAAACGTCAAATTACGTTTCTAACGCCTTTGCGAAGGAGGTCAAACGTTTTTAGCGTTTGACCACTCGTCATTATCAAATTTCACTAGAACAACCGCGAAAAATGATCTAACTTCGTGATGCGTCTCTTTTGAAATTGTAAAAAAAAAATTTTACGCATTTTGAGAGGTGGTCAAACGTCAAATTACGTTTCTAAAGGCTTTGCGAAGGTGGTCAAACGTTTTCAGCGTTTGACCACTTGTCATTATCAAATTTCAAATTTCAATATTCAATTTTTTTTTTTACTCTTTGCAATGATAGTATTATCTATTAATATAATATTGATTTATTTTTCTATCAATATAATTAGTATTTATTCATAGTAAAAGGTAGTTAGGGATTGGCTAGCTTGTTGCGAGTAAATGGCCACTTCACGACGAGGCACTCGTAAGTTTCTGGCTAAACAAACTTTACTACTTAAACTTATCTACGGCCTTTGTAGTTTCGGAGACCAGAAAAAAAATTTCAAATTGGATATGTTTTATTTTCGTACGTTAATATCGATACCAACAAATTTCTCTTGGCCATATGTTATCAAATTGGGATAAATAAGGCAGTTTCGGAATTTAATAGAAATCGGAAGACAAATAGCCAAACTTGTTATAAATTTTGATCATAATTTCGTTATTTGTTACCTTAAAACCTCACTATACCGAATTTTATTGGGATCGGAAAACAATTGGCAGACTCGTTCCCGATATCGGCGCGGCCATTTTTAATTAAAAAAGTTTAAAACCTCCAGAATACAATTGACTAAATTCGTCCGCCGTACTAGACTCGCCTTTTGGAAATTATAAGTTTTGATCATAAATTCGCTATTTGCTACTATACCGTTTTTCATTAGAATCAGGTCTACTCCGGTTTTCTAAGTCGCCGTGTGTCGTTTAAAGAGACTGATTATAATCAGAGAGGGCCACCTCTTTTACATATCAACACCTCTAACACGAATTACGGTCATTTTGAACCTGTAAATCGCTTGCATATAAACGTGAATAAAAATATTAATGTCTTTAGCGAGAGCATTAGTAAAGATGTCCTTAAAAGGAGTCTTTTTGATCTCACGTGACTACTTATGTGGTTTGCATTTAATGTTTTTTTTTTGTTTTGTTTATTTGTTTTTCGTTTTCCATTTTTATTTGAATTTTATTTGTTACTTTTATGTTTGCATGCCTCAGCTGAGCCCACGTGACGGTGGTAAATGTTTCTCAGCCTACCTGAGAAGTGCGCCTTACGCTTCTGCGTTAGAAGGGTTAACTATATTATTATATATTATTATTATTATAGAATACAATCGGCGATTTGTAGAAAATTTTCAACAAAGCTGTCCATGACAGCGCCACCTAGAAGTGGCTTTAGAAAGTAATAGAATAACCTATTTTTTAAGTTTTATTGTAAATAACACATGGTTAAAATTTCATTAAGATCGGTTGCACGGTGTAAGAGCGTGTTCGGAACATATTTTGCACTGCACCCAACATTAAAATATTTGAAATTAATCCAAATCTTCAAAATTAAACATAACCAACTATTCTAATAAAAGTCTGAGACATTAGGTTCAGAATGCAAGTTTTCATTGGAAGCGGAACAAAATTTGCAAATTCGATGGCAATATTGGCGTTAGTTTTGACCACAAATTTGTTATTTGCGACGTTAAAAACCTTTAAGTCGTCCGCCATATTGGCCCCGACATTTTGAATTCATAACTTCTGACCATAAATTCGTTATTTGCTACCTTAAGAAATCCCGGATACCGATTTTCATTGGAATCGGAAAACAATTTGCAAATTTGTCGGCCATATTGGGGCAGCCATTTTGAATCTATAAGTTTTGACCACAAATTCGTTATTTGCGACCTGAAAACCCTCTATATACCCACTTTCATTGGAATCGGAATAAAATTGGCAAATTCAACCATATTTCTGTGGCCATTTTTAATTTTGATCATATTTCGACGGCCATTTTGAATTTCGAAAATTGGTCTTCGAGGTGCTTCATGGGAGACCCCACGGACCTTTATGAAGAAATGCAAAGGTCTGCGATGATTTTCAACGAAGCTCTCCATGCAGCGCCATCTAGGAGTGTCTTTAGAAAGTAATAGAATAGCGTATGTTCTAAGTTTTATTGTCAATAGAACTTGGTTTAAAATTCATCAACATCGGTTTTACGGTATAGGAGCCTATTGCGAACATACATATACATACATAAGGTGGCTCTCAAAATTATTGGCACACCCAAGGGGGTCTACAACAAAGGAAGATATTAAAAAATCAGACTGTGTTATAATTCGATAATGACGAGCGGTCAAACGTTTAAAACGTTTGACCACCTTCGCAAAGGCGTTAGAAACCTAATTTGACGTTTGACCACCTCTCAAAGTGCGTAAATTTTTTTTTACAATTTCAAAAGAGACGCATCACGAAGTTAGATCATTTTTCGCGGTTGTTCTAGTGAAATTTGATAATGACGAGTGGTCAAACGCTGAAAACGTTTGACCACCTTCGCAAAGGCGTTAGAAACGTAATTTGACGTTTGACCACCTCTGAAAACGCGTCAAAAAAATTTTTAAACAATTTCAAATGAGACATTCAAGTTAATTATACAAAATGTTAGAGAACGGCGGTTAAAATTTTGGAGAAACTGCTCGTTGCATTTCGAATTCTTTCGCAGGTGACTAATACATTGAAATTTTTTTTTTTTGTAAAATTGGAGGGTGGTCAAACGACATATTTTGGTGGTCAATAATGGTCAAAAAGTGGTCAATCCTTTTCCGATTTAAAATTATCGAAATATCAAACTCGGGGGGCTAGCGTGAAGTTAGCCCCCCAAAGTTGTTTTGATTGTTTCTCGAAAATGGCGGGTGGTCAAACGAAAGTTAATGGTGGTCAATAATGGTCAAAAAATGGTCAATCGATTCCCCCAGTACAAATTTGAAATTCGCAATTCGGGGGGCCAACTTCACACAGCTACGAAAACGTGCTCGCTTATCCGAAGCTGTTAAAATTTTTCTGTAATTATTACGTTTTGATAGAAATTCCGAACTTCTAAGTAGATTTCAGTACACTTTGGGGTCATTTTGAACGAAAACGTTTTTGCTAATCGGAAGCTGTTAAAACTTTCTATCTATCTATCTAAACTCCTTTAATCCTTCATGGGACATAGGGCGGAAACAGTTGCCCTCCAGCGGACTCTGTTTTGCGCGACAGCTCTTAGCTCCGACCAGGATCTCCCAGTTGTTGCGGCTTCTTCTAGTAGGGTTCTCCTCCAAGTTGTTCTAGTTCTTCCTACTCGACGGGATCCTTGCCGATTCCAGTCAAGGGCTTGTTTGTCTACATTTTCGTTTTCGCGTAGCAAGGTGTGGCCAACCCAATTCCATTTCCTTCGCCTGATTTGGTCGTCTATCCTTTCTTGGCCGGCACGGCGCCATAGTTCTTCATTTGAAATTCTATCTTGCCAGCGGATTTTTAGGATACAACAAAGGCATCTGTTGATGAAGACTTGTAGGTGCCCTGTGATGAATTGGGGGACTTTCCATGTTTCGCAACCGTACAAAAGAACTGCCTTAACGTTGGAGTTGAACAGCCGCAATTTGGTGTTGGTTGAGATCTCCGTTGATCTCCATATGCGGGACAGGCATGCATATGCGCCTCGTGCTTTATTTATTCTGGAACTGACGTCTTCTTCTGCCCCACCATTTTCGGTAATAATGCTACCGAGGTAGCAGAATTTATTTACCAATTCCACGTCTCGGTTATTCAGCGCTGTTCGTTCAATGGTGTTTGCATTTATCCTCATTTCTTTAGTTTTAGTTGGATTTAGCCTTAAGCCTGCTGAACTACTTTCTGTTGCCAAATTGTTTAACATGTTTTTGAGGTCCTGGTGTCTGTGGGCCAGCAAACAGATATCATCGGCGTAGTCGAGATCCTTAAGGCGGTCTACCAAACCCCATTGTATGTCGCCTCTCCTATTATCTAGAGCGCCGACAAGGATGTCATTTATTACTATAACAAATAGTAATGGCGAAAGTAGGCATCCTTGTCGTACTCCTGAGCTCACCTCAAAGCTGTCGGATAATTTTCCGTTATGGAGAACTCTGCATTTGGAATTGTTTTCAGGCAATCCACGTCGCCGTAGTGCTTGCCATATAAAGCTCCTATTGACCGAGTCGAACGCTTTCTCATAATCTACGAATGCAAGGTAAAGGGGGGATCGGAATTCAGAAGACTGCTCCACTATTATTCTCAAGGTGTTAATGTGATCAATACAGGAGCGGCCCTTCCTGAATCCGGCCTGCTGTCTCCTAAGCGTTCGGTCAACTGCCTCACTTATCCTAGTATATGGGACAAAATTTTGCCCACTGTGGATAGTAAACAGACGCCTCTCCAGTTGTCGCATATTGTTAGGTCCCCTTTTTTGGTATTTTGACTATGATACCTTCCGTCCAATCCTCCGGAAAGGTACAGGTGTTCCATGTTATATCTAAGATTGGCTGAAGCGCATCTGCTATGAGGCTTGAGTCGGCTTTCAACAATGCTGGCGGGATGCCATCTTTCCCAGCTGCTTTACCATTGGCATGAATTGCGGTTACTATTTCTTGGGTGGGGCCCGGGTGGTGATTCTTATTGGCTGTGCATTGTTGCTGTTTTCCTGTGTAAGTGTACCATTCAGGGCCGCGAAGAAGTAATCTCTCCATCTTTTTGTAACTGTTGCCTGTGTTTGCCGCGTTTTCCGCTTTTTCTGCGAGCTCATTTATCTGCTGCCTTTTATCACGCCGGACACTTCTCTTAACCTCCCGATGTAATTGGGAGTATTCCCGCTCTAGTTGGTCTTTCCGGGTTGTTTGTAGAGTTTACGTTGTTAAAACTTTACTGTAAATATATCATTTTGATCGAAAGTATGAACTTCTGACTGTATTTTAGCATACTTTTTGGAAACTTTGAACGAAAACGAGGACTAAATTAGATTCACGGGGTCTGGCAACTTAGATTCAATGAAAAAAAAAATAATTAGACCAAAAGTTCAATTAGATCGTATTGTTCGCCGGCTCCTCATATGATAACAGGAGGCAGCATTACTTTCACACTACAAGCAATGTGTATGAAAGAAAGATAAAAAATGAAGGGGAAGCACCAGTGGACAATAAGGGACAATACAAGTGTAATCAAGTAACGCGAGTGTTGTCCAACACGAAATTTTTACGTATACTATACATTCCCAAATTCTATAAAGCCACGTTCTCTGTTCCGATGTTCCCTCTTTTGAATGTAAACATTGCAATGGGGAATCAAGAAACATTTCGGTTTCGCTAATACTCTTGTGCTTTCTGCATTAAATGTATCTGCATCGCACGTTTGTTAATATTTTTTTGCAATTTTTACTTAATGTTTTGCTTATCCCTTCTATCATATCTTTAACTCTTTTACTTGTCCTTGACCTCCACCTAATCACTCTTGTTATTATTGCTCGCTTGTAATAGCGACGGTCCTAGATATAGTACCCACAGAAGCTGATTTAAACGCAGCTTCTTCGGTTCTGGCTGCTAGTTGCAACTGATATTAAATTTGCTCTTAAAAATTTGTTTCGGAACTTTGTGTTTGACTGTTATTAAAATATGAATTTTCGTTTATTATATACATATTGAGTCAAGAAAAAATAGATCGAAGATATGTGAAGTTGTTCTTTATCTATTGTTTATTATAATGTGATGGCAGGCGGTGTGTATTAAATATAAGCTGATAGCTTTGTAGCTTCCATGATTCTCTTTTAGTCCATTTGTTAGTGGTTTTGACCTCTAACTAAATATTAACTCACTAATCTTCTTTTAAAAAAATTGTTTTTAGTGAGTAAAATATGTTAAAAACAATTTCGGAAAATTGGTTGTACGCTACCCCTAAAAAAAGTAAATTCCGTTTTTGACTAATATCTCTAAACAGTTCTATCATAAAATAATGTGTACAAAGTTTGTAGATCATGCGATTACGAGAGTCATGTGAGTCACTTATGTTGCTCTACGATAATCGTCTAAGAGTTATTCAAGCTTAAGTAAATATTTAAAATATTCAGAGTTTTCTGTCTTAAACACCCTGTATCTTAGTGGAAAGTGGGGATAGCCTCCTCTCTAGAACAGTTTTTTCTCCAAAAACATCCAGGAATCACCCCTGAAAATATTAATCACCTAGTCCAACAGAGGATTTATTGAACATCTGATGACCTATACAAGTTATGAATTAGGGGATATGAGTATTTTAAATATTTAAAATGGCCATATCTCATGAACGGCGATTCGTGCGGGACCATGTATAATATCATTTTCTGGAGATAATCGCATGATCTACAAACTTTGTAAGCATTATTTTATCATAGAACTTGGCGTTTAGTTTAAGAGATATGAGCCAAAAACGGAATTTTCTATTTTTATAGGGTTGTTTTTAGGGGAAGCGTACAGCCGCTGAACCTCGATAATTCCAAGTTTATTCGAGATATTGAGTGTTGGAATAACTTTCTTGCTTGCTAAAACTTACTCCCTTCGTAGAGAATAAAAAAACCCTAGCCACAAGGGAACTTAAATTGAGTAAATTACGAATAACTTTCTCAAACTGAGAAAAATGGTAAGAGTTTCGCTCTTCCATCTCATTTTTTATTTCGAAAAGGCGACGTTTTAGGAATTTCTTCCAGCTAGGGAGGTTTTCGCATGAAATTTTATTCGAGCTGTAGAGGTTTCTTTCGAGCTATAGAGATCAATTTACTTGTAAAATTTTTGTAAGGAAAGGAAGAGATCTTCTTACTCGAGGTGCAGAGGTTTTCGAATTATAGAGGTTCGACGTATAGTATATGCTTTTTATACAGTAAGCAACTAAATATTTGTATGTAGAAGATATCATTATTGACAACAGGCTATTATTCCTCCGCTTTATTTTCCGTTGTATTGAACTATTTTGAAACAAATTTCACATCAATTTAGTCAACTGTCAAAAAATTTAATCTCCTCACCAAAAGACTAAATACTATATTATCGACACTAAATTTAAGATACAGGTCCTTAGTGATGATTTAAAGGGATTGAGAATATTTATATGAAATGTATTTTCGAGTACGGGTTGCCTGAAGTGTTGTTTTTGGATGGAGAATGTAATGATGGTAGGCGGTGGTGTAGGGGGTGTATGCGAGGTATTCAGGGTTTCATTATTACTATCTTTTTTAGATTTTGAGAAAAAATTATGCATTTTTATAGAAAATTAAATGAGATCAAAGCAGAAGTTGCAGTTTTTTAACGGCGTCTCTTTGGACGCTTTAATTATCAACAGAATCTACAAAAAGGCGTAAAAAGCCCTCTAGCAGCAAAACTATTTCGAAAAAAATTGACGACAAATGCAATTTTCGATTCGATTTTTTTCACTTTTTTCAAGCTTAAAAATATTTCTTTTTCGCCGTCTTAAAGTGAATAATAGAACCTATATTTTAAAAAGAGGAAGAACTTCATACGATTGGCTGCACAAAAATGATTGGACATGTATAAGATATTTTTACTTGAAATTTTAACCAGTTATTGTAAGTGTAATTTCTGAAAAATCCACGACAGTTCACTAAAAAAATCCGAAGTTATCAGTTATTTAAGGGTCATTCCAGCCATAATCGGCCGGAAAATGCACGACCGCCCAGAAAATTAGTAAAAACATTTTTTTCATGTTTCTCGCGATAAAAAAACATGAAAAACGTGTTTACTTTTTTTTTGCAACATCTATTGTTTAATTAATTGAATAATTAAGTTTTTCGAGAAAATAGGCACTATTTATAAACAATTGAACAAAACAGTGGGTATTTATCATAGAAAAAATGTGTAAAATAGCGGTTTTGTAGCCTGATATTTACCCTTTCAGAAAATTGTCATACTATAATGTTTGACCTTGAACTTTGCTCAATGACAGCAAAAACAACAAAAAAATCGGAAAATTTTCAAACATTAATTTCTCAAATACACCATCTCAGATTTGGCTGAAATTTTAACACAAAGTTCTTGAGTTTGCGAACTATCATCGTACAAATTTTCAGCGTGGGTTATTGAAACTATTTTAACATACTGACTTTTTAAATCAAAATTTTGTTTTTTTGGATGACTCTTTTTATTCATTTTGCACAACATTAAAAACTCAAACTCAAACATGTTTGACACATGATTTCTATAGGAAAAAACCTGTTCTTTCACATAAACTTGCAATTAAACTCACATTTTTTGTCTATTAGCGAGAAAAATGATGTTAGTGTTAGTAATGGAGATCAAAAATGTTCTAGTCAAATTTTTTTTTCTTAATATATTTCTTATATTTTACAGCGAGTATAGTGGTAAAAAGGATCAAGTCAGAAGCAACAACTCGAATATCAGCTAACTGTTTTCCGTTTCCGTGTAACAGGTCTGAAAAAATGAAAGAAAAGTTATTTTTTGATTTATGCAAATGCAAAGATAAGTAACGATATCTATTTACCTTGTTATAATTGGTCCATGTAGATAGCACTCAACGAAGGGCTGAGCGCAGCGCGGAGAAATGGGACGGTGGGGATAACTGAGTCAGGTATAGGGCCTAATTTGTGATTCAGTAAATTAGTTACAGATGGCATGTTTGCAGTGAATATATTCAAAATCGTTGAGTTAATTTTAAATACGAAAATATTATGTAATAAATTGAATAATTAAGATAATCAGTAAAACCTCTTATTTTCAAAAATAGTCGAAAAATGTGAGTTTAATTGCAAGTTTATGTGAAAGAACAGGTTTTTTCCTATAGAAATCATGTGTCAAACATGTTTGAGTTTTTAATGTTGTGCAAAATGAATAAAAAGAGTCATCCAAAAAAACAAAATTTTGATTTAAAAAGTCAGTATGTTAAAATAGTTTCAATAACCCACGCTGAAAATTTGTACGATGATAGTTCGCAAACTCAAGAACTTTGTGTTAAAATTTCAGCCAAATCTGAGATGGTGTATTTGAGAAATTAATGTTTGAAAATTTTCCGATTTTTTTGTTGTTTTTGCTGTCATTGAGCAAAGTTCAAGGTCAAACATTATAGTATGACAATTTTCTGAAAGGGTAAATATCAGGCTACAAAACCGCTATTTTACACATTTTTTCTATGATAAATACCCACTGTTTTGTTCAATTGTTTATAAATAGTGCCTATTTTCTCGAAAAACTTAATTATTCAATTAATTAAACAATAGATGTTGCAAAAAAAAAGTAAACACGTTTTTCATGTTTTTTTATCGCGAGAAACATGAAAAAATGTTTTTACTAATTTTCTGGGCGGTCGTGCATTTTCCGGCCGATTATGGCTGGAATGACCCTTAAGCTATTTTTTTCTTTTTGAAGTTATGTTTACAGAGTAAAAATTCATATTGTAACCGCCAATAGCCAATATTATGACGAACATCCTTTATTTTTTTCGCTTCTTTCGGACCTACACATACCGAGATATACGACTCTATATTTAGAAAGAACGAACGAATTGGTAAAATTTTCATAAAATGGTTGATAGCTTACGTAGCGGTTGCTAGAGGTACAAAATGTCCATTTCGTATAGCATTCGATGAAACTAACATGTTCCAAAAAAAAAAAAATGAGACTGGAAACAATTCCTTATGTTTTGCTTATCAGATTCCACTAAATGTTATTTTTCAGTTTGCGCATTGCTTCCCTTATCCTTAACCTTACGAAACGCCGTTGATTTAAACGCTGTCCATTCGGGGAGAAGTGACATCGGAGACGTGGGATGTCCTATTAATGCGGAGTAAAAAAGACAGAAGCGAAAATATAGAAAGTTAGGTTGAATGGCATAAAGGTATGCAGTTCCTTTCTCTAGCATCTGTTCAGAAAATTCCAAAATCACCAAAATATTATTAGATTCGTAATACATCATTTGATACAACATATGAATTCTAGTGTTGCTAGGAGCATATATAACATGAAGAGACAGACGTGTGAAATCAGAGAAATATTTATGAACGAGAAAATCCAACACACAAAATATCTACTTTCATCTTTAAATCTTTTCTGTGTGGGATTTTGCATAGTACCTAAGTACAAAAGAAGAAGAGGCACTTCCATCCGACTTTAACCTTACACAAATCCAATGTTCTATTTAAAACTGAAAACTCATCTCCTGCAAAATATGATATATTATATAAAAAAATTGTACTAAGCCTGCAATACTTCATTTTCTTGAAAAATTTATTTCGCTTTGTCTGACAGGATTGTTGAAAAATAAAAACTCCCATCCTACCCTCAGACAGAAAACAGAATCTCTACACATAACAAAATTACATTTTTCAAGTTATCATATATTACAAGGGTGGATATACGTGTGCGCTAGTAGATATAAATACGCTCAGGTATAAGCACTTAATATATTGGTGATACGGAGGTTTTTTTATGAACCGCTTAAAGTCCTGATAGGATACCACTGGAATGGTGCGATGCACAAATCGTCGTTAGCAATTCTTCTATAATGGGATTGCAAATATGAACAGTAGTCATGCAAAAATAAAATGGCAAGAGAAGAAGGGATTGTTGGTAGTAATGATCGAAGTGATGAACTTTAATACTGCTATCACAAACCACCATAACCATAAGAGTATGCACAAAGTATTATGATTCGTCATAGATGGCAGGGTAAGATCCAATTCCTGTGCTTTTTTAATTGCAGTCAAGTGTCACCCTGCCGTATTGTGAATTACTCCCACACAAGCAGTTAGCGCAAAATCAAAACTGACTCGAGCTTATAGGAGCAGAGAGCGCCCTCAGCTTCTTTCGAAAATATATGGAGCTTTTCCCAGGAATTTACCCCCACTTGTTAGGTTACAACATCGAATAGAAGCAGCATTTTTTCAACCCCTGTAAAGCTTCGCGTTGGTGATTGTTGAACTTAAGTATCCCCTTTGAGGAGAAGCTCTGCGCTCTGAATAGCAACCAGGACCAGGAAGCTGAGAGGATGCACCAACAAAAGTGAGAATAGGTAGTCAGTCTTGTTTGAACTGTCTGCCACGCTAGGCGGGAGTCCCTTTATTCGAAACAACGTTCTACATTCGAGGCCGTTCTCAACATTATTAAAGCGAAGGAAAAGGAGGGATTCACCATCAGGGGCTTTTCAGGCCATTTTAAAAAAGAAAAAAGATAGCATTTGGAAAAAAAGAAAAAAGAAAAATGTTCCTAAACAGCCAACAAAGTCAAGTGTCAGATCATAGCTGAAGCCCCCAACAGCTCCAGAAAGATGGGGAAGGATGGGTTTTTTAGCACCAACCTTTTTCTCATCAAAGAGAAGTGTTTCACTTTCGGTTTTTACATCACCAAAAAACTTAAGGGATGAATGGATGAAGTCCTTTGATGTTAATGGCGTTATCTTTAATGCTATCTGATTTTTCAATTTTTCATTCCGGTGCAAATTTTTTTACTTATCTTAGCATTTTTCTGTATTTTTATTATTTTTTTTTTTTAGATAAAAGAAAAAGTTCGTTGAGGGATTTCGGTAAATTGAAATAAAAAAAAAAATAAAATAAAAAAAGCGAGATCCATAAAAGATAATCGCACACCGATAGGTAAAGGAATTCTTTAGAAACTTTTCTAACGAGATTTTTTTTTAAATTCAAATGTAAAGAAAATTGCAAGATTAGTGGAGGGTAAATTAGATAAGGCGCGGCTGGTTGATTTTATTCGAATTAAGTTTAATTTCAGCAATGGTATTAAAGTTGACGGTGATTTTAATTCAATCCTGGTATTTGTGACACCTACAATGATTTCAAATAGATAAGAAAGTTTAATGTGACAATCCGATTGTTTAGTAAAGGGTTAAGGTAAAAAAGAGAAAAAAAAAGAGAAGACAAAATATAATTTTAATAGTTTGTTGTATAGATAAAGCAAAGGTGAGCGTTGGTCTTCTATACAGGATCCTCTACAGACACTTCTCTTGATCAAGCAATTAGCTTTTTCATACCATTACGGCGCGAGACCCAATAAAACAGTTCTATTAACCTCCAGTAAAGGCTGTAATAATAAAAGGATGAGTCTTTGATACAAGCTCAGGAGTGCTTTGAAAGTAAATATAATTTTTCCTAAATTGTTCAATTCCTAATTAAGGTTATTTAAATCCTAAATTAAAATTAATTATTTTTATTTCTTTCTCCTTTTGATTGACGTAAGATGAAATCTAAACGATGATTTCATCTTACTAATCTGAATCGTTTTATCAGATATCAGAAATTAAAAATAAAAATTTATTGGTCCAAATAATTTTATATCCAAACAAGCTAGTTGTGGGGGAGTTTCTCATATAAATTAAGTCGGTTAAACATGATTTTCTTGCCAATACTCAGTAATTACAACTGCTATTATTCACTGAAAATATTGCCTTTAAATTTACTTCTCGCAAAATATTAATAGCTCTTTGAGCTTAAATTGTCCACTACTGCTTAGTGATATATTAATAGCGACTTGCTTCTAACAGAAATTTAAAATCTAACGGAGAACCCTGTATGAGTTTTTTGTATTAATCGATCTACTCAATGGTGATCTCAGATTCACTCTTGTTTGGAGCCTAAAAACAATCATACATATATCCTTTTAACGATGGACAATAACTTTTTCGTTCCTTAATGCTTCGACCTCATTTTCGTTTTTGCAACCGGGAAAGTGTGTGTTCATTAATAACTCCATTGATTTGACCTGTGATTTTGTTCAAGCTCCGTTCGCCTTTTTATAAAGGACGCAGTGGGGTGTTTTTTGGAGAGGGTCCTCACAGTCTGACAAAGTCTTTTAGACTCGTGATTGATTGGCAATACCCCTGCCCGCTATCTCTCTTGGCTGAGGCAATGGCTTTCTTATACAGTTTACAGTCTATGCAAGGCCGCCAAAGCCTTGTTTGTAACAACTATTCAAGATTTGTCGTACCTAGGATACCTCATACGCCGAGTGCATAACCATTTCGAAAGTATTGACTCTAACTTCGAAGGAGTAAAAGAAATAATATACTTAGGCACGCTAATTTCCAAAGATTACGGCCCGACAATTGACATTAAAATACCGCCAAATGCCATTAAAATGGTGCTTGGAGATATGAATGCCAAAGTAAGAAAATAAGATGAGTTCCTAGGAGTCATAAGAAAGCATAGCCTAAACAACGTTTCCAATGAGAATGACGTTTCAATGAGAGAGGCCACGAGTACACAGGAAGTAAGAACAATGAGAGGAGCTGTGGGTCAGAACACTATCTAGTCAAGGTTAAATTGAGAGCTCGGATAACAACCAAAACGCATAAAGGGTAAACTCAGCGTAAATACGATTATATAAGCTAAAACTGGAAGAAATAAGAGATGACTACCAGCACGCTATACTTGAGAGAGGTAGAAGAACAGCCCAGCATCAACCACAAATGGGAACAAATCAAAGCAGCATAAAGGGGGCAGCAGAAGAAGCACTAGGCTGGTCCCCAGACAGACTTGATTGGTTTGAGCCGCAATTGAAGAAAAAAACCAGAGCTACCGAGAGTACATAGCAAGGCCAACTAGAGCAAGGATGGAAGTCTTCAAAAGCAAAAAAGAAATATCGCAGACAAGCATTTGCAGAAAGAAGAAGAAGGAATATCTAAACAGCAGGATCATACAGATACAGGAAGACTTCAATGAATTGAGAATTAGACAAGCGTACAAAGGAACTCGCCAGATCACCAATAAGTTTCAGCCAAGAACGGAGATCTGCAAAGACATAGATGGGAGCCTATTAGCAGATACGATCAAAAAAAGATGGAGAGAGTATTTTCAGAACCTATTGAATCCCCCATATTAAAAGAGAATCCACAGACAAGGGTATATGTAATTGCCCAAGATAGCATCTCAATAGAAACATAAACACTGGATGCGGTACGGGAAGCTGTAAAAAGGCAAAACAGCAACAAATCGCCAGGCATCGATGGATTAGCAGCTGAACTACTAATGGATGGAGAACCGCAACTATTAAGAACCTTATACGAACTCATATGCAGCATCTGGGAAGAAGAAGTTATACCAGATGACTGGAAGAAAGCGATTTTATGTCCAATATCCAAGAAAGGAGGTAAATTAACCTACAAAAACTGCAGCGGCATCTCACTCCTCAGCATAGCATCATCTACAAAACCTTCACAATTCTTGTTAAAAAAACTAGACCCAATAACGGAAGGCCTTTTAAGAGGATATCAAGCTGATTTTAGGGCGAACAGGTCAACATCGGTCCAACTGCTGACTTTAAAACAAATTCTGGAGAAAACTTTGTTAACTTCCACCAGGCATATGACTCAATAAACAGAGAGAAATTATACAAAATCTTATCGAAATTAGGAGTCCCCTCAAATCTGGCACAACTGATGAAATGCGCAACAAATATGTAGCTCACTGGCGAAAATAAGGATCCAAAATGTTATAACAGAAGAGTTCAAGTACTTAGACAAGGGTATGGTTGGGCCTCCATGCTTTTCAACCTGGCCCTAGAATTGGTGATAAGGAAAACGTCAGTCCAGAGATGACGTGAAAATCGTGAGAAGTTCCTTTTTGGCAGCAAAAGAAGCTTATGTCGAGTTAAAAGAGGCGGCAAAGGACATAGGCCTGAAGATAAACGAAGGTGATGCAACAATCCAGACCAGGAAGATTTTGAATGGAAAGAAACGTAACCATCGACGAACATAGCCTATAAGTAGTCGATAAAATAGTCTACCTTGGGTCTGCAATCACAAAAAGAAACGAAGAAATAGCAGGTCGAATATTGATGCTAATAGAGTCTTTTATGTCCAAAAACAAATACTGCACTGAAGATTTGTGCACAGAAAAACGAATCTCTCACTCTACAAAGCAGTAATTGACCAGTACTGTGTTATGGTAGCGAGATTTGGACTGTGACGCAGGACGTAGAGAGGAACGAGTGAACAGGTTTGAGAGAAAAGTTCTCAGATGCATAATAGGCCCAACCAGAGAAGATGGAATATAGTGAAGGAGATACAACAACGAGTTGTATGAAATTTTTGACGACCCACAACTTTCAACTTGAATAAAAATTAACAGACTGTAAAGAGTATGTAAAGAGTATATGGATGCTAAGATTTTAGAGGTTTCCAAATGTTCACAATTTTTTTTATTTTGTATATAAATTATATGTTTCTTAACTGGTGTATTTTTACCGCCTCCGATAGTTAGTCCAACGCCCAACCCCTCTACCAAGAGGACCGGATCCATGAATTTTACCCCGTCGGATAGGGTAGCCCAGCTATAGTAAATTTCAGTAATATCTGTTAAATATGGCGCAACTATAGATACACTATGAGTTGAGTTGAGTGTCGAGTTGAAAGAGGCCGCAAAGAATATAAAACATGACTTAAGAGATATGGGTTATACACTTAAGCCATGTATTATATTCTGTGCCGCCTCTTTTAACTCGACATCCAACTCAACTCATAGAGCAGCTACAGTTGCTTAATACGTAGTAAATTTCATGTTCAGACCAACAATTCACACAATTCCTTATCAAACAACGGTTGGAACAGTTAGCCGTTATCAGACACAAAATTGCAGCACTGATTGAGCTCAGTTGGTCTTCAGTCAGTTGGTTGTGACACTTTTTCGCATTAACTTTTGCCTTTTTTTATTATCAAATCCATTTAATTAGTTGTTGGATAGCTTATTGAAGTTATGCTTTGTTGAATTGTAATTTAACAATAATTTAAAGTTTTGCCCAATTTGTGAAATATTAGTTGTGAATTCTATTTAATTTATCAAAAGCTTTCAAAGTTGTAATGAACATAAGAAAAACAATAAACATACGAATAAACTTGGAAGTGAAGTGTTTTTGCTTAATGTCTGCACACAAGCAATTTTAAAGGGTGCAAAAAACCTTACACATTTTTCATATCTCATACTAAATAATAAGTAGTACACAAAACATAGTACATAGTACACAGTGCATAGTACATAAAACATAGTACATAGTGCACTAGTACATAGTACATTGTACACAGTACATAGTATCCCACCAAAAAAACATTAAAAATGTGAATTAGAAGTTCGTGGGCGCGGAAATCATTTATTGGAACAGTTTAAAACACACTTATAACAAAAAGAAGTGATATGGATTAGTCAAGATGAATCGTTAATAGCATGAAATAATTAAACACGTGCATTTACGAACGAATTCAAAGGAATTATACAACTGCCAATTTTTATTCAAAACTCAATAAAGTATTATCAACCCCGAAAAAGTTGGCCGACGCGTTCGTTGTATACTAAGCATGAATCTTTGCTGAATTCAGTGTGGCTCAGTCTATAGTATTTCTAATAAAATTTGTTACATTTCGAAGGACAGCTAAGATTCATGCTCTAAAATTGTTGTAAAATTCCTTTGAATTCGTTCGTAAATGCACGTGTTTAATTATTTCATGCTATTAACGATTCATCTTGACTAATCCATATCACTTCTTTTTGTTATAAGTGTGTTTTAAACTGTTCCAATAAATGATTTCCGCGCCCACGAACTTCTAATTCACATTTTTAATGTTTTTTTGGTGGGATATCACTCTTTTTTGTTTTAATACATTCTTAAATAAAAAATAAATAATCTTCTGTATAAAGAAATATTATGTATTTAATTGTTCATTATATTTTTTTATTTATTTTATAAGTAGGTAATAACAAAATAACAAAATGCAGGAATTCAAATTAATATTATTGCCTTTGTAAAAAAAAAACATAAGCTCCTTTCGAGGGCAAAATCGAACCGTCACCTCCACGTGGTGCCCCCTGGATAACCAACTAACGACGGTAGTAGCGAGTGTGAGACGCTATATTCTCGCCTACCAGCGAAGGGCTAGCAACTCTTCCTGGCATTAACTTTTTGCTATGGAACCAACGGCAGAGCCTCGGACTGGACAGATTTCACGGAGACGACCCGGCAAACGTATCAAGGCTAACGATTTGAACTTATTTTCATGGAATGTAAGAACATTATACCAACCCGGTAAGCTAAAAATCCTCCTAGATGAATTGACGAAATACAGAGTGGACATAGCGGCCATCCAGGAGATGAGATGGACTGGACAGGGAATATTTGAAAAAAGAACACATAACTTTTTTTATAGCTGCAAAGAAAGGGACCACATACTAGGTACAGCATTCATTGTGCGAAAGGAAATAAAACCCCTCGTCATAGGGTTTGAAGCCATAGACGAAAGAATGTGCAAGATTCGTTTTAGGGGCAAATTCTTCAACTATTCAATAATAAATATACATGTTCCTACCGAAGAGAAAACAGAAGAGGAAAAGGAGATGTTTTATGACTCTTTAGAGAGAGTGTACAGAAACTGTCCTCGTCATGATATAAAGATAGTCATTGGAGATGCCAATGCAAAAATAGGACGAGAAGCAGCGTTTCAGCCGACAATTGGAAAGTTTAGTTTGCACGAACACCACAATGATAATGGATTAAGACTAATAAACTTTGCCATGGCGCAAAATATGATTATATCCAGCACCAAATTCCAGCATAAGGATATTCAAAAAGCAACTTGGAAGTCACCAGATGGTGTAACCAACAACGCAATTGACCATGTCCTTATAGATGCACGCCACCAATCCAATGTGCTGGATGTGAGAGCATTCCGCGGCGCAAATATAGACTCTGACCACTTCTTAATAGGTACGAAAATTAGGGCCAGGATATCTGCAATAAAAACCAGAAGAGGAAACAGAGACCGAAAATACAACGTGGCAGGTTTGAAGGAAGAGCAAACTAGGTCTGATTACGAGAACCTACTCAACGTTAAAATAAATGAAATCACACGTAACACACACGAAGACTTGAACGATAAATGGGATGATATAAAAAGAACGATAAAAGAAACAGCTGAAGATGTTCTAGGCTTCGTGCAACAAGGGCGAAGGGTTGAGTGGTTCGATGAAGAATGCGCCCAGGCGACAAGGGAAAAAAACCGAGCGTACCAAGTCATGCTTAATAGACACAGAACAAGAAACTCTGAAGAGGAGTACAAGGAAAAGAGGAGAGCTGAGAAGAGATTGCACAAAACGAAAAAAAGGCTTTATTGGGAAGAACAAATGAAAAAATTAGAAGAATCAGCAAACCTAAATGATGCAAGAAACTTCTACAAAAGCATAAACCAACAAAGGAAAGAATTTAAGCCTAGAGTGACAATGTGCAAAAATAAAAGTGGGGAGATATTAAGCAATCATGACGAAATATTGGCTAGATGGGCAGAGCATTTCGAGGAGCTATTAATGACCCCAGAGCAGGAGCACAGTGGTACCCCAAACGTACAGAACATGAATCCGGACAATGAGGATGATGGTACAGCAGCCCCTACCATAGAAGAAGCACGCCAAGCATTGCGAACATTAAAAAATAACAAGGCATCAGGATCTGACAACATACCTACTGAACTCATCAAGCAAAGCGGAGAGGAAACTATCCAAAAATTGCATGAAGTAATAGTGGAAATCTGGAGACGGAAAGAAATGCCTGATGAGTGGAACGAGGGCATAGTGTGTCCTTTACACAAAAAAGGAGACCCTCTATCTTGCAGCAACTATAGAGGAATAACGCTGTTGAATACAACATACAAAGTTTTCTCACGTGTACTCTATAATAGACTACAACCATACGTGGAAAGAATACTAGGAGAGTATCAATGCGGTTTTCGTCCTGGAAGATCCACAACAGACCAGTTATTTGTACTCAAAGAAACCCTAGAAAAGGCCGTTGAATTTAACAAAAACATCCACATGTTATTCATCGACTACAGATATGCTTACGATAGTGTGAACCGCAAGGAGTTATTTGAGGCTATGGAGCAGCTCGGAATATCAAAACACCTCGTAGAGCTGACAAAAATCTCGATGAAAGATGCAAGGTGTAAAGTCAGAATTGATGGTGAATTATCCCCACCCCTCAGAACAAATAAAGGATTAAGGCAAGGTGACGCACTCTCCTGCTTGTTATTCAACGTGGCCCTAGAAAAAGCAGTAAGAGATGCATCGATTAACACATCAGGGTGTATCTTTGACAGGTCAGTGCAAATACTAGCCTTTGCCGACGATATTGCTATCCTTGGAAGATCATTTGAGAGCATGAAGGAGGCCTTTGTAGCACTTGAGCAAGCCGCAAAAAAAATCGGGTTGGAAATAAATGAGCACAAAACAAAGTATATGTGAACAAAAAACACCAGAAGTAGCAGACAAAATATAACGATCGACACCTACAACATCGAAGCAGTGGATGAATTCGTATATCTAGGCACGATTATAACGAAAGGAAATGACACATCGGCCGAAATCAGAAGACGAATAGCACTGGCTAATAAATGCTACTTTGGTCTACGCAAGCACCTGACGTCTAGAAATATTTCAAGGAAGACAAAATTGGCACTTTACACAACACTAATAAGGCCTGTCCTACTATATGGTTCGGAAGTGTGGACATTGAAAAACGCAGACGAAGCATTGGTAGGAAGATTCGAAAGGAAAATCCTTCGTTCGATCTACAAAGGAATACAGGTTGAGGGCGTTTGGAGAAGAAGATACAACTCAGAGTTGTATGAAATCAGCAAGATTCCAAACGTTGTTAAAGTGATCAAAATAAACAGACTACGATGGATTGGTCATGTACAACGAGGTGGAGAACGAAACCCGACAAAGATAGTGCTGGAGAAAGCTCCACCAGGAAAACGGAGACCAGGTCGTCCTAAGAAAAGATACATAGATGACGTCGAGGATGACTTGAGACAGTTGGGCATAAGAAACTGGAGAAGTCGGGCCAGGGATCGAGAATCATGGAGGCAAATGCTGGAGGAAGCCAAGGCCAACAATAGGCTGTGGAGCTCCTGATGATGATGTCCTTTCGAGTTTCTCGGAAAAGATTTTTGTTTCAACATGCTGATCTAATGACCTTGTTCGAGGGTTCCTTTGAATTCGTTCGTAAATGCACGTGTTTAATTATTTCATGCTAGTGTGTTCTAGTTATGATACCCTTTCATTTGATACCCATGTCGATGGGCTGTGTAAAGAAAATGTGTATCCGCCCTCTTGAGATCATCGCCGTGGATCTAAATATATTTTGAGTATACAAAATCGCTTATTGTGTTCTACTTATCATTCCCTTTTATTTGATACCCATGTCGAGGGGGTTGTGAAGAAAATGTTAATCCGCCCTCATGATGACCCCCATGGATCTAACCAGATATTGAGTATATTATATCGCTTATGGTCTTCTACTTATGATACCCTTTCAATTGATACCTATGTCGAGGTGGTAGTGAAGAAATGGTAGTCCGCCCTCTTGAAACGGCCGCCATGGATATAAAGACATAGGTTATTGTATTCTACTTATCATAGCCTTTCATTTGATACCCATGTCGAGGGGGTTGTGAAGAAAATGGTAATGCGTCCTCTTGAGGTGGCCTCGGTGGATCTAACTAATTATTGAGTATACTATATTGCTTATTGTATTCTACTTATCATACCCTTTCATTTGATACCCATGTCGAGGGGTTGTGAAGAAAATGGTCATCCGCCCTCATGAGATGACCGCCATAGATCTAACCAGATATTGAGTATATTATATCGCTTATGGTATTCTACTTATGATACCCTTTCAACTGATACCTATGTCGAGGTGGTGGTGAAGAAATGGTAGTCCGCCCTCTTGAGACGGCCGCCATGGATATAAAGACATAGCTTATTGTATTCTACTTATCATACCCTTTCATTTGATACCCATGTCGAGGGGGTTGCGAAGAAAATGGTAATACTTCCTCTTGAGGTGGCCTCGGTGGATCTAACTAATTATTGAGTATACTATATTGTTTATTGTATTCTACTTATCATACCCTCTCACTTGATACCCATGGCGAGGGGTTGTGAAGAAAATGGTCATCCGCCCTCATGAGATGACCTCCATGGATCTAACCAGATATTGAGTATATTATATCGCTTATGGTTGTCTACTTATGATACCCTTTCAATTGATACCTATGTCGAGGTGGTGGTGAAGAAATGGTAGTTCGCCCTCTTGAGACGGCCGCCATGGATATAAAGACATAGCTTATTGTATTCTACTTATCATACCCTTTCATTTGATACCCATGTCGAGGGGGTTGTGAAGAAAATGGTAATCCGCCCTCTTGAGATGACAGCCATGGATCTAACCAGATACTGAGTATATTATATCGCTTGTGGTATTCTACTTATGATACCCCTTCAATTGATACCTATGTCGAGGTGGTGGTGACGAAACGGTAGTCCGCCCTCTTGAGACGGCCGCCATGGATATAAAGACATAGCTTATTGTATTCTACTTATCATACCCTTTCATTTGATACCCATGTCGTGGGGGTTGCGAAGAAAATGGTAATACTTCCTCTTGAGGTGGCCTCGGTGGATCTAACTAATTATTGAGTATACTATATTGCTTATTGTATTCTACTTATCATACCCTCTCACTTGATACCCATGTCGAGGGGGTTGTGAAGAAAATCTTAATCCGCACTCTTGAGATGACAGCCATGGATCTAACCAGATATTGAGTATATTATATCGCTTATGGTCTTCTACTTATGATACCCTTTCAATTGATACCTATGTCGAGGTGGTGGTGTAGAAATGGTAGTCAGCCCTCTTGAGACGGCCGTAATGGATATAAAGACATAGGTTATTGTATTCTACTTATCATACCCTTTCATTTGATACCCATGTCGAGGGGGTTGTGAAGAAAATGGTAATCCGCCCTCTTTAGATGACAGCCATGGATCTAACCAGATACTGAGTATATTATATCGCTTGTGGTATTCTACTTATGATACCCTTTCAATTGATACCTATGTCGAGGTGGTGGTGAAGAAACGGTAGTCCGCCCTCTTGAGACAGCCGCCATGGATATAAAGACATAGCTTATTGTATTCTACTTATCATACCCTTTCATTTGATACCCATGTCGAGGGGGTTGTGAAGAAAGTGGTAATCCGCCCTCTTGAGACGCGTACCATGCGTACACCCTTTGTTAATCATCGAAATGATAGGGAATGCTATTTGACATCAACAGTGCTGGATTTGACTAACTTGTAAGGAATATGTCATATTTTTAGAAATAAATTACGATTACGAACTCGGCATTCGGTATTTCAAAAATTTACTGTACATTTGTACTGTGAACTACATGTTTTTTAAAGTACCTAACGCAATCTGATACCATAGTTGTGACTAACCACTTTAAATGAATACATTTTGTTAATCATCTAATGCCATCTGGTATCAACAGTTCGAGTAAACACTGTTTAAGGTAAGGCTCTTTTGCCTTAACTGTATCGGTAATCTAGGTGTTACACCGTGACTACAGAATTGTTGGTTGAATCAGCACATAAACTAATTCAACAGGAGTAAATGTTTGTTAATGGTTTTAACGAAGTAAAACGCTCAAGCTTCTTGACTAGAATAATTTTAATTTATGAATTCCGATATTTATATCAAAAATTCTTAAGCTACTTACATTATCGATATATTAAACTACATAAAATCAAAAGTACGCAAAATTGGTTTACTCATCAAATACATCAAATTATTATTGACCCGATCATATTACATCGAGCTCGTGCAGGTAAAAAATTGGCAAAAGCAAAAATGTGCAGAATGTGCAAATTGAAAATGTGTGTAATAAAATTATTTTTATGTGCGAATATTTATTTCTACATATGGCTAAGCTTAAATATTTAACAAACACTTTTCGACTAACTAGTAGCGCCATCTCATTTATTGAGAAATTAAAATAACTTAGAGCGCCATCTGACAGAATAATTTTGAGTACCCACTTTTTTAGACTGAAGGAGAAGAAAAAAGTTCGATTCGAAATGTAAAAAATGTAAAAATAAAGAAAACGAAGAATGATAGGAAAAAAAAACTCATGGAATAATAAATTATTTATATTTTGGTTATCGGTTACAAATGAAAAATTACTTATATTGCTTATAAAAAGGTGATAAATCGCATATTTTTATAAAAAAAAACACCTTGTTTTCTATGTTTAGGCGTAAATAAGGCATTAGCTGTTTGCCCTTACGAACTCGGCAAACTACCTCTTGCCTTGATTTTGTACGCAATATATAGTACAGAGTACACTGTACACACTGGATACACTGTACACTCAGTACAGTAATTCATAAGCTGTCACTCGTAAAAATCGGAGTATTTTGTTAAAGTTATCGGTGATGATTTTTAAAAGTTAACGGTGAAGTTTTTTCCAGCTTTACTCCCCATAAAAAATCCCTATAAAACGTCCGGAAAAAGCTTCACTTCAAAACACATAGTTTACCTGCACATATGTAAAACACAAACACATAGCATAAACACTTTTTTTTTTTATGTGGCAGTGCTAAGCTCAGGAGTCACCCTTTGTACTACTAGTCCGTCATGTCATTTGTCACGTCATGGTGCAATGTCTAGCAGTAAGCTTAGTTAAGGGGGGGGGGGGGTATAGGTTAAGGGTTAAAAGGTATGGGGGGGGGGGTATTGAAGAAGGTGGTGATGAACCCTGCGTTTGAACTCTTGGATGTTGTAGGAGCTCGGAAATACTGACTGCGAGAGGTTATTCCACAGTCGAGTTGTTCTATTAACAAACGAATTCATATCTTGTTGAGTGCGTGAAAGGGGTAGTTGCAGGTGAAGGGAATGAGACACTAAAATAACTTCGTAAGGGTTTTTAATTACCTGTAGATAACTAAACACTTAAAGGCTGATTTACAATGTTGCGAGAGTGCGATGCGACAACGAGACGAGTCTCGCACGCACTGCCAAAACGTTTTCCATATCGTGTGTTCAAATTGCGCAATGTACAATGCAGCGATTTGCGATAATACGAGACGAGAGAATTTGGAAAAATTGAAATTTTAACGCTCCGAGAGGCGATGACAAGTCTCATATGACAGATTTTTTAATTTTAAATAATTATTTCTGTCATCTGTCTTTGTAAGTTTAGTTGATTTTTGATACAAATAAAAAAAATATTATGTCAAAACTATAAAATTTGACATAGTGAACTAGATTCGTACTCGCATTATTGTAATTCTACCTGCGAGTTTCCAGCGATAGCGAGTATCGTCCGACAACCCGTCTCGCCGACGCACCGCAATCGCGGAATATTGTAAATCAGCCTTAAATTCGCGAAAATATGCGCCACATTTTGCGAATTTTATGGTCCGAATAAACGTTACGAATTGTTATGATGTGATACGTAAACCAAAGTATTTAATGAAGATTTCAATGATGCGGCCAGTAACTCACAATAATTTACGCTTTTGCGCGTAAGACCAATTAATTTTTTTCATATAGGTAATAAGAGTGAAAGAGGGAGGAGAAAAAGAATAAAAAGAATGAGATCGATATATTTTCAAAAATACATTAAAAAAATATATGTGACCATTGTAGATGGAAATAACAAGGATATAATACAAGGAAGGTGTTTTAAAAAGGACCGCTGTTTAGCTAGCTATAAAGCCCGAGCACCAACAGCACTCTTTGGGGGGCGAACGCTTTGAATAGAGAAGACGAGGAAGAGCAATTTATTAAACACGGGGAAGCATTTTGGCAAAATAATGCATAGCATTCTTTACGTATTTGTGTCTAACCCGGACAGTGGCTGTGTTATATTTATTCAAAAATCGGGAGGGATATCGTTTCTCGGCAACCATCTCGGTGAGAACGCTTCGCTGGGCTAAATGTTTGAAGCAGACCCTTCGCAAAACCTGAACAAATTTCACCACGCTTATGTCCGGGTTAGACAATGTATTTTGTTGTTGTGGTTAAAGTGGAGGGAGAGAATTAGGGAGAAAATTTCTTGATCCCAAGTCCGTGTACATGTACGCTATTTTCGGTTCCTTATCTTCTCTATTCAAATGGCGAACGGCTAACAAAGACCTCGGAAAGTGGTGGCACCCGATTTGTCACTTCTGTCAAGACCCGAGAAAAGTCACTGCAGACGAACACCTAGCAGACCTGTTAGAAAGTCCTAATCCCACCTCCCCGCGGTGCCCCCTGGGGTACTTCTTCGGAAGGAGATAACGGGAGACGGGCGAATGGAGAGCTCTCTGCGCCACACAACACAGAGTTTTAAGTCGGTTGGGCTGAGGGTTAGCAGCCCGCTCCCATAAAAAACACCATTGCTACGAATCGGTAAACAATGCCTCGGAACCGAATGGACAACACGACGACGACCTTTGCTTTTCGAACAAGGACCATGGAATGTGAGAACACTGCTTGCTGAGGGACGGCTGGATGAAGTCCTCAACGAGATGAATCGATATAAAATCAAGATCATGGGACTTAGCGAGACCAGATGGCCCGATGCGGGGGAACATATCTGCCCAAACGGTGAGTCCTTCTTATATTCTGGTAGAAACGAAACTGAAAGCCGTAGGAGTGGCGTTGGCGTAATACTCACCAAAGAAGCCAGGTCCAACCTCATTAGCTGGTCACCAGTTTCTGAGAGGATTATTATCGTGCGCCTGCGTACCAGACTAAGAAGTACTACGGTAGTCCAATGCTATGCTCCAACTGAAGACGCAGAAGATGACATCAAGGACGATTTCAATATGCGACTGACATCAAGGACGAGTTCAATATGCGACTTCGCTCTATTCCAAGGGGAGACATCATTGTTTTAATGGGTGACTTAAACGCACAGATCGGCCGTGACAACACCGGCCTTCAACACACAATTGGAAACCAAGGCCTAAACCAAGTTACGAATAACAATGGTGAGCTTTTCGTTGACTTTTGTAGTTCCTACCAACTCATGGTTGGTGGAAATTATTTTTGTCACAAGAAGATACACAAACAGACCTGGGTATCGCCCGATGGTAGACGAGAAATCAGATATAGGTCACGTGGCCGTCAGCCGCAGATGGAGAACAATTCTTGAGGATGTCAGGAGTTTCAGGGGAGCGGATACTGGAAGCGACCACCATTTGGTTGTAGCAACTATTCTTAAAATCGCCGCAATCAGAAACGTTCAACATGATGCTAGAACCCGTAGACGGTTTAACGTAGACCTTCTGCAGGAGAGCGTTAAAAAGCGGGAATTTGCTGGAAACCTACAAGAATTATTAAACCAGCAAACCGTTTCTGAGGACACAAATATTGAAGAATTGTGGACTACGACAAAGGGCGCGATACCGACGGCTGCGGAAACGAGCATCGGTTATGTCTAAAGGAACCAGCAACACTGGATCTCGGACACAACCTGGCAAAAAATAGAACGCAGAAGGGCCCTCAAAAATAACGTAAACTCCACAAACGACCCGGAAAGACGTCACCAACTAGAACGGGAATACTCCCAATTACATCGGGAGGTTAAGAGAAGTGTCCGGCGTGATAAAACGCAGCAGATAAATGAGTCCGCAGAAAAAGCTGAAAACGAGGCACAGGAACAGTAAGGTGCTGTACCAAATTACTAAACAGCTCTCGGGAAAGCACTCTACTAAAAAGCATGCCGTTAAGAGTGTGGATGGAAGGCTGCTGTGCAGCGACAAAGAGCAACTCCAAAGATGGAGAGATTACTTCTTCGCCGCCTTGAATGGTACACTTACGCAGAAACTTCAGGAAAACAGCAACAAAGCCCAGCCAATAGGAATCACCACCCGGGCCTCATCCAAGACGGAAATGGTAACCGCAATTCATGCGATGGCCAATGGTAAAGCAAATTGTTGAAAGCCGACTCAAGCCTCATAGCAGATACGCTTCAGCCAATCCTAGAAATAGCATGGAACACCTGTACATTTCCGAAGGATTGGACGGAAGGTATCATAGTCAAAATACCAAAAAAGGGGGACCTAACAATATGCGACAACTGGAGAGGTATCTGTTTATTATCTACTGTAGGCAAAATTTTGTCCCATTTATTACTATCTAGGATAAGTGAGGCAGTTGACCGAACGCTTAGGAGGCAGCAGGCCGAATTCAGGAAGGGCCGCTCCTGTATTGATCATATTAACACCTTGAAAATAATAGTGGAGCAGTCTTCTGAATTCCGATCCCCTCTTTACCTTGCTTTCGTAGAGTATGAGAAAGCGTCCGACTCGGTTAATCGGAGCTTCATTGGCAGGTACTACGGCGACGTGGTCTGGCTGATAAAATAATAGAATTGATAAAAGCCCCATATAACAATTCCAAATGCAGAGTTCTCCATAATGGAAAATTATCCGACAGCTTTGAGGTGAGCTCAGGAGTATGACAAGGATGCCTACTTTCGCCATTACTACTTCTTATAGTAATAAATGACATTCTTGTCGGCGCTCTAGATAATAGAACAGGCGGCATACAATGGGGTTTGGTAGACCGCCTTAAGGATCTCGACTACGCCGATGATATATGTTTGCTGGCCCACAGACACCAGGACCTCAAAAACATGTTAAACAATTTGGCAACAGAAAGTAGTCCAGCAGGCTTAAGGCTAAATCCGACTAAAACTAAAGCAATGCGGATAAATGCAAACACCATTGAACGGACAGCGTTGAATAACCGTGACGTGGAACTGGTAAATAAATTCTGCTACCTCGGTAGCATTATTACCGAAAATGGTGGGGCAGAAGAGACGTAAGTTCCAGAATAAATAAAGCACGAGGCGCATATGCATGCCTGTCCCACATATGGAGATCAACGGTGATCTCCATTAATACCAAATTGCGACTGTTCAACTCCAACGTTAAGGCAGATCTTTTGTACGGTTGCGAAACATTGAAAGTCCGCCAATTCATCACAGGGCACTTACAAGTCTTCATCAACAGATGCCTTTGTTGTATCCTAAAAATCCGCTGGCAAGATAGAATTTCAAATGGAGAATTATGGCGCCGTGCCGGCCAAGAAAGGATAGACGACCAAATCAGGCGAAGGAAATGAAATTGGGTTGGCTACACCTTGCGACGCGAAAACGAAAATCTATCCAAACAGGCCCTTGACTGGAATCCGCAAGGTTCCCGTCGAGTAGGAAGACCTAGAACAACGTGGAGGAGAAACCTACTAGAAGAAGCCGCAACAACTGGGAGATCCTGGTCGGAGCTAAGAGCTGTCGCGCAAAACCTAGTCCGCTGGAGGGCAACTGTTCCGCCTTTTTTTATATGAAAAAACCAAGCTTAGGTGTAACCCTTTATACTACCAGTCCGTCATGTCGTTCAGTTCATGGTGCAATGTCTAGTAGTAAGCTTGGTGTGAAGAATAAAGGAGAATAGGAAAGGTTAGTGGGGGTCTGGAGGGTGTAGGAGAAAATGACGGTGAACCTCACGTTTGAACTCTAAGGTGTTGTACGAGTTCGGAAATACTGACTGCGGGAGATTATTCCACTGTCGAGTTGTTCTATTCATAAACGAACTTCTAAACCGTATTGTGCGTGAACGAGGGGGCTGTAGGGTGTGGGGGTGAGCCGAGCGGGCTAGTCTTGTGTTGCGGGAAAAGTATTGCCGTGCAGGCAGGAGGTCCTGAATTTCAGTGGAACAGTCGCCATGGTAATAGCGATAAAGAATGGAGAGGGCTGCTACATTCCTACGGTGGCTTAAGGTGTCTATGGAGGCGCGAAAGGGGCCATCACCAATGAGTTTGAGGGCACGATTTTGCACATTGTCGAGACAAGCCAAGGTGGTTTTTGGGGCGCCTGCCCAGATATGCGAGTTGTATTCGAGGCGCGGCCGAATTTGTATATTGTAGCCAATGCGGCTGGCTGGAGGAGGAACATGCATCTCTTGAGAAATCCAAGGCACTGGGAGGCTTGTTTGGCGATTTGGAATATGTGATCATTCCATCGCAGATGCTCCGTTAAAGTTACCCCTAGGATGTTGAGAGTTGAGTCAGCCGTTAGATTCTTTTTATCCACTGAGATAGGAGGAAGGTCGGTAAAATTTTTGTTGGAGATCAGACAGTGCTTCGTTTTTGTGGCATTGAATTCGACGCGGTTCATATCGCCCCAATGCAGAATCATCGAAGTCGACATCAGTTAACGGTGGTAAAGACAAGATCTGGCACGTGCTTGTCTTATATTGTCGAAAGAGTAAGAGGAATTCAGAGTACCGTCATTAGCGAAGCAGTGAAGTGGGTTGGAGGGGATTGAGAGCAGATCATTAATAAAGATTAGAAAAAGTGCGGGTGAAAGAATTGACCTCTGGGGCACTCCGGCCGAAATGGCGTGGGGGTTGGATTCGACGCCATCCAATACTACCTTGATTGAACGGCCTGAAAGAAAGCTCTTAATCCAGTTCCTTAGAACTAAGTGTATACCAATAGCTTGGAGTTTATTCAACAGAGCTGGGTGCCATATTCTGTCAAAAGCCTTTGATATATCTAGAGCAACCAGGCTAGGTTCACCAAAGCTGTGAATGCTTTAGTTGATACGCTCAGTTATACACACAAGCAGATCGCCAGTAGACCGTTTAGATCTGAAGCCGTATTGCCTGTCGTGTATAATTTGGTTGGATTCTAGATATTTCATCAGCTTTTTATTGATTATTGTCTCCATGATTTTGGAGAGAACAGAAGTAATTGCTATTGGGCGGTAGTTTAAGGGGTCGCTGGCTTCACCTTTTTTTTGGGATTGGCTGAACATGAGCTAGTTTCCAAGAGTCGGGATACACTCCGGAGAAGTAAGACAGGGCAAAAAGTTGTCCCATGAGGGATTAAAGGACTTTAAAGAAGAGGAAGTCCAACAGCACTCCTCACCAGTCGTTTGACAGCAGCAATCGGATCGAGTTATTCATAGTCCAATCAATCTACGCAAATCCATGTAATAATTGCTATCAGGAAACAAAAAATATGGTCATATAGGAAAACAAATTCTAAAAAAGATAGCGTTTTCTTTTTTTGATTTTAGAATGGCGAAACTAACCTAAAAAATCCCGGAAAACGTAAAAAACGTTTTTTAGCGAATAAAACAAAAACTTGACCTCAGATCAAAAAAAAACATTATAAAGTTGTAGCTACATATTCAAATTATCTTTCGATTGATGTATTGAGTTATAGGTTAGGGCTCAAAACTTAAAGAAAAATGGGAACAGCTTTATTTTTTTTTTTTTTAATTTTTTAATAACTTTTGTTTAATGCCACTTACATATTTGTTATTTGGTCCAAAAATTTCTTCTTAATGGCTGAAATAATGGTGTTATTTTTTTTAGCCCATGGATTTCGCTGGATCAGCGTTCGAAAGCTTAAAATTTTCTTCAAAGATTGTACTATTATGTACAAGTAAAAAAAGTGGATTTTAAAATGCTTACAATGCTCAGAATGCCACCAAAAACATATTAATAATAGAAGACTCAGAAAGCCAGATTTTTCAGTCAAACAAACCTATGTTTTTTCATTATTAATACATTTTGGGGGGTCATTTTTAGCATTGAAAAAATTACTTGGAGCTATTTTAGATTGATTGGACTATGTAAGGGTTGACAAATTTTCCTACTGGGGTATAATCAGTGGTCGAAGTGGCAAGTTAAAAGTGGTGGGATGGTTAAAAATAAAAGCATATGCAATTTAATAGTATATAAATAAAATATAAAAACAAGAATTGGAGGAACTTGGAAAAAATACGATACAAAAATAAAATAAAACCTAGTAGCGATGTGGATTTTACCCGCGAAAGGCCGTGGGACTGGCCAGGACTCGAACCCGGGACCTCTGGGATGGTAGCGGGACGCCTTAATCCCTATTCCCTACTGGGGCAATCGACGCTTGAGGTACTAGGTACATTACAAGGCTTTTCTTCCCGCACCCTTTTATCTACATGGTCTTCTTCAATATATTTTTTTCTTTTTTATCAAAAATTTATCCATTTCTTTAAATTAAACAATTTTTTAAGCAAAACTTAGAAGTAAACTAACGCGTTATGAATATACATATATTCAAAGCTAAATCGGCTAATTTGAAATTTACGGAAAGCTGTGAAAATTGTTACAATCGAAGTATACATGGCCTATTTAGCAACGAAAATTTCATTTGAATTTTTTTTATATTTATACGTTTTCATTTTAAATTTTTTCGTGTTAAAAATTTTCTAAAAAAATAACAGAATTTAAAAAAATAAGTTCCGGGATGTATTTTTCTTCCTAAGAAGTCGCGGGATGAGTTTACAATTATCTTATATCCGCCTCACTTCGGGCACTGGGTATAATTATATACAAACCTATTTAAAGGTTTTTTATATATGTATGTATTTTAACATTAGAAAACTTGATTGTTAACTGACGCATTTAATTCCTATTCCTAAATTTTTCAGTTTTAACGTAGAATGAATTGGTAAACTGAAAAGTCTTGTCTAGGCGTTTGTGCTGTGCGTGTAGTGTGACATACATATACTTGTTCTTGTGCGAAGTTTTGTTTTGTTTTTCGATCACTTTGCCTGTGGTGACTTTTTTTTCCTAGTGCCAGTGACTTAGTTATTGTTCTTGTTTTTTTTTCTCTCTTCCTGTGCATTTAGGTTGTCTTTATCTATACTTTTTATCTAATTTTCTTTTTAATTGTCAAATTTTCGGTAACATCGTTCTTCCTCTTTTCAAAATTTGAGATAACAGGTACTCCTTAATTAAAGGGAATACTAATTTTTTGCCTATGGTTATGCAAAAAATTATTTTATAGAAAAAGCTTCCAAAACTGTTTTAAGTACTTTATTATTTTAATTTTCAATTTTTTTTATAATTTTTAATTTTTTAATTTTCATATTCAGCTTCAAATTCAGGGGTCATTTTCTTCAAGAATAATTTTTATTTATTTATTTATTTATATATATTTTTTTATATTAATACTAGCATAAAACCCGCGTGCCTTGCAACGCCTTTAAATAAAAACTGTTTATTATGTGCACTGTTTTCCTTGACAAAAAAAAAAAAAAAAAAACAAACAAAAAAGTCAGCTGTTATTATCCCTAAAAAGGTTTATTATAGTGCATTTTTTTAATAAACATGGTAAACAAATTGCTGCGTATATCACCACTGCTCAACAAATCTGCAAGTTTTGAAGCAGAGATTGGCATGTATATGTCATCAAGAGAAGTGACAAAGGAATGCTAAATAAAGTGAATTCCGACTCATTCATTTCCACGTGATAATAGGGATGCACTGTCAAAATTTCAGCCCTTCAGCCCCAGCGGTTTGGGTTAACTCCATTTGACCCCTTTAGGGGATGAATTTCGAAAAATCACTTCTTATTGGATGTCCACGTCATTATAGGGATGAACTGTCAAAATTTCAGCCTTATAGCTCAGGCTTGTTACCTCTTAAACTTTTTGTATAAAACGATATTTTGTAGGACGCTGCAAGCCTAAACTAAATGAAACACACTTTCTCCATTGCAACAAAATGAGAAAAAAGACAAAAATTTCTTGGAATTGAACGTATTTTCATTTTTAAACTCTTTTCTTTACTTTCACTTCGGAGCATCAAATCTTGTAACGTTAATTTAACCGCCTTTTACTCAATGCAAATGGATGAAACTTTGCAGGCATACATATTCCCGATGACAATACACGAATATGACATTTTGTTACATTTTTTGTTGTTGATTTTGTTGTTGAGTAACAAAAAACGATTTTTAATAAAAAATGCTTGGAATTATTCGTTCTACTCAATGTAGAGTCTTAAAATTCACTTCCCTTCAATAAAAATTGGTAAAAATTAACAGACATGTGTATTTCCGACGAAAACACACGAAAATGATAGTTCCAAATTAAAAATGGCGGCCAAAAAAATATGATGGATTACATTTTTCTTTACAAGCCACTCGTTCGATATGGGTATCAAATGAAAGGTTATAACAAGTTGAATACAATTAGCGTCATCCTAAATTCAAAATGGCTGTAGAAAAATGGCGGCATAAAAGTGGCGGCCAACACAAAACAGAGGATCAATTTTTCTTTACAACGCGCTCGGCATGGGTATCAAATGGAAGGGAGTGACAATTAGAATACTGTTGTCTGTGTCCCGTCATTTCAATTCAAAATGGCGGCCAACACAAAATGGCGGTTTACCCTTTTATTTACTTCGCTCTCGGTATGGATATCAAATGAAAGTGTATTAAAGTGAGTAAGAAAGTAAACTGTATGACGTCGTTTTAAATCAAATATGGCGTTCACTAAAAAATGGCGGAAGACATAACATAGCTACCAATAGCAAATAAAAATATGATTTAAAAAGATGCAAAAAATATGTTTCCAGTTTTTAGTTTTTATTGCTCCAGCCAGTATACGCGAGCACACTACCTTTCAAAATGTAAAAAAAAACGTAGAGCGCTATTAGATTTTTGAGGGGTCATCAAATTGTGAATTTTTGGGCTGCACTTGAGAACTGTTGTAAAGAAACAAATACAAAACATTTAAAAAAGTTTCCTTGTTTAACATGATAATCTAATTAAAAGTTTGGAAATTGTAATGTATTAATTAACGCTATTCGTTACTAAAAAGTAAAAAATAAAAAAAAGAAAAAAAAATTTTTAAGAAACTCTTTTCTTTACCTTAATATATTGATCAGTTGTGAACACAAAATTAATATAATTACTAAAAAAAATCGACTAAAAGGTAAAAAATAAGAAGATTTTAAACAATATAAACTTTTAAATCAAAATGGAAAAAATCTCACACATTCCTTAAAGAAAAGCGTGGGGCGCCCATACCAACCTGAACTTAAAAAAACATGACTGCCGTGAGTACATTTTAACATTTCAGACAGCTACGAATTTTCACTAATTGAGCATTTTGTTTCATAAAAACGCACCCCACGCTTTTCTTTAAGGAATGTGTGAGATTTTTTCCATTTTGATTTAAAAGTTTATATTGTTTAAAATCTTCTTATTTTTTACCTTTTAGTCGATTTTTTTTAGTAATTATATTAAGGGGACAGGCCCCTCAATAGGTCTCAAAAATCCTTTGTTTTTTTTTTTTTGCTTAATCGATCTGGCAACTATTCAAGATTATGTGTGTAAAATTTTAGCTCGAAATTCGAAGTATTACGGGAGTTACACGAAAATTCATTCGGTCGCTCAGAGCTCACTAGTAAGTTTTGAACGAAATTACGAAATTTAAAGTGCGTTTTCTCAAAACCATGTTTTTACAATTGGCGGGCAAGATAACTAAAAAAGTAATCAACGGATTTTCTTCAACTAAATTTTATTTTATTCAGTATAAAAAACTACTCTATGTGAACTACGGATTTTGAAAAATTCCGATTTTCAATACCTTTTTTATTAACAAATAAATGTAAAAAAAGTAACTTTTTTTTTTGAATCATATTTTTTCGACTAAATTTTCGATTTTTGGAATTTCCGTAGTTCACATAGAACAAATTAGTATAACGTAGAAAACAAACAAAAAAAATTTGATTTTAGTTGAAAACAACGGCTGCTATCGTGCCCGCCAATGGACTCCGACCGTGTTGAAACGCTGCCGGAAAACGTCAATAACTCAGCCATTTGAACTTTTTCAGATGTAATTTTTTTTGTTAATAAAGTTTAAAGTATGACTAAAACATATCCCAAAATTCGTATGTCTCCGATGTTTCTTTCTGTAAGAAAAAAAATCAGGAAAAAACGCTTATTTCTCGGACGCTTGAGGGGCCTGTCCCCTTAATTTTGTGTTCACAACTGATCAATATATTAAGGTAAAGAAAAGAGTTTCTTAAAATTTTTTTTTTCTTTTTTTTATTTTTTATTCAAGGTCCCAATAACCGAACCCGAACCCTGAACCCGCTCCGGTTAAAGATTTTTTTTAAATTTTTTGAACCCGAACGCGAACCCAATCAAAAATTCGGTCCAGGTTCAATTTTTAACGGCAATTATTATCTAAGTGTGCGGCGCTTAAAAATTTAAATTTCAGATTTCGCAGAATTTTCTTTTTCTTTCAATAGTACAGTCAATATGCAACGAAAAGAGGCTTGCGCTCCGAAACATGACAAACCGACATTTGACCTTGAAAGTCGTTAGGGGGGCGTGTCCGGAGCCTACTGAAAAATTATGAAAGTCGCGGTGCATGCAGATTTTGAGAAATTCAAAAATTTAATAAAAAAAATTTGAAACGCGTTTTTCTCAGAAAGTATAGGTTTTAGCGAAAAGTTTTTTAAACAAAAAATGTAGAGGTCATTGCGAACTACATTTTTTGTCATTGGAGTGACGTCATCCGACTTGAAATACAAAAAGTAGATGGCGCTAAAGGAGTGTTTCTTTGCCTTTTTCACTAGGAAAAATTAATTTTTTACAATAATGTAAATGAGAAAGTTGTTTGTTACAAAATTATCTACAACTTTTGTTTAAACAAAATTTTTATAAAACTTACCGTTTTCGAGCTGTAGGCGAAAAAGTGCAACGGAGCATAGTTAACGGTTCTTTTGTTACTTTCGCCGGGCGAGTCGGCATAGTTTCGACAAAGGACCGGTTTCTAACATCTGCCTAATTCTCTAAGAAGCGTGCGTTTTCAGTTGCTATGCTAGTTTTGGAGAGTAAGGGCGTCAGAATTGTGCTCTCTGAAAATGAGTTTCTGTTTTGCTTGTGAGAAAAGTGACTTGTGAATGATAAGAACATCGTGATAATCGCTTCGGAAAATTGCTCCAAAATACATAAATTCAACAAAGTTCGATTTTTTGCACAAAAAAAATTTAAATTTTTCCTCAACTGTCAATGATGTAACTTTAAAAACAAAATTCCATTTTATTATATAAAATTCAAATCATTTTTGTCTTCAAATCATATCAAAAAACCATGATATCAATAAAAGGTTCATTTTGAAAAAAAAATTTCAAAAAATTTCATGCGAAATATACATAAATTCAACAAAGTTCGATTTTTTGCACAAAAAAATTTAAATTTTTCCTCAACTGTCAATGATGTAACTTTAAAAACAAAATTCCATTTTATTATATAAAATTCAAATCATTTTTGTCTTCAAACCATATCAAAGTACAATGATGTCGATAAAAGGTTCATTTTGAAAAAAAAATTACAATTTTAATGCGAAATATACATAAATTCAACAAAGTTCAATTTTTTGCTCAAAAAAAGTTTACATGTTTTGATAGTAAAATAAAAAAAAACAAAAAAAAAATGATTAGTGTTCTTTTATTTGAATAAAAAAAATACTACTTTCATGTGAACCGTGCAAGAGCAGAGCACGGCACGCAATGTACAATTTCTACACTTCGACAAGTTCCAGCTCGAAAACGGTAAGTTTTATAAAAATTTTGTTTGAACAAAAGTTGTAGATAATTTTATGACAAACAACTTTCTCATTTACATTATTGTAAAAAAATTAATTTTTCCTAGTGAAAATGGCAAAGAAACACTTTTTTGATCCTTTAGCGCCATCTACTTTTTGTATTTCAAGTCGGATGACGTCACTCCAATGACAAACTAGTTGGGGTGTGGGTTCGACCCTTTCGGTCCACACGATCAACTTCCCAGTAATAATAATAAATGAACAATATAGAATATATGTATAATAAACCGCTGGACCGAATATTATAAAAATCTTTTCAGATTATATTGTCGCTAATACCTACGCTTCGAACGGCACCTCACGTAAGTCAATATCTTTCGTGGTTCGGGCGATATCGTGCAGGTATAAAAATCACTTACGCCGCTTAAACAAAAAAACGGCTCGACCGAATTTTATGAAAATCTTTTCAGATCATATTTTGGTTAATACTCTTCGAACGGCACGTCAACTAAGTCGATATCTTTTATAGTTCGCGCGGTATCGTGCATGTACAAAAATCACTTAAGTCATTTAAACTAAAAAACCGCTGGACCGAATATTATAAAAATCTTTTCAGATTATATTGTCGCTAATACGCTTCGAACGGCACCTCAAGTAAATCAATATCTTTCGTGGTTCGGGCAATATCGTGCAGGTGCAAAAATCACTTACGTCGCTTAAACAAAAAAACGGCTGGACCGAATTTCATGAAAATCTTTTCAGATCATATTTCGGTTAATACGCTTCGAACGACACCTCAACGAAGTCGATATCTTTTTTGGTTCGCGCGATATCGTGCAGGAAAAAATGACCACATCCGTACGCACATACAGACACACTCACACACACACATACTTCCTCCCAATTTTTTGATTTCGATTTTCGGACCGATTACAATAACTTCCTATACTGGGAAGTTAAAAATGTAGTTCGCAATGACCTCTACATTTTTTGTTTAAAAAACTTTTCGCTAAACCTATACTTTCTGAGAAAAACGCGTTTCAAAATTTTTTTATTAAATTTTTGAATTTCTCAAAATCTGCATGCACCGCGACTTTCATAGTTTTTCAGTAGGCTTCTGACACGCCCCCTACCGACTTTCAAGGTCAAATGTCGCTTTGTCATTTTTCGGAGCGCAAATTGCATATTGACTGTACTAGTATGATAAGTAGAATACAATAAGCAATATAGCATACTCAATAAATAGTTAGATCCTCCGAGGCCCCCTCAAGAGGAAGTATTACCATTTTCTTCACAACCCCCTCGACATGGGTATCAAATGAAAGGGTATGATAAGTATAATACAATAAGCAATATAGAATACCCAATAAATAGTTAGATCCTCCGAGGCCCCCTCAAGAGGACGTATTACCATTTTCTTCACAACCCCCTCGACCTGGGTATCAAACGAAAGGGTATGATAAGTAGAATACAATAAGCAATATAGCATACTCAATAAATAGTTAGATCCTCCGAGGCCCCCTCAAGAGGACGTATTACCATTTTCTTCACAACCCCTCTCGACATGGGTATCAAATGAAAGGGTATGATAAGTAGAATACAATAACCTATGTATTTATATCCATGGTGGCCGTCTCAAGAGGGCGGACTACCATTTCTTCACCACCACCTCGACATAGGTATCAATTGAAAGGGTATCATAAGTAGAATACCATAAGCGATATAATAAACTCAATATCTGTTTAGATCCATGGCCGTCATCTCCAAAGGGCGGATTAACATTTTCTTCACAACCCCCTCGACCTGGGTATCAAATGAAAGGGTATGATAAGTAGAATAGAATAAGCAATATAGCATACTCAATAAATAGTTAGATCCTCCCAGGCCCCCTCAAGAGGACGTATTACCATTTTCTTCACAACCCCCTCGACATGGGTATCAAATGAAAGGGTATGATAAGTAGAATACAATAACATATATGTCTTTATATCCATGGTGGCCGTCTCAAGAGGGCGGACTACCATTTCTTCACCACCACCTCGACATAGGTATCAATTGAAAGGGTATCATGAGTAGAATACCATAAGCGATATAATATATTCAATATCTGGTTAGATCCATGGCTGTCATCTCCAAAGGGCGGATTAACATTTTCTTCACAACCCCCTCGACCTGGGTATCAAATGAAAGGGTATGATAAGTAGAATACAATAAGCAATATAGCATACTCAATAAATAGTTAGATCCTCCGAGGCCCCCTCAAGAGGACGTATTACCACTTTCTTCACAACCCCCACGACATGGGTCTCAAATGAAAGGGTATGAAAAGTAGAATACAATAACCTATGTCTTTATATCCATGGCGGCCGTCTCAGGAGGGCGGACTACCATTTCTTCACCACCACCTCAACATGGGTATCAAATGAAAGGGTATGATAAGTAGAATACAATAAGCAATATAGCATACTCAAGAAACAGTTGGATCTACCGAGGCCCCTTTCAAGAGGTCGTATTACCATTTTCTTCACAACCCCCTCGACCTGGGTATCAAATGAAAGGGTATGATAAGTAGAATACAATAAGCAATATAGCATACTCAAGAAATAGTTGGATCCACCGAGGCCTCCTCAAGAGGACGTATTACCATTTTCTTCACAACCCCCACGACATGGGTATCAAATGAAAGGGTATGATAAGTAGAATACAATAACCTATGTATTTATATCCATGGTGGCCGTCTCAAGAGGGCGGACTACCATTTCTTCACCACCACCTCGACATAGGTATCAATTGAAAGGGTATCATAAGTAGAATACCATAAGCGATATAATAAACTCAATATCTGGTTAGATCCATGGCCGTCATCTCCAAAGGGCGGATTAACATTTTTTTCACAACCCCCTCGACCTGGGTATCAAATGAAAGGGTATGATAAGTAGAATAGAATAAGCAAAATATCATACTCAATAAATAGTTAGATCCTCCCAGGCCCCCTCAAGAGGACGTATTACCATTTTCTTCACAACCCCCTCGACATGGGTATCAAATGAAAGGGTATGATAAGTAGAATACAATAACATATATGTCTTTATATCCATGGTGGCTGTCTCAAAAGGGCGGACTACCATTTCTTCACCACCACCTCGACATAGGTATCAATTGAAAGGGTATCATGAGTAGAATACCATAAGCGATATAATATATTCAATATCTGGTTAGATCCATGGCTGTCATCTCCAAAGGGCGGATTAACATTTTCTTCACAACCCCCTCGACCTGGGTATCAAATGAAAGGGTATGATAAGTAGAATACAATAAGCAATATAGCATACTCAATAAATAGTTAGATCCTCCGAGGCCCCCTCAAGAGGACGTATTACCACTTTCTTCACAACCCCCACGACATGGGTCTCAAATGAAAGGGTATGAAAAGTAGAATACAATAACCTATGTCTTTATATCCATGGCGGCCGTCTCAGGAGGGCGGACTACCATTTCTTCACCACCACCTCAACATGGCTATTAAATGAAAGGGTATGATAAGTAGAATACAATAAGCAATATATCATACTCAAGAAATAGTTGAATCTACCGAGGCCCCCTTCAAGAGGTCGTATTACCATTTTCTTCACAACCCCCTCGACCTGGGTATCAAATGAAAGGGTATGATAAGTAGAATACAATAAGCAATATAGCATACTCAAGAAATAGTTGGATCCACCGAGGCCCCCTCAAGAGAACGTATTACCATTTTCTTCACAACCCCCACGACATGGGTATCAAATGAAAGGGTATGATAAGTAGAATACAATAACTTATGTCTTTATAACCATGGCGGCCGTCTCAAGAGGGCGGACTACCATTTCTTCACCACCACCTTGGCATAGGTATCAATTGAAAGGGTATCATATGTAAGTAAAGTAGAATACCATAAGCGATATAATATACTCAATATCTCGTTAGATCCATGGCGGTCATCTCATGAGGGCGGATTACCATTTTCTTCACAACCCCTCGACATGGGTATCAAATGAAAGGGAATGATAAGTAGAACATAATAAGCGATATAGTATACTCAATATACCGTTACATCCACGGCGGTCATCTCAAGAGGACGGATTACCATTTTCTTCACAACCCCCTCGATATGGGTATCAAATGAAAGGGAATGATAAGTAGAACATAATAAGCGATATAGTGTACTCAATATACCGTTAGATCCACGGCTGTCATCTCAAGAGGACGGATTACCATTTTCTTCACAACCCCCACGACATGGGTATCAAATGAAAGGGTATGATAAGTAGAATACAATAAGCTATGTCTTTATATCCATGGCGGCCGTCTCAAGAGGGCGGACTACCACGTCTTCACCACCAACTCGACATAGGTATAAATTGAAAGGGTATCATAAGTAGAATACCATAAGCGATATAATATACTCAATATCTGGTTAGATCCATGGCTGTCATCTCCAAAGGGCGGATTAACATTTTCTTCACAACCCCCTCGACCTGGGTATCAAATGAAAGGGTATGATAAGTAGAATACAATAAGCAATATAGCATACTCAATAAATAGTTAGATCCTCCGAGGCCTCCTCAAGAGGACGTATTACCATTTTCTTCACAACCCCCTCGACATGGGTATCAAATGAAAGGGTATGATAAGTAGAATACAATAACCTATGTCTTTATATCCATGGCGGCCGTCTCAGGAGGGCGGACTACCATTTCTTCACCACCACCTCGACATGGGTATCAAATGAAAGGGTATGATAAGTAGAATACAATAAGCAATATATCATACTCAATAAATAGTTACATAGATTCTCCGACGCCCCCTTCAAGAGGTCGTATTACCATTTTCTTCACAATCCCCTCGACCTGGGTATCAAATGAAAGGGTATGATAAGTAGAATACAATAAGCAATATAGCATACTCAAGAAATAGTTGGATCCACCGAGGCCCCCTCAAGAGGACGTATTACCATTTTCTTCACAACCCCCATGACATGGGTATCAAATGAAAGAGTATGATAACTAGAATACAATAACCTATGTCTTTATATCCATGGCGGCCGTCTCAAGAGGGCGGACTACCACTTCTTCACCACCACCTCGAACTAGGTATCAATTGAAAGGGTATCATAAGTAGAATACCATAAGCGATATAATATACTCAATATCTGGTTAGATCCATGGCGGTCATCTCAAGAGGGCGGATTACAATTTTCTTCACAACCCCCTCGAGATGGGTATCAAATGAAAGGGAATGATAATTAGAACACAATAAGCGATTTAGTATACTCAAAATACATTTAGATCCACGGCGGTTATCTCAAGAGGGCGGATAACCATTTTCTTTACATAGCCCATCGACATGGGTATCAAATGAAAGGGTATCATAACTAGAACACAATAAGCGATATAGTGTACTTAATATACCGTAAGATCCACGGCGGCCATCTGAAGAGGGCGGATTACCATTTTCTTAACATACCCCTCGACATGGGTATCAAATGAAAGGGAATGATAAGTACAACACAATAAGCGATATAGTATACTCAATATACCGTTATATCCACGGCGGTCATCTCAAGAGGACGGATTACCATTTTCTTTATGTAGCCCATCGACATGGGTATCAAATGAAAGGATATCATAACTAGAACACAATAAGCGATATAGTGTACTCAATATACCGTAAGATCCACGGCGGTCATCTGAAGAGGGCGGATTACCATTTTCTTAACACACCCATCGACATGGGTATCAAATGAAAGGGTATCATAACTAAAACACAATAAGCGATATAGTGTACTCAATATACCGTAAGATCCACGGCGGTCATCTGAAGAGGGCGGATTACCATTTTCTTAACATACCCCTCGACAAGGGTATCAAATGAAAGGGAATGATAAGTAGAACATAATAAGCAATATAGTATACTCAGTATATCGTTACTAGTTATTCGACAAATTTTTACTCGCACTGTTGATGTCAGATGGCATCCGATGATTAGCAAAAACTGTTCAAATAAATAATTAGTCGCAACTATGGTGTACGATAGCGGTAGGCATACAAATAATAAAAAACATATGAAATGTAGTTCATAGTACAAATGTACAGCAAAATTTCAAATTTTCCATAAGTGGTAATTTAGGGCACAGTGTCCGGTAATTAAGCCAACAAGTGTCCTAACATCACTCCTGCTGCGCCGTAATAATTCCTTGGCCGTCTTAGGGGACGGCCCTGGAAGGAACCGCTTAGAGTTGGCCAGTCCAGGCGCGGACCTCCAGCGTTCAATATGTTTCATCAAGGTCCGATCGGCCAGGGCCCTTTGCAGCAAGCTGGACGGTGCCCCAATAGCCGGCTCTGGACCAATAAATTCTAAATCAGAGCCCTGTTTAGCCAGGGCATCCGCACTTTCATTGCCTTCGAAGCCCCGGTGACCTGGGACCCAGACAAGTGTGATTTGATTGAGAACGCCCAACTCATGAAGAGCACGTTGGCAGTCCCAAACTAATTTCGACTTGGTCCTACGGGACCTTATCGCTCTAATTGCCGCTTGGCTATCAGAGAAGATAAAAATCCGTTTATTTTGGTAGGCCCTTCTTAAGTTCTCATGAGTGCATGCCAGAATAGCGTACACCTCTGCTTGAAAGACAGTTGCCAGAGTGCCTAGACTTATAGCCTTGCTGAATCTGGGACTTTCACTCCAGATTCCTGCGCCTACACCTGTCTCCGTTTTAGAGCCATCCGTGTACCATACTAGCCCGCCCGGCAAAACTTTAGGAAAAGTCCAGGTAAGCCTTTCCTGTATAATGGTGGAGATTTTAGTGGGCTCCGGGTCAAAAAATAAAAGAACACTGCGCAGACTTTTGTCAATAGAGTACTTGATAATAGTCACATTAATTTCCACCACAAAAATGTAAATATTATCAAACAAACCCTGTACTCCAATTCCTTCCCCACTAATGTCATAAATAATATGATTAGAAACTACCGAAGAAGCACCGACCGTCGCCATCAAGATGCTCCACCGCCCTCACCGGTAACATACCGAAGTGCCCTATACATTCCTTGGCTCTCCAACCGTATGAAGGCAGCACCAATACGCAATCGAGAGACCACTAGGATTGCATTTAGATCGGTAAATACACTAAAGTCTTTGTTGTTTACCAATACCAAAGGGAAGCTGGATAAAATGGACAAGTCTGACACGGTCTACAAGATCGCTTGTTTAGGGGGAGGAGGGACAGCCTGCCCAGCTGTATACGTGGGAACCTCCAAACAAAAATTGCGTAAACGCCTGTCAGGCAGTGTTGGGCATTAATCAATTAAATTTTCAATCAATTAATTAATTGATTAAAAAATTAATTGCGATTAATTTAATTGCAATTAAAATTAATTGCGATTGAACTATTAATTGCACCCCACAATTAATTTATTTGGATTAATCTGTATTAATTGTATATTAGAACTAAATCAATTGCAATTAATTTATCAATTGCAATTAATTTTGTCAATTGTTCTAAAAAACAATTAAAACTAACAATTATTCCGCTTCAATATAGATATAGACACTCCAATTTTATATGATCCTGCCATTTTTTTGGAGAATCATTCATATAAAGAGCATAATATGAAAAAAAAAAATATGGGGAGTATGGCGGCCAAAATGGCTGAAAGAAGAAAAATTCAAATTGGGGGACTAATTTTGGAAATTGTGCTCCGATTGTGCTGTAAATTAGTGTCGGGGGGTTTTGAGGGACCCAAATGACAAATTTGGGGTTAAAATTTTAAAATTCAAAATGGCGGACTAATTTTGGCAATTGTGCTCCGATTGTGCTGAAAATTAGCGTCAGGGGGTTTTGAGGGACCCAAATGACAAATTTGTGGTCAAAATTTTAAAATTAAAAATGGCGGAAAATTTTGGAAATTGTATTTCGATTGTGCTGAAAATTAGTGTCGGGGGGTTTTGAGGGATCCCAATGACAAATTTGTGGTTAAAATTTTAAAATTCTAAATGGCGGAATAGTTTTGGCAATTGTGTTCCGATTGTACTGAAAATTAGTGTCGGAGGGTTTTGAGGGATCCCAATGACAAATTTGTGGTTAAAATTTTAAAATTCTAAATGGCGGACTAGTTTTGGAAATTGTGCTCCGATGTGCTGTAAATTAGTGTCGGGGGGTTTTGAGGGATCCAAATGACAAATTTGTGGTCAAAATTTTAAAATTCAAAATGGCGGAAAATTTTGGAAATTGTGCTCCGATTGTGCTGAAAATTAGTGTCGGGGGGTTTTGAGGGATCCAAATGACAAATTTGTGGTTAAAATTTTAAAATTCTAAATGGCGGACTAGTTTTGGCAATTGTGCACCGATTGTGCTGAAAATTAGTGTCGGGGGGTTTTGAGGGATCCAAATGACAAATTTGTGGTCAAAATTTTAAAATTCAAAATGGCGGACTAATTTTGGAAATTCTGCTCCGATTGTGCTGTAAATTAGTGTCGGGGGGTTTTGAGGGATCCAAATGACAAATTTGTGTTTAAAATTTTAAAATTCAAAATGGCGGACTAGTTTTGGCAATTGTGTTCCGATTGTACTGAAAATTAGTGTCAGGGGGTTTTGAGGGATCCCAATGACAAATTTGTGGTTAAAATTTTAAAATTCAAAATGGCGGACTAATTTTGGCAATTGAGCTCCGATTGTGCTGAAAATTAGTGTCAGGGGGTTTTGAGGGATCCAAATGACAAATTTGTGGTCAACATTTCAAAATTCAAAATGGCGGACTAATTTTTGCAATTGTGTTCCGATTGTAATGAAAATTTGTGTCAGGGGGTTTTGAGGGATCCAAATGACAAATTTGTGATCAAAATTTTAAAATTCAAAATGGCCGACTAATTTTGTAGTTTTAGATGGGTGGGAGTATCATTGCTACCATATTCATGAAAATAGGTCCTAGGGTTACTTAAATTCAGGGTGATACGTAAACCTGCACCAAAACAAAATCGCACTAGCGGCTAAACCATTACGACTCCAACCACCCCCTTTCCCTCCCATACTATCCAAAACCTAACCAAAGTCAGCCGCTTTGAAAAATCAACGGATACTGTATATCAAAAACGAAACCGTAATGTTTTTTTGCGTTGTAGTGGTGTATTTTATGTTATATGGTAAAGCGAATTACCGTAAAATTTGGCATGAATATAATACGCGTTAATACTGATCATGGGCGCAATAACAGTACTTGTTCCTTATAACCCTAATAAAATGTACTATCAATAACCTATCTCAAAAAACCTAAACAAAAATATATATCATAAAAAAATGTATGTGTGTCTGGGCACATTTTGGAAATTAAGACCTCTATGGTCATTCTATATGTCCAAATCAATCTTAGTCCTACAGAAGGATAAAGGTCAATAAATTTTGTATATACAATAATACATAATACAAAATACGTAATCCGTAATATATAATACATATGTAAATAGTACATAGAACATAATTCATAGTACATATTACACAATATAGTACATAGTAGTAGTGAATAATACATAGTTCATAGTAAATAGTACATAGCACTTAGTACATAGAACATAACACATAGAACATTGTACATAGTACATAGTTCATAGTAAATAGTACATAATACATAATAAATAATACAAAACATAATACATAGTTCATAGTACATAGTGCAAGTACATAGTACATAATACCTTTTACATAGAACATAGTATATAGTGTTTGGTACAAAGTACATAATATTTAGTAGAAAATACATAATACAGAGTATATAGTGCAAAGTACATAGCAGATAACACATAGTTCATAATACTTAGTCATAGTACAGAATAAATAGTACATAATCGCAGTACATAGTATATAATACCTAATACATAGTACATTGTGAACAGTATATGGTACCTAATCATATCCCCCAATACATAGTACATAATACATAGTACAAAGTACATAGTACATACTTCATAGTACATAATTCATAGTAAGTAGCACATAGTCCGTAATGCAAAGTACATAATACCTAGTACATAGCAGATTATACATAGTACATAATACCTTGTACATAGTATACATAGCACATAAAACATAGTTGACAGTATATAGTAGGTAGTATATAGTCCAAAATAAATAGTATATAATACTTAATACATAGTTCAAAGTACAAAATATATAGTTCATAGTACATAATTCATAGTAAATAACACATAGTTCGTAATGCAAAGTACATAATACCTAGTACATAGCAGATTATACATAGTACATAATACCTTGTGCATAGTACATAGCACATAAAACATAGTTGACAGTATATAGTAGGTAGTATATAGTCCAAAATAAATAGTACATAATACATAATACATAGTACAAAGTACATAGTACATAGTTCATAGTACATAATTCAAAGTAAATAGCACATAGTCCGTAATGCAAAGTACATAATACGTAGTACATAGCAGATTATACATAGTACATAATACCTTGTACATAGTACATAGCACATAAAACATAGTTGACAGCATATAGTAGATAGTATATAGTCCAAAATAAATAGTAGGTATATAATACATAATACATAGTACAAAGTACATAATATAGAGTTCATAGTACATAATTCATAGTAAATAGCACATAATCCGTAATAAAGTACATAATACCTACTACATAGAAGATTATACATAGTACATAATACCTTGTGCATAGTGCACAACACATAAAACATAGTTGACAGTATATAGTAGGTAGTATACAGTCCAAAATAAATAGTACATAATACATAATACATAGTACGAAGTACATAGTACATACTTCATAGTACATAATTCATAGTAAGTAGCACATAGTCCGTAATGCAAAGTACATAATACCTAGTACATAGCAGATTATACATAGTACATAATACCTTGTGCATAGTACATAGCACATAAAACATAGTTGACAGTATATAGTCCATAATAAATAGTACATAGTACATATGGCATAGTACATAGTCCGTGTACATAGTACCTAATACATAGTGCATAACACTTAGTATATAGCACGTAGTACATATTACTATATGTTACATAATAATATATAATACACTAGTCCCTCTTTAAACACAAAACGAAAAATAGCAAAAAAAAATCAAACACAAAACGAAATTCTCTTCTGTAAAAAATTCTCTTCCGGTCAAACAAAAAAACATAAAATAAAAAAAATCTCTTCTAAAAATGGATTGCTCCATTGATTTCGATTTCGAAAAATGTTGAAAATGGCACAACTAGAATGTTATTATAGATAACTCATACAATACAAACTAAAATCCCCAAAGCCAAATTGTTCCCCCACGGCACGCAAAAAATTGACCGTGACGCAAAGGTGCGCAACGTGGCTAAAAAAGTTTTTACTTTAAAAACTAAAAACACGCTTTTTAAAATGAACTAATAAAAAATAACATACTACTACTCTTTCCATATAATAATAAATTTTAATTTTTAGTTTTTAATCAAATCCATAAAAATGATTGACAATTGATTAATCGTCTTTAATTGTGGAAACTCACGACTAACAATTAATTAATTGTTAATTGCGAATTTTCACAATTACAATTAATTAATTGTTAATTGCAATAGACGCGATTAACAATTAATTAATTGTTAATTGCGAGTTTTCACAATTACAATTAATTAATTGTTAATTGCAGTAGACGCGATTAACAATTAATTAATTGTTAATTGCGAGTTTTCACAATTACAATTAATTAATTGTTAATTGCAGTAGACGTGATTAACAATTAATTAATTGTCAATTTTTAATCGTCCAGAAATTTAGTTTTGCCCAACACTGCTGTCAGGTCATCGATCTGACATCAACAATGGGGGCTCCCAGAAAACTGCTCTAGCTCTCCATTGCATAGAGAACAACCACAAACCTGACCTCAACAACGTCACAATTTTGGAAGTTGAGAGACACTATAGTAAGAGAATGCTGCTAGAGATGCTCCACATAAACAAAATGAGAGATGCAGTTAACCGGCGTTCTGATTGTGACAACCTCAGCTATGCATATAAACAGCTGATTGGGGCAAGGACAGATTATTGACAACAAGCTTCGTGTTCGTGCATCTGCTAGTTCCGCCGCGTTATAAATGTGTTAGTGCTGTTTTTATGTTTTACTTTATTTTATGTTTTACTTGTATTGTAAGTGTGTAGATACTTTTATATTTATTTTGTATATTGACGTTTTTTCTTTTTAATTAAAGGCCTGATGAAGGGTGTATTCATGCCCGAAACGTCGCTAACAAAATAAAAATCTTTTATTTTTTGACCCGGAGCCCACTAAAATCTCCACCATTAAGAACCCCAGGGGTCACATCAAAAATTCCTACTGCCTTTCCTGTATATGTACAGAAGGTTGCTTAAATTTTGAGAATTTATAGGGCATGCCGTCCGATAGCATCTCCGCTTCCGGAATCTCTTCTATGATGTTGATTATTATAGAATATCCTCGCCCAAGACCAGCGCCCAAGTAACCATTCGCTTTCAGCCGCAGCGCCGCGTTTATGGCGGATTTCTCTACCTCAAGGTGGAGGGGTACCAAATTGAGGAGAGTCTCCAGCGCTGCCGTTGGGGAAGTGCGGATGGCCCCAGTGATGGAGAGGCAAGCCATTCTTTGAATTTTGCTTAAAAAGGTTATGGAACCCTTAAGCTTCGTTCTGTGCAACCAAACTAAAGCTCCATAAGTTACCATGGGTCTTATGATGGTGGTGTATATCCAGTACATGGTATTCGGTTGCAAACCCCAGGTGGAACCACAAGCTCTGCGGCAAGCCCACAGGGATCTGCGCGTTCTACACATCACAGTGTCCATATGCTGTTTCCAATTGAGTTTGGCATCTAGCGTCACTCCTAAATATTTGGCTTGTTGAGAAAAGCCTATAGTTCTGCCCGCGAATGTAGGTTCCCAAATTCCCGGTAGTGATCGTTTCCTGGTGAAAGGAACTAGGATCGTTTTGTCGGGATTGACTTTTAGACCTACACTCTCGCACCAGCTAGAGACCAGATCAAGTGCCTGCTGCAGGCGCCTTGACATGGCGTCTTCAGACTCGCCTGTAATTACTATGACGACATCGTCAGCGTAACCTTGGGCGAAAATGTTCCGACCGTTGAGCAGCTCGAGGAGTTCATCTACAACAAGGCACCAGAGAAGTGGAGATAAAACTCCTCCCTGCGGGCAGCCTCTTGCTATAGTGCCCTCCAGAGATCCCTCAACATGAGAAACAATTAGTTTGCGAGTTCTCAGCATAGAGTCAATCCAGTTGCAGAAAGTGCTACTTAGACTGTGTCTACTTAGAGCCCTAGCTATAGTATCAAAGGATGTGTTGTCAAAGGCTCCCTCGATATCGAGGAAGGCCGTCAGCGCAACTCCTTTGTTTAGAGCTGCCTGTTCAAGCCTGAGCACCAGATTGTGCAGTGCTGTCTCAGTAGACTTGCCCGCCTGGTACGCATGCTGATAGGAGCTTAGTGGTTGGCTTTGAAGGTAAGTTTCCCTTATCGCCCGGTCGACAATTTTCTCCATTGTCTTCAAGGCAAAAGACGAGAGACTTATCGGCCTGAAAGATTTAGTCAGGGTGTAATCCGAACGCCCTGGCTTAGGTATAAATGTTATGTTGACGTTCCTCCAGACGGATGGGATGTAGCCGTGTGCGAAGGAAGCCATAAATAATTTGCATAATAAGGGAGTGACTAGGTCGCAGCCCTCCTGTAGCAGAATGGGATAGATTCCGTCTGCTCCAGGGGACTTGTATGGTTTGAACGATCTAATCGCCTCCCTGATAGCTTCATGGTTGAACAATGTATTTGCTTCTGTCCAGGCGGCTTTGGGCACTTCAGAAAGTTGGCCTATACGCTGCCCAGCAGAAGTTATGTTCTCTTTTGAATAAATGGTTGTGCCTGGGAAATGTGCCTGGAGCAATGTTATCAAGGTTTCTTCCCTAGACTGTGTGAAAGAGCCATCGGTTCTCCTGATGGATCCAAGATCTACCGACAAGCCCTTTGATAAAGCTTTATAGATTTTTGCTGAGTTTCGAATGTCTTCGACACTCTTGCAAAAATTCCTCCAGCTATTTCTTTTTGCTCGTCTGATTGCCCTGTTATAGCTGGTTAGCGAGCTTTTATAACTCTCCCAGTTGCCGCTCTTCTTAGCTGCGTTGAACAGTTTCCTCGTAGCGGATCTTAACTTGGAGAGCTCGTTATTTCACCATGGAGTTTTCCTATTACGCGTCCTCATCAGAACAGGGCAGTTATTGCTGTAAGCAGCAGTAACCACCTCCGTAAAGAAGTCCGCGGATAGTTCTACATCCATCGTAGATTTGATTGAGTGCATGGAACCCTTGAATATGCTACTGAGTTCGGCCCGAAAGTCTGTCCAGTTCGTATATCTAGGATTCCTGTATGTACTCACATTTTCCAAAGACTCACCCACCATAAAGTAAATGTGTCTGTGGTCTGAGCACGATGGCTCATCTGAGACCCGCCAGTCACTCACGTAAGTGGCAACTTGTTGAGTAGCTAGCGTGATGTCTATAACCTCACGTCTCCTACCGTTGTCGAAGGTAGGATCCGTGCCGCGATTTAATATGTCCAGGTTAGTAGTTAAGAGGTAATCAAAAAGGTATTCGCCCCTTTTGTTCACTCCACTGCTACCCCAGGCATCATGATGGGCGTTCACATTACATCCTATGATGATCTGCAGACCGCTCCTGTTAGAGTGACCCACGATATCCTTAAGTTCTTTGGACGGTGGTGGGTCTCTGGAGTCATAGGGGAGGTATGCCGAACATAAGGTAATCATGCTCTTGCTGCCCCCCCTGTTAATCTGTATCATCACCACTGCCAGATCTCTCGACGATTTATCTGTGAGAGGAAAGCAGTCAGTGTTTTTATTGTAAACTACACAGGTCCGAGGGTCGCCGTCCACATCCCTGCATGCAATGCTGTAGCCGGTTGCCCACAAGCCCTGTATAGCACCGTTATTTACCCATGGCTCCTGTACAAGAGCCACGTCGATAGCTTGGGTGGCCAGCACCCTGCAAAGGACTGCCGAGGCAGCCCTACTGTGTTGCAGGTTGCACTGTACCACCCGCATCCTGAGGCTGTTCCCGCTGCTGTGAGCCAGCAGGAGTCTCCTTTTTTGAGCCAATCTCCTTGACTCTAATTCGTCCGAAGCCGTAGAATAGGGACATGCCCTGCTCTTTCAGCTGCGTGAGCGCCCTCTCGTCAATGCTAAGGGCAAGAGTTTGACCGTTCTGGTCCACCTTCCTGCCCATCACTTGCCAAGAGTTTACCTCAATTGGCTGGTTCTGTAATTCCAGCCTGCAGACTTAATCGAGTGCCGACCAATTTTCAAGAAAAAAATTCTAAAAGCGTTGAAAACAGATGATGAAGATTGTTCACGTACCGGTGGTCTTCCAAAAACCATATCGATTAAAGTGGGAGCAAAAATAATGCTCTTGAGAAATATTGATGTTACATTAGGATTGGTGAATGGCACAGTGGGTGTAGTTAAATTAGTTTCCAGAAGTATTAACGAAAAAAATGATATTAAGACAATCACTATCAGTTTACCATCAAATGTAGAACATATTATTGAAAAAGTGAGAGTGAAGTTTGAAATCTTGGATGGAGCTTACGTTTTTCGAGAGCAGTTTCCATACGTTTGAGTTATGCCATAACTGTTCACAAGTCACAGGGATTGAGCTTAAAAGAAGCGGTAATAGATGCTGGTAATAAAATGTTTGCTCCCGGACAGGTTTATGTAGCATTGTCCAGACTCACATCCTTGGACGGCTTGCATTTAATCAATTTTGATCCATCTAGTGTTAAAGTAAATCTTGAAGCAATAGTTGAATACAATCGTCTAAGAGAAAAATATCGTCCAGATTTACCAAACATTAAAGTTAAAAAAAATTCGTCTTTCCCAGTTATTGATGAAAGGTGGAATGCAATCTCGGAAGTTTCGAATATACAAGGTACTTTTACTTATGACGCTGTAAATTTTGGAAATGTTCGGGGGCTACCAAATTTTGCAGTGCATTGTTAATTGCTCTACTATAAAAAAGGAGTTGTTGAAATTACCAGAAAATCACATGTTATACAAGTCACTGCAAAATTATTTATCAATTCAAAAAAATGTAGACGTCCGGCCACTTAAGAATTTTTAAATAAACAAATATATGGAACACATTTTCACCAAGACGTTTGTCAATTCATAACTGATTTATTTAATAAGACAGGAAATATTAGAAACATCGTTGAACATAATGTACTATATACAACAACATGTCTCAATCCAAACTGCATATTTACAAGTGCAACTGTGGAAACAAATATAATGATTTCGTTATCAGTAACGATTGCTAAACGAGATACTGTAACTCTTCAGCAACTTATTGATCATGAATTTGGAAAACAAGAAACCCTGAGTGGTCAATGTAAAAATTGTTCGTACACTCAAAAGATTCGTAAATCGGAAATGATTTCGGTAGCACCTGTTCTCATAATACAACTAAAATTATTCGAACTGAAAAATAAAAAGTTTATTAAAATTGAGCAATGCGATATCAAAGCTGTCACTTCTGCAAAATTACATATAGGAGGTTCAAATTATAAAGTGATTAGTGCTATATTCCATACAGGAACACTCAAACAAGGTCATTACATCAGCATGTTGAAACAAAAATCGAGCTGGTTATGGATCAATGATTCCATAGTGCAGAAAAAATCTTGGCCGAGAAACTCGAAAGGAGCTTATGTTTTTTTTACAAAGGCAATAATATTAATTTGAATTCCTACATTTTGCTATTTTGTTACTGCCTACTTATAAAAATGGTCGGATACGCGGCAGATGGAAATGCTTGGGATATTTTTAAGGATATCCATGCGTTCTTTGACCGTATGGGGCCAGTTGAATGAGATCGAGTCTCAAGGCACTTATGGCGGCGGATTTCCATATGAAGAGATGCAAAGGGGTCAATCCAATGATTTTTTCCATTGCTGCTGTGGGGCAGGTCCGCGTAGCTCCGGTAATGGAGAGGCAGGCAAGCCGTTGCAGCTTGCTGCACTTGAGGATCGACGTAACCTGCTTTGTCTTATGTACTATGTATTACGCATTTGTTCAGGGACGAGCCCCTAAAACCGACGAGCCCCTAAAACCGACGAAGTTTTACCTACAATAAGATTAAAAAACTTGTAATTAATTTATATAGTAAATGTAATGTCAAAGAAATTACCTGCAAGGAGATCTTGATATTTTAACTTCATCAACTAACCTTGACACTTCCACTTTCAAAAATGTAAACAAACTTAATGTGTCAAAGGCATTAACACCCGGAACTGCTTTACCGACTTAATTTAAAGTTTTAAAATTCATAAATAGAGGTCTAAAAAGAAAAATAGTTTCCTCTCTCAAATTTTTACAAGGACAAAAAGGTCCACCCGGTCCTTGGCAGAGGACTAAGGGTCATGATTTTCACTTTCCTTTGAGGGAGCCAGCAGAGAGGTCGGTCGCGAGTAGGTAATAAAAAATATCAAGTTCCTCAAGTAAGTAAGTCATCTTTGCAAGTGCGTTGTCGGGATAGCGAAGCGTTGTGTAATTAATTGTAATTTCTGCTAATAACTTTATTTAAAATCAATTAAAAATATCGCAGAACTGTGCAGTAAGTGCTCGAGAACCGAAATAAGTTAAAATTCACTGTTAAAATAAAAAGTTCTTCGTGCAACAAGTTTTTCTTACTCGTCGGCATTTTTGGCCCGTCTGTAGTTGCTGTCAAATGACATTTAAAGGATACAAGACACAACATTGTACCATCGTATAGTTTTCACCACATTTGATGCATTGATTAAAGCAGACAACGGCTTGGCCACGTCGGCCTCCGAACAGCAGAGAATCATGGATCAATCGGATTCTACGCGCTACAAATGCTGCAAGACTAAGGTATCAAAACAATGCGTATGTATTAATTGCGGCGCAATTTTCCATTATTCGTGCCTTGAGCGACTGAAAAATGTTGTCATAATCGATTCAACGCGTGTGACATGTTGTCTTGCGACTGCTGATCACGATAGCTTGATTGTCAAAAATGTAAAAGAACTTATGAACAATGTACTTGTGGAAAAAGAAAAGAGAATCCAACTGCTAGAGGATAAAATATCGAACCTAGAAGAAACAAGTGCTAACTTTCTTCCACACGTAACTAAGTCATACGCTGAAATTGTTTCGTCGGAAAAAAAAGTACCACCTATTCTTGTCAAACCATTGGAGCAAACAACAAAAGGCACTATTCTAAAAAAAATAAAAAACGAAGTCAAATTACGCGATTTAAACATCTCAGTCGACACTGTAAAAGAGACAAAAAACGGGTCACTATTGATTAAATGTAACAATGTTAAAAACAATGAGGCAATGAAAAAAGAAATCCAAAAAATATCAGGTTTGAACTGCGAAATCAAAACTTTGGATATGAAAAAACCGCGCATTAAGATCGTTGAAGTCGACGGTGACATTGACCCGAGAGACGTTGAAAATCTAATCGTTTCGCAGAACTTTCAGAATTACACGAACGATGACTATCAAATAGGGAACCTTACTGAAAATTTCCTCCGCTAGGGGCGCCAATGTATTATAACGTAAACATAAAGTGACATTTATTTTCGCCTGTCAGACAGTTCTTGATTATTGCGATTTTTTGGGTACTCAATGATAAATTCTTATATTCTTATAAATATGCACCAGTGTTGTGTATTTGGATGCAATTATATTAAGGGATCCTTTATTTTCTAAAGACCAAAAACTACGGAAACTATGGGTAATAGCTGTGCGTTGCAAAAAGTTTAAGGGTTTAAGGAAGATTATGTTAAAAAAGTATTTGAGACAGATCAATAGATGAATATTAATATTTTTGTTGCTGTTTCTGTTATATTTTTGTTATTTGTTTACGTTATACTTCGGTGGCGCCATCTGAGTTTACCTTTGCGTAAGATTCCCTATTGTTCATGTAATGAATAACAAAAAAAGAGGCACAAAAACAATCTTCATGGAATTAGCGCCCGAGCTATTCCACACGGTCATGAAAAACAAAACGGTTTACATCGGGTGGCAACGGTGTCGCGTGTACGAAGACTTCAACCTGAGTCGCTGCTACAAGTGCAGCGGCTACGGGCACAGCGCGAAGAAATGTCAGAGTGATGTTACGTGCCAGTACTGCGCCAAAAACCACGACGGCGCGTCGTGCCCCAATAAGAGTAATAAATGCTGCGCAAACTGCTCAAAATCAAATCAAAAATTCGGCACTCAACACAACCTTGCCCATTTCGCTTTTGATGAAAACGAGTGCGGGACCTATCAATTTTATAAACAACGGGTTATAAGTCAGACAAACTACTGCTAAACTTTGACTAAATGATCTTGACACGAGAATTTCAGACTGAAGTCGAAACGATTGAATGTTGTGATATAACTCAAATAGATAATGTATTACATGATAAAAAAGGTGTTTTTATCTTGCATTTAAATATCCGTAGTCTTAACAAAAATTTCGATGAGCTAAAAATTTATATAGAGTCTTTAAACCCAAGTCCAGATGTAATAATATGCACGGAAACCCACAAAATAATATTACCTGGATTATATGAAATCGATGACTATACTTTCCATTATGTAGACAGCGAGATAAACAAGTGCGACGGAACTTGTATTTATGTTTCGTCGAAACTCAAACACCAAAACACGTCTAAAAGAATTAATCGAATAAAGACAATTTTTACGGAAATTGATTTAGGTCACGAAAAATTATTCATAACTTCGCTATATAAGTCGCATTGTGTTGCAATAAATGAATTTGTTGATGATCTTCATTCCTTTCTACTCGAACACAAAAGTGTGCAAAATCATCTGATTATCGGTGACATAAATATTGATCTTTTACATGAAAGTGCGAAAATTAATAATTATATCAATAATTACTATGAAAATGGTTATCATTCTTTCATCAATCTTCCGACGAGAGTAACAAGCGAAAGCGCAACTTGTATTGATCATATTTTTGGTAAATTAAATGAAAATGTTAAAGTCTTCCCAATGATATATGACAACGGTATTACAGATCACTTTTCGACTCTTTTATTTTTGGAATTACAAAACAAAAACAATGTCAAAAAAGCTGATTCGGTTGTTTATAAAAAAATAGATTTTCGCAAATTGAGTTGTAATATCGAGGCGGAAACTTGGAAAGAAATTTATTATCAAACAAACGCGAATTTAGCAATTGAAAAATTTGTCGAGAAAATTCATTGTTGCATTAATGAAGCCTCGACGTCTACTAGAAAGAAAGTTAACAAATCCGCGAGAAAAGAGTGGATGACAAACGGGCTATTAAAATCTTGTAAAGTAAAAAACAGACTGTACAGTCAATCGAAGGCCAACCCAACTAATACAGAGCTAAAAAGGAAATACAATGAATATAAAAACAAATTAAAAACAACGATTCAGTTAGCAAAAACAAACTTTTACGGCAATATCATTACTAAAATAAAAACAAACGGCAGAAAACTATGGCAATTCATTAACTCAAAAATAAAGAGTGGCACGCAAAAAAAAGATAGCATAAATGAAATTTTTTCGAATAGTAAAAACACGGTCATTTTTAATAAACAAGAAATTGCTAATGAATTTAATGACTTTTTTATAAACATCGGGCCGACTATGGCTAGTAAATTCGTACATGATATACCCGAACAAACCGAGCGTACTAAAATTCAAAACTCGATCTATTTAGCACCGACGAACGAATTGGAAATTTTGGATCTTATTACAAAACTTAAAGATAAGGCATCAGGAGTTGATAACATTTCTACAAAAATTATTAAAGTCATATCAAAATCTATAGCTAAACCATTAGCTTTCATCTTAAATCTATGTATTGAAACGTCAACCTTCACTGATTATTTAAAAAAAGCAGAAATAATTCCTATTTACAAATCGGGTGATGCTAGTAAAACGACTAATTATAGACCAATTTCCTTGATTTCGAATTTTGCAAAAATTTTTGAAAAGGTTTTGAAAGCGCGAATAACAAATTTCATTGAAAGGAATAACATAATAAGTCCCAAGCAGTTTGGTTTTCAATCAGGAAAGAGTACGGATGACGCGTTGATAAATGTAATTGATGAGATCCACGATGCGATAAGTACAACTACACCATGTATAACCGTATTCCTCGATCTCGCGAAGGCCTTCGATACCGTCGATCACTCGATCCTCTTAGCCAAATTGCATGATTTAGGATTTAGAGGTCACGCGTTCAAACTTTTGAGTAGCTACCTTAACGACAGGAAACAAGTTGTAAAAATAGATGATTCTTGTAGCACGGAGTTAACTGTAAAATGTGGAGTACCGCAGGGCACTGTCCTCGGACCGATCTTGTTTTTATTGTATATAAATGATATACTTAAGATGAATTTGAGTAGCAACATTGTGTCATTTGCGGACGACACCGTCTTAATTGTGAAAGAAAAAACTTGGGAACAAACTTTTGAAACTTGTAATGTAGAAATTAACAAATTATACCGCGAACTCTATAAAAACCATCTTTCTCTAAACGCAGAAAAAACCGTTTACATGACTTTTGGTAGCTACAAGAATAGTCTTCCTGCAGATGCTCCTGTAATGATACATGAAATTGATTGTATTGGTTATGATTGCGATTGCGTGAATATTGGAAGAGTATGTGAAACCAAATACCTCGGACTTGTCGTAGACCAAAATTTAAATTGGAAGAAACATGTAGAAAAGATAGTCAAAAAATGTAGATATCTCATCTACTTATTTTATAAGTTGAAAACATATTTGCAGAAGGAACAACTTCTAATGATATATTATGCACTTTTCTGGTCAGTTGTAACCTACGGAATTACTGTTTGGGGAGGCACTCATGGAAAAACCATCAACCCGTTACTTAGCGTACAAAAAAGGATAATAAAGTTGTTATTCAATAAACCCCTTCATTATGAATCAGAAAAACTATTTTTGGAAAACAATATTATTAGCATAAATAAGTATTTCGTTGAAAAGTCCATTTATACAAATTTTAACCTGAACCAAAGAATTTATTCTGAACTAAAACTTAAATCGCATAGAACAGTAATAATACCGATGAAAAAAATTAACAAAGAAATTGATCGGAGAAACTATCGATATATTAGCTGTAAAGCTTTTAACGCCCTGCCCATATCATATAAGGAAAGCTCGCTACTCACTTTAAAGAATACCAGAACAATAAGAAAATGGTTGATAGCTCTCTCATCAACGGAGCTTAAAAGCCTCCTCCAACCAATAATATAATTTTCCATTATATATTTTTAATTATACTTTACATTATTATTATATGTCTACTTGAGCGGAATCAAATTGTGTAAAATTTCCTTTTATTAGTTTTAAATATATGTACTTATAGATAGAATAAGCAGGTTCGCGCACAGGCTTCGGCCTTCAGCGAAATATTGTTCTTGTATATACTGTGTAAATATTGTAAACTAAGGCTTAGCTCCATTACTGTATGCATAGAAAAGTAATTTGCTATTTATTCTCATGCCTTCAGTAAGGTGAGCATCGAAAAATTATGTACCAAAAATTCTTGATAAGCTGTAACAATATTGTATATATACGCCTGTATAATAAATAAATAAATAAATTGGAGATAGTTTCTATCTTTCAAATTTTAAGATCATTTCGTTTAATACAATTTCTATTTTCAATTTTTTAATAGCTGAATAATTATACTTAATAAGAGAACTCATCATTGTATATAAATTGTGTTTTTTAAACTCATCTAAATTTTGAATTTTATAAATAAACTCATAAATTTATAACGAAGTTTAGTGTCTTTTTTTGATGAGAAAAGTTAGCCCAGTGGATCCATATTACATATTCGGAAGACTTGGAGCAAGGAGTCAGGTGGCCGAGCGGCTAAAGCAGAGTTTGGGGGTTAATGCCTAAGATCGATCGCGAGTTCGAATCCAAGGCACGCCGAAGTTCTTTCATATGTCTTATTTTTGGAGTTTTTTTTGATCACACACCTAAAGCAAGGTGAAACTTTGTTCAGGTACTTTAAATAAAATTTTCCTTTTAGCAGATAGCGAATATAAAACACATTATATATTAGGTATGTTATATTATGAATTATGTATTATTACATTGTTGATTTTCCTACTTTGTTGCAACAGCAAATAACAATAAAATAAACTTAAATGGAATATTCATAAACAAATTGATTTGGAAATATAGACTACCCATAAAAGTTTTCACTACCAACGTGTGATATTTTTTTAAACACTAATTTTTTTTATAAAAAATCTACAAATTTACTGAATGCATTTTAATATTTTTACATTTAAAATGCAGTTTATTACGAATTCTGTATATTTCCAGAAAAGTATTTAATTGCTCCATTTTATAACATACATATTATGAAATGCCCACTCTTAAAAAATCCGGAATCTGAAAAAAAACTTACGAACGCTATCGTAATGTCAAAAACTTAAATATTTTTCAAGGTACCACTTCAGTAGGTAATGCGTCGGTTGAGCCTGGGAACCAGGTCAAGGTCACCGCCCATCGAATCTGGGTCAAGGCCATCAATCAATCACCTGTTGGTGGCCATGGATCTAGGTCACGGGGTCTACGACCGTGGGACTGGTTTGCTTGGGCGGGACCTGGGTCAGGGTCGGTCGGTGGCTTGGGACTCGGTGGGGCCGGGCTCGGCTAGGGACTCGGTGGGGCCGGGCTCGGCTAGGGACTCGGTGGGGACGGGCTGGGCTGGGCTGGGGACTCGGCTGGGGACCCGGTGGGGGCTGATGTAGTAGATATGCTATGCCGGTTCTAGCGCAATTTAACATGAGGTTTTACATATAACCCCTAGATTCACCTTTTTCGCCATCTTGGATTTTCTTCGCTGTGACAATTGGTTTGTGACGTCACATGGTCATGTACGAGTGACTTTGGGGCTTGGCGGTGGACTCGGTCAGGGAAAGTGTGGCTTGTGACTTGGCGGACTGCTCGGTGAGGGAAAGTGGTTTGGGACTTGGCAGGGGTCGGTGGCTTGGCAGGTTGGGCGGAAGCTACAGGCGGCGGTAGCTTTTGCCCGGTCTGCGACGGAAGGTATTTACTCAGACTCGTACGTGCGCCCTAGTCTCTGCAGAGCAGGTCCGGGACTGGGTCAGTGGCTTCGGAAACAAAAACAAAAACTGCAGCGGTAGAAATTTGAGCGGCAAAATCTATCGGCATAAAAGGAAAAACAAAACAACGGATGTGCTGCAGTGCGACTATTGCATGGTTGTTGTTGTTGTTGTTATTACCTGAACAGACAGACACTGTGGAAAAGTGTACCTCGGCAAAGGAAACACATGAACGACCCGTGGATTTATCACATAACTAGATGAATGCCTGTGCATGTGCCCCTTACTCCCAGGAAGACACTGTGGATGAAAGTAAAAGTGATACTTTCGATGCCAATGAGAAATTCTTAGGCGACGGCGGAGGCGGGGCAACGGCGGGGGCGAATGATGAGAACCGGATAGCTCGAACTTGAGGATGGGTACATCATGGCTATGGGGGTGTAGGTTAAGAAATTCTACAGGTTGCATTGAAAGTAAAACTGAAAACCTGAAAATGACTAGAGATAGATGCTATTAAAAAACAATATGTTATTTGAACATTTTTATTTTATTTTCTAAAACTGGATTTATTACACTCAGTTGTGAAATTCTGTTTTTAAACCTAAATGTATCTACTGCAATATGTTATTTGAACATTTTTATTTTATTTTCTAAAACTGGATTTATTACACTCAGTTGTGAAATTCTGTTTTTAAACCTAAATGTATCTACTGCATGATCCTTTCCTACTTTGTCTGTATGCGAAACTCCATACTACCATATATTTAACTTGTGGGTCTTCATTGAAACTTATTTTCTTTCTCATATCTGCTCATGGAAATAATAATGAATTGCTAGAACGAATAAAATACCGGCTAAAAATTTCAAAGTGTTGATTGTACAAAGTATGATCTTTGATTTAGGTTGTTCTGTAAGTGGTGCTAGCTGATCTTTGAATCGTCCGCATTCGTCTATTCTATTAGCATAGATACAGTGTGGTGAACGATGTCTATGATCAAAATCTACATCCGATGCGCAACTCATAGCATTTATCTGCAGAGAACAAAAGTAACATTGAACACGGTCTTTGATGTTTGTGTAAAAAAATCCACTTTTCGCTAGCTGGTCTGCTGTATCTAAGTCTATTGCAAGATTATCGAATGTTTTCAAACGATCGTATTCTTGTTTCAAGTTTAACATTTTGAATGAGTGTAACAGGTTTTATATCACGTCTTTTATATTAATCCAAGTATTGTGTTTTGATGGAAAACCAAGCCACTTCACTAGAACCTGATTACCGCGTCTTTTTATAACCTTTTCTACTAAATAGACATCAGGGTTTTTCACAAGAGCTATTTCTGGTTCATAAAATCTGCCTTGAATTATATTTCCCTGGTAATCTTCCAGAATATATGTTATTGGGTAAACAGATTTAACTTCTTTTATTTTAAAGATCTCTGTGGACCAATTAGGTGTATAACCTTTTTCGAATACATGTTTATGTCTACTTATACGAACAAAATCACCTGCTTTGTATTTAGACTTTGATTTTATTTTGGGGTAATTATACACAGATAATAAACGTTTTTCGTTACGCGGTCGAACATCTACTGGTCTCATCTTAATCGTACGATGTTTTGTTGTATTGTAGTCATCTGTCAGCTTGGTCAACATGCTAATCCAGTGATAATTGCCATTCATGCTGAATTCTTTCCACATTATATTTTTTAATGTTCTGTTAAATCTTTCTACAATTGAGGCTTTCAGAGTACTGTAGCTGGAATAATGGTTTATTTCGTAATCTTTCATCAGTTGACGAAACGGTTTATTAAAAAACTCTTTTCCATCATCGGTTTGTAAATTTCTTGGAATCCGTCCTGTATTAAAAATCGACTGCAATGCTTTTACAACTTCTGATGCCTTTTTAGATTTTAAAGGCAGTGTCCATGCATACTTTGAAAAGGTATCAATTACAGTGAGAAGAAAACGAAACCCCTGATTTTCTGATGAGTAAAAACCCATCTCGACCAGGTCTGCCTGCCACAAATCATCTATACCTTTGGTAGTGACATGTCGACGTTTAAAATTTTTTCGCACTGGTTTATGCAGTTCGTTGATTATCTGTCTTCTGCTCATTGTGCAGAATGTATAAATACCTGCAGTTGAATTACCAGTTTATATAAAAAGCAAAAATGATCAAGTTTAATCACCCATTTACAATGATGGTTGCGGGGCCTTCGGGATGCGGCAAAACAACCTTTATAAAAAATCTTCTTAATACTAATCAGGTATTTATAGAACCGCAAATTAGAAAAATTATATGGTGTAATGCAGAACACGGTGCACTACCTACGGATATCAAACTGCAAAACATCGAATATTTAAATGTTATACCAGAGGAGTTTGTAAATCATGAAAACGAGCCAACATTGATTGTTATAGATGACATGATGTTAAATGCATATAGTAAACAAGTTTGTGAACTCTTTACTAAGGGGTCTCATCATCGTAATTTCTCAGTAATTCTTGTGACACAAAACGTATTCCATCAAGGAAAATTCAGTCGTGACATATCGCTCAATTGTAAATATCTTGTTGTATTTAAAAACCCCCGGGATAAAAGTCAATTTACACATCTGGCCCGACAAATTTACCCAGAAAATAGTTTAGAACTTGTGAGAATATATAAAGAGATAACTCAAATGCCTTACGGGTATTTGCTAATTGATTTAACTCAAGACATTAACGACATCTTAAGATTTCGAACTGATATATTTAATAAACACTTTGTAACCTGTTTTTGTCCGCAAAATTCTTTAAATGGTTAGAATGGCGTCACGAATGAAACGATTAAGGGAGAACAAGCATATGCTATATGTGCTTAAAAAGGCTAAACCAAATCTAAGAAAGTCCATCATACAAAATGCTGACCCTGAGGTTATAAAAACTCTTTGTGAAATTACGCTCAACACCTTAAAAGGTAATCATATGCCGCATGGAAATATCTACAACTCACTGTGTAGGTATAAAAAGGACATGCGTAAATTGATTTGCGCAAAGAGATCTGTTGCTAAACAGCGTAAAATACTAGTGCAACGAGGAGGTTTTTTACCAGTTTTATTAGGAAGTGTACTATCAGGAGTTATTGGCTCATTAATTGAAAAATATGCATAGAAATAATGGACTTAACAAGATGCTACTTCTGTCGCCAGAAGTTTACAACAGGCTCAAAGATGAAATTGAAATGACCGCAAATCAGTCCATTTTTGATAGAGCAATGAATAAAATACTGCAGAATAAAGACATGAATGATTCGGAAAAATGGTATAGCTATCGAAACCAACTAATTTCCTTTTTAAATCACAATAGGAAATCCAAACGAACGTTGGATAAAGAAACAAATTTATACTTGCCACGTGAACATAATGTCAAACAAAAAAGTTTAAGAGATAGTACCACACAAACGAAAATTATTTTTAAAGATGATGTGTTAACACAGACTTCACCACCACCAGCAAAGGATTTCATAGCTGAAGAAGAAGTCTTTGAAGAAGCACATAACATAACCCCACCAAGAAGATCTTTATCACCAGCCGCTAAAAGACGATTATCAGCTAGCGGAATAGCAAAAACTCTAAGACCACCACCAAAATTACTAAGAACAACAGCTCCACCTAATGCACGTGAAAAGGATTATAAAATAATCACAGCTGAGGATGGTGTAACTCAGTATACTGTACCTGCGGCTATGAGTCCCGATGAAGCTAGCGAACATATAGCCGAATTAGAACAAAGTGAAAAACAAAAAGCAGCCCAGAAACAGTCTATATTAATACCCTCTCCGCTAGAATCTGGTCAATATATGCTTTCATTTCCTTTACGCAAGCTCGGTACTAGACAGAGTGAGCGTTTGAAGACTAAAAAGGATAGACCTGCAAGTACTTCTGACATTCCTTGGGAAAGACTGTAAACAATGCCGGTGGAAATAAAAGAAAATGATTTTTATGTATGCCTTTTGAGTAATAACTCTATGCAATTTTACCCAGAAAATACGCTATCGGCTTTTACAAATGCGCTTGCGAAACCATGCAAGTTTCATGGAAACTGGCGTGTTGGAATAACTGAAATTGCATTACCAAATTTTGAAATAACAAAACGTGCAATCTCCAACAACGGGGGAAATGTGCGTAAACGAGTGAGGCGTGAATATGACCAGTTAAAGGAAACTAGAA